>OY728128.1:1134568453-1135818453 GCA_963277665.1 Viscum album
TTGGACATAATGGTGACAGATATGAAACATCATGGATTTTAGTGGAATGTATTCAATGTTATTTCAACTGACCAGATATTTCTAGATTAAATGTTGTTGGATAATTACATTTATTATTTTAATCATGTGTTTGTTGAAAAGATCATAATAGAGGATGCAAATCATTTTGTTGAGTTCATGCATTTCATACTTGAGATTGTATTGAAAATGAAGATCATGGCCTGATGATTTTTTTGGAAATTATATAGTATATTTGGTCTCATGTATTCTTACTATGTCTACCTTCTAATGTTGATGTAGTGGATAGAGCACTGATGTTCGTGACGGACCTGGTTGTAATGTTAGGGTTATTGGGGGTTTATTTAACTCCTAGTGGTGGTGTGAATTCTTATAAGGTAATGATGTTGTTTGATGATTCATGTGGGGGTTATCAACAACAGGGTCATTATTGACCTGCTGAAGTGCCTGGAAGTGGGGATTTAGTTTTTAACCAGTGTGGAACGTTGTGTACATTCAATGAGGGTTTTCAAATAGACACCAATGAATTTTGGCATCTGCAAATTCTTGGGTCATATGGAGGGCTTCTATCGTGTTTGTTTCACTCTACATAGTGTCATGAGATCATAATAACCTTATAAAAATATGGTGAGATCTTATTCTTCATGTAAAACAGATTTCTAGAAATACGTATATAGAATTAAGCTTCTTCTTGTAGAGGAACAGTCTCCAAATGAATCAAATGTTGGACTAGTGACCATGATAGGTACAATTACTATGGATTTATCATTAGGGACAATATTCAATGATACTATTGAAACTCATTTGTTTATTTCATCCTTTTTTTTATTCTTTTAATTCATCTAATATATATTTTATCTTAAGAAATGAATATTCCAATACCTCTTTGTATAATGAGATATGATGGTTTCTATAGTCCCCATCATGATTTTTCTCTATTATATGATGTGCATGCCAATATTTTTTGTATAGTTTCCATTAAACCTCTTGAATTCATTTTTTGGATGGATTGGATCATTTCTAATAGATCTTAGATATAATATTATCATCGATGTGTTATCTTTATTACATCTAATGGTGTGTTTCATTTCATTCAAGGAGAGTGAGACCCAATGTCGTGTAGGGTCAATCAATCTTACCTGGAATTGGGGATTGTAATATCAATTTCTTCCAATGATTCGAAGTGGTAATCATTGATTGGCTATCTCTGTCTAGTCATTGTCGTATTTTCTAATGTGTGTTCTTAATACATCATCAGTTATTCCCCGATGGTGGAGGATATGTTTCCATTTGACATAATGTATCATACACATGAAACTTCTATTCCCTATTACGATGTAGAGCCATAAAAATGAATGTTTAGATTCAAAGATTGAAGATAATTAGGATAAGGGATTTATTTTACCAAACTTGTAACATTGGGTGGGGTTAGTTCTATTTTGTAAGAAGGATGATATTTCAATTTTCATAAGATTTCATTTAAAAAACAAAATATATTAACGGTAAAAAACAAGAATATGTTTCCAAGAATTAATGATCTATTTTAGAATTTGAAATGGGTGACATGTTTCCTGTTGATTTCCCTTTGATCTGGTTACCATTAGTTGATGATAAAATAATCTATTAATCATAAAACCACCTTACGAAGATAGTATGACCATTATGACTACCTTGTCATGCCATTTTTTCAAGCCAATGCACCTATCATTTTTATAGATTTTATGAACCATGTTTTACATAATTATCCTAATACCTTGATGGTATTATGTTCGGATGATATCCTTGTTTAATCAATGTTTTAGGAGGATCATGTGCATCAAATGGAAACCGTTCTATGATTACTAGAATATCATGAACATTATTCCAATCTTTTGAAATGTGATTTCTTCATTTTGAATGTTATTTATATGGGAAATTTTGTGTTATAAAAAGGAATAAATGTTTATCATGAGATGTTGAAGGATGTTTTGACTTGAGAGAAAACATGAAATTTCATCGAGACCAAGAACTTCTAGAGCCCCATAGGATATTATCATTGATTTTTGAAGGACTACTCAATGTTGTACAACTAAATGACTGTAATAACTCAACAGGGAGTAGATGTTTCTTGGAATGACAAATGTAAGAATTATTTTTTTATGAAACACATTTTGACTAATACGTCGATTTTGACTCTTTTAGAAGCTTAGTAGGGTTACATGGTCTTTTCGGATACATTGGTTTCATGCTTGGGATGTTTCCTCATATAGGGTAACAATTTTATTATTTGTGGATCTCATTAGAGTTTGAGACATGAAAAGATTTATCCAGACCATGAATATGAACATGCAGTTGTAATTCCCATGCATAAAATTATGGAGCAATAACTTTTTGGAGAATTTTTTATAGTGTATTTAGACCATTATATCTTCAGTTATAAATCCCTAAAAAATAGTTAAATCTCTATAAGAAGAATCGAGTGGAATTAATAAAATCATTTTATTTTGAAATTACATATACCCCAGGGAAAGGGAATGTCATTATTGATGCTTTGAAAAGGAAAATTATAACCCACAAAATGAAGGAATGGTTAAAATATCCGAACTTGATTACTCTCATTTCATAGTTAAATATTGAATTTGGAGAGTAAGGGGCCATGGTTTCCTAAGAAAAAATTTATTTTAACTCTTCTCTTCTAAAATTTATTCTTTAGGAATACAAACATGAGGATGTATTTTTTTTCATTAGAGACACTCATAATGGTGGGGATACTATGTTAGAGTAGACATTCTCCAATGAAGGAATTCTGTTCTTTATGAATTGTTTTTTTGTAATATATTTGGTAAGGAAATTTTTAATGAAGTATTTCCATAGTTCCGACTGGGCAATAAACCCAAACTCTAAAAAGTGGTTACATGACATGTAGCAACAGTTATGGTTTCCATTTATGAGATGGGGCAATGTTGAGGTTGAATCTCATTGTCATACGTGAGGTCTTGTTAAGGGAATTCACAAAAACATTCAAGTTTTATTTATCAACATATAGTCACTACATAGAAGTGGATGATATCTCTATATAAATTCATGATGGGATTCTATGTATCCAAAGATAAAATAATGCAACATGGGTTTTGATCAGAATGATGACTAAATCAGCTAACTTCATACACATTCATTATACAACCAATTTTATGTAGTTGGGAAATAATTTTGTTAAAAATATTGTTCATTTTCATGGAGAAACTTTTTCTATATATTATTATAGGGATCCTAGGTTCACATATAACGTTTAGAGTGTCTTGTATGAGAATCTACGATATCACTTCTATTTGAGTATGGCATACCATTCATAGTTGGATGGCTGGAAAAATGAGATTTACATATTCCTAAAGATATGATTCCTTCTTGTGTTCATTACTTTGTTTGAGCTTGGGGAAATCATTAGTCTAGGATTTTGTTTTCATAGAATAATAGTTACTAAACTATGATAATAATGTCTCATTTTAAGGCCTTGTATGTATATCATTTTAAATAATCATTGTGTTGGTCGGATATTGGTTAATGTTCTTTGGCTGGACCGATTGTTCTATAAGAGAAGACAGTGATGATAATGTTGATTTTTAGATAATGGTGGTGGTATAGATTTGATGAAAGTCATATGTATATCTTAATCATAGGCATTTGATATTCCAAATTGGAGACTCAGTATTCTTGTAGGATTTAACCTGGTTGGATCATTGATGGGTGGGGATGAAAGGGAAACATATTCTTTATTTTTTGTGCCTTTTGATGTTCTTTAATAGGTGGGAAACATTTTTTATCATTTAGCACTCCAATAATTTTTAAAATTAACACATAATGTGTTATATGTATCTCAACTACGTAAGTATCAATCTCATCCATCACATGTGCTGAGATGGAGTGATCATGAGGTTGAGCTATGTTTATCCATGATTAGATGTCTAGTTCGGTTAGTTGATTATGGAACCAAGGTAAATTGTTGGATGGAAATACATTTTGGTTTTTCTACTATAGTATCACAATTCTAATTCTAATGAGACGGGATATTTTGAGGCACTGATGAGAGATAAATGGCCTCACATTTTGGATATGGAAGTTTCATGACTGAATTTATATAGAAATAATGTTTCTATAGTAGGGAGGGTATAACATCACATTTCTATTCTGATATGTATGCTTCAATCCTTGTGGTGATTTTTCTTTTACATTCCCTATGTAGGGCTGAGAAGGAATTTTGAGGAAAAATATGATTGTGAAGTCAGGTATTTGTTCTGTTTTAAAGATAATAACTCTCTAGTTAATTAGTATTATATGGATTTATACAACATGTGAATTCTAGTGATTATAGATCCTATTTTTTAAATATTTGATAGATTTTTCTTCAAATTTGGGAATTCTCAGTTACACGATGTTTATTTAGGTTACACATCTTGTAATTTCTCGATGGTTGTTTATAAAGAGGCATGTTGATTTTTTTTTTGACCCTGTATAGTTATCATTTAACAATATCCAAGATCTATTCTTATGAATTTTTCGAGCCTTAATACACTTTCGAGTCATCTCAATCTGTGATTGATCATTTTTTTCAGTAGTGAGGTGACACACTGGGTAAGCGTTCTCTGTGTCTCTCTATCTCGTTCTCTTTTCATTATTGTATTTTTGATATATCATCATGGGAATGAATGATCTAAACCTATTGTAGATAAATCTGATTTCTAGGATGTGTTCCTTGACCGTATATACCTTCTTTGTAGTCAGATTTTCAAATAGTGGGTGTTGTGTTTTTGTGAAAGGTAGGTGGTTCAATCGTTGTCAAAAATTTATTTTTACCCAAATTTTAATTAATTAATATCAATTTTTTCATTAAATTCTATTGCATGATATTAATGAAATAGTTTTTAATCTGTCATTTAAAAATAACCAATTCTATTGAATTGGGGGATTTAAAAATATCTTTTTATCATTATATTCAAAAAATCACAATTTCTATTGAATAGTATAGTGTTTAACGAAATTTGTAAAATTTATACCTTTTAATATAAATTTTTGATGAGAGGGAAAAATCTGATAACAAAAATTTATTTTGTTTTATTAATGTGGATTGTGAAATGAATTTTTAATTGGATTCAAATCATTATTTTGAAAATGGTATAAAATAGTTTTTATAGAAACAATTGCATTTTATCTTGGGGAAATAGCATGTTTTGATTAAAAAAAAGTTTTAGATTTTAAATAGAAATCAGAATATCTAAAATAATGAATGGGATTATTTTTATTTTATATTTTCTTATTATAAATTTAGAATCACTATTTTTTCTAGAAAATGTGCAAGCCTTTGGTAGTTAATGAGTAATTTGAATGACACTTTATACTTTTGAATGTTACAAAACATAAATGCAGCACGCCACACCCCTTAGGTGATAGAAATGATTCTATATTGGATTGAGATCAAAGGAAACCATGTAAATATTTTTGTGTTAGCATGAATGTGGAGTCCTTTTATCCTATAACTATAGTACATTCATAGGCATATGACTATGTTTCTTGCTTTTTTATTTCAAATGAATATATTCCATATTTATTAATTATTTAAATAACTTTTAATTTATATAAACTATTATATATAAAAATAAATTTAAAAAATTTCCGAAAAATTCCATTGTTTTAGAAATGTTCCATCTATATAATGTGAATCTATTTCTCTATGTATTTTCATATTTATAAATGTAAATCCTAAATTGTTTAAATTTTTCATAAGAAACGAATAACCTATTTGTACTAATATTAAAATTACATACATGGTTTATTTGATAGTGTAATAATGTTATTGAATCTCTAGGGAACCCCTATTGGGATTTTTAGCTCACAACCTTTATGTTCCTTCAGATCAGTTTATATTATCTCCTTCTAAGATTGAGTCAGGGTAAAGCACCACATGGAGGTGGATCTAGTTGTTGATATAAGGACTTCTTGAGTTGTGTCTATTGGAACACTGGTAGATGATTCCTTTATTATGGTATTTTCATTAAATAATTTGGGTTTTTATACATGTCTGATTTCTACTAAATTTTTCTTAATGGTGTTTCTATTGTATGCATACTGATTTATTTAGTTTTTCTGCATTGGTAGTGGAAAAATTATTCCAATTTATTTTTTTTGTATGACTCCAGCTGATAGTACCTGACCTAGGGGTTTAAGAATTCCATTTTGTATATTTTATGACTAACTATCTAATTAGGTTACTAGGGTACCCAAGCTAGTTAGCGACAATGTTAATGTAAGTCATGTTGATAAAGAATTGATTTCAAAACCATAAAATGTAATATTGGTTTCTGTGGATTCATATAAGATTTATAAAATTAATAAAATAACATAAAAACGAGTTATTTTAAAGGGGAAACATATATTTGGTCATGAATACCCTCTATATCATTTATTACATCACATTATGGTCAGTATTATGTTATAATAGACACTGTATATTTAAATTATATTTAATTTATACCTAAAAAATTATATTATCATAGAAAATTATGAAAAATATTGATGGATAATTTCAACATGATGATTCAAAAAATAAATTCCTATTTTTCCAAAAAAAATTAAATATGTGAATTTAGATTTTTCAAACAAGAATCAACATATATTGAAAATTGTTCATTTTCTAATAAAATTGCAGATTTTTGTCCCAGATAACAATTACAAATGATATAATAAAAAAATATATTTTCATTATTATTTATTAAATACTATATAATAATAACTAATTAATTAAATTTTATTTTATTTTGAGAATTAATTATTAATTAAAATAGTTTTTCTATTAAAACAGTATATTTAACAAAATATAATTTATATTTTATTGCATAAAAATATAATATTTATCAAAAAAATTATTAAATCATTTTTTGTGTGAATACATAAAATATAATAATAATTCTATAAAAATGCAAAAATGAATATTCACACTCTTAGGGTTACAATTTTTCTATTTCTTACAAAATTATTCTTATAATTAATTAAATTATTCTTCTATCCCCATTGAAATAAATATTTATAATAGTTACTATTTATTTTTTCCTATAATTATGTTGTTCATATTACCTAATATTAATTATGATTATTCCATAAATAGAATCATTTTTATTAAAATTTATTCAATTATCTAGAATAATTAAATTAAAGATACAAACTATATGTGTGATAGAAATATGATTTTCTAAAAAAATGAATTTTGAAGGAAAATATTTTTTTATCATAATTCTATTACTAGTAAAATTTAATATGTAAATATTAATTATTAATTTAATATATATTATAAATTAATTTAAATTAGATTATTTACCATTAGTGGTTATTTTTAAATAATTACAAATGGCCAAAATTAGGCACTTTAAAACAGTATTAGAAAAATGTTTTTTGAATACAACACATAAAATTATATAGATATAATAAATTAAATTAAAAAGAACTAAATAATAAAAATATTAATATCAAATAAAATTAAATTGATATTTGGTCTTTTGAATAACATGCTATATTATGATAAATGATTTTTCAATGAAATAAAATTGGTATTTTCACTATTCATGGAAAAAATATTTTTAAAAAGAACATAAATATCACTTCAATTCATTTTTGATATTCCAATTTCTAATTTTTTCATAGTTTTGTTAAATAAATTTTCAAAATGTTCAAGATGTAAAATATAATATTTTACACAAATAAAAAATAAAAAACATTTTTGTAGAAAATATATTTTGAAGATAATACCAAAAATTGAGTTATTATTTTATAATAATTATTCAAAAAAGATATGATAAATAAGACATATATAGATATATATATATATATATATCATAAATTATATAATGTTTTCCATAAAAAAAATTTACATATTATTTATAATTGATGTATTTATATAATCATTATTTATTCTGGTTTGGTGTTGGGTGTCGCATAGCTATCGATCATAATTATCATTCTCACAAAAAAAATCAGTTCACAACACATCATAATGAGATAGAATACAACCCATATATCATCATTACCTTTAAATGTATTTTGGATTCTAATGAAAAGATCTTTGGTGATGTTTTCCCATTTATATTATATAATGGGTAATAGGCATACCATCCCCTTAGACTATTGTTTTTGGACTTAAATTTTTGTCATACCATGAAATGAGATATAGACACTGTGGAATATCTCTCCATACAATCCCACTAAAAATCCATTTTTATATATTGAAACATATATTAATTTTTAGTATTAATTTGTAATAAAGAACTATGATCATCCAAAAATAAATTCGCCTTGAAATGTTGTATGGAATGAGTTAATAAACTGTTCTTGAACCTTAAAATCACACAATTTTAATGGTTAAACTCATGAAGAATAATAAACTTGTTTTATAGATCTTCATTTCCCTTTTCCCTATTTTTGATCATCACATAGATATATGGTTTAATAATCAATTGATAAATAGAAAAAAGAATTATCTTCCTCCATGATTTTTATACATATCCTTTGGAATCTAATATAATTGGATCCTTCATAATCATCATCATGTATAATATTTCATGGTCCTTTTTAATCAATGAATTAACAACATTTTTTAATTTCCCATGGTGGTAATGTGAATTGGCATAATGGTTAATTACTATTAACCATTTTCGTGGGTGTATATTAAACAAATATTTAATTAATATATACTTTAAAAATTAATGATATATATATCTCTTTTCTCCATAAAGATAACACATCTATAACATTAATAAAATTTTATCAAGGCTGACATTCAATAAGGAGTCGGGAAATTTGTCTCATGAATATTAAATTTTATTGAGGTATAACATATAACCATGACCTTATATATATGAAAACATACTAATTTATTCTTATATTCTTCACTAAAGATTAAAATTACTTCCCATTATAGGGTAATTTTTGTACTTTTTAACTGAATAATAATCTCATCAGATCCCTAAAATTTTCCTCCAATTAACTAGTCCAATGGAAGATGGCTACCTTCGGAGTTATCTTGGTCGTAGGATTTGGTAGTCATTAAAAATTATCCAAAAATCCTCAGTAATATTCATATAAACCATGAATAATACATATCTAATTCATCATGGTTTTTATATGGTATCATTCAATATCCCCTATCATTGAGAGATCTACTGATATACCCTATATTTAGATCATAGAACCAAGAAAATGAATCCTTTTACATCCAAAATTCAATCATATTAAATTTTTCATATCATTTCACTTTCCCCTGGGACATAATTACAATTGTAAAGTGATATTAATGAACCTATATGCTATTTGAATATATTATAATATCACATATAGTGACTTCCATGAACTTCTCAAGGAAATCACTAATGAATCTATTTATTAAATACATGATGATAAATGGGGAATTGGTAAAACAGAATGGAATTACAATATAATCATAGGAATCATATCTTTTATGGAATGATTTATTAGGTATATACCACTTCATGCCCCCCAATTGAAGATATACTTATTGAATGAAAAAACTATAAAAGTACGTATCTCTACATGATTGATCAAACTAGTCATCAATATTAGTAAGTTGATACTTTTTCTCTATTATTATCATGTTCTATTACTGATTATCAATTTTGTGCATCATTAAACTAAATTTATTGTTATCCAAAAAAGGTGCAACACAACATGAAAAACATTGTTGAATGAATCCATTTTCATGGAGTACATAAAGGTAGTTATTAAATTTTATTAATATAATCAGGGTTATTATATATATTGTCATATAAATTTGTGTTGGAAAATGTATGGGTTATATTAAGAACTAAACTTTACATTTTGGTATAAGATTATAATAATATTCTATAATACTCCAACAGATCCTTTCACAAAAATAATTTCACATATATTTGTTTCCTCCCTAACTATTTATGACTAACACCCATTCTTAATTGGAATTAAGACCTCTACAATAAATGTGATATCTAATGAAAACACATTTTAATCATCCAATTGACAGAAGATTAAAATTTACTCTGGATAATAAAATAGAATTTCAATTCCATGATAATTGATGCAGTATTAATGTGGAGTGATATAATAAATTCCTAATAAACCTCAAATTCACAAGTGGATGAATAATAATATTTTTAGGATACACATTTCTATAAACCAAAACATGAGAGGAATAATATATTTGAGATGATATCATTGATCAATTAGGTGTTTTCATCACTAATTCTATATCTAATAGTTTTAGTGGAATCTTAATACCATTATAAAAATCAACGGAAATGATAGAACATAGAAATACATAGTCAAATTATACCATAGAAATTTTTGAGTTAATGTTAAGTTTATTTTTTACCACTTCATAATTGTACCCCGTATAAGAAATAGTGACCATATTAAATATCTATTTGTCCATCATTATAAGAGGGTCTTAGATGTAATCACCATCATTAAACATTTGATTTGGGAACATGTTAGAATAATTCCCAAATGCCTTTCATATAAAATATTAGACTACAGGATGTGAATTATGTGTATCTTTTTCATGATTCACATCCTTATCTAAATTCTACCCATAATATTCACAATCAATTTATTGATGACCTTCCCTTATACAAAAAAATTAAGTATTCCCATTATTAAGATATTCTTTTTACTACTTCTAATACGTAGATTATAATTTAATGATCACCTTCATCTATCCATGGTTCCTATATTTTACATGTAATTATATTTTTCCCTTCTTATCAAAACAATGTTACTGATTCTTAACTGCAACCTCCAATTACAACATGGTGAAACATAGAATAATCTATTAAAAACTACTAATTTCTCTTATTAATAATTTTGTGTGGATTATAACTATTATTCTATTGGATAAATTATAATATTTTCATTTAGGTTGGATGAAAATACAAGAATCTTACCTAACAAGTCATGTAAAATTTTCCTTATAGTTACCAACATATTCATCATATTTTCTTTTAAGCTCTAGGAAATCCTTTGTCATCTTTATATAGTGATTATGATGAAATTACTTATTAAAAAATATGTTACTGAAAATGCCTCAATTAATTGAAAAAATTTCATCAAATTTCCTTGTATTCTATATAATATTCTATTATTGATCTTCTTCACATTCAGAATGATATACATAAAAAAATTTCATGATCAAAGAACTAGAGGATGGAGAACAAATTTTTAGTGGTACTGATTCATTATTAGAAAACTATTGAATTATATTACCCAATGAAAGAAAGTGTTAATGAACTCATAATACACTAAAAATAATATTTTTCACTATTTTGTACAGTTATGTGACCATAATTGTTCATATCATGCGAATGATTTTTAAGAATTACAATTGTGTTTTAATTAATGATCTAAAATGTTTTGATATTCAGCTGGAAAATAATTTCCTTTTCAACCTCTTTTTATATTAACTTGTAACATTATATTAACATCTATTTAATATAAAAAAATACATATAAGACAAAATAATCATAAGGGGGTATAACAAAATCATTAAAAACAACTTATATGATATCTCGGTCATTACCAATTCATTAATCTATGACACATTAGGTTTATCCCAGGTTATTCATAGTAATCATATATTTGAATCCATTATAATGGTTCATAAATTATTTTAGAATTTAAATTTTGTATCTACTAGGAGAGTTGAACTAAGAGTTCAGTATGGCCTGATGTCATGAACTAGGTGAAGGTTGAGTCTAGTATGGTGTTCTGTTTTTTGAGTTGTTAACCATAGGTACCTCTGTGCAATATTCAAACCCACATTTAATATCAATATAAGGATGTTTTATTTCATGAAAATTACATATATTATCCTTTACGAATATATCAAGTCATTTTCTATTACCTTGACACACTTATAACTTATCCTTAGAAATGTCTTTAGGGATCACTCTATGTTATTCTCATCATAGTTTCGAATGGATATCTGATCATATCCAAAAAAACTAACTATTTAAACCCAATATAATAATACAAAGTTATTTAATTTTTTTTAGTAACTTATTACATTACAAAAACACATTCCTGAGGACTATACTAGTTTACTGCCATTAGATACATAGAAACATAAACAACTAGTTCATAGACATGCTAATTCTTCTCAGAGTCCATTTTAATTTCTAAAACTCTTATATAAAATATCAAACTTAATTAATATATTCATTAACATGTTAATATAATCACTATATACGGTTATATTTAATGCTTGGTAAGTGTAAACTTGGGAGATACATAAGCATAACATTGCTATGAGGGTATAAAAACATGAGAATAATATTTGAGAGCCATACCTTTAATATGAAAGATTATAATATTAAGTCATGTAAAAAATTTTGGAATATTAGAAGACATGATTCATAAGGAAATAAAATAACATGATCCTTGTCAAAATAAAATACACATAAGACATATATTTGAGGAATACACATGTGCATAGGAAATTGTATGTCAATTATACCGACCCAAACATTCGTAACTTGTTATGCTTGGGCTAACAAAAAATATAGATAATTATGGATGTGTATGACATCCCATATACCATATTTTGGGCTTGGGCTAACCACATATGTACCCTCCTTTTTATACATGTCTTAACCACATCTGTAGCCTTCTTTTTACAGTTTTTATAACCACCTTTGTACCTTATGATCTCATATATCACATGTCATTACATAATACATTCAGCGGAGAAATCGTTCCCAGTCATAACATAATGAAAACCACACATATGTGTTTCACAATATAATAAAACATTCATCATTTCATAATCCATTAAAATAAATAGGATCCAAAAAAAATTAATTCTATCATGACGAGTAGAAAAGGCACTAGGTTTAAAATCATCATATCACAACTCGTGGAGGAATAACCATGTTTCATCAGAATCTTATTATGGTATAACTCACTAAATAGAAATGATATTTATTTAAACCATATATTAATAAACATAATAGATTCATTGAAATAATAATAATGGTATCCTTGGATTATATAACCAGTAAAGAATTTATAATATCAATGGATCTAATTCTAGATGGGAAATTATTTTGAGAGATCAATACAAACATTTTTTCAATAAAATATAATTTTTACATAAAAATAGTAATTTAAAACATAATGTATTTTGAATTAAAATTTAATTAAAAATACCCATGAAAATATATAAGGGATTCTTCAAATAAAATATTTTTCATGAAAATGGAAATTTTACTCATTCCGTACACCTTAAACCACTAATTTATTTCACATTATTTATAATAGCCAGAAATTCAGTGTTTATAAATTGACATGATTATTACAAAAAAATATTATAAAAAAATAAAAAATGTGTAAATATTTCATTAAAAATAATTAAAAAAATAGTAAATATTTGTTGATTAAATTTTCAGAAAACATGGTCTTTAAAAAATTATATTTCTTACCATAGAGGGAAATAAAAAAGTACATTTAAAAAGAATTATACCATTAAATTTAAGTAAAAAATAATAAAATGGTAGTATTTCAATAAGGTTTCCTGAATAATAATTGGAGAATAAAATTCATAATTTTCATTATTGAGGTGTCATTATATATTATCATGATAATCATACCCATAATCAATCCTGACAAATGATGATTTTGTGACATAAAATTATTAGCACATTAGAATCACTAAATCATAATACTAAAGGAATAATAACAAAAAAATCATTTTCATAAATACATTAATTATATTAGATGTCTTAGAGTATTTATATAGACCTTGTAAAAGAATATAGATGCATAACTTAACGTATTTGTCAAAAATTAAAAATTGAGAAAAAACCATACAATAAGTATTGGGTATATTTATCCACATTTAATCCTACATTATAATTTGAATATTTTTATTAATAAACTATATTGAAGAAATTTTTATATATCTTCCATATATGATTTTTATGACCTTTTTTAAGTGTTTTTGAAAAATTCCATGTTATGTTTTGTTTTGTGTAATAAGTAATTAATTTTTCATATATGTTTTGATTTATTATTTTATGGGCCAGCTAAATTTTATCATAATTTAATCATTTCCCAAATTTTAAACATTATATTAATATCACATTTAATATATATAAATGTATTAAGAGGAATAAATAAGATTTGGTGAGAAAATGTGAAATACACTATTTATAAAGACATTAGGTCGTATGTATGCAAGAGCATTAATTTTATTTTATTGTTGGATTGAAATAAGGAAATATAACTCATAAAAAAAATTTAGAATATATTTTATCCCATATATCTCCAAAATTATCCTTAAACAAATCTATATTCACTTATATGTAAAGCGTGAATGAATATCATTGCTTCGCGAGGCTGGAGTCTGCTATACACACGAGTGACATTATCCCATTACCAAATTATAAATCGTATGAAGATATGTGTGATTTTACGATTCAAAAAAATAAATATGTAATTTAATGAGTAAATAGAACATTATTTTTATCTTTGGAAGGTGTAAACAGAAAAAATGACATTAGTTTGCGAGGGGGTAGTCAGCTTTACATAAGAATTATGATTTCATAATCTAATTTACAGAAGTGTAGATGGTTATAGGTAATCAAATAGACATAAAAATATATAAATATATAAATTTTATTTATGTTAACATATCATCATTATATAGTAATAATTAGAGGATGTCTAGGATTAAATATATAAAAAACACTCACTAATGAATGTTGCCTATTTTTGTATATCTACATTAGTTTTTCACCAAAAGACTTCTTAGTTTTGATTTATATCAAAAATAATATTTATAATAATATGTGAGGGAATTTCTTAACTTATTTTGGCTGTGATTACATGAATAAAATGGTATCGAATGTGCATATATGAGAGGAGTGGGTGTGGCCTTTTATAAGTTATGTGAGTAGCACACATGTTGTTTTTTGAATAAAATAATTTCACCCACATTTTTTAGGACATAAGGCTCCAATAATAAACCATTATAGATTATTTAAGAGATAATTTTTTTATACATAATGAAAATATCTATCATAAAAGTTATTTATTATTTTTTGACACTTCTCATTTTATTTTAATACCAATAAATACAATTTCTTAGCTTCAACATGGTAAATAATTTTTCCAATTTTTTATTCATTTTGGCCAAAAAATAAGTTAATCTCACTCGATAATATTAGTTATTATGATTATAAATTTGAAATAAAATTTTCCATATTCCATCCATAAAAGAAGAAAATTTTAATTTATTAAAACATTATCAATAACCGAGGAGTGTGTTTGTTTCTTAGAGGAAAAAATGTTCAAAATTTTGAAATGTTATAAAAAAAAATTAAATTAGATATTGAATCCAATAAACTATATTGGATTGAAATATACATAATTAATCATGTGTTACATTAAAAATAATTTAAAAGAAAATTTATATTTATAAAAAAAATTTAAACAGAATGTATGTTTTCAATTAAAATTTAGGATTTTTCACTATCTATCAAAAAATGAAACATTTCAAAAAAAATTCACAGTATTATAATTTTTAAATTATGAGATAAAAAATAATTATTATTTTATAATCATAATTTAATAAATTATTCAAAAATTATTATTTTTTTGTTCTGAATAAAAAATACAACATTTTTTTAGGGAAAATATTATTTTTGAAACACATAAAGACTTTTATATAAATTATGTAGTTAATTATATATATATATATATATATTTTATATTAAAAACAGAATTTATATTCAATATTTAAATTTTTTTTATTAATATTCATATATTTGATTTTACCGACTATAAATATTGGATGTGTTTAAATAAAAATATCAAAAATAGATTTTTTTTGTTATAACTCAGTGTCAAGTGTAGCATAAGATAACCCACTATTTTGTATAGCAGAATCATAATATGGTATTATAGGTAAACATTTATATCAATTAAATGTAATTTATTTTAAAAAATAATTTATAAAAACACGGGGTGCAACAATTAATTGTTCCACCAAAAATAGTAATATATTTTATGGTTTATAAAATAATTCATTATGAACATCTATCACTTACACTTCAAAAAAGGTGTTATTTTAATGTTTTCAATTCATAACCTTAAATAATATTGAGAAACATCATTATGTTTTAGATACCATGGTAAAAAACAAAGTATGGTGGCTGATTATTATTATTTTATCATAGGGAGTATAAAACCAATGATTAGATATCAATAAGGAATATCCCACTCTTTTCCAATAAATACCCATTCAGACTCTTGATACTTATCACTCAAAAAACTTTAAAAAGTTATTTAATCTTTTTTTACATCTCTATATCTCTGCCATGATGTTTCAACTACCTTTTAAATTCTTTCCAATAGTTTTATAAGTTCCATTTCAATGTAAATGATCATCTCATCCTCTTTATTATGGCACATTAATTCTATTATGACATTTTCATTATAATTTTTGAAAATGAAATATGTTTTAATCCATAAAACATATGATACATAAGATGTATATGTCAGTAAATACCAATTTAACTATCAGTATACACTAAATTAGATATTTTTGTACCTCTTTTATGCTTATAATAATATATAGTGATTTTCCATTCAAAACACGGGTTTATTGAATACCGAACCCCATCTCCACTCATCAATAGTTACCAAGATATAACCCTCCTTAATATTAAATATTAAATATATTTATGTGTCCCAAAGCCTATAATGATTGGATTAAATGTTATTATAGGTATCCTTATATTATATGATCCATGCATTGCACAAATTTATGTAAATTATATGAATTGGACAGGTGTACCATCAGTTATATAGCCATAAAATGCATTGGATAATGTTTTCAACTAACTAGATACCATGTATATTGCATTATAGGTTATCCTCACTACACTATTATGTTTTCTCAAAGGTTCACATTGATTTATGTCGATGATTCCATGTCTTACAACTAAAAAATTCTCATGTTGACTTTATGATATCATATTATAGATCACATTGGAATTAAGTTTTTATGACAATGACCTATCTAATGTTACATTGATATGTCTCTTTTCTCAAATGTAATAATTTACCTTATTATTTTACATTATTATTCTCTTACTAGGATTTATATCTCACTATTATCTTATGTACATCACCACGTTATACCATGAGGTTTATGAATAAAAATTAAATTTTAAGGGCATATTATTTTATTTTAAAATTATTTTATTGTACTGTTGTTTCATGTGATTATTTTATGTACCTAATAATGAAAATAATTTTGTCCTTGTGGTCTTCTAGACATGTTATATATTATAATTTATAAAATAAATCATGAATAAATGTATATTAAAATATGTCATGTCATTGTAACTAACCATATCAATAATATAGGGGACCCATGCCATGTTAGTTGAATGTGTATAGAAAACCAATGCCAAAATTTCAAAGGAACATTTCCCAATCCTCATCACCTATCAAAATGAGTTCAATCTGCAATATATTATTTAAGTCAGAATGGATTCCAATAGCTAGCTATACTTATATATAATCAAGGCATTCATATATCACAAATTTTTATTAGTCTTAAAGGGAGAATAGTATAATACAATTCTGATTTACATGAAAAAAAGTTCAGAATAGTCTATTTATATTCCCAACCGAGCATTTGGTGATCTTTTCATAATAAAATCCTTAAAAGAACAACTATTACTATATCTCGGCCCTAAGGAACGTTAATTAGTATACTAGAATATGGGAGGTCTAAAAACATAAGATAAATTACATATCAAATGTTTGGAAAAATAATATTTATAGGGCCTAATAAAAAATCATCATACACTCTTCCATGGGTGAATTTGAAAAAACAAAAAATGATCTGTCATCCATCCTAGCTATGTGGTCCGATATATAATTCCACATTCATAAACATTAAATACTATTGGGGATTACAAAATAAAATTACATTCATTCAATTTTAGAATCTATTTAGGAATAAATTTTTATATAATTTGTCCAAAAATATTATCATAAAACTTAGTTATTTCAATTTAATAACATCAAGTCAATATAAATTGTTTTCATAAAAAAATAAACGTTTTAAAAATAAAACCTATTTTATTTTCACCATTAGTCCTTATAATTTTCCATTGACTTCAACCTTTCCTCAATTCCCCTTTTAATTCATTGATAAATATTTTATAACATTGAATGTCAAAAAAATATTAGTAAGGGATACAAAAATAAGGAAAATGGATTGTATTGTTTAAACAAGAAACCCATGAAAACATTATGATAATTTATTACTCTTCACCCTTAAGAAGTAATAAATTAATCCCATTGAAAATAATATTATTTCATACCCTTTTTCTAATCTTATGATTTCTATAGGACCATTTGATGCAAAGATAACACATAATGGTACAATTGTACATAATTATATGAGTCATACATATACGTGGAATGACCATGTGGTTTAATTCTATACATGTCACTATTATAAATGGAATAACCATATGGGTGAATTCCATTACCAATTCATTAGAGGGATATCACATACCCACCCATCGTTAGTTTATCAAGGAATTACCCATCATTTGGTTTATCATGTAACCAAAAATTAAATTTCCATGTGCCATTATATAATCACAACACATAAAAGTATTCATCCTTAAACATGTAACAATTAAAATTTCATTTCCACTCATAAGGAATCATTTCTTGTTATGTAAAAAATTAATCCATTTTAAAAACCCATTTAAAAAACATAAAATTGAACAAAAGGGACAATTTTTATTTAAAAAACATGAATTATTATTTAATAATAAAAAAAATTAATTATCACATCACTGGTAAAGATTTTTTAACCATATAAATTAAAATGATCATTCCTTTTGACCTTTGTAAAGAAATATGAACATTTCATATAGAAAATATAAAAATATTCCCTTTTGAAAACAATTGAATGAATTTTAAAACAATTTGTATTTTGATACAGATAATAGCATTTGATATGTGTATAATATCAATATATTCCTCATTCAAAGGATATCGATATGAGGTCCCTTACCTTGAGTCTGATTCTTCGCGAATTCCCTTTGATCACCACATACTTGTATGATCTCCATTGATTAATACCTTTATAAATCTAAATAGGTTGGTATTCCTAAACTAATTCCTCTAGAACATGGGAATGGATTATATCATGAACATTGGATAGATCATTTCCAAATAAAATAGGTTTTTATGTTTGATGAAAATATAATATGGGGTTATCTATTATAAGAGAGGAGTGGGGAACTCTTGGAATTCTTCAAACTATTAAATTTGGTATAAATTACATATATATTTCAGATAGATCCAAACCAATTTATTTCTTATATATTATAATTATGGGTATTATTAAATTCATAACATCAAAATTAGACAATTTTTTTTATTTTAATCTGTATAGTTTGTTTTAACCCATACTTAACCCTTTTAACTCTTATAGTCATATCTTGTAATTTAGACATTATGGATTAATATAACTAATATAAAATTAAAATTGAACAATAAATGTGTAATTTATGAAATTTTAATCTATATCAAAATTAATTAGATGAATTCTCAATTTTTAGAAAATAATCAAAAAATGTGTTATTTTAATGTCATCGGTTTATAACCTTATATAGTATTAAAAAATATACTTATGTTTTATAAACCATGGGAAGAAGCATGGTATGGTTGTTGGTTTTTATAATTTCATCATTGGAAGTCTAAAGAAAATGTTGCGAAATTAAAAAGGAATATCCAACTCTTTTCCAATAAATACCCACTCAGACTCTTGATACTTATCACTCATAAACATTTAAATGTTATATAATCTTCCTTTACATATCTTTATCCCTCCCATAATGTTTCAAATATCTTAAGAATTATTTCCTATGATTTTATAATTTCCCTTTCAAGGTAAAGGATCATCTCATCCTCTTTATCATTGAACATTCATTCTATTATGTCATTTATATTATAATTTTTCAAATTGAAATATTTTTTAATCCATCAAAATTATGATACATAAGATATATAGGTCAATAATAACACATTTAACTATCATTATACTATACAATGAATCATTTTTAACCTCTTCTATGCTTCCAATATTATATTGTGATTTTCTATTCAAAACATGTTTTTTTGAATACCCATCCCCATTTCCACTCATCAATATTTTCCAAGGTATAACACTACTTTATTTTCAATTTTTAATCTATTTATGTTTTGAAAGCCTATAATGATTGGATTAAATGTGATTATAGGTACCCTTATGTTTTATGATCTAATCATCACAAAAATTCCTATAAATTATATTAATAGGATGGGTGTAACATCAGTTATATAGACATTAAAAGAATTGGATAATGTTTTCATCTCAGGAGATACCATGTATGGTTCATTATAGGTTATCCTAAGCACAGATTTATGATTTCTCAACGGTTCACATTGATATATGTTCAAGATTCCAAGTTTTATGAAGATAAAAATTTCCCATGTGGAATTTATGTTGTCATATTATAGATCACATTGGAATAACATTTTTATGGATATGAACTCTATTATGTTACATTGATATTACTTTTTACTCACATGTAATAATTTACCTTATTCTATTACATTGTTATTCTTTTTCTAGGTTTTATATCTCACTATTATCTTATGTACATCTCCACATTATACCATGAGGTTTAGGAATAAAAATTATATTTTAAGGGATTTTTATAGTGTTTTAAAATTATTTTATGGTATATATGTTTCATGTGATTATTTTATATACCTATAACTAAAAATAATTTGGTCCTTGTGGACTACTATAATTGTAATATGTGTTAATTTATAAAATAAATCATCATTAAATGATTATAAAAATATTGGTTTTCATTGTAACTAATTCTATCAATAATATAGGGGACCCATGCCATGTATTCTTAATGTGTATAAGAAACCAATAAAATGTTTTCAAAGGAAAATTTCCAAATCCTTATCAACTATCAAAATGAGTTTAATCTACTGTATATTATTCAGGTCGCAATTGATTCCAGTTGTTGACTATAATTTTCTATTATTGAGGTATTCATATATCTTATATTTTTACAGTCTTAGAAGAAAAAATAAGATCATAAAATAGTGATTTATATAAAAAATGATAATAATTTTCAATTCATCTTCCCAATTGATCTCATGTTGATATTTTCAAAATAAATCCATAAAACATCAAATATGACTATATCTTGTCTGATGTGAACATCACTTAGTATACTAGAAAAGGGATTTTTATACAAATAAGATAAATTACATATAACATGTTAGGAAAAATAATATTTATAGGGTATTATTAAAAATATCCATACACTCTTCCATGGGGAATTTGGAAAAACACAACATGATCCCTCATGCAACGTAGCTATGTGGTCTGGTCTATAATGCAACATCCATAAACATTGGATACTCTTGGGTTGGGTAAATAAAATTACATTCATTCAATTTTAAAATATTATTAAGATTATATTGTTAGAGAATTAGACCACAAGGATTATAAAAAAACATAGTTAATAAAATATAATAACATCAACTCAATATCAATTATTTTTATAAGATAGAAAAACATTTTAAAAATAAAAAATTATTTATTTTCAAATTGTGTCTTTATAATTTTCTATTGACATCATCCATTCTTCTATTTCTGTTTCAATTCATTTTTAAACATTTTATTACATGGAATCAGCAGAAAATTATTTTTAGGGGATACAAAAATAAGGAAAAAGGTTAGTCAGGTTTAAACATGAAACCCACGAAAAAATTATAATAATGTAATACTTATCACCCTTAATAAGTAATAAATACATCCCTTTGAAAATAATATCATTACTTACCCTTTATCTACTCTATTGATTAACATAAACCTATAGTATGCAAAGATAACACATAAAGTTATCATTGTACAAAATTATACAAGTCATACATATAAATGGAACGACCATGTGGTTGACTTCAGTACATGTCACTATTATATATGGAATAACCATATTATTGACTTCAATTATAGATTTATTGGAGGGCTATCACATAACCACCCATCATTATTTTCTCAAGGAACGACCCATTATTTGTTTTATCATGTAAAGAAAAATAAAATTTCAATCTATAATTATATAATCACAACACTTAAATGTTTTCAATTTTTAACATGTAAAAATTAAAATTTCATTTCCACTCATATGGAAACATTTCTTGTTATTGAATTTATCAATCAATTTCTAAAAACCATTTAAAAAACCCTAAAAATGATAAAAAGGGTCTATTATTATTTTAAAATCATAAATTATTGTTGAATAGTACATATATAATATTATTATCACATCATTAATGAAGATGTTGTAACCATATTCATTAAAAAGAACATTCCTTTTGAGCTTTTTAAAGAACGACAAACAGACCACATTGAATATTTAAAAAGATTCACTTTTGAAAACCATTGATTGATTTTAAAATCAAATTGTATTCTTATACACCTAATAACATGAGATGTGTGTATAAAATCAAAATATTCCTCATTCAAAGGATATCGTGATGAGTTTCGTTACCTTGAGTCTTATTCGTCATAAATGTCCTTTGTCTTCCTCTTCTTTATATGATATCTATTGATTAACACCTTGGTAACTCTAAATATGGTTTTATTCCTTAATTAATTCCACTAGAACGTGGTTATGGATTATATCAAGTGAATTGGATGTTTTATTTCCAAATAAAATAGGGTATTATGTTTGATGAAAATATAATATGGTGTTCTCTTTTATAAGAGAGGGATTGGGCACTCTAGGAATTCTTCAAACAATTAAATTTTATATAAATTACTTTTACATTTAAGATAGATCCAAACCAATTTATTTCTAATATATTATAATTATTGGGTTTTTAAATTCCTACCATTAAAATTAGGAATTTTTTTCTTATTTTAATCCTTAAATTATTGTTTTAACACTTACTTATCCCTTTTAACTCGTGAGATCCTGTGATTTAGACTTTAAGGGATAATATAATTACGGTAAAATTTTAAAAGAAAAATAAAGGAGTAATTTATGAAATTTTAATCTATATCTAAATTAATTGGATAGATTTTTTATTTTTAGAAATATATTATCTTTTACAAAAATATTTTAGATTTTAAAATATCATTAATTTCAATTTTTAAAATATTCAATAATTGAATTTTAAAAAATATCATAACAACATTAAATATTTAACACAAATTTATAACGATTCAATACAATTCAAAATTAAAATAAATATTTTTTGGTTGTAAATACATATCAGAAATTATAATTATTTTCATATTTCTAATATCAATTAGTTGATATTTTTATTTTGTTTTCATCATCATTATTTAGGCATTAATGGTAAAAATTGCACCCTAAAAAATAACTAAAATTTCCATAATTAATATAAAAATTAATGTTTTTAAAATGATATTTATATTAATTCATATCACCTATATGACCCCTTATTAAAATTATATCACTTGTTAAAATGAAATGTATGATAAAATTAATTTTTTTAAATTAACTACTATAAATGGATTAAAGACATTACATTGTCTCCAATAGATGAAAAAATTATCCCAATGGTGATTTCAGTTAATAATAACTCAAAAAAATCTATAAAATGTGTTATTTTATGTTTCTAATATTTATAATATGATTTTTTCCCATAATTACCGGTTTTAAATATAAATATTATAATAAAAATTATAAACGTTATTACTCTAATTTTCCAAAAATAAAGGGGACCTATTAAATAAATTTTGAAATTATTATTAAATATATGGAATCCATTTTTAATAAATAAAAACAAATTATTTTATTAGAAATTAATTTAATATTAACCTCATCGACGGTGTATGAAAACGGGTTCTTAAATTGAAAATATTTATTAGATTGAAATGTTTTTATATTCAAATTCAATGTGAAATTGATTTTAATGACCTATATTTTATTAAATTATTTGAAATAAATATATTTATTCTTTAATACAAATTAAAAATAAAATTTATTCTAAAATTTTATATAGTCAAAAAAAATACAATTAAAATGTCATATTTTTCACCATTCTACCAATGTAAAATTTTATATATTTATTTAAAATAAAATGTTTTTTTCAAATATATTTTATAAAATTATATAAAAAACTAGTCTTAAAACAAGTGCACCATCAAAATGCAGAAAAAGTACATTTTTAGTGAAATATACTTTTGAAGCATAAAACATGATTTATTATCATATTATTCCTATAAAATATATTGAATTACTATAAAACAATATATATGAGTGTAAACTTATTATATTATTATATGTGTCGTAACATTATCCCCCCTTTTAGAAATTTCACCTTCATAATTTTATTCACTTAATAAATAATGGGTGATGCCTTTCCTTCGAAGAATTTTCAAATATAAAATATTGATCTTAGACCATATGGTTTTCCCATAAAATATTAACATGATTAATCACATTAATACTCAAAACATTCATTTAGTTATCACAAACCAGAAATGGTTGTTCCTCACAACAAATAGTGTCTTTAAATTAATCTATTTTGGGGATTAAAACATGAGATGAATCCGGAACATATTTCATTAACATTGAAATAGAAATGAAATTTGTATATTAGATAAATATGGACAAAAATAATGTAACGACCCGAAATTTTGGAATAAATCTTGTTTCCTAATTTTATGTGTTATTTTATTTTATTTTTATACTCAAAAAAAATGTTTCATTTTATAACATGATTATAATTAAAATGAGACCGTTGGGTTTTGACTTTTATATGACCATTGGTCAATATGACTGCTGGAAACTAAAATTTTTGATTATTGTCTCTAAATACCAATAATCGTGGTTAATTATTATAGAAATAAGATTTGATGGCCTCACCAGTAGTCTTAGACCGATCTAATCCGATCTAACAGAACGTAGCAAGGAGGTAGCACCACTGGGCTTTGCTCTGGACCAAACCCAAGCCGAAATTCATCGTGTGAAGTTAGAACGGAATCGACTTCACGAGAAGTTCAAATTGATATAAAATACTACTCATGTGATGTTGGACGAGCCTCCCTCAGATTCTCTCACATTAGTGCACCTTACACTTAGGTCCTACGCTGGTGTGATAAGGGGATATGTAATGAGACCATAACTTCCTTGTTTAATCCTTTGTTTTAAATAAAAATTGGGATTTCATCTTATGATGTAGTTTATGAATTTTCAAAAGACCGGATAAATATAGTATGCATATTTTTTTATGAATTTTAAAAAAATGATATTTTACAAAATTTTAGGTAAACCTTAAATAATTAAAAATGTGTAATGATTTTCAAAAAATGGTCTTCTACAATTTTGTTCAGTATGAAATTTAGAGTCTAATAAGATTAACTTGATTTTTGATGAATAGTAAATTATGAATAGATATTTTATGATTAGGATTACTAATGTGTCCAAATGGATTAGTAAGCTCACTTAAAGAAAGTATTAAAATAATCTAGCCACCTTGATTAAGTAATGTGATTCAATAAAATGGTTAAATAACGGTTTCATAAATAATTATTCAAGTATTAGTTTTTTTGGGTGAATAGTGTTTTTTAATTAAGAATTAAATTAAAAATATTTAGAAAT
Organism: Viscum album; assembly: GCA_963277665.1. Lineage (NCBI taxonomy): Eukaryota > Viridiplantae > Streptophyta > Magnoliopsida > Santalales > Viscaceae > Viscum > Viscum album. The sequence continues at coordinate 1,134,594,223 of OY728128.1, forward strand.
TTTATTTATAATATAGATTTCATTTTTGAACTCAGAGCATCGTTATTATGTTAAGGAAAATTTTAAGGATTTTTCTGAAAAAAATGAATTTTCGGTGAATAGTGCATTTATTGAAAAAAATAAATTAAAAATATTTATAAAATTATTTTTATAAAATGGAGTTCATTTTTGAAATCAGAGCATTGATATTTGGTTAAGGTGAAATTTTGGGATTTTTCTAAAAAAGTTGAATTTTCGATGAATAGTGAAAATACAGTTTTTAAGTTACGGGTGTTTAATGAGATCATTAAATGATGTATTAAGTATGTAATCAATATTCTCGACTTATGAATAGTAAGATAAGGTATGAGGTGTCCCAATTGGCCAATAACATGGGAAAATACCATGGGAAAGCCCATGTTTTTGCCAAAACCACTTGTGAGGTGTCCCTTGGCCATTAATGCCTTGTCCCCTCACTTTCCCTATAAATACCAAGCCATCAACTCATCCAATTCGACTCACCACTCTCCCCCAAAAAAGTTTTGGTCTCATTACCTCACAAGGAGTCTTCCCAAGGTTCCCCCAAGCCCTCAAGGTCCCAACCGTTGAGTTTTAAGAGTTACATTTTAAGGTAAGGGATTCGACCTCTATCTTTCTTTTCAAGAAATCTCTTTTATGTCATTTATTTTATGCTCCATGTTCTTATGTTAAAGGATGATCTTTTATACTCTTCTTACTTCCCTTTTCATGATCATATAATTAAAGATCCCCTCTTACTCTCATAATTTCATTTTATGGATGTTTAAGTGGCGCCGTTAGGCTGCCGAAATTTTTGTAACAGATTCTTTCACCCTTCTAATTTTCAAGTTCTATTTTCTTGTCAAGTCGTTCAAGTTCATTTTTATTATTTTGGGGTATGATATCTAAATATATCATAATTATATTTAATGTTCATATTATGAGATACCCTATTTTATCTCTTCAATTCAGTATTTTGATGTTTTAAGTGGCGCCGTTAGGCTGCCGAATTTTTAAGGGATTATTTCACCCTTCTCATTTTTCAAGTTCTACTATCATGTCAAGTATTTCAAGTTCCTTTTTATTGTGTTGGGGTATTATCTCTATATCTATAATATTGAAATTTTATCTTCATATGATGAAAGACCCTATTTGATCTCATCAATTCATTTTTGTTGAAGTTTAAGTGTCGCCGTTAGGCTGCTGAATTTTTAAGGGATTCTTTCACCCTTCTCATTTTTAAAAGTTGTAATTCCATGTCAAGTCTTTTAAGTTCTTTTTCATTATGTTGGGGTATGATATATAAATCTATCATACTGATCTATTATGTTAATATGATAATAGACCCTATTTGGTCTCTTCAATTCAGTTTTTTTATGTTTTAAGTGGCGCCGATAGGATGCCGAATTTTTAAGGGATCCTTTCACCCTTCTCATTTTTCAAGTTCTATTTTCATGTCATGTATTTCAAGTTCTTTTTTACTTTTTTGGGGTATGATATATAAATATATCATACTAATAATTTATGATCATATGATTAGAGACCCTATTTGATCTCTTCAATTCAGTATTTTGATGTTTTAAGTGGTGTCGTTAGGCTGCCGAATTTTTAAGTTTTTCTTTCATCTTTCTCCTTTTTCAATGTTCTAATTCCATTTCAAGTCATGAAAGTTCCTTTTTATTATGTTTTGGTATGATCTATATATCTATCATAATGATATTTTATGTTCATATGATGAGTGACCCTATTTGATCTCATCAATTAATTTTAGGTTGAAGTTTATGGGACGCCGTTAGGCTGTAGAATTTTCATAAGAGAAATATTATTTTTTCTTCCTTTCATGTTCTTCAATTCATATGGTATAGTTTCAAATTTCATTACCATGTTATTAAATCCATTATATTCCTTCCCTCTACTGTTTTATGGGTCATTTATGAATGTTTTACCCATGCCACCTCTCTTTTCAATGTTTTCTAAAACCCCGTAACATAGCTGTTATAAAGCAGAATTTTCATCTCAAAATGTCTCTCTCTTTTCTCAAAATTATTTTATGTTATTAAGTAAATACTCAAAGATCTTATTTCTAAAGGGGTATTCACATGTATATCAAAATGTTATATTTTAAATTGTGGTATTTTCATACATGAAACCCGCTTTCCCTTTCCGTTGGTTTAAAGTTACATAAAGATCATGTCTTTAAAGAAGTTTTTAAAACATTTTGATTAGGAAATGAAACCCAATTATTTTATGCTATATGAGTTGTTTATGAAATTATTGATGATGATATATGTTTCTCAAATGATAATAAATACATGTCAAGGGTACGCCCAGATAGCGCTCCAATGCATTGGGTAAATACTTAATCTCTAGTGATGACTTTTTAGACTGATACCTTGGTGAATAAACTTGGTAAATTTTAATGACACCTTGGGGATGGACCTTGGTGAAATGAGATGATTTTCAATATTAAATTTTGTAGCCACATCTTCATGTTATGAAAAATGTTATTTTTATTATGATTTATTTCATGATTTATTTCTCATGCCTTAAAGTTTTTTTCATGACCTTATTGAAGTATCTCAAGTTCACATGTAAAATGTTTCTCTTGTTTCCCTTACTGGGCCTTCTTCTCACCCTTTCTTTTGATGTATGTCCCCAGGTTACGAGATGAAGTAATGATCCAAGGATGATCTTAAGGAGATTCCTATCAAGTGTTTAAGAAGAATGTTTTATATTGTTTTCATGTATATTGTTCCTGGTTTCCAAGACACTAATAATTAAATATCCTCAGTTTTGTGTAATGAAATGAAAGTTTATGTGATAAAAAGGTGGGATGCTATAGTTGTTATCAAAGGATGGTTTAGTTATTTGTGGAAATTAGGATATGAAAACTCTAGGAATAACCCTATAAAAAATTTTAAATATAGGAAATCTACCTAGTATTTTTGTGAGTATTGAGTAAGGGGTTTCCAAGAAAATACATCCCTATCAGGATACGAGTAGGTAGAGGTGGATCTGGAACAGATGTACATAGGGGTAAAACCTAAAAACACCGCTTTGAGCTAGAATCGAATAGGAACTGCTACACGACAACGGGTCTTGCTGCACTCTTGGTTATGAAACTCCTGGGGGATATGCTTTGTTAAATTTATAAGCTTGGTATGAACCATTATTAAAGGAACAGTGATAAAAAAAATAAAGATTCGCATAAGAATATATGATCATGGATAACCTATTTTGAAACCAATGGGATCACAAGTTACGGTATACTTTTCTTCTACAAGTTATCCTTGTATTCTTTAAGCACATTTTCATGATTATTGGTTATGTATTTAAGCCTCTAATTATACTTTCTCTTCTTAGTTAATGGTGGGAAATGGAAGAACATGTCCCAACAACCAATGTGATAGGAAATGCGACGATTGCCGTATTAATATGACGGAGATGATTAGGGGATTAAAAGATTATTATTATTTTTGAAGACGTTCACTATTTTGGGGACCCTATATGATCGAGGTAAATAGATTACTTCGGTATTTTCATTGAGAAGTAACGTTGACTTATATTTTGAAGAATCGTTGAATTTAAGGTGGACTTATAGTAATTTAGGTTACTAATGGAAATGATTATCCTATCTTGGGTAAAATATGTTTAGGTTAGATAATTTTGTTATAAGATGTTAGGAGTGGATGATGTTGATTTGATATGAACAATGAAGTTTATTTTGGAAGACTATGTTATCCAATCCTTCTTGTATTTGGGTTTCAATCTTAGTTTGGTTTATTTTGAGGAATCTTACGGACCATTATTTATGGAATGGTCTATGATGAACTTTGTGTACTACCATGGAACATTGAAGATTTAAAAGTAGTTTCTATTCCTATGAGATTCTTTCTTTTTGAAGAGTTGTTTTACCTTAACCTTTCTATTTTTGGGATAATGTTTAAAGATATAAGAAATAGATAGTTAATCATTTGTGGATTATGTGATTCTCTAAAAGATGATTCTTGTGTTTTGATGAGACCAAGTAGTTATGAATGCTCATCATTTGGAGAAAAGATTAGTTTTGGGTAGAATCTTATTAAAGGATGAAACTCTACATGAAGGTAGGTATATTTTTTATGTAGTAAATGAATTCCTAAAAATTATGAAAAGGAACGTAAAACAAAAATGTTGTTGGTTTACATTTCCTACTAGGTAATAAAAGACCATTTACACACATCATATGTTTGGGATTTTCTTATGGTTAACATTCTCTTAATCATGTTTTCTATCACTCTCACTTATAATGTGACCCTTTGTTTTCTACTCCATGTCCATGTTTTCCTACATGGAATCCTAGTGTGGGTTATGTTGGGTGACCGTTGTACTTCCCTTTCTTTCTTTTAATGTTATAGTTTTCCTGACTCCTTTTCCGATGTGGGACTTTCAATGAAATTTCAAAACCCAATTTTAAAAATTGTGAGGACGTAATTTCTTAAGGGGGAATTTTGTAACGACCCGAAATTTTCTAATAAATCTTGTTTCCTAATTTTATGTGTTATTTTATTTTATTTTTATACTCAACAAAAAATTTTCATTTCATAACATGATATTAATTAAAATGAGACTCTTGGGTTTTGACTGTTATATGACCATTGGTAAATATGACTGCTGGAAACTAAACATTATGATTATTGTCTCGAAATACCAGTAATATTGGTTAATTATTATAAAAATAAGATTAGATGGCCTCACCCAATAGTCTTGGACCAATCTAATCCCATCTAAAAGAACTTGGGAAGGAGGTAGCACCACTAGGCTTTACACTGGACCAAACCCAAGCCGAACATCATCGTGTGAAGCTAGAACGTAATCTCCTTTGCAAGAAGTTCAAAATGATAGAAATTACTACTCATGCGATGTTGGCCAAGCCTCCCTCAGATTCTCTCACCTTAGTGCACCTTACACATAGGTCCTAAGGTGGTGTGATAAGGGGCAATGTAAGGAGACCATAACTGCCTTGTTTAATCCTATGTTTTAAATAAAAAATGGGATTTCTTCTTATGATGAAGATTATCAATTTTCAAATGACCAGATAAATATAGTATGCATATTTTTTTATGAATTTTAGAAAATGAATATTTTAAAAATGTTTAGGTAAACCTTAAAAAATTAAAAATGTGTATTGATTTTAAAAAAAATGGTCTTCTATAATTATGTTCAGTACGAAATTTAGAGTCTAATAAGATCAACGTGATTTTTGATGAATAGTAAATTATGAATAGTGATTTTATGATTAGGATTATTTTTGTGTACAAATGGATTAGTAACCTCACATAAAGAATGTATTAAAATAATCTAGGCACCTTGATTAAGTAATGTTATGCAATAAAATGGTTAAATAATGGTTTTAAAAATTATTATTCAAGTATTAGTTTTTTCGGGTGAATACTGTTTTTTAATTATAAATTCAATTAAAAATATTTATAACATTATTTTTTATAAAATGGATTTCATTTTTGAACTCAGAGAATCGATATTATGTTAAGGTAAATTTTGGGGATTTTTCTGAAAAAATGAATTTTCGGTGAATAGTGCATTTATTTAAAAAAATAAATTAAAAATATTTAGAAAATTATTTTTATAAAATGGAGTTTATTCTTTATTTCAGAGCATTGATATTTTGTTAAGGTTAAATGTTGGTATTTTTCTGAGAAAGTTGAATTTTCGATGAATAGTGAAAATTAAGTTTTTAAGATACGAGTATTTAATGACATCATTAAATGATGTATTAAGTATGTAATCAATATGGTCGACATATGAATAGTAAGATAAGGTATGAGGTGTCCCAATTGGCTAATACCATGAGAAAATACCATGGCAAATCCCATGGTTTTTCCAAAACCACTTGTGAGGTTTCCCTTGGCCATTAATGCCTTGTCCCCTCACTTTCCCTATAAATACCAAGCCATCCTCTCATAAATTTCGACTCCCCACTCTACCACAACAAAGTTCTGGTCTAATTACCTCCCAAAGAGTCCTCCCATGATTCCCCCAAGCCCTAAAGGTCCCAACCTTTGAGTTTTAAGAGTAACATTTTAAGTTAAGGGATCTGACTTCTCTCTTTCTTTTCAAGAAATCTCTTTTATGTCATTTGTTTTATGATCCATGTTCTTATGTTAAAGGATGATATTTTATACTACTATTACTTAACTTTTCATGTTCATATAATTATAGATCCCCTCTTACCCTCATCATTTCATTTTATGAATGTTTAAGTGGCACCATTAGGCTGCCGAAATATTTGTAACAGATTCTTTCACCCTTCTCATTTTCAAGTTCTATTTTCTTGTCAAGTCGTTAATGTTCATTATTATTATGTTGGGGTATGATCTCTAAATATATCATACTAATATTTTATGTTCATATGCTGATAGACCCTATTTTATCTCATCAATTTAGTATTTTGATGTTTTAAGTGGCATCGTTAGGCTGCCGAATTTTTAATGGATTCTTTCACCCTTCTCATTTTTCAAGTTCTACTTTCATGTAAAGTCTTTCAAGTTCCTTTTTATTATGTTGAGGTATGATCTATCTATCTATAATACTGAAATTTTATGTTTATGTGATGAGAGATCCTATTTGATCTCATCAATTCAATTTTGTTGAAGTTTAAGTGGCGCCGCTTGGCTGCTGAATTTATAAGGGATTCTTTCACCCTTCTCCTTTTTCAAAGTTCTAATTCCATGTCAAGTCTTGTATGTTCCTTTTTATTATGTTGGTGTATTATCTCTAAATCTATCATAATGATCTTTTATGTTCATATTATTAGATACCCTATTTGATCTCTTCAATTTAGTATTTTGATTTTTTAAGTGGCGCCGTAAGGATGCCGAATTTTTAAGAGATTCTTTCACCCTTCTCATTATTCAAGTTCTATTTTCATGTCAAGTATTTCAAGTTCCTTTTTTACTTTGTTGGGGTATTATCTCTATATCTATCATACTCATATTTTATGATAATATGATGAGATACCCTATTTTATCTCTTCAATTCAGTATTTTGATGTTTTAAGTGGCGCCATTAGGCTGCTGAATTTTTAAGTGGTTCTTTCACCATTCTCCTTTCTCAAAGTTCTAATTCCATGTCAAGTATTGCATGTTACTTTTTATTATGTTGGGGTATGATCTATATATCTATCATACATATATATTATGTTCATATTATGAGATACCCTATTTGATCTCATCAATTCATTTTTGGATGAAGTTTATGTGACGCCGTTAGGCTGTAGAATTTTCATATGAGAAATCTTATTTTTTCTTCCTTTCATGTTCTTCATTTCATATGGTATATTTTCAAATTTCATTACCATGTTCTTAAATCCCTTATATTCTGTCCCTATACTGGTTTATGGGTCATTTATGAATGTTTTACCCATGCCCCATCTCATTTCAATGTTTTCTAAAACCCTGTAACATAGTCGTTGTGCTGCAGAATTTTCGTCTCAAAATTCCTCTCTCTTTTCTCAAAATTATTTTATGTTATTAATTGAATACTCAAATATCTTATTTCTACAGGGTTATTCACATATATATCAAAATGTTCTATTTTAAATTATGGGATTTACATACATGAAACCCACATTCCCTTTCCGTGGGTTTAAAGTGACATAAATATCATATTTTTAAAGCAGTTTTTAAAACGTTATGATTATGAAATAAAACCCATTTTTTTATTCTATATGAGTTTTTTATGAAATTATTGATGATGATATATGTAGATCACATGATAATAAAGACATGTCAAGGGTGCGCCCAGATAGCGCTCTAATGCATCAGGTAAATACTTAATCTCTAGAGATGACTTTTTAGACTGATTCAATGGTGAATAACCTTGGTAATTTTTTATGACACCTTGGGGATGGACCTTGGTGAAACGAAATGATTTTCAATATTAAATTTTGTAGCCCAATCTTAAAGTTATAAAAAATGTTATTTTTATTATGGTATATCTCATTATTTATTTCTCATTCCTTAAAGTTCTTTTCATGACCTTATTGAAGTATTTCAAGTTCACATGTAAAATGTTTCTCTTGTTTCCCTTACTGGGCCTTCTGCTCACCCTTTCTTTTGATGTATGTCCCCAGCTTATGAGATGAAATAATTAACCTAGGATGAGCTTAAGGAGAAGGCTATCAAGTGTTTAAGAATAATGTTTTATGTTGTTTTCATGTATATTGTTCCTAGTTTCCAAGACCCTAAACCATAAAGATCCTCTGTTTTGTGTAATGAAATGAAAGTTTATGTGATAAAAAGGAGGGATACTTTAATGAACCTCTATAAAAAACTGATCCAATATTCCCTATGATTTCATAGGTTCAAATGAATTGCAGAATTATTTTCCCTTATTAACAAAATTCCTCACATTTCTTATAGAGAAAATTAGAGAAAGACTTGATCACCTTACTTAAAAAAAATTATTCCAGTTTTTCATCAAAAATTTTCTGCAACTCTTGGATGTCCTCTGCTATTATTTAATTAATAAAAATCTCTCTATTATTTACTCTACCAACATTAGTCCCATAAACATCCATTCTCTAACCCCATCCCAAAAAGGTGGGGTCCGATATAACTTTCTATATAATGCCTCTAATGGTTCCATATGTATACCATAATGAAAATAGTTATTATAAGAATACTCATGTGAAGAAACATGTTGATCCCAACAACCCTTTCATTCTATTGAAAAATAACATATCATGTCTTCCATTTTCTGAAATCATCATTCTTACTACCCATCTGATTGAGGATGAATGGTTGTACTAAAATTCAATTAATTAACAACCAAATCATGAAGGCCATTCCAAAAGTTTTATGTGGAACTGAGATCATTATTAGATACAATGTAACTAAATGTAATAGGACTATCACATTATGTTAAAAAAATTATCTAGAAATAGAGTGCCTTGATTAGGAAGAAAATGAGCAGATTTTGTTAGTTGATTTACAATAACCTCGATCATATTATTAACTCAAAAAGTCAATAGAAATCCAACTACTAAATACATGTCTATAATTTTCCATATCCACTCTAGTACTAGAAATTGATGTAGTATCCCCTTTTTAAATTATCATTCTCTTTTAACCTGTTGAAATTTCAAACACATCATGATATATTTAGAAATATAATTTTAATTCTATCCCACCAAAAATACTCTTGATGTTTTCTGTACATCATAGAGTCACCTAGATGAAAAAAATAAAGAACTATAATATTAAAATAAAAACTCTTTTGTGGAATTTGAATTAAAATAATCACATTATCTATTTTAAAATCTAAAAACACAATCATTATAAATGTTAAATTCATTAAATAAACTCTTTTACCCAATACATCATTTTTCATCAACTCATGGTCTTCCTTTTTTAAATTATTAATTATGTTTGATGGTGATGATTGAACAGAAACCTAAGACCAAAAAGATTAACTTCTTTAATAAATAACTTCTAAAAAAAATCCATCATATAATATCCATAGGGTAATGTTACAAACATAACATGTTTAAATTAGAATTAGATTTTATACTCAAACAATCAATAACATTATTTTATTTTCAAATATGTAAATTAATCGGTCAATATTAGTTCCTAATAATTTATATCTACATCCTCTATATCATGTTCAATTCGTTCTGAGTGATGAAATATAACAAACTTTTTAATTAGTATATGTTTCACACATTTCTCTACACAAATGATACCTCTATGTTTTTAATTCAGAAAACAACATTAATTAATTCCAAATCATGTGTTGGTTAATTTAACTCATGAGGCATTATCTAGTGTGAAGAATAAAAAAATTCCATATCATTATACATAATTAAACAACTAATTAATTTCAACGAAGTGTCATTATAGACATCAAGTTAACCATTTATAGATGACCTGGAAAAAACCAGAGCATTTAACATTCTTATTTTTTGATCCTAGATAAATCATCACATTGTTTTTTATCTATGAACTATACTCTAATATGAATTACCTTGGTCAATGGTATTGTTTACATAGAAAATATTTCCACCAACCCTATGTAATAATCATCTAATCCCAGATAAATACAATTATTTAAAAAAAATTATTGTCTTGGACACTCTAAAATAACTAATTTATAATGGTCAATTGGTCTTCCATATTTAGCAAAAATATGTCCATAAAATAATATTTTATGAACAACAAATATACACTTACTAAACATTACATATAGATTCTTTTCTATTATCGTATTCAAAAAATAATCATAAATTTTCTTTTATATTCCTCATGACTTTCTGAATATACCAAAATAACTTCAGTAAAAAAAACCACGACATATAAAAAATTGATTTAGGACTCTATTTATAAGATTCTAAAATATTCTAGGTGCATTAGATAACCCTAAAGGAAAAACTATAAACTCATATTTTTCATATCTTATCTGAAATTTTGTCTTTGGAATGTCACCCTCTATCACTTGCAACTGATGGTACCTGATCCTTGAATTGATTTTTGAAAAATATTGAACTCCCAAAATATGACCAAACAAATCCTCAATATGAGGAAATGGATAAAAATTCATAATATCGATCATATTTGAGGATTTATATTAATTAAAAAATTTCTAAGAAATATCATTATTTTTAGAAAAATTAATCATGAACAACTAATAGTTATGTTTTTGGCCGAATAAAACCTTTATCGAGAAATTAATGAATATATTTTTTCAATTCCAAACGATCTACGTAATCTTTTTGAGGGGGATTAAAAATATGATTTGTACCTGGCACAAAATAATTATAAAAGTCATGATCCCAAACATGAACAAAAGCATTTAATTCTTCAAAAAACATCATTAAATTCATTCAATACATGGATTATTTTAATTAGAGCTATTTATTTATTTACAATAACATGAGATATATGACATTCACTATCATATTAATGTAAGAAAAGAGTTTTTATTTTTACAGTTCGGTTCCATTTTTTTCCTTGTGTTGTTTTGAGAAAACAAGGGAAAAATAGACTTGTACTAGATTCATAAAGTCCCATGGGATGATTTAGTTTTAGACACCAAGTAATTCTACATATCTACCATGTAGTTTGGCTGTGTATGAAGGGAATACATGGGGTGTGGTCATTTCGTCCTGAAAAGGAGGAAAAACCAACTACACGTCTTGTACATCTCAGTACCTATTGTGTTATCATGTTGATAGGCTCGATAATGTAAGGAGGAGGAAGATATCTTCCAAATACACAGTAGAATTATAGACACAAAATGTATAAATACTTACACGCCATGAATTTTTGTTTTTTTAAACAAATGTAACATATCCATTATGTAGTTTGGACAGTGGGCTTGCCGGGTTGAAGAATAAGCACCACCAGAACACGCACCTTCATTCAAACCTTCTTCTATACTCTGATTTGATCATTATTCATAATTAATGTTTTTATTGAGTAATTTGAGTTTTAGTGTTTATTACTTTTTTTTTATATTTATGTTGTTCTAGCTCAAATTGGGGCTTAAGATTGGACTAGGAGAGTCGTACTACGATGAGGTGGGTGGTTTTCTTCCTCTCATTAATTTTTGATATTTTTATATGTGTAATTATTCTACATTCACATGTTTATGTTGTTGACATGAAGGGAATTTGATCCTCATTATTACCTAATGATGTTCTGGTAAATAATTCAACGAATTAATGAATGTTGAGCATTGTTGTTTGATTAAGGGACACCACATAGGTGTGTTTCCCTTGGATAACTGGTGTATAGAAGTTTTTCCCTAGGATGTGGATGAGCATGACTTTTCCCCCTTTTAGGGTTGTTTATGATGAAATAATTTGTTAAATGGAATTTGAATTTCATTATAAATGTAACTATTTTTTATCATGGCATTGGGATTGTGTTTTACCTTTTTCAATGAATTGTATTTACTTGTTAAATCATGTTTTATGGTTTTATTGAATCACTGTGAGTAAATGGTAAATAGAATTGGGTGATACATGAGTTTATCTTAGAATTTCATAGACAAAATCACATGACTGTTGTACCTTTCACATTGAGTGACAAACGAGTTTAGTCTAAAACACAATGGATGGACTCATGAGTCGTTTGATTTATATGTCATTAGTGACACTTGGTCTCCCTTATAGGACTACCAGGGACAAAATAAATTGATAGAATCTTATATTGCACATGGATTAATAACTTTTCATTCCCTAGTAGGACAACTAAGGGAAAACTCACATTAACTTATACCAACATAGAGAGTGATGCCCAGGGATCCATAGTAAGACATATGAGGAAGGACTCGTAGGATGTCTGTAGTATAACAACTATAGTGATAAATGAATTCCAAATTATGAATCTCAGGAATAGAATCATTTCATACTTAAATGATTGAATGGAATGAATCATGACATGTATGCTACGAAAAATTACATGTCTTGGTTCGGTATTTAGTTCTTATGTTCGTTAGCCTTCTTAGGTATCTATTGGATTTAATTTATATTGGGGAGTGATGGGTTTAGTCTAGAACATGAGACTTATATAATTAAATGAAATTGAATTAATTAAATAACCTGAAATTAATGTAATTTAAGGCTAGTATTTGTAGGAATTTTTACATTTAAGTGTCTACTAGTTACTGTATTTAACTATTTTACACTACTGTTATATACACTTACTAGGATATTGGAACATACCTTTGGTTATTTCCTTCTAGGATTTATTTCACACACCTTATTTGGGACATTCTTTTTTCCCAAAAAATGATATATTGATGCCAGTTTCAATAGTGCGAATGATCATTATATAGGTACTTGATTGCTACTTTGCAGTAAAACAGAACGGGACCAGGCCAAGGCTTGTAATGCTGTTGTGTTTCATTTTTTATAGTCATACCATAGTATCATATTTTAATTTATTGTAGTCTATCATGTCTTCACTTTTATCATAGAACATGTAACATGATACATCATTTCGATATGTTATTCCTCATGGTTTTCATTACCTTACAATCATTCATTCTTCACTTAAGCTCAATGTTGTTTACTACTTCTTCTATTGTCATTGCTTTATCTGTAGTGTAAAACTCTTCCAAATAGGGCATTGTTTCCCCAATATCACACCCTAGGCCACCACTACTAGTCGGTAGCCTTTAGATTTTAGGGAAATGTGCTTGGGTACATGTGGCTAACTGAGTACGGGGCCCTAGTCCAGTGGATTCTCGACCAGGATGTTACAAAGTGGTATCAGAGCATATTTCATTTCTACTTTTTTTACTATTTCAAGATGATATAAAGGATATGGAATTTTGTAATTAGATGTGCCTGAGAGTATCTAAACAATGTACAGTGAAAATCCAAATTTCATCAAATTAGATTGTGCTTTTGGGGTTGAGATATTACAGTTGATTTTATTTCATTGTTGGGTGACACACGTGATTTTCTATTTTACTATTGATGAAATTATAGGCTCTATTTTAGTTGCTACGCAATGAGATGAGGTTTTTCATTCTCATGAAACTTATAAGAACTTGATAGAATCACATTCCATGTATTGTTCAATGACATCGAGGATGAAATAGATATTGCATGCTACTGTGATAGATACCATTATAGAGATGCCTTATTTTGTGATAGTACCTTAATAGATATTCCTAATTTTGTGATAGGTGTAGTGATATTTTCTATAGTTGGATTGAATGGATTCCAAACATTGGATCCTGAGGTGTATGGGCACTCTTGGAAGGAAATTTAGTGGATCACGATTTTGCATTTTTCAATTAATTTTGCTATTATATGTTATGCTTGCATTCCAAACATTGATTCATGGGGATTGTGGGCCCTCACAGATCCAAATTTGGTATCACTCAGGTTGGATTTTCAATAGAATATGGGTTTTCTTGAAAAAACAAGTTTATGTCCTGAAAACCCATTTATACATGATGTGTAGTTTAGCCTATCACACAATAGGTTTTTCTTATTTGGGGAATATGATGTTCCAAATTTTAGGATGAAAACACTATGTACCTCAGGTACATGTTGTGTAGTATATGACCATGTAACAAGACATGTGAGAGAAAACACAGGATAGTGAATTTTTATCAGCACACATCAGGTACCCTAGGTACATGACATGTAGCCTACCCAGACATAATTTTTGTGGAACTAAGTGTGTGGTAGTACATGGACGTGAGAAAATACTTTTGTATATGATGCGTACTTCGGGAACATGCCATGTACTTGGGGTAGATACATGCCATGCCAGCGGTAGAACACGAATGTGTATGTACCTAAGGGTACTCACTGTGTATTCTTTGTACATGTCATGTAGTTGATTTTTTCCAAAATAGTGATGGTCTTGTACAATATTTTTATTACACATGAATTGAAAACCTTGATGATGAGCTTGAACTAAGGCTGGTTTTTGGCCATGTAGTGTTATGCTATCGCGATGGCCACAAGTTGAATTCCTAGAGTGAGGCGATGATCATACTCTAGAGATGGTAGGCCATGGGCTTCAAATAGATCATCCAGGTGTTCCAACATTGGCACCTTCTATTATAACAGATGTATCTATAGATGCATGGATTCTTGAATATTTTTTAAGGTTCATTCAGGACATTTAGGGAGCACTATAGGATGCCAAATCTATGGAAGAGATGACATGTATCTTCCAGAAGTATAAATGGACTACCTTTTTTGGGGATGGAAGACCACAGGACATAGAATCATTGATGGAATCAGTTAGAACTATCTATGAGAATCTGGAGATGCATGTTGGGTGGAGGTTAAATCTCAAGACATATATGCATCATGATTCTCCCAAGAGATGGTGTGATGTTATCACTCAGGTAGGGATTCATTGGGATATGACATGGGAAGGATTTTAGGAAGCCTTATATGATTGTTATTTTCCAGAGATGGTGAGGGACTACCAAGATCAAGTGTTCATGCACCTAAAGTAGATAATACTATTAGTTTGGGACTATTGTTCCTGCATCACTGAGCTTTTTGTGATTCACAAATATTCTGATGGGTGATGATGGATAAAAAGCTGGGTGATTCGAGAATGATATTAGATTCGACATCCATTCTCAGGTGAATCTCTTCACGTTTATTTTGGTATCTACTATTGTTAATCAGGAAATGATATTAAATTGCAATATGTGGGAATCTAGTGGTGTGAGCTGGGGTGTTTCGGCACAAATTTATGGTTCTTCCTCAACCGGGAAGAAGAATCATCATCTAGAGCTATCCAACAATGACAGTAGTAGTCAAAACTATTCTTACGATTAACAGAAGATGTGTTACCTAGGTGGTAGGCTAGGGAATATGAGGCCCCAATGCCCAAAGGACCCAGTCGAATGTCGATCCTATAGTGGGATGGGCTATCTACCACGGTTTTCAAGGACGTTTCCACCAGTGGTTAGTGAGAGAGGTTCTGTATAGACTCCACATGTCGGAGAAGGGTCAGTAACGTCTCACATATCTGAAAACTATTATAAATCAGGGCGTTTAGGCCATTTTGGTGGTTGTGACCATTGTCACCAGACCCTAGTATCTCAGTGATAGCAGGTCAGGTCATCTTGGGGTATCCAGGTAGTGTCTCAGGCCCACGGTACAGGACATAATTATATATTGTAATAGACCTATCAGGAGAAGGATCAATAACCCTCTACTTCCATATGTATAATTCTATTCACCTCTATTTTTTCATTTTTACATTTTTATAATGCTTATACACCTAGTTTTATAATTTTGTCCATTTTGGAAATCCTAGGACTTTGTGTTTATAATACTTTTGAGGTTATGATAGTAGACACTCCGTTAGAGATTATAATGGCAGGTTCATGTCAGTGAAAGGATTCCCACATTTTGATTGGTGGGTATCAATTTTTATGGAATCTATATGTCTTAGAGATGATGAAATTTCATGTTTTTCTCAGAATGTACTGGTTGGTTTCTTTTCAACACAATGTTGATTGATATTTCCACATAGTGTGTGTTACATTACTAGATGGTTAAGAGTTTTTACAAACTGGTGAAGAGGATGTCCTTGCGAGCATAGCGGGACAAGAGCATCATGGGTTAAGTGAAATGACTATCCAGATTTCCTGTTTATATCTATATGATCAGGGAACATGAATGTATGATTTCCCACAAGTGGTGGACTGTTTCAGGAACATTTTCCGACACGACTTATCAGGAATACCTCTGTTTAGAGGGGTATAGTTCACTATTGATATAGTGTTAGGATCTACACCAGTATCCATTCCACCTTACAGGATGGATACAACCGATATGATAGTGCTCAATATGTTGTGGGAAGTTCTGGAAGCCAAGGGTTCTTTCTCACCTTGTACATCTCCTTGAGGTTCACCATTCCATTTTTCAAAAAAGGCAAACGGTACACTTAGGATATGCATTCACTATTCGAAACTAACCTAGTTGACTGTTAAAAAACGATATACTTTAAAATGGATAAATGACCTATTTGATCGTCGTTATTGAGATCAATTATTCTTTACGATTGAACTATGTTCAGGTTGTTCGCATGTACATGTTCGATCAGCATGAATACCCTGTTTATCCTTTCATAGTAGGAATGGTCTCTATGAGTACATGTTTATGGAGTTTGGTATAACAAATGTGAAAACAGTTTTCATGGTGCTGATGAACTGAGTGTTCCATCATTACCTATTTTTTGCTGGTTTTCATGGATGATATCTTGGTGCATTCTCAAAATTTAATCAACAAGCCCAACACCATAAGACTATCTTCATTAAATTAAGGAAGCATCAATAATATGGTAATCTCACTATATTACACATTTGGATGGATCAGATTCACTTCATAGTAAATTTTATCATAGATATGGGAGAATCAAATGACCTAGACAAGGATAGACTAGTAATGACCTAGGATGTTCCCAACAACATTTTAGTGGTACAAACATTCTAGGGGATTGCTGGTTATTACACAATTTTTATACAGGTCATGTCATACATAGAAGCACCGATGATGGGATTGAGAAAGAATGGTGTGATGTTTGAGTGGTAATATTCTTGTGACATAGCTTTTTAAGAGTTGAAAGGGAGTTTCAATTTAGAGATGATACTGATATTGACTGATCCATACATGAGATACTCTGTATATTATGATGCATCATGTATTAGGATTAGAGTAGTTAATATGAAGGGGGGTTGAGTTGTTGTCTGTGGGTCTTAGTAGTTGAGGCCACATGAGTGGAATTACTTATCACATGATCTGAAATTAGCTAGAGTTGTTCATATTTTCTGATGTTTGAGACATTATTTATTGGGAGATCATTTTTTGGTGTAAATAGACCATAAAAGTCTCATATACATCTTTATAGATCCTGATTTGAATATGAGACAACAAAGACGGGTTGAATACCGACGGTCTTTCGATTTTGAGATTACCTATATTCATGGAAAAGACCACGTAGTGGTTGATGCACTGAGCAGGAGGACACATATAAAGACAGTGAAGGAGGCTAGTGGTGAGTGGAAGAATATGTATTTGTTCACTGAGATGCATTTATAGGTGCATTAAAGAAAATGTTAGAATTATCTTTCATCTTCTTCTATTACCTCTGCCATACTGGATAGATTGAGGATAAGGAAGCTATCATATTTTGCAGGCCTACATCTAGGGGAGTGTGTGGAAGGATAAGAACCTCCTCCTAGATTGACGATAGGTGATGATGAAGTTCTGTGTTTCCATGGATGTGTTTGGGTTCCATGGGATATATGTGATGATCTGATGTAGGAGCTTCATGATTAAGCTTTGGAAGTTCATCCTAATGCCACCAAGATATACCATGAGCTGTGTCGTCTGTACTAGTGGCTCGGTATGTAGTGAGAAGCGTAGGGTTTTGTAGAGGTTCTCCACCTATTGGAAGATGAAGGAAATGAATAGTAGGCACCCTAGTATCTTACATTAGCTACCCATTCTTTACTGGAAGATAGATGATGTCGTGATACATTTCGTGATGGGGTTACTGTGGTCGCTCAGGGAAAAATGATGTGAAGGTCGTAGTTGACAGTATTACATAGTTTGATCAGTTATTACTAATAAAAGAGACCATCAGTGTTGATGAGCTCAAATATATGTATATATGATAGGTGGTATGACTTCTTGAATTACTCAAATAATCATCTCAGATAGGGACACCAGCTTGGCATCTCATTTTTTGATTTTTTTTCAGAGGCCGCTAGGTACAAGGGAGATTCTGAGAACAACATACCACCCTCAAATCGATGGAATGATATAGAATATGATATTAGTTCTAGAGGACATGTTGTGTCCATGTGCCCATGAATTTGGGGGATCATGGGTGAATAATATACCCCTGGTTGAGTTCTCTTATAATAATAGCATATATGCAACTATTCAGATAGTGCCATATGAGGCTATGCATAGTAGGCCATGCCGATCACCCATGTGTTGGATGAAGTAAAGAGATGTAGCTATGTTGGAACCTATTCTTGTCCATGAATCTAGTGATAATGTCCACTTGGTTAAGATTTAAATGGATACAACACAATATCGTCCAAAATCATATGCTGATCGTCATAGACAACCTTTGGAGTTTGAGGTCGGGGAACAAATCTTCTTAAATGTCGTACCGATGTTGGGACACTATCCGATCAAGAGATAGGGTAAATATATATTGACATATGTAAAAATGTTTGTGTTTTAGGAGTTAGTCAGGGTGGTTTCCTATCAGTTACAGTTACATCATAGTTACTAACCCATGCGCGACGTCTTCCATATATATCATTTAGGCCACTATCACCCAAACCCACCTCATGTGTTTCAGCTCATGGAAGTTGAGATTCAGGTTGATTCAACCTTTAAAGAACATCTGATTCGCATAGTTGACATGAGAATAGAGGTTTTCTATGGTAGGTCAGTTCCGCTAATATGAGTGTTATGGTAGCATGGAGGAATACAGGACAAGACCTACGAGTGGGAGGCTGACGTACATGATTAGTGGCTAAAGTTATTCTCAGATATTCCTTCACCACCCTTGGAATGGAAATTAAGGGATGAATTTTTTTAAGGGGGGAATATTTTGAGAACTCTGTTCTTATTTTTATTGTATGGTTCCTTTTATCATATTTCTTTGAGTTGTTTGGAGAAAAAAATGGAAAACTAGACAACTACTAGAATCGTACTGCCACATGGGCGGATTCAGGGTTACACGACATGTAATTCTAAATGCACGTTGTGTAGTTTGGCCGTGAAAGAAGAGAATACTTGGGGTGTGGGTATGTGAGTCTTAAAAAGTGGAAAAACCAACCAAATGTTGTGTACTTCTCAGCACGCATCTTGTAGTTAGGTCGACATGCCCTGGAAAGTAAGGCAGTCAGGTCCCCCACAAAATGAATAGGAAAATTATATACACACCAAGTACATGGACATACAAGCCATGTATTTGTGTTTCCTGCTTAAAACAGGATGTAGGATCTCCAATCATCATTTTGGACAATGGGCTTGCCGAGTTGAAGAACATGCAGTATCAGAATATCATCCTTCTCCCAAATCTTCGTCCTAACACTGGATTGATCACTACCATTTTCATTTGAACTATATCAGTTTGATCATGATTAATCTCGATCATTAATAAATAATTACTAATTTAGAAGAAGTTATTTAATGATGATTGTTTATCATTGTTTCTTAGAACTACGTCATTCTATCTCGAATTAGAGTGCAAGGATCGATGAGGAGTGTCGTACTACAATGAGGTAGGTTTTCTCATGCCTCTCATAAATTGTTGAGATGTTTATATGTGTTGTTGTTCCATTCATCAATGTTAATGATGTCACCTTGATGGTGATTTGTACATCATTATTACCTAATGTTGTTATGGTAATTAATTTAATGAATCAATGATGTTTAGATTTTTTGTTTGACTATGTTCCTCCTCATGGGTGTGTATCCATTAGATAACTATTTTACAGCCATTTTGGTCAAGAATATCAATAGGCATGAATTTATTACCCTTTGGGGGTTTTTAAAATGAACATAGTTGTTAAATAGAATTGTAATTACATTTTAATTATTAGAATTCTCAATTTTGGCTTTGGGATTATATTTTACCTTTTTCTATGTAGTTTTTTTACTTGTTATAGCATGTTAGAAGGTTTTATTGATTCTTAATGAGTAATGGTTAAATAGTGTTGGGTGATAAATGGGATCATCTCAGAACATCATGGATGGAATTATATGACTATTGTTCCTTGAACATTGGGTGATACATGGGTTCAGTCTTGAATGCTAGGGGAATAATTGAGATGATTTTGATATATATGTCATGAGTGACACTTGGGATACCTAAGAGGATGGTCAGGGACCAACTAAATTGACAGAATCTTATATTTCACAATGATTGATACCTTGGGGCTCCCTAGTAGGACAAATGGAGATGGACTCACAAGAACTTATACCAACATTGAGAGTGATACTCTTGTCTCACCAATAAGACCACTAAGTAAGAACATGTAGGAAGTTGGTAAATTACACATGTAGTGATACTTGAATTGCAAACAAAGAATCTCAATAATAGACTCAGGTCATTTGTAAATGATGGAATGGAATGAATCATGATGAATCTACCAAGAAAAAAACAATTTTGGATTCAATATTTACTTTTTGTATTTGATAACATACTAAGGTATCTATTATGTTTACTTTTTATAGGCAATGGATAGGTTTAGTTTAGACCATAAGACTTATTTAATAAAATGAAATCTAATTGATTAAATAATATTATATTGAAGTAAATGAATGCCAGTATTGGAAGGATTTTTTACTTTTATGAGTCTCCTAGTAACTACATTTCACTACTGTACACCACTGTTTCCAAT
This sequence comes from Viscum album, assembly GCA_963277665.1. Taxonomy (NCBI): domain Eukaryota; kingdom Viridiplantae; phylum Streptophyta; class Magnoliopsida; order Santalales; family Viscaceae; genus Viscum; species Viscum album. The sequence continues at coordinate 1,134,615,148 of OY728128.1, forward strand.
TCACACTAATAGGTTGGCACAGTAATTAGGTGGTTGCCTACTGAAATTTATTTCTCACACCCTATTTTGGAAATTCTTTTGGGAAAAATAAACTATATTTCTATAGGAGTTGATAGGGGAACTGATCCATATATAGGTACTTTAATGCTTCTTTGTAGCAAGAGGTCAGGAGACCAAGCTAAGTCATTCCATGCTGATGTGTATGATTTTGTATTATTATTCCTTAGTATCGTATAGTACATGATTGCAGTGTATCTTATTTTATTTATTTTATTTGGACATGTATCATGCTACATCATTCTGATATGTTATGCCTTCTGGTTATCTTTACCTTGCATTCTTCCATAGTTCACTTTAGATCCATGTTTTTTATTACTTATTCTATTGTCAATATTTAATCCACTATCATACAATCTTCTAATAATGGAATAATTTCCCCAATATCACACCCTATGACCTCGTTTCTAGATAGCATCCCCTAGAATTTGTAGAAACGTGCATTGGGAAATGTGGAAAACTGTGTATGGGGCACCAGTCAAGTGGATTTCGGGCCTGGGATATTACATTTAATCTATATCTCTTATTATTGTTATGTTATCAATTTTATAAAATCATATAATAACTTATATTTTATTTTAAATCTATTTTATCATGATATATTAAAATCAAATCCGTAGCCAATATGATATGAAACTCCACTTGGGGATGCTCAATAATATTTTCACGAAATAACTTCCCACCAATAGAAATAAAAAAATTACTATAAGTCATGGTTTCTTTAAAACATCCAGTCAGAGTTCTAAAACAATATTTTATATCCCATTAATGATGTGGTAATACCATTTTACATACAATGTTTTAAAAAATTAATGAATGTTAATATTGAGAAAATAAAACTATTGGAATAATTTAAAAATCACGTAACAAACTCATCACCACTTAATTTGATTTCCCAACATTAACTACTATAGTAGAAAATGATTTTACACACAATTTTTCTCTAAATATTTCTAGATTTGACCAAGGGTAATCATCATTAGACAAAAATTGGCATAGTAACCTATATAATTATAACTAAAAAATATTTTAGTTGGATTTTCATTTCCTTACAGATGACTAACCTGGTTATTATTAGTGATATTACAACTATTGCCACAATAAAATTACTTCCCATTAATTTAATGAAATTTCCCATTTAACTCAAAACATCATTTTTGAATGATTTCAAATTTCATAAGTATTAGGCTAATTTTTTTAGTTCTATCATGGGAAAAATAATCAAATGAAAAAACTATATCTATCTTATGAGAACATAGAAAATGTTTCTCATTACTTTTTAACTCTATAGAAACCAATGGAATGAGATATCTTGGCCTCATTTCTGAGTAAAATATAATTATTATTCTATCAATATCCTAGATAAAATTTTGGACATACCATGAAATGTAGGTTAAATTTTCATTATATGCATCCACCAAAGCTTCCTCCTTTTTCCAACTCTAATAAATTTTATCCATCCTATGATAAATAGGCTTCAAATAATATTTCTCAATTTAAATATTCTTAAGTTAATCCCATTAATAGTCATCAATATCTTCACATCCAATGATATTTTTTATAATTAACCCCCACTGATTGACTTCACCATCAAAATTATAAATCAAAATAGTTAATTTTTGGTGAATAAAAAACCCATGACATCAAATATAATTTATAGGGCATTAAACCATCCTTCATATAGATAAGGGTCACATGATCCTTATAATGATGGAGTTTGTTGTCACATAAAATTTTCTATTATCATCATGTTACTATATTTTAGATCTAGTGGATCTCATAGATGAACACAAACAACATTTATAGATAGTTTCAACTGATGCATCATTGCAACAAACAACTCAGTCCTAATTCCATCCAGCCCATGATTTTGACTCTAAATGATACTTTCCTCTCAATTCAATCCCACTACAACTTCCCTTTCTTCATATGGGGAATAAAATTTTGAATAGACAACATTTAGACAAATAAACATGGTAATGTTAAAATGAAATATTATTTTAACACTACCATAGGGAAAATTAATTCTATTTAAAGTAATAAATATTAACCTAAACTCTAATGTTATCTAAATTGAACATTGATACAAACTATAGGGTCCCATTTATAATCATTATATAATCATTAGTTTTTGTCAAGAAAATTACATTCCTTCACATTAATGATTATTTCAGGTTTAAAGTGTTTTTGAAATATTCCTTAACTATTATATAATATCTCAAATATTATAGTGTTGAAACTACTAAAAATAACTAATTTTTATAAAAAAAAATTAAAATAAAACAGTGTTTCATTTCATGATCAATCATCATAATTTTTCCATTCATCTCATCCTTGTAATTATTCTCCCATAAATCTTGTAAAAATGTTTTAAAACTGAGGATGAGAATAAAAATATCAGTAAGGAGAAAAAAGGAAAATAATTAGTATTTTGGAAACATGAAACCCATGAATACCTTATCACAAAATAAAACTTTTCAACCATAAGATATAGTAAATATTTATCATAAAAAATTATTTTATTTCAGATACTTTTTTGTATCTATAATATTTCCATAACCCCATAGTAGGCATTGGAAACAAAAAAAATTATTGGGACAAAATTATACAAGTCATACATATATGTGGAATATTCATGTGATAGACATCCATATATTTCATTCTTAAGAATAGAATAACCATATTTTAAACTTACATACCAAATTCATTAGAGGGTATCATAAAACCACCCAATTTTATGTTACCATATAACTACCCTTAATTGTATTATCACATAACTAACCTTAATTTTTTTAATTACCATTATATAATTACAAAAAAATTAACATTTCAAATATTTTAGATGTCACTATTATAATTTCATTTTAACTCATAAGAAAACATTTCATATTATTGAAATAATGAATCCATTTACAAAACCCATTTTCAAAAATAAAATACCTAAAATTAGAATTAAGAGGGTTTTTTATTCATTTAAAAACATATAGAATTTTATAAAAAATCTTATTGAAAATATTTTTTATGACATGGATAATTTGATTAATCATATATGTAAAATTGGACTTTCCATTTGTTCTTTGTAAATAAAGGAAAAAATTAAGTATAGAATATACAAAATGAGACCATTTTTGAAAAAAATTGAATGAAATTCAAAAAATATTTATGATTATAAACATTAAAAAATTTTGTGGATGTATAACATCAAAATATGACATAATGAAATGATTTTGGGATAAGTCATTTCCCTTTAGTCTGATTCATGAAATATGTCCTTTATCTTTATTTTATTCAGATGATCTCCATTAAATAACACCATAACACCTATACGGAGGGTGTAATGAAAAAACTAAGGCTTTTAGATTGTTGGAAAGTATTATTTGAATGTATTTATACTAATATTGACCAAATCAAATTGGGTTTTATGTATGAAGAAAATAAAATAAGGGGTTCCATTTTATAAGACATGGGAGGGGTCGTCCTGTAATTTTTCAAATTTATAAAAATTACATCAATTAATTATATTATGAAAATTTTCAAAACTGATCTAATTAAAATACAGTACGATTATGATTACAAATAAACTAATCATTTAATAATTATACATGTTTAATTGATTGTTTAATTCTTATAATTTAGTTTTTTACTTTATTTAAATATTTTACCTCTTTATGGGGTATCATGTAATTTACAATTTGAAGGATAATATAATTAGTAGAAATTAAATAAATAAATAAATTATTAATTTCTTACATTTTATGACTTATCCCAATAAATAGGATGAATTGTATATTTTTATAAATTCAATATAATATAATAATTATTTTATATTTTAAAATGTACGTGAGGTCTTTTTTTAGACCATTATATTCATTACTTTTTATAAATATCAAAACAAAATTATCTATTCAAAAAAATATTTTATCATATCATTAAAATATCAATATATTAATTAAAATTAGTTTATGATGTTATATATAAGAAACTATTTTAATTTCAATGTTTTTATTGTAAATTATTTTATATTTTCTTTAATTAAAAAATTTATATATCATCATTATTTATGCCTTAAAGATATTAATTTTTCTCATAAAATTTTAAAATAAATTACCATGATTATGATAAATAATTAATATTTAACACAAGATTTTCATAGTCGAATGGATTCTCTATATAACACCATATTCAAAATATTTCACTTGTTAAAAAATGTGTGAAAATATTGAATTTTCATTGAATAAAATACTAAAAATAGATTAAACTCATCCTAGTTGATACAAGTTCTCAAAAAATAATCCAACGGATTATTTATTTTAATAATAACTCATATAATAAAATCAGGATATTTTTTATGATAATTTTATGATATTTATAGTATTTGTTTACACTGATTTACCAGATTTACCCTTAATCGTCGTAAAAAATTAATATAGTTAAAATTAATTTTTTCCCAAAAAGTAGCCTTTTAACTAAATTTTTACATTATGATTAAAAAACTGGGAATCTATATTCTATATTTTAAAACACATAATTGGCTAATATTAATTTAAAATTAATCTCGTAGAAGGGGTGACAATTCTTGTTATTAAAGTGAAAACATAGAGTGGATTGAAATGTTGTTATTTCCAAATTAAATGTGAAATTGATTATAATGACATAAATTGAACTAATTGATATAAAATTGTTCTAATTTTAATTTAAATCTAATTAAAAATAATTTTTAACACTATTAATGTATTTGTAAATAAATTTTTTATTAACTAAAATATAGTATTTTTTACTAGTAATGATGCCATGAAACATATAAAAAAATATCAAACATTCCAGAAAAATATATATTGATATTAATATTCTGAAAAAAAAATTATTTTGAAAAATATAATTTTTAAATATTTAAAAAATAGATATAAAACAAGTGTACTGTCAAAAGGTTGAAAGACTTCCATTTGTAAAAATATAGATTTTAAGCGTATAACGATATTTCTTATTATATTATGCATATACAATCTATTGGATGAATGTAAAAAAATAATAAATGAGTTTTAAATTTTTATATCATTACCTAGGTTGTTACATTTTCCCTCATTAGGTTGGGCTAAAACAACATGATAAATTTTGACGTCAAACACTTTTGAAAACGTGGATAAACATGCCCATGAATCGACCTTAAACATAGTGTAATTAATAAATCCTAATGGTGGGGAATCCATAATAACCTTTCATATATGTTCTTTTTGGATGTTTATAGGATAATTAAGGAAAAAAAATATTGGTATATAGTGTAATATATCTCTAACATCACCACTCATATGTCACAATTGTGTCCTCCTAGGGCTTGCACCGTTAATCACTGACCACAATCGCTATTAACCTTCCAATACTATACCCTTCATATCTCACCCCCATGATACCATAATTAAAAAAAAGATTAGTCCCTCTATTTTCATCATATTAAATATTTATAATTTTTTTTAACCTACAAATATTTATTACTTAATAAAACTGAAATTGGGGAATGAGATCATTGAAAAATGAATATTGATACCTACATCTCTCTAATGTCAAAGGACGGTAGTACATTAATGATTATAGGTAATACTTTGGTTGAATATATTTGAATAATGGATCAAAAAATTCCTGAAATATAAATAAAAATAATAAATATAATATAATTTAATGATTATCATGAAATCTAAAAAAAATTGATCCATACATCGATGATTATATCCTTATTCCATGAAGACTGTGATTGGACTAAGATTTTTTCCCAATCCCTCTCAAAATAAATTGGTTTGTTCATATATTTTCTATTAAACACTCTATCTAACTTTTTATTTAAGATTCATATATATTTTTTTATATTTTATTGAATATAAATATTTCTCCATCATGTTTATTGATTTAATAGAAAATACACTTTTTATATGACCAACATAGGGTGCCTCAAATGAGAAATCCCATAGTTCTAGAATTAATGGTATTTTTCTAATTTATCCCAAACAATCAATTGAAATGATATTATTAACATAAATATATAAACATTGATGGACCAAATATATTAGAAAATACATAATAAAATATTACCATTATACAATGTTTTTAAATTTATCACTATGAAATTGTTACATTTCTAAAAAATAATCAATAAATTAAATCAAAGGCTCAATCATAAAAGATCCATATAACTATAGATATATATGATTATGATAAACTTTTTTTATAATCAATATATTATAGTTTATTTTTCTCTAATTTATGAATTTTTTATCAATTGTGGAGGAATTATATGATATTTCTATAGGCATAATAGATAATTAATATATATATATATATATCATTGAGTATTATTTGATATATTTGTCTAATTTTTATCTCTCCTAATATTAAACATTATGTTACAATGATACAATAAGAATAATTGGATGGGTTTTTAGCTTTCTTGTTGGATTTCTAAATAAGTATAAGAAAAACATATTATTTTAAGGGATATTTAATTTACTTTTAAATGATAGATAAGATTAAAAAATTAATTTCATAGGTTGTTTAATATTAAATCAGTTGAATCAAAACAATTTTTCTACCTACAAATATCAATACTCATGGTGTTTAATTAATGATTTTAGATTTTAGAGGTGATAAATTATAAGGTGTTGATATCATGTTTTTAGTTATTTTAATTATATTTATTTTTTAATATAATCATGAATACATGGATTATACGATGTGTATTACATGGATGATAGAATTACTAAAGAAGAAGTTATTTTTGAAAAATATGACACGGAAAATTGTGAATTTTTAAGGTTTTTGATTGATAATTGTAGTGTTTATAATATAAATATTCAATAGATTAATAAATAGTATGGATGGATTTTTTCTAGATTCTAAACATGAAGAGATTCAAATATTCAATATCAGAATACTTTTTCCCTAGCATTTATAAATTTAATTTATGGATACATTATCTATGAATCCAGCTATGTTTGAAATTGATGAGGTGAAATATCTAGATAAAATTATTAAAAATATATAGTGAGTGAGGTATGGATTGGAAAGTATATTTTGAATAATATTTTAAAATTCATCAATTATAATATAGAATTATATATTATTTGATGCAAGTTCCTTATCATTTTCATTTAGTCATTCTATGTAATACTTAAGAATGATATTTGAATGGTTGGTCAAAACAATGAATCATTATTAACAAAATACTTTTTTAAAAAGAATTATCATCATAATTAAAATGAGATGGTTTCTATTCCTATTTTATAATATCCATTATAAACTTGGTAAATAGTAATCTATATTTTTGGTAAAACATATCAGATATCTTATTATAAACCATTAATACACTATTAATAGAGGTCTTGAGATTTATATTGACTAATAATGAGAGAGATTTTTTATTAAAGACAAAATATTTTCCCAAATTATTCATCCTCTTCCATGATTAACTATATATTAATATGACAATAATGGAATATACAATGCATATTTGTTGTTATCAATAAATAACACTATATTAAAATAATCGTGTCACGTGGATGTTTATTTTTGGTTGATGGTTATACCATGATGAAAATGAATTAAAGGTAAATATAAGGCACTATCCCATAACAATAAATATAAATTTTAAATTAATTTGAATGGAATATCAATTTGAAAAATTATTTAAATAAAATATTGTTTTAATGGTATGAATTTTATTCCAATAAATATCATTGAATATTTTGTTTCAATTTCTATAAATTAGAGTTCTATATCAGAGAGACAGTTAGGTTACATATGAAATTATGAATCTCAATAGTATATATCTCTTAAAAAGAGAAATTTTATTTCATTTACAACAATTTTATAAGCACATAATGAGATATTGGATTTTTAATGGGATATTAATCTCGAATATTAAAATTAAATTTAAAAAATTCCTAGAAATGAATAATATTTAGTTATAAATAAGTGGCATTTGAAAAAATTAGTGATTGAGAGACGTGAAGAATAGATTATAAATTAAAGGAAATACTATCCTTTTAAATAATAAGATGTTCAGTTGTTAAAAATATAAAAAATGTTTATGCAATCTGTAGATATTAAATATTAGACAATAAAATTTAAAATAGAGATGATATTTTTTAGTAAGTAATTCCACGTGGATTTACTTTTTTGATGATGAAGTAGAACTAAAATAAGCATCATTATATCAAATTTATTGATTAAATTATATATTGTATGTTAAAATATTATTAATTTATATTTGTTTCAGTGTCTTATTGATCAAAGTGAATAAAATGTGGTGTTAAATTATTGATAAAATTATAATTAATATATATATATATTTATGACACTGATATATTAATATTTTAAACAATCATCATTTATTTAGGTATAAGATCAATTATTTTATTCTAAAGAAATATTTATTTATGTGATCTAGTAGACATTAAATTTTCAATCATTAAATTATTTATTATGTTTTTTATATAAAAATGGATTATATCAAAAAATTTATTAATGTATCAATTATTTTATAATGAGGAAAATTGGTTAATACATTTTTCAAATTTTTGGAATATTTTCAATCTATAAAATTAAAAGTAATTGATTAATATCAATGGGTTTTGGGTAAAACATTTATGGTTGGATGAGTAATTGTTTTCATTCAATCCTACTTAGAAGAAGATGATTATTTATAATTATATTCAAACAATATCTATCCACTAATTTATACACCCACTTAGTGAATATATGTTATAACCTTCTATATATCAGAGGGAATCATTATGAATACAATATTTAGGGAAATGAAAAATAATTTAATCGATTAAATAGAAATTTTTCTAAATTTACTAACTGCATTAACAATGAAACATACTGATTTGAGAGTTTAATAAAGTTTTGAAATTTCTATATATGATGATTAAAGATAGAATGTTTGTAGAGTAGTAAAGGACTTTTTTAGTGAATTATTGTGTTTTGTAAGTGTTTTTAAACCATTACGCATAGTTTTTTATTTTATATTATACATTAAAATGTCTATGTGATCTAATTTTTTGTGATAATTAAATTATTAAATCATTTATTCATTTAATCTCGGTTATTTTTATAAAATAAATCATATCAAATGTTATCATATTAAATATCTTAGTGATTATATGAATTATTAGAGGAAGATGAAGGAGAAATATTTTATTATGTCATGACTCATTTATCATGTCATTAATAATAGTGAAAGAATGTCTTATGAGAACATATTATGTCGATGGAGGTAATGATAATGTCAATTTTTCTAGTTTATTAGTAAAGTCATTAATGGAATTATATATTTCATTTTCACAACATATAAAATATTCTCTCTATTGTATCCTTTCTCTAAAGTGGTATTATTATAATAATTTTCCATGTCAACTTCCATAAAAGGGAATACTGAAAATTGAATCTTAATGAGTTATTTATTGTTGAAGCTTTTTTAATATTAATTATTAAATCTATATATTTGAATAAAAATTATTATCACTATCAAACAACATAGTAAATCATCTATTCATTCATCTTATGATGTGTATAAGATTCACTTTAATAAAATTGAGTATAAAAGATTTAAATTTAAATTAACAAATGATATAGGAAAACTAAATTAGAGCATCATGTGTTTATGTTAAATATTTTATATGGATAAATATTTAAATATGATAGATTATTTATGAGAATTTAAAAATAAAAAATTTAATTAAGTGTAAAATATAATTATAAGGTAAATGTTAATTATATCAGAAAAATTAAATTAAATTTATTATTGAAGAAATTTGGTAAATATATGAAAATTTTTATATAAAATAGTTGTAAAGACCCGTAAAATTCAAGGAAAATTATTTGGTGTTCTCATATCTTTTGAGAAAAGAACGATGAGCATGGACCAACCAATTCCAGGTTGATCTGCGGATCATTCGTTCATGCGGATTGATGTTGTGGATTATTGTTTTTACTGTGAAATATTTCATTGTCGTACGTCGACTTCTCTTTGACGGCCGTTTGCTATTATTATAACAGGAGGAGGTCGGACCGCACGAACACGGCTGACCCTCCTACCCCCCCCCCTTGTAGTTTGAATTTGTTGCGGCATGTGAAAGACGGCGCGGTGCCGTTGCACTATGCAGAATTTATGAGGAAGGGTTAAGAAGCATGGCACCATTGCACCGTGTCAATAAATCTGAACAAGCCACGATGCCATCACGCCGCGCCGGAAAACCACGAAGAGGCCACAGTTTGTTTATTTGATCGTTGAGCGCATAATGATGGTCGATGACAAATGAGGCCGCAATGTAATTTTGAGGCCTACGTAGTGAAGGTCGGGTCCCGGGAGGAAGTTTGGTGAAGACGGAGTGAATTTCCGACCACCGGAACTCGTCCGGTGGTCCACGGATCAAACCGTAGGCACGTCACGCCGGCACAGCGGTGGAAGGCGGCGGTGCCCGGCGTGCCGCCGTGGAGAACCGTCGCGGATGAAGCCGCCGTAGTGGGTGGGCCATCCCGCGACCGCGCGGTCCCGACGAAGGCGGGACGTGGCCACCCAGCCGCGTCCGTTGGCGAGAGGTGGCCCCCCACGTGGGGCCGCGGGCCATTCTAGGGGGGATGCACCCCACTGGTTCACCGCTCGGCCGTTACGGCCGAGCCGCCAGGCCACCGGGTCGCGCCCGCGCCGGCCGGACTGGGTCGCGCCCAGGCCGGGTCAGGCCGCGCTGGCCGGGTCGGTCCCGGAATTGGGTCGGGACGACCCGGTTTGGGCCTACCCATGGGGGTGTCAGGCCGGGTCGCCCTGGGCCCAGACCCCCCGTTTTCGGACCTTTTCGGTCTTTTGCCCATATCCTGGGGTACGGACCTCCGATCAACGCACCGTTAACGGCGATACGATCCGTGGACCGAGACAGTCGTTTTGACATATTACACTCAAGGTTTCAGAATACTTTGGGTTCGGTCGGGTTGGTTCGTAACGAAACCAACTGGGCCCTCGGAGCGGAAACACACGTAACATGAGCTCCGGACGTCCGATTGAATGTCGTTGACTTTTTTGGATTCCTCTTGATGAGACGTAACTTTTGTCTTACTCCTCTCGAGATTAGGATTCCGTCGGAGTGCGGTCGGGTTGGTTCGCTCACGAAATCAACCGGGCCCCTGAAACGAAAAAGCAAATAACTCACAGACTGGGCGTCTGATTGTCACGCCATCTGTCTCGTTGATTTCCTTTTGATGAGATGGAACTTTTGGCATACTTTTCTTGTGTTTTGGATGCAGTTGGATAGCGGCCGGGTTGGATTGCACCCGAAATCCAACCGGGCCCCTGGAACGGAAAAACTGATATCTTCCAGAACGGACGTCCGTTTGACGAACCGTCAGCGGCGTTGGTGATAACGTTAAGAAATGTTCCCTATGAGTATACCCTATGAGATTTTGGGGTACAATTGAGATACGGCCGGGTTGGTTCACTCACGAAACCAACCGGGACCCTGGAACGAAAAGGCTAATAACTCACAGACCGGGCGTCTGATTGACGTGCCGTCTGTTGCATTGAGACCCCTATGACAAGGCGTTCCTTTGAGATACTTCTTCATTGGACATTGAGATACTTGGAGTATCAATCTGTATCTCGTGGAGCGGACCCTCCTAGAGATGAGCGTGCGGAGTATGGAGACCGTGTTGCCGACTGAGACCTAACGACGGATTGACCGACTCGACTTGGAGTGAGTCGACTAGCCCAGTGGTTGGAGCACTACTTTGTTTGGGTGCAGACCCTTGGCGGACAAAGAACTACCTGTGTGGTAGTGCAGACCCGCAGTACTCGTCCGGAGAGTACCTCAGTAGGATACTAGGGGGTGTGCACTACTGTGTTTGGGTGGTATACCCCGGCGGGAAGCACTACTGTGTTTGGGTGGTTGACCCACAGTACTCGACAGGAGAAATACCCCAGCAGTCTTAGGTTAGTGAGCAGTACCTCGGAGTCGTGACAGGACCACTGTACACTCCAGAGACGGGGCTCTTCAGCAGTTACGGTTTACAAAATGAAAATCCTGGTTTGATTTGAGTCTATGACCTTTGTGTTTAACTCATGATTGAGATGGGTCACATGATAATTTAGGTATATGTATGGGAATATACTGGGGTGGTGGATATCCGATTATTTCGTAATTTTTGTATTCCGAACGATTGATATGGGTTATTTGATGACATAAGTATATGTATAGACATATAACTAAGTAGAGGTTATCTGTTGAGATCTTCTTTGTGGTCACCCCTGTTGGTTGCAGACGACGGGCAGAGCTGACGTAGGCCAAGTGTTCGAGGACTGGACGGTACCCAGAGGTGGACCACACGATGAGTCAGTATCCGAAGGTGGACTTCACAACGAGACGACACTCGGAGGGGGGTTTATAGGTGAGAACATTGAAGAGATGCGCTATCTGTACCTACCCTTCAGGTAGAATCCATGGTGGACGTTCCAGGAGCACGCTATCTGTACCTACCCTTCAGATAGGATCTGATGAGGACGACTGAAGAGCTGCATCCTTTCTTCCAATTGTTTGACTTTTACTGTTGTACTTTCATTCAGTTATAGCTGTATTTTTCAGTTGGGTTTGTATTCTGGCCCATTCACATTTTAGTACATTCTTTGTACTTAGTGTTTTCATCCTCTTGTACTCTGTGGTGTTAGTTTACTTTTTTAAAAGGCAATGCCTTCCCAGTTATCGGTATTTGCACCTTTGGTGCTAGTCGCCAGCCCCTGACCTATGGAAGGTGGGCTTGGGGTAGTCACGACACGGGCCCCGTGGATGGGTCGTGTCAATTAGTATCAGAGTCCTACTGCTGGGACTGGTGGCAGTGGTGAGAGTCTTTAGGCTACTGGGGATTCCAGTAGACTTCATGGTGATCTTTGCTTCCAGCCCTCTTCAGGCAGCAGCAGGCAGGTGGTGGAGCCACTTGTTCCAGTTTTGCGATGGGATTGTTGGGTCGGAGAAAAGACGGGAAGGATGGCAAGAGGGGGGGAGAATTGCCTTTTAAAAAATGATTAACAAATTAAAATCAAAGTAAAGAATGCAGCGGAAATAAAAGAGGCAAGACACAAGAAATTGATAACGGAGTTCAGCCAAAACCCGGCCTACGTCTCCGCTCCCAACTCAACCGTTGAGAGATTCCTACCACTTGCTTTCAATGGAATAGCAAGAACCCACTAGCCTTTTTAACGGGTGAAGGCTAGCTCACCGGTGACACAAGCCTTTTAAATGGAAAGGCTTGAAGAAACCTCTTCACACCTTAATGGTGATGTGAAACCCAAAAGAAAGAGGGATGAAGAAAGAGTGTTGGGGTTTGTAGGCACAAACCCAAAATTAAAGCTCATAATAAATATACAATAAAAACCGTATTTTAAGAAGCCTTGGGCGCCTTTGATTGGATGGAGATGTTGAAAGCTGCTTCCAAGCTTCTTTGGAGGAGCTCCTTGGATGTGGAAGTTGTTGGAGCAATTGGGGTTCCCTTGGAGGAATGCGCCGGAGGTACGCCAAATGATCAACAAGGTGTCCATGGGCTTCCGTATAGTTCCGGTAGGTGTCCGGGGCTTCCTTGGCCTTTATTTATAGTCATGGAACCCTTGGGGAGGCTTCGGAGCCGTTGGAGGGGCTAAAAGAGCCGTTGGGAGCCAAGTAGGCCAGCCTGGTCAAACTGCAACGACTAGTTTGACTGGCTCCACCGGCTGGCCGGTACAGTCCCACCGGCTGGCCGGTGTGTGCAAAAAGGCATAGGATTCGGGCTCAGCCTCCACCGGCTGGCCGGCCCTGAGGCCACCGGTTGGCCGGTGTGGAGACAGTAGCTCCCACTGTTCTGCTGGGTGCCACCGGCTGGCCGGTGCTAAGGCCACTGGTTGGCCGGTGGGGAGGCAGTAGCTACCCCTTGAGTCTGGGTGCCACCGGCTGGCCGGTGGTCAAGCCACCGACTGACCGGTGGAGCCTGGCAGTGGGAAATGCCTCTGCCAGGTCCACCGGCTGGCCGGTGCTATCACACCGGTTGGCCGGTGGACTGCAATTCAGTCCAATTGCCAGTTTTCTTGGGCCAATCCTTTGGAAATATTTTGCCTATCATCCACAACACTTAAAAACAAGGTTAGACAAATAATAAGGTGATTGTGATCATGAAAATCAAACAACGAGGGGAACGAGAGGTACAACAATCTCCCCCTATTTTGATGATCACAATCACCAAAACAATTAAAGTAAAAACATGAATGAAAGGCATGCTTTAAAAGATTTTTCCCCTAATCAATCAAGAATTTCTCCCCCTTTGTGATTATCAAAATAGAATGGGGCATAAAACGTGATTGAGGGAAGAGAGATTTGAAAAACAAGTTGAGATTTGAAAAATCAATTGAGATTTTTGAAATTGAAATGAAAATTTGAATAACAGTTTGAATTGAAAGTTTTGAATCAAAAACCAATTGAATTTTGAAATTTGAAACCAAATGAAATATTTGAAATTGAGAGTTTTGAAACAAATATTTGAAATGAAAATTTTGAATTGAGAATTTTGAATTGAAAATTTGATACCAAGAGTTGAAATTGAAGGTTTGAATTGAAAATTTTGAAATTGAAATCAAAAGGGATTAAACGATCCTAACTCCCCCTAAACAATAAATCACCGGGGAAAGGAAATAAATTTTGGCCCGGAGAGACTCGCAAGAAGGGATTTTTCAATCCAAACTTGTCTCATAGCAGGTCTTCTCCTATAAAATTCGTCCGAAAAGTAAAAAGATTTGGGTTGACCGTACCAGGCGTTTTTACAATTACATTCATAAATAAGGTGCCTGGGTTTTTTACAATAATTGCAAAATTTAAAACTAGAGCTCCCCCTTACAAAAACAGTGGGTGCATGGGAGGAGGAAGCTACATTGGTATATCCTAGCCCTTGGGTGGTTCTTGAAATTCGTTGGGAACCAAGCAATTTTGAAATATTTTGTTCCCCTTGGGTGAATTTGGATAGGGATTCTCTAAGGTCTTTAATGGTTGATTCCAAAGAATCAACATCGGGAAAATTCTGGATTTTGAGGGACATATCCTCCTTCTCTTTGAGAAGTTGTTCTTTTTCGGAGGAGAGTTTTTTGAAATTCTTTTTTAAAGCAACAAATTTTGAAGAGAGTTCATGAAAACCATTTTCTAATTGGTCTCTAGCATGTTGGAGTTCTTCATATGATAAATGATTAAAAGAATTTGAAGAACTAGAGGATGATGAGAAAGAAGAGTCGGAAGATGATACCTCATGTTTTGCCATTAGGCAGTTTTTACCTTGGTCGCTTGAGGAGAAGGAGGAGAAGGAGGAGCTATCACTCCAAGATGCCTTTGAAGCCTTCTTCTTCTCCTTTTTCTTGGCCCTTTTCTTGTGGAGTGGGCAATTGGGCACGGATTTTTCATCGGGTTCTTGCTTGTTGTTGGGTTCTTGCTTTTGAGCCTTCTTAGTGCCTTCATGGGTAAGTTCTAAACATTTCCAAATATCATGTGAAGTAGAGCAAGAAGAAATATGATCAAAAACATTACGATCTAACCCACAATGTAGAGCATTCATGGCTTTGCCATCAAGCTCGAAATTTGCAATGTCTACGGGGGTCCATTGAGATTCATCTTTACTAGAGAGAGTATAACCATGCATGACAATTCTAAAAATAGGATATCCTATGCTTCTAAGAAAGGTAGTCATGCGGGTTTTCCAATAATTATAGTCGGACCCATCAAAAAATGGAGCCTGACCCAATGAGTAGCCCTCGGGGGCGAAGGAGGAAGATGCCATCAAAAAGGGATCTTTAATTTGAAACTGGTTAGGGAATTATTCAAATACGTCCTCTGATACCAATTGTTGGGTCGGAGAAAAGACGGGAAGGATGGAAAGAGGGGGGGAGAATTGCCTTTTAAAAAATGATTAAAAAATTAAAATCAAAGTAAAGAATGCAGCGGAAATAAAAGAGGCAAGACACAAGAAATTGATAACGGAGTTCGGCCAAAACCCGGCCTACGTCTCCGCTCCCAACTCAACCATTGAGAGATTCCTACCACTTGCTTTCAATGGAATAGCAAGAACCCACTAGCCTTTTTAACGGGTGAAGGCTAGCTCACCGGTGACACAAGCCTTTTAAAAGGAAAGGCTTGAAGAAACCTCTTCACACATTAATGGTGATGTGAAACCCAAAAGAAAGAGGGATGAAGAAAGAGTGTTGGGGTTTGTAGGCACAAACCCAAAATTAAAGCTCAAAATAAATATACAATAAAACCCGTATTTTGAGAAGCCTTGGGCGCCTTTGATTGGATGGAGATGTTGAAGGCCGCTTCCAAGCTTCTTTGGAGGAGCTCCTTGGATGTGGAAGTTGTTGGAGCAATTGGGGTTCCCTTGGAGGAATGCGCCGGAGGTACGCCAAATGATCAACAAGGTGTCCGTGGGCTTCCATATAGTTCCGGTAGGTGTCCGGGGCTTCCTTGGCCTTTATTTATAGGCATGGAACCCTTGGGGAGGCTTCGGAGCCGTTGGAGAGGCTAAAAGAGCCGTTGGGAGCCAAGTGGGCCAGCCTGGTCAAACTGCAACGGCTAGTTTGACTGGCTCCACCGGCTGGCCGGTACAGTCCCACCGACTGGCCGGTGTGTGCAAAAAGGCATAGGATTCGGGCTCATCCTCCACCGGCTCGCCGGTGCTGAGGCCACCGGTTGGCCGGTGTGGAGACAATAGCTCCCACTGTTCTGCTAGGGGCCACCGGCTGGCCGGTGCTGAGGCCACCGGTTGGCCGGTGGGGAGGCAGTAGCTACCCCTTGAGTCTGGGTGCCACCGGCTGGCCGGTGGTCAAGCCACCGACTGACCGGTGGAGCCTGGCAGTGGGCAATGCCTCTGCCAGGTCCACCGGCTGGCCGGTGCTATCACACCGGTTGGCCGGTGGACTGCAATTCAGTCCATTTGCCAGCTTTCTTGGGCCAATCCTTTGGCAATATTTTTCCTATCATCCACAACACTTAAAAACAAGGTTAGACAAATAATAAGGTGATTGTGATCATGAAAATCAAACAACGAGGGGAACGAGAGGTACAACAGGGATAACCTTCACATGGGAAGATTTAGAGACCTTCTTCAGGGTGGAGTTTGTCCCAGTAGCTCTACACCCCGAGCATGTTCAGGAGCTACTGCCTTTTCCGGGTTTTTTCCGATCAGTAGCCGAGTCATCTATGGGTAGTAGACAGATGATACAGAGGTCCAGGAGAACCAGACCAGCAGTTGGGCGATCACAGGTTTTAGGACCGGTGGTGTGGGGAACCCATGGTGGGGTCAGAGCCAGCCGTACGAGGTACAGGAAGTGTAATGAATGCGGAAGGAATGGTCACCTGGCACGTGACTATCCAACCTCCCGCACTGTCGATCCGAAGGCTTTGGAGGAGCCATCGAGGCAGAAGCAGCAACGAGTTCTTGAGAAATAGTCGATCAGTGGACAAGTCAGTAGAGCTCCGATATCAGGTGGAATGGAGCGGAACTAGTGGATACATCCCTTGTACATCTAGTTCCATATTTCTGTTGTATTCATGTCTTTGTACTGTGAGCTGCAATAATAAAAAGTCACTTATCTTCGTGATGTATTCTTTCATATCCTTTTGTTTGGTTAATACTGAGAGATCCCAGTTAAAACTGTTGGCTTGACCCTCACTTTCTAGATTTCTACTGGAGGAGACCCAGTGACCTCACACTGATGCCGACAGCGTGACTCGACCCTTGGAGGCGAGAGTGACGGTTGGATCTCTTGGAAGTTACGTCGAGGCCTTACGACACCATCCATGGCATGAATGCATCATTCATGTTATAATTGACAGTATTAGGCAATGGGTGTGGTTTATCCAGGGGTTGAGACTATGTTTCACTTTTTTGGCAAAGGAGAAATTTTAGCAGCTCTTTCAGATAATAGGCAAAGAAGGTGCAGATCATCCAGGAGCGGATGAAGACTGCACAGTGCAGTAAGAAATAGGAAACCGACTCTAGTCTTAGAGACTCGAGCGTGTTAAATGTTTCAAGAAGAGGAATATTTAAGGAGATATGAGTCTGTGAAGCAACAGACGTGGAGGTAGAGCTAGGAGAACAGCATGTGGTGGTGTACATCATAACATGATAAAACCACCCGCCTTAGTTATCCCCGCCAGGCTCAGGGAGCTGGAGGGTGGAGGAAGAGTGCAGCTACATGCGGTCAAGGAGTGTGACCCAATGGCTCTAAAAATGATTCAAGGGATAGTCTGTGGCCACTACTATCTTCTGTAGTAACAGACGTCGATATGAATCATTCGTTGCTTTCATAAATCTTGTCCCAAAAATAGAGTTTCCGATAAGCCGTAGACTTGACCCTCACGTCTGGAGATACCTTGGGAGAAGACTCAATAATCACACTTATGCTGATGGTGTGGTCAGACCCTCGAGGAGAGAGTTTCGGTTGTAATATCTTGGTGGAATCATCGAGGCCTTACGAAGTTGGTTTGAGTATTGACTGGTCAATCACAGTTCATACACAAATTGACGGTATTAGACAAAAAGGTTGTGGTTTAACTATGACGTTGGGATGGGTTTTCTTTTGTCGGTGAAGAGGAAACCCCAGGAAGCACATGATAAACTCATGCATTGGAGGGTGTGGCTGATCACTCTTGAGTCGGTCAACCTTACCCTCGTGGCAGCAGTCGTTTTGAGTTTCAGTTCCAATAGGAATTGGAGACCTCTAGTGTTCGAGGATGACTATCATGTCCTTATACTGGTCTCACCTCGATGAGGTTTACGGAGATGCAGCCGAGGCGGTGAAATATCTCAGAGGTTCAAAGGACCTTTCTAGGTACTCAGCAAGTTAGGCGGGGTGGTTTACTGCTTCACCTTTCCACCTCAGTTGCACCGAGTGCGCGACGTCTTCCACGTGTCTTAGCTGAGGAGATACGTGCATGATCCTTCACACATCATCGAACTCATGGAGTTGGACGTCGATGACAGGGCGACATACGCAGAGATTCCAGTGGGATCGAGGATCGACAGGGGCGGTCCTATGAGGACGGTCGATTCCTCTTGTGTGCTTTCTTTGGCAGCACGGGAACCTCCAGGTAAACACATGGGAGCGGAAGGCTCAGATGCATGCTCAGTAACGCTTTTGTATCCCTAGTTAGTGTTAAAGCTTTATTGGGACGTAAATCCCTGGGGTGGGGGTAATGTAAAGACCCGTAAAATTCAAGGGAAATTATTTGGTGTTCTTTTAACTTTTGAGAAAAGAACGAAGAGCCTGGAACAACCAATTACAGGTTGATCCACAGATTGTTCATTCATGCTGATTGATATTGTGGATTTTTTTTTGTGAAATATTTCTTTGTCGTACGTCGACTTATCTTTGAAGACCACTTTCTATCATTATAACAGGAGGAGGTCGGACCACACGAACACGACCGACCCTCCTCCCCCCTTTGTTGTTTGAATTTGTTGTGGCACGTGAAAGACGACGCGGTTCCGTTGCACCATGCGGAATTTATGAGGAAGGGTTAAGAAGCGCGGCACCGTCCCGCCGTGCCGGAAAACCACAAAGAGGCCGTAGTTTGTTTATTTGATCGTTGAGAGCAGATTGACAGGCGACGATAAACGAGGCCGCATGGTAATTTTTAGGCCTCTGCAGTGAAGGTCGGGTCCTGGGAGGACTTTTGGCGAAGATGACATGAATTTCCGACCACCGGATCTCGTTCGGTGGTCCGCAGATCAAACTGCCGGCGCATCACGCCAGCACGGCGGCGCCGGCGGTGGAAGGTGGCGGCGCCCGGCGAAGGTGGGACGCGGCCACCCATCCACGTCCGATGGTGAGAGGCGGCCCCCCAAGCGGTGCCACAGACCATTCAATGGGGGCGACGCCCACCTGGCGCACCGCTCGACCGTTACGGCCGAGCCGCCATTCGACAGGGTCGCGCCCGCACCGGCGGGGACGGGTCGCGCCCAGGCCGGGCCGGGCTGCACCGCGCCGGCCGGGTCAGACCCGGACCCGGGTCGGTCCGGGCCCAGACCCCCTTGTTTTCGGACCTTTTCGATCTTTTTCCCATATCCTGGGCAACAAACATCCGATCAACGTACCATTAGTGGAAATACGATCCATGGGCTGAGTTAGTCGTTTTGAAATATCATACTCAAGGTTTCGGAATACATTGGGTTCGGTTGGGTTGGTTCGTACTTGAAACCAACCGGTCCCTCGGAGCGGAAACACACGTAACTTGAGCTCCAGACGTCTGATTGATGTTCCGTCGAATTTGATGGATTCCTCTTGATGAGACGGAACATTTGGCTTACTCCGCTCGAGGTTAGGATGCCGTTAGAGTGCGGTCGGGTTGGTTCGCTCACTAAATCAACTGGGCCCCTGGAACGAAAAAGCCAATAACTCACAGACCGGACGTCCTATTGACCCGCCGTCTGTCTCGTTGATTTCCTCTTGATGAGACAGAACTTTTGGAATACTTCTCTTTTGTTTTGGATTCATTTGGATAGTGGTCGGGTTGGATTGCACCCGAAATCCAACCGGGCTCCTAAAACGGAAAAGCTGATATCTTCCAGACCAGACGTTCTTTTGACGAACCATTAGCGGCATTATTGATCACGTTGAGAAAATGGTCCCTATGAGTATACCCTATGAGATTTCAGGGTACAATTGAGATACGGCCGGGTTGGTTCGCTCACGAAACCAACCGGGCCCCTGGGACTAAAAGGCTAATAACTCACAGAGCGGGTGTCCGATTGACGCACCGTCTGTTGTGTTGAGATGCATATAATGAGGAGGTCCTTTAAGATACTTCTTCGTGGGAATTTGAGATACTTGGAGTATCAACCTGTAGCTCATGGAGAGGACCCTCCTAGAGATGAGCGTGCGGAGTACGGAGACCGTGTAGCCGACTGAGACCTGACGACTGCTTGATCGACTCAACTTGGAGTGACTCAACTAGCCCAGTGGACGGAGCACTACATTGTTTGGGTGCAGACCCATGGCGGACGGAGCACTACCTGTGTGACAGTGCAGACCCACGGTACTCGTCCAGAGAGTATCTCAGTAGGCTACTAGGGGTGTGCACTACTATGTTTGGGTGGTAGACCCCGGCGGGAAGCACTACTGTGTTTGGGTGACTGACCCGCAGTACTCGACAGGAGGAGAACCTCAGCAGTTTTAGGTTAGTGAGCAGTACCTTAGAGTCATGACAGGACCACTGTACAATCCAGAAACAGGGCTCTTCAGCAGTTACAGTTTCGATAATAAAAATACAGGTTTGAGCTGAGTCTATGACCATTGTTTTTATCTCATGATTGAGATGGGTCACTTGATAACGTAGGTATATGTATGGGCATATACCTGGGTGGTGGTTATCCGTTGATTTCTTAATTTTTGTGTTCCTCACGATTGAGATGGGTTACTTGATAACTTAGATATATGTATGGACATATATCTAAGTAGAGGTTATCTGTAGAGATTTTCATTGTGGTTATCCCTGTTGGTTTTAGTGAGACCTTGAGGGTCTCGGGATCCCTACTAAGTATCGTTATACTCACCCCTGCATGGGCTATGCCCGCACCTCATTGTGTTGGTTGTAGACGACGGGAAGAGCTGACGGAGGAAAGTGTTCGAGGACTAGATGGTACCCAGAGGTGGACCACATGACGAGTCAGTATCTAGAGGTGGAATTCACGGTGAGACGACACTCGGTGGGGGTTGACAGGCAAGAACATTGAAGAGTTGTGCTAACTGTACCTACCCTTCAGGTAGAATCTGTGGTGGACGTTCGAGGAGCTGCGCTATCTGTACCAACCCTTCAGGTAGGATCCGAGGAGGACGACCCAGGAGCTGCATCCTTTCTTCCATCTGTTTGACTTTTACTGTTGTACTTTTGTTCAGTTATACCTATATTTTTCAGTTGGGTTTGTATTCTCTACCATTCAACTTTCAGTACTTTCTTTGTACTTAGTGTTTTACTTCCGCTTTTACTCTGTGGTGTTAGCTTAATTTTTTTAAAGGCAATTCCTTCCCAGTTATCAGGATTTACACCTTTGGTGCTAGTCTCCAGCCCCTGGCCTATGAAAGGCGGGCTTGGGGTAGTCATGAAACGAGCCCCGAGGACGGGTCGTGACAATAGTATTCAATTATTATTTATGAAAAATTTATAATTTTATTTTAAAAAATTGGTTTGATTTTTGTTTTGATAAATTTATACAAATAACACTACAATACTATTATAAGGGACAATCATTATTACATTACATAATCATGAATTCAGTCAAGAAATCACTTCCTTTAGAATTGAGGTTCATTTCATGTTTAGTGATTTATTTATTGAACATAATACCATAATAACATTACACATAAATACAGAGTGGATACCATAAAAAATATTCATTTCATCCAAAATAAAAAAAATTCAAATAAAACATGACTTCTTTGAAAATTCATTAAACAATTAACATGGATTCCATATTTGGATAAAAAAGCCTTATAAACTGTGAAAATAATTTAAAAACATTGCGTTATCCTGAAAATCTCAGTATGGGATATAAAAATAAGGAAATCACACATTATTCCCTGAATACTTGTAACATTAGAAATAATTTTCAACAGACAGAATTTTCTCCCATATATACTTATTTGTGAATCATGATTTGTCCACTCTATTGAAAAAAAATATTAATAAATTAATAAAACCATAAAGGTATATTGGGGGATTACATAAATAATTTTTTAACCCTCTCGGATACCTTATAAATTTTATCCATCACAGCTACCTTACACTTTGTGTAACCATTGTAGTTACACATTGAGTATCTATATGACCAACCACCAACTAACCCATGCCCAATGAAATGGAGGGAGGTATAATTCCCACCATTCATCAGAAAAAATTCCCATGAACAAAAAAATAATCATACATCATGAAAACTTGTAAAAAAACATTTCTTTTGAATTTTTTAAAACAAAACATTAAAAGTAGATTTTAAAATAAAATACCAATACAAATATCCTATAATTTATGTTATACTTAATATAGTGGATGGAATATGTTTATAAGATATAAATATGCATATTTAAAAATTATATTTTCAAAATTCATCACATAAAAAATCTTAATAGCCCATAAATAATGAATTATAATTTTAACCTAAAGAACAGAAATTGTGTTATGCATTCCATTTTTTATGTTTGTATTATTTAAAACACATTAAAACCTCCTGTATTACGGTTAATAGAGAGTTATTAATCTCTTAAAGAAACATATTTATCTTTATATTACCTTATATTATAATTTTATTGTGTTATTTCACCCTTAAATTGTTAGTTTTATGTTCCTTGCAGTGTTTTGTGTGCATTGTTTAAATGATTTCCATGATCAGTTCATGATGGATATTTTTATCAATTGGAAGTTAAACACTATAATTGGAAAGTAGTGATATTTACATATTTCTAGAACCATAAATATTACCATTTATCTTTTTTTAATTCTATTATTATGATATTACATGAGTTGAAACATTATTTATATTTATTTTGGTTATTTTGGTGATTATTCGATCATAAAAACTCATTTTGTTTTATAAATTAATAACATCTGTGAAAAATGAATCATGAAACATAAGTAAGATATAATACATAAAATATATTCTGGTTCAACCATAATAATGTTTTCATGGCTAGTTAATAAAAATATAAATGAAATTGAAATCACATCATCCACGATGTCAGTAAATGAACACATAACAGACAATGATTTAATTTCTTGAAAAAGTTGTAGATAAGAACCATTATATAGATTAATCTTCTAAAAACATGATGAAAGAAAGAATATGTATGAATCTAGATCATTCATTACTCTTGGATAATGGAAGGTGAGTACATAAAAAGAATATAAATTAACATGAAAAAAATTAAATAAAACAAAATAGGATGTTTATCTATTGATCTCTTCTCCTTGAGATCCTTATCAAGGCCATTGGTTTGGGACTTTTGGTGAAACCATAAGCTCTAATACATGGGGAAGAGCCTTGGGATCAGTATTTGGTAGAACGTAGGTAAGGCTCAAGCCTTGGTAGGTTTGAGAGGCAGATGGAAATGAGAGTTGTATTTATTGAGGAGGATATGAGGGATCTTACATTATTTTAATCATTATTATAATATGTTTTCTCAAGACTATGAATAATATTAATTTCTTTGACCCCAATTAGTAATAATGGCATGTTAGTTATAAACAATGGCTCTTCCATCAATATTTAATAAGCTATAATGTAGTAAATCATGTTTTTAGTATTTATCATATATTATCGTATTTTACTATTCATAAAAAATTATTGAATTTCAAAAAATTCAAAAAATTTCTCCTAAACCATTCCTCGATGAGTAGAATTCAAAATAAAACTCCGTTTTTTTTAAAATAATTTTCTAAAATTTATTATTTTAGATTTTATATACAATCCTATTTTATTCAAGACTATCAATTTTTAATTTTTAACAAATTTCATAACACCTTGAAAAATTAATCAACATATCATTATCTTATATCATTAAAAAATAAATTATAATATGATTTACTATTTATAAGAGACATATTACTATTCATTCAATATTCATTGGGATATGTTACTATTTACTATAATGAAAGTTGGTTTAATTAGACTCTAAAGAACTTACTGAACATAATTATAGATTACTGTATTTCCAAATTCGAAACATATAAGAAGAGAAATTTTTTTAAAAGGATATATATTAATATCTAATAAATAAATTTTTATGAATTTTATGTTATTTTTTTAAAAAACTATGGTGGTTTACTTTATCCCTACATTCAAGAAATTGTTTCCTCAAAATTTTAGTTAATTATTAAAAAATATTGGGTACCATTTCTTCAAAGAATATTCTGACACCCATGTTGCTTTTCAACCATGTGGATATTCAAAAAAACATTACCTGGTGGATTAAGTTTTTTTCAACAACTATTCCCTTCGATCATGAATATGAACCGGTTTCTCTACATATGAATGGTTCTCATCCAGCTAAACTTCTGGATGGCACAAAACATGAGTTGAATCTAGAACATAAATTCTCAAAATCAAAACATGAAAAGATCTGTACCTATGATAATAATGGGGAAAATATAATCGGTAGGTGACTGGTATAACATTATAAATAATTTCAAAAGGACCAATGAATCAAGGACATAAATTTCATTTCTTACCAAAATGCAGCAAATTTTTCCAAGGATAGATTTTAAGGATAACATAGCCAGCTATCTTGAAAGAGAATTATTTCCTTATATTATTTTCGTAACTTTTCTTCCTTCTCTAAGAAATCCTCATGTGATTCTATATTATCTTCACATTCTCATCCACTTATGATACTAATTATAGCTCCATCAACATTCTATCCCCAACATCATCACAAAACGCTGGAGTCTGACACCGCTTCCCATATAATTCCTCAAAAGGAACCATCTGTATATTGGAATGAAAACTATTATTATAAGAATACTCAAATAAAGATAAATATTGATACCAACTTCCATGGTAGTCTGTTGAACAAGATCAAAGTGCAACCTCTAATTTAAGAATCATTCATTCTGACTACCAATCATATTGAGGATGAAAAGATATACAAAAATTTAATTTTCGGTCCAAAAACTTCTGAAGGCCCTTCTAAAATATATAAGTGAACCTGTGATCCAGGTCAAAAAAAATGGAAAGAGGAAGTCTATGTAACATGAATATATATTTATGGTACAATTGAGAAAGTTGATCCAATGACATTTTATCTCGAATAAAAAGAAATTTTTTATATTTTTTCAGTCAATCATCAACAACCTAAATCACATTGTTACCTCAATAATTACTAGGTACTCGAAACACAAAGTCGATGGATACATTCTCCCATTTCCACTCTATAACTAGATAAGGATGAAGAATCCTATTTGGTAACTACTATACTACTTTAACATGCTGTCATGTCAAACAGTTCATGGTAAACTTAACAATATCTCTTTTGATTCCATCCCACCAATAATACTATTGATGGTATCTATACATCATAGTACTCTAGGATGAACTAAAAATTGGGAACTATGAGCTTCACATGACAAATATTTCTTCAAATAGGAATCATAAGGAACAACAATCCTTTTTCCACACATTAACACATAATAGTTATCATGGTTAAATTATGGAATCTTAGTCATTATAAACGATTCTACCTTCTTCTGTAGCTGAAGGTAATCCTTCTATAGTTGCTTAATTTTGTCTGATAATGGTGAAAACACTAAAAACAAAAACAAGACAATGGTATTTCTTGCACCAAAAACATCTATGCCAAAATTCATCAAATCATTAAACAAGGGATCATGTTTTAAATATAAAATAGTTAATGATTCATGATGTTTTTGACCCAAGGCATATGCCACACTACCTGCTTTTCATGGATGGTAATTGATCATACAATCATAATACCATATCAGTTTGAGCCATATCATCCACATCATGTTAAATTAATTATATGTGAGTATATACATCAGACTATTATGGTAAGTATATATTTGACATTCGGCTCTGTATAAATGATGCATACAAATTTTCAAATCAAAAATCACAGCACCCAATTACAAATCATGTGTGTGATAATTTAACTCATGATGTATAGTATCCTTAAAGAATAATCAATTACTTAATAATTATACATCAAAACAAAACAATGTACCTTTAAAGAATCATATCTATAGACAACAAGATCGCCAATTTGAGAAGGAAGGACAAAAAATGGAGCATTCACTAATCTCTTCTAAAGTTACTTAAATATAACCTCGCATTCGATGGGCCCGTAAGGGGCACGCCGCGCTCGGGAGCTCCCCTCGTCGCCGCCTCCTTCATCTAGGGTTTCCACGGCGGCCACATCCGTTTTCATCGAGGTCTGGCGGCTTCCTCAGCTCGGGAGACTTCGCGGATTCGGTCTTTCTCCGTGCCTGCCTTCTCGCCCGATTTGGATAGGGTCTCATTGCGGCGCGGTCCGTTCGGCGTTCGATGTTCCAGATCCAACTGCGTTAGGTTTCCGCCTTGCTTCCGGTGAGTTCGGTTGGGGTTTTGCAGTGGTTTACGAGCTCGTGAAGGACGGCGGCGACGAGATCTGGTATTGGGTTTTCTTCTGATGCCTTGTGAATGTTTTTCTCTGTTCTTGGATCTGCTTGCGGTTTGCTTGGTTTCGTGCTGTTCGTGATCTGCTGGACGAACTTGATGACGGGGTTGGGTGAATATGGTTCTTATGCTTGGATGAGTTTTTGATGGTCGTGACGTTGTTCTTGAATGAATTTGCGGTTCTGGTTTTGCTCCGGTGGTGGCGTTTGACGGCGCCGATGGTCGGATCTACGGGTGTAAGACCGGTTTCCACCGGCATACTCTCCGGAGCGCTCTGGGTCCTTCTGGGTGGTGCGTCGACGTCGTGAGGCCCTGTTATTTGGCATCGATGAGGAGCGATTGTTTTGGGTTCCAGTGATTTTCGGGAAGTTGTGAATACGGTGGTCGGATGACTTTTGGTGGTGTTCTGTGATGGTTTTTCCGGCGATGATGCTTGATGGTCTCGTCGGCGACCTGCAGTGGTGGACGCACGTGGTGGAGATGTGTGTGGTTCCGGATTTCTCGTTGGCTGTGTAATGGCTGTCGCGTGAAACGCTTCTCGAGGTTTCGCGCGGGTCGAGGAAGGCTCAGGGTTCGTGGTTTTTTATTTTTGAATTTCTGATGTCGTTTGTGCTTGGGGGATCAGTTGTTTGGTTGTAAGGTTTCCGGTTCTCCTAAACCGGTTTTTACTATACTTTTTCCTTTTCTTTAATAAATGGTCAGGGACTTTGTCCCTGGCTGAGCTTTCCTGGTATAACCTCACATTCTTCAGTCCAATTAAATTTATCCCCTTTTCAAGTTAACATTGTTATTGGGCTTGATAATCTTGCAATTTTTTTAACAATACATCATTAATACCTTGTTAATCAAATCAAACAACAAATCACTATAAGATTTGTGGTCTAGGGATATTCATCAACCACTTTTCATTTGAAAGGATAAACTGTTATTCCATTCTTAATTACAATGTGTCCAAGAATCAAGATATGTTGTAATAAAAAATCACACATGTTGGATTTTACATACAGTTTTATTTTCATTTAAGGTTAGTAAAACAACCCTAATATGTTTTTCATGCCCGGGTTAACTTTTAGAAAATATCAGAATATCATCATTAAAAACAACTACACACTAATCCCAAAACTCATATAATATTATATTACTAAGATTCATGAATATAGGATATGAATTAGTTATCCCAAAAGGTATAACAACAAATTAATAATGCCAATATCTAATTTGAAAGGCTATTTTTGGGATGGAATCCATCTCTACCACAGTCTGATGGTATCCGGGTCTCATGTAAATCATGGAAAAGTACTAAGCTCCCTAGATCTGATCAAATAAGAAATCTATAGGAGGAAAAGGATACATGTTTTTAACAGGGATGTTACTGAAATCCATATAATCAATACAATGTCTCATGAAACTATTTTTCTTTTTAACTAACAACATAGGAACACCCCTTTGTGAAATGATAGGACGAATGAAGCCTTTATCAAGAAAATCCAAAAACTAGTTTTTAAATTCAATGAGTTATGTTTAATACATAGGATATTAGGGTTTTGAAATTGTATTAACATTAGTAATGAGTTAAATTGTGAATTTTACTTCCAAATTAGGTATGAAAATGTATAACTCATCTGAAAAAACAACAAGATAGTCATTTACCCCTGGAACATCATTAATCTGATCATTTGCATTATTTTCAACAATATGAGCAAGAAAAATATCATTTCCAACAGTCAAAATTTTTTCATATATGAGATAC
The DNA here is from genome assembly GCA_963277665.1 of Viscum album. Lineage (NCBI taxonomy): Eukaryota > Viridiplantae > Streptophyta > Magnoliopsida > Santalales > Viscaceae > Viscum > Viscum album. The sequence continues at coordinate 1,134,644,150 of OY728128.1, forward strand.
ATTATCTTTTGTTTGGGTTTATTCTTATATGTAAACCATTTACCTTTCTGAAAAACAACTACTTTATCTCTACATTCAATCTTAGCATGAAAAACAAAAATCCAATCCACTCTAAAAATAACACATAACTAGAATAAGGGAAAAAATAAATGATTTATTGTATTTTATTTCCACATTCTACAAAGAGAAATATTATTATAATTCATACATTCTATAATATTTCCCCTTTTTGTTTTAACAATATGTTCTGATGTGATTTTTTGTGGTGATATTTTAAATTTTCAAGAAAATTTCTCAGAAATGAAAGAATGTGTAGAACCCATATCAAACAAAACATTAGAAAAATCTGATTATACATTCAAAGTACATGATAAAACTTCATTGGATGGTCTGACATCTGTTGACGTTGTTTTAAACGATCTCGCTAAAACATCTGGTTAATATCTAGATTCATTATGTCATTTAGATCCATCTTTGGTAATACATTTTCATATTGGAACGTCCCACCACATTTATAATTCTTAATAGTTTTCTTATTATGATTCTTCATAAGATGATTTTTATTACAATCTTAGTCCATATGTCCAAACCTACCAAATCGAAAACACCTCCAATTTTTTGTAAGGCACTCTCTAGGGTGCTACTTATGAAATTTTTCACAAATTAAAAACTGGATTTTCAAACCATCATATTTCTTTGGTCGATTTTTACCCATCGCTTGCCATCTGTGTCTCTTCTTCTCCTTGTTTCGCAAATGAACATGATTATCATCAAAATCTATCACTACCCTCTCATCACATCAAAAAAGATTCTCATAACGTTTGAATTCATGGGAGGCCAACGTCCTTTGATACCATGGCTTCAATCCAGAGTAAATGTGGTTGACATTACTATCAAGATCCATAATTAGATTTGGAGCATTCAATGACAGTAAGGTGAAGTTCGCTTCATACACAAATACTGAATAATCCTCATTTTTAATTAATTCAAGTAATTTTTTCTCCATCCTATGTCACACTACCTTATAAAAATATTTTTAGGGAAAATACATTTAAATTCATCCCACTCTAAATAATAATAGCCTCTATATCCCTAATATTATTTACCATTTTCCACTACTAATCAACGACACCTTCAAAATGATAAATGGAAAGACTTACCTTCAAATTGTATAAACATCCTAAAACATAAAATATCATTTCAAGGGATTTAATCCATCATTCAACCACAAATGTGTCAAAAGATCCATTGAAATCAATCAGGTGTTGTCTCATAAAATATTCTACTATTTTCATGTTTTATTGTGGTACCTATAGTTTTTCTCTTAAATGGATGAAAAAACCATTTAATGCATCCATTAGTTGAGACATTACTATCACAAACTATTCAGTTCCAATCCATACCATTCCAGGATATAGTTTCAGAAGGATGTTGTTCTGTCAGTGCCCCTCCTCTTCTGCTTCTCTATTTAATCTGTGGAAAACCATTCTAGAAAACATATCTTAGTGAAAGATACATTTTAATATTTAAATTCCATATCATTTTAAGACAACCATACAGTAAAGCAACATTTATTATATTATATTATCATTATCGTAGCCCCTAAATTTATCTAAACCATCCTCTGATACCATCTAGAAGGAACCAACATTATTAAATTAAATAACCATGAATTGAGTCAAAAAGTAACATCCTTTAACATTGAGGATATTTTCATGTTTAGACCATTAGAGAATTGGACATAATACAGTCATATAATTACACATTAATATATATTGGATACTATTATATCAATATTCATTTCATCCAACATATAAAACTTTTTCAATACAACATGATTTATTTGACATTTAATAAAACATTTAAAATGTCTTCATTCTTTGTCTTACGCATCCTTATAACACGTGAAAATAATTTTAAAACATTGGATGAGCACAAAATGATTTGGGAGGTAAATAGAAATAAGGAAAGAATACATTAGTCTAGTTGTACTTTTAACATATGAAATCATTTTCAAAATAAATACTTGTCACCCAAGTATACATAATTTTTGAATCATGATATTTTCACACAATTACCACAAACAAAAGAACAAAAATAGAACCATAAATATATTTTGGGAAATTACATATATAATCTTATAACCCTCTCAGCTACCTATTAATTTGTAACCCTCATTGCTACCTAACAATTTGTGTAACAATGATCATTACACTTGAAGTAACCATAAAACCAACCTATAAAATACACATACTCAACAAATTTTATTGAGATATAGGTCCCAACCTTCATCATAAACAATTTCCAAGAACCAGAACATAATCATACAACAAGAAAAATTGTATAAAAAATTTATTTTTGTATTTTATAAAATAGATCATTAAAGGAAAATAGTATGATAAATACCAATAAAATTTCATATAATTGATGTGATAGTTAATTGTGTGTATGGAATATGTATATACACTGTAAATGACCATATTTTTGCATAATATAAACAAAATTCATCACACATACAATCATAATACCACATAAATAATGAAGTGTAATGTTAACCAAAATAATGGAAATTGGGTTTTGAATTCCCTATCCATGGGTTTGTATTCGTTCAAAATCATTAAAACCACCAATATAATGGCTAAATGAGTGTTATTATTATCTAACAGAAATAAATACATCTTCATACTACCTTTTATAGTCATTTAATTGCATCATTTCCCATTTTAATTGTTGGTATTTTGTTCTTTGTATTGTTTTGGGTGTGTTCATTACATGATTCTTATGATTAATTCATTATGGATTTTCTTGTCAATTGGATGTGAAAATCCATAATTGGGAAGGAGTGATATTTAAATTTTTTCAGAAACATAAATTATACCATTTTTCATTTTGAATTATTTCATTTGGATGATTCATGAGTTAAAATATTATTGAATTTGTTTAGATTATTAAAGTGATTCATCGATCTTAAAGAACTAATTTTGTTTTATACATTAATAACATGAATGAAAAATGATTCATTAACCCTATATAATATATATTTCATAACATATAATATCATTCAACCCAAATATTTTTTCATGACCGGCCCTGAAGAATGTAAATTCAATTGAAATCAAATCATTTATGTTGTCGGTAAATCGACACATCCTAGAGGATGTTTTAATGTCTACAATAAGTGGGAGAGGAAAAGAAGAATATTGGAGAGTTTTCCAAAAAAAAGATCAGGTATATAACATGTAAGATACTAGATCATTCATGCCTCTTGAATAATGGGTGGTGAGGAAAGAAGTATAATATAAAAGAAAATGAAATGTAAATAAAAAAAATGATTTTTACCTCTTGATCTCTTCTCCTTGAGATCCTTATTAAGGCCTTTAGTTTTGGCCTTTGGGTAAGATCATTAGTTATAGGAGGTGGGGAAGAGATTTGGGTGATGTACTGGAAAAAACATAGGTAAGGCTCATGGATTCAGAGGTGTGGGAGGAAGAGAGAAATGAGAGTGGTATTTATAGTGGAGGAGAAGAGTTATTTTACATTATATTAATCATTATTATAATATTTTTCCCAATACAATGAATAGTCATAATTCATGTGACCCCAAATAGTAATAATGGCATGTGTGTTCGAATCAAGTAATCTTACGTCATCCTATATTCACATGTGATGCAACAAATCTTGTATTTAGCATTTATCATATTTTATTGTATCATATTATATGTCAAAAATTTTAGAATTTCAAAAAATTCCCAAAAATTCTTGCTAACAATTTCCAAATGTGTATAATTCAAAATAGAAATCTAATTTTGAAAATAATTTTCAATATATTATTAATTTAAATTTTATATAAAATAATAAATTATTCAAAAATAAAAATTTTAAATTTATAACGAATTTTATAACTCCATGAAAAATTAATCAACATCTCATTATCATATATCCTTAACAATATAAAATAAAATTATTATTTACTATTCATATGGGTCTTACTACTATTCATATCACTCTTCATAATGTTATGCTACTATTCACCAAAAATCAAGTTGGTTTAATAAGACTCTAAATAACATATTGAACACAATTAAAGAAGAATGTTTTTAAAAATTCAAAACATAGAAGGGGAAAATTTCATTCAATATATAAATATAAATAACTAAAATAATGTTTCATGAATTTCATTTTTTTAAACCTTGGGCTGTTACATTTTATCCTACATGTGGGAATTATGTCATCAGAATTTTATTTACATACTAAATAAGTGAGGGTACCTTTCCCTAATTGAATTTTTGTACTCTAATGTTGCTTATTCAACCATGTGGTTTCTCCAAAAAACCATTACATTGTGTATTAACTTATTCCATAGTACTTTTTCCCTTCAATAAAGAATCTGAACTGGTTTCTCTTCATAATAAAGCGTCTCTTTTAACAGAGGTGCTTCTGGACTCAAAACATGAGTTGAAACTGGAATAGACTTTCTCAACATCAAAACATGAAAAAAAATATGCACCTATGATAAACATGTAAGAACAAATACTCGTTAGGCAACTGGTCCATCTTTCTGTAAAAATTTCAAAAGGACCACTGAACCATGGACATAGCTTTCCTTTCTTACTAAAACAAATAAAACTTTTCAATAGAGAGATTTTATGGAAAATATGGTCACCTATCTCAAAAGAGAAGACATTCCTTTTATTATCTACATAAATTTTCTACCTTCTCTGAGCTTTCCCCTTGTGTTTCTATATTATCATTACTTTCTCAGCCACATCCTCAACTAATTATGTCCCCATCAATATTCTTTTTCGACTTCATCCCAAAATGTTGGACTCCTACACTACTTCTTATACAATTCCTGTAATGCCCCGACCCCAGTTACCCAAAGTCTGTGCATTATTACGTAACATTGGAATGATCATAAGAAAGATCAAATATCGAAAGTCCGATTGGTTTAGTATCCTCAGAAACACTAGATATATTCATAAAGTTTTACATTACATCATGAAGTGAAAAACTACTAAAACAACATATTGTCTCCATAATCCACACTATTATCCCTCATAAAATCCCTACAGGTCATTCATAACATACTTCTTCACATCCTGGGAAAAATTAACCATAGAAAAGGGGTGAGCTCAAATGCCCAGTAAGGATAACAATATAGCGGAAACATTCATAAATAAGAATAAACATTTAAGGGAATGAATAACTAAAACAAAAGCCTTTTAAACTTGAACATAAATATTGTATGGAAAAAATAAAATTAAATAATTCCATTTACTTATTCACATGGGTATTCTACTAATCGAATAATCACATGCAATATCAATAACCACTTTCATAATGATTGAATGCATAATGCCAGACTATCATAACCACATAGCCCAGGCCTCGTGCCAAGACTACAAATAAGAATTTTCCATGGCCTTGTGCCAAGACACTAGTTTGTCTCATGAGATCTACCGATGCATCGAGGAGCTATAGCGGGCTCCACCCGTCACATATTATGTCCAGTGCATTCCCATATGAAAAGGTTTAAACATAAAATAAACATTTGTATTAAAACTAGCATACGAAATGTGAATAATTTCATCATAATCCATGAATGGTATAAAAATAGAATATCCACAGTCAAACATACCAGAAAACCTTCAATACAATATAGAAGTTTTGTATCATAATAAATCAACTTCTAATAAGCGTAAAATCCATCAAAGGATGTTGACATAGATGAAATCAAAACTCTTTTTAGAGAAATATATCTTTCTATTTTGAAATCATTTAAGAGTAATATATTTATAAATTAAAACAATTTCTTTGAAAATATTCTTATACTATTGTAAGGTAAGCTTTGACGATTTTATAACGGTGGAAAATAACTGCACCCGCCGAATAAGTTAAAAAAACATTCTTACCTTAATTCTGTCGAATAGGTTAAAAAGAACCTTGTTTGGAAAACGACAGAAATATTCCTTTACAAAACTCTTATAAAAATTCAAACAAGGGTATAAATGACTTTAACCAATATTCTTTTAAATAGTAAAAATGTTTTTGAAATACATTTTTAAGAAACATGTATGTGGATGATAAAGATATCCCAGTAGATTATTACGTATAAACAACCTCAGATAATGAAGAGATTGTGAAATAACCCTTACCTTGTACTTTCCCATGGATGGGGTACATTAACCTCCTGTATAATAGTTAAATAATTGTTATTAAATTATACAATAATCATATACATTCATATGATATCATATATGATCTTTTAACATGGCTTTGTTAATAATATCTTAGTATTATTGTCGTTTCGGGTGTTTACTTACTCGTTTTCTTTTATATGTTTTGTTACATAATCCATGTTTTTCATGGATAGGTTGTATATTATTCATATAAATAATGATATAAAGTCCTCAAAAATTATTTTTAAATCATAAAATGATAATTATACTTGAATGGATATGATGGAGAATGAATCACATCGCGTTTGTGGAGACGGTAGTCCGTACGTACGCACGAGCGACAATATCATTCCTTTGATATTAAAATAATATATAAATGGATGTTATATCATATATAAAGAATCATTAACATGTTATTTTTATTATTTACATGATTTACACATCATTATTATACCCATCCAAATAATAATATATTGAATAACAATTACACCACGACGTGGAGACGGTAAGCCGTACGTATGCACGTATGGTGACATGTTATTAAAAGGGTGGATAGAATACTGAATATGGTTGTACGATATTAAAACAACACCAAATTATATATATGATACTGGGGTTATTATTTTAGAATGGTAATAACCGAGGAAGAAGGAGTGGAGGAAGAAAGGAACTTGGAAAAGGTTGGTGAAATCATTACCTCTTCATCGGGTTCTTCCTTTTGATTTGATCAAAAGGGATCCTTAGAATGGCTTTCTGATCAAACTATGGCCCCTAGGTTGTATCTAGAGAAGTTGGTAGAGTATTTGGGAAGTTTTTGGCTGAACCCAAAGGCTTTGATGGTGTGAAGAAATGAGAAGGATGAGTGCCCTTTTATAAGAGGGGTGAGGGGCACCTTTGGATAATCTAGAAATATTAATTTATAATAGATTCATATTCGGTTTCTAATGGATCCAATGTTGATTATTCAAAGATTAGGGTGGGTATAGGTTGAAAGCCACTCAACCAATATAATTTATACAGGTTTGGGTACTTATATTAACCTTATCATTAAGTATTAAGTCTAAGTTAATTAGTTTCACTTTTACAATGTCTCTTTGTGTTTTTAAATTATATGGTTTATAAACTTACTATTTACATCAAAGATACCCAAAATTGGTCCATTAATGATACACCTATCATGATATAAGTCTCTTGGCCGAACCTTAGATTTTTAGGAATTTAATATCAATTAATAATATAATATTTGTTTTAAAAAGCCTTTTATGTCAATTTTGACACTATTCAATAGTTGATTTTTGTGAAACTCATAACAGATTTATTACTTCGAAAAAAGTAAATTAAATAAATCCTAATATATCATATTATCCTATAAAATTATTTTAATTCATTAAAAGTCTCATATTATATTAATTTTTGTATTTATAATATCAATAATTTTAATTTTTCACTATTATGGTAATTACTTCATCATCATTGTGTCATAAATAAATTAAATTATTTAATGTCTAAATATTATAAATAAAATATAATTATGTATTAAATCCTTTTAGCTTTATAATGAGTATTTATAGTCGAAAATCCAACATATATAACCCTATGTAAAAATTGTTTTCCTAAAAGATATATGCTTGTTTCATTTTTGTACTTATTTTAACTTAATTAAAATTTAGTGTCCCTATCACAGACAAGTGGCACCATGGGGTCCCAAAATAGACCCAAAGATTCCTATGGTCGAACATGTATCAACCAATAAGGCTAGGACACGTTTTAGGGTAATTTAGTATTGTTAGAATATTATTTGTTAACCCTTATTTACCAGATTTACCCTTAACCATAGTAAATAAAATATTTACCGCAGTAATTATTCAAAATGTCTAAAAATAAAAGTTATCAATTTACACAATTTGAAAATCCTGATTCCAAATATGGAATCCATTTTTCCAAATTCAAAACACATAAGTGGTAGAAATTAGTTTAATATTAATTCCCGCTGTAAAAACAAAAAGCGTGTTTTTAAGATATAATAACTATCAAAAGATTGATACTTGGTTTTGTTCGGTTTAATTGTAAAATTATGTCCAATGACCAACATTGTATTAAATGGTAAAAATATATTCTAAATATACTTTAAAACCACTCAAATTCATAATTTATCACTATTAATTATTTTGATTTAAAAAGTTGTTTTTAATCAAAATTTAGTAATTTTCACTATTCATCAAACTATTAATGTTATCCAAAAAGTACCAAAATATCACCTTAGGGTAAATTAGACACTCCAAATCCAAAAATGAAGTCCATTTTGAAATATAAAATATATATAAATTCAAAAAGAATGTATTACTATTCATAACGGCTAGTTTGATCAGTTGTGGTGTGTGTTAAAACTAAAAGTTGCGTACAAAACACACTACTGTATTATTCAAAGGAAATCATACTGTGGAAGCTTGGGATGTTTAATTTTAAATTTTTGATGTCCTCATTTATTCAAAAAGTTTAAAATATTGTATTTAAAAATTGTTCACTATTAAAAGTTGATAAAAGTACAATACTGAAAATGAATTTGTTCTTGCATTATATATAAGAAACTCATAATATGGATTCTAAAATTATAAAAATTATATAAAGTTTAAAATTTAGATAATAATATTCATAACCTCTTTGGAATGGATTTTTTTTTGGTAATTCATGGTGAGATTTAACTCGGTGTTGCGTGTAGTGAATGTTATTGAATTATTTTTGAAGAAATAACACACTATGAAATCTTGGGGTGTTACATTCTCCCCTCCTTCAATAAATTGCGTCCTCGCAATTTGAAATTGTTCTTCGAAAATAAAAGGTTGAAAATAGAAAATATATATGTGGGAAAACCCATATCGGAAATTCGGTTACTAAAATTTAGTCTTAATATGAGGAAAAGAGAAATGAAAGGGTCACAACCAAATTATGATCTCGATTAGGAGAACATTGGTGGAAATTAGAGACATATAATTGGAGGAAAAATGTAAATATTTATAGGTAGTGATTCAGGTCATCAATCACAAAAAAGTATAAAATTGAGGTCCTTAAATTCATCAATCTATGATGATTTGAAATAAAATCAGTTCAAAAAAATAGGGTATTGGGATAATACATTTTTGACGTATCAAAATATCTTAGTTGAAATCCCACATCAAAAAATGAATTAATGAGGCCTCTATTTAAAATAATGAGTGTAGAGTATGAATATTATCGAAAATAACACATACTTGGGTTCCATGTAAGGAAATATGGATATGGAAGAGAAATATAACCATCAATTATCTGATGGAGAGTGGTAGAGAACATGGCTATGAAAAGGCCAACAATCCCAAAGCCATAAATTAGTGATGATTTAAGGTACCATCTAGGACAACCTTTTTGTTCTATGTTCCTTTTCTTAATGTTGAGGAATTTATTTATTAGATTGGCTAAGATCATAAGGAGATATACTTACTTTATAATTATGGTTTTATCCACTAATAAATTTCTGCCACAATATCATCTTTCACTCTAAAAGATAATAGAATGTAAAAAAAACTATTTATACTATTCGTACAGGGTTCCAAAATAAACGAATTTATAATTCATCTACCAGATCTTTTAATAAAAACTACATTATTTAATCCAGGACATCTCGCGGGCCAGTGGTAGGTGATACACCCTTGTCGCCCTTTGGTTGCGGGTTTAAGTCTCGCGGTCTTGCCGGTCGCGACGGGTTGCCGCCCGACCTTCAGGTTGTCCTTTTATGGCAATCCAAAATTAATCTCAAACTAGTATTAATCCAAAATACTTCTGTCCAAACTCACAGTCCAACATTTATAAGGAAGGTAAAAATAATTTTGATCATTTTTACCTGGTAGTAGCATATTAATACCTTCATCATGTATTTTTTTAAAACACTGAAACATCCTGAATTACCATAATCCTTATTGATTACATTCATGCTCCCTTGTTCCATATAGAATGCTTGATATACTTCATCAATCCGAAAATGTTTTAAACCCCAACAATGATGCAATATACAAATCATTAATCAGCTTCAAGGTAGTCAAGAATATCCAATATAATTTATCCAAATCAATCATGTATTATTCTAAAATCACTACCTCTGTATCAGAACCATATTATGGTTTATCTTTCTCTCAACCATATATTTTCCAAAAATTTAACCTGCTATTGAGTCACTTTTCTTTCTTCCACACAATCTCAAGTCCTTAATGAAATAGTACTACAGTACAATCCTTATATACTCCATAATTATTATAACAAGTACATTGTTGATACAACACTCAAATGACATAATCAACATAAGAACTATAATCATTCCTCTTTATCTGTGGTAGTATCATAACTTGATTATTATCCAATAGCATCATTTGCGGCATAGTTCGATGACAGGGACATATGTTCGCGTAGTGTCCGAACTCCTTAAAAATGATGCATTGTACATTTGAAACCATTTTCATACCCTTACAGTCACGTACATTGTGCCCTTTTCCTCCACACTTATAACAAACTCCCATTCCTTTCAGGCAAGTTCCAGGGTGTTTCTTTCCACAGATATCACATATGGGAAAATTCTTCTTTTCCCTCTTGCCTTTATCCATCTTTATCTCTTCCATCTTTTTCTTCTCTTACTTCTCTTCAAAGTCATAGGACTTAGTAAACTCTTTACTTATCTTATAAACACATGATATTATTTCTTCATATGATGATAATACATGCAAGACTATTTCTTTTATAAATTCTGGCTTAAGACCATGAAATATATGATCCTTCATTCTCTTTGTATCATGTGAATTTCTAGAGTTCTCATTCCTTCTACTGGGTACCATTTATAAACAATGGAATACATTATATTAGTTTATGAATAACAATACCTAATCCCAAACATGTAAAACACATAACATAAATTAAATAGTTTATGGATATAATCAATAATCATAAAAATGTCTCCTTTGAGAAATTATATACTCATAAACCATTCATAATGATTTTTAAAGAAAATGAGAGTTATCCTAAGCATATCCCCCGAGAGTGTCGTAACCAAGAGTGCAGCAAGGTCCGTTGTCGTGCACTAGTTCCCGTTCGAGTCTAGCTCAAAGCAGTGTTTTCAGGTTTTACACCTAGGTACATCTGTGCCAGAGCCGCCTCTACCTGCTCATATCCAGACAGAGATTTATTGCTCGGAAAACTCACAAAATCTCTACAATACCAAAATTATAGGAAGTTCTTCTATACTAATCTTCAAAATTAATCTTAAATCTATGTGCTCTAATCAGAATTTATCTAAATAATGCTTCCAAGGATTGTACTAAAATTCCTCTGATACCAACTGTAATGCCCCAACCCTAGTTACCCAGAGTCGGTGCATTATTACATAACATTGGCATGATAACAAGAAAGATAAAATCTCTAAATACCGATTGGTTTAGTAGCCTTGGAAACACTGGTTATATTCATAACGTTTTACATTACATCATGAAGTGAAAAACTACTACAAAAACATATTTTCTCCATAATCCACACTATTATCCCCTCATAAAATCCCTGCAGGTCATTCATAACATACTTCTTCACATCCTAGGAAAAATAAAACATAGAAAAGGGGAGAGCTCCAATGCCCAGAAAGGATAACAATATAGCGGAAACTTTTATAAATAAGAATAAACATTTAAGACAATGTATAACTAAAAAAAGCCTTTTAAACTTGATATTCACCATTGAATGGAAAAAATAAAATGAAATAATGCCATTTACTTATTCACATGGATATTCTACTAATCAAATAATCACATGCCATATCAATGAAAACTTTCATAATGATGGAATTCATAATTCCATACTATCATAACCACATAGCCAAGGGCTCGTGCCAAGACTACAAATAAGATTTTTCCAAGGCCTTCTGCCAAGACACTATTTTGACTCATGAGACCTACCGATGCATCGAGAAGCTATAGTAGGCTCCACCCGTCACATATCAAGTCCAATGCATTCTCATATGAAAAGGTTTGAACATAAAATAAACATTCGTGTTAAAACTAACATACGAAATGTCATTACTTTCATCATAAACCCTGAATGGTATAAAAATAGCACATCCACAGTCAAACATACCACAAAACCTTCAATACAATATAGAAGTTTTGTATCATAATAAATCAACTTCAAATAAGCGTCAAATCCATCAAAGGATGTTGACATAGATGAAATCAAAACACTTTTTTAGAGAAATATCTCTTTCAATTTTGAAATCATTTAAGAGTCATATATTTATAAAATAAAACATTTTCTTTGAAAATATTCTTATAAGATTGTAATGGAAGCTTCGACGATTTTATAACGGTGGAAAATAACCACACCCACCGTATAAGTTAAAAAACATTCTTACCTTAATTTTGTCGAAAAGGTTAAAAAGCACATTGTTTGGAAAACGACGAAAATATTATTTTATAAAACTCTTATAAAATGTCAAAAAAGGGTATAAATTACTTTAACCCATGTTATTTTAAATAGTAAAAATGTTTTGAAATAAATTTTTAAGAATCATGGGCGTGGATGATAAAGATATCCCAGTAGATTATTACGTATAAACAACCTATGATAATGAAGAGATTGTGAAATAACACTTACCTTGTACTTTTCCTAGGAAGGGGTAGGTTAACCTCATGTATAATAGTGAAATAATTGTTATTAAATTATACAATAATCATATACATTCATATGATATCATATATGATCTTTTAACATTGCTTTGTTAATAATATCTTAGTATTATTGACGTTTCGGGTGTTAACTTACTCATTTTATTTTATAAGGTTTGTTACATAATCCATGTTTTTCATGGATAGGTTGTATATTATTCTTATATAGAATGATATCAAGTCCGTAAAAATTATTTTTAAATCATAAAATGATAATTATACTTGAATGGATACGATGGAGAATGAATCGCATCGCGTTCGTGGATACAGTAGTCCGTACGTACGCACGAGCGACAATGTCCTTCTATTGATATTAAAATAATATATAAATGGATGCTATATCATATATAAAGAATCATTAACATTTTATTTTTATTATTTACATGATTTACACATCATTATGATACCCATCCAAATAATAATATATTGAATAGCAATTACACCACGACGTGGAGACGGAAAGCCGTACGTACGCACGTATGGTGACATGTTATTCAAAGGGTGGATAGAATACTGAATATTGTTGTACCATATTTATAAAAACATCAAAATATATATATGATAATGGATTTATTATTTTTTAATGGTAATAACAAAGGAAGAAGAAGTGGAAGAAGAAATGAACTTGGAAAAGGGTGGTGAAATCATTACCTCTTCTTCGGGTTCTTCCTTTTGATTTGTTCAAACGGGCTCATTAGGTTGGATTTCTGAACAAACTAATGCCTCTAGGTTGTATTGAGGGATGTTTTGAGAGTATTTGGGTAGAGTTTGGCCGAACCAAAAGGCTTTTAAGGTGTGAAGAAATGAGAAGGAGGAGTGCCCATTTATAAGAGGGGTGAGGGGAACCTTTGGAAAATCTAGAAATATTAATTTATAATAAATTCATATTTGGTTTCTAATAGCTCCGAAGTTGATTATTCAAAGCTTAAGGTGGGGATAGGTCGAAAAAAACTCAACCAATAGAATTTAGAGAGGTTTGGGTACTTATATTAACCTTATCTTTAAGTATTAACTCTAAGTTAATTAGTTTCACTTTTACAATGTCTCTTTGTGTTTTTATATTATATGGTTAATAAACATACTATATACATCCAAGAGACCCTAAAGTGGTCCATTAATGATACAAATATCATTATATAAGTCTCTTGGCCGAACCTTATATTTTTATGAATTTAATATTAATTAATAATATAATATTTGTTTTAAAAACTCTTTTATGGAAATTATGACACTATTCAATAGCAAATTTTTTTGAAACTCATAGCAGATTTATTACTTCACAAAAAGTCAATTAAATCAATACTAATATATCATATTATCCTATAAAATTAGTTTAATTCATTAAAAGTCTCAAATTATGTTAATTTGGGTATTTATAATTTCAATATTTTTAATTTTTCACTATTATGGTAATTAATACATCATAATTGTGTCATAAATAAATTGTATTATATAATGTCTAAAAATTATAAATAAAATAAAATTATGTTGGAAATATTTTTATCTTTTTAATAAATATTTATAGTCTAAAATACAACATATATAACCCTATGTAAAAATTGTTTTGCTAAAAGATATATGCTTGTGTCATTTTTGTACTTATTTTAACTTAATTAAAATTAAGTGACCCTATCACATACAAGTGGCACCATGGGGTCCCAAAATCGACCCAAAGATGCCTATGGTAGAACATGTATCAACCAATAAGGCTAGGACACGTTTTAAGTTAATTTAGTATTATTATAATATTATTTTTAACCCTTATTTACCGGATTTACCCTCAACTATGGTAAATAAAATATTTACCGCAGTAATTATTCAAAATGTCTAAAAATAAAATTTACCTATTTACATAATTTGAAAAGCCTGATTCCAAATATGTAATCCATTTTTCAAAATTCAAAACACATAAGTGGCAGAAATTAATTTAAAATTAATTCCCGCTGTCAAAACAAAAAGCGTGTTTTTAAGATATCATAACTATCAAAAGATTGATACTTGTTTATGTTCGGTTTAATTGTAGAATTATGTCCAATGACAAAAATTGTATTAAATGGTAAATATATATTCTAAATATACTTTAAAACCACTCAAATTCAAAATTTATCACCATTAATTATTTTGATTAAAAAAGTTTTTTTAATCAAAATTTAGTAATTTTCACTATTCATCAAAATAATAAAGTTATCCCAAAAGTACCAAAATTTAACCTTTGGGTAAATTACACACTCCAAATCCAAAAATGAAGTCCATTTTTAAATATAAAATATATAAAATATCAAAAAGTAGGTATTACTATTCATAAAGGCTAGTTTGATTGGTTGTGGTGTGTTTTAAAACTCGAAGTTGCGTACAACAAACGCTACGGTATTATTGAAAGGATAGTGTACCGTGGAAGCTTGGGATGTTTCATTTTAAATTTTTGATGTCCCCATTTAGTCAAAATGTTTAAAATATTGTATTTGAAAAGGTTTCACTATTAAAAGTTGATAAAAGTTCAATACTGAAAATGAATTTGTTCTTGCATTATATTTAGGAAACTCATAATATGGATTATAAAATTATAAGGATTATATAAAGTTTAAAATTTATTTAATACTATTCATAACCTCTTTTGAATGGATTTTTTTTGGTAATTCATGGTGCGATTGAACTCGGTGTTGTGTGTAGTGCATGTTATTGAATTATTTTGAAGAAATAACACACTATGAAATCTTGGGGTGTTACAATTTCTCAAAAGTATACATAATTATACATGAATGGAAAATGTTATTATGTGAAAATTCAACCAAAGAAATGTGTAGATACCAACTTACCAAGTTGTTCAAAGCATATACTCCATTGTGAGAATTGTTTATTCTGACTTCCCATCAGATTGAGGATAAACAGTTGTATTGAAATTTAATGCTATTCCCAACGACATTTGAAGGCCATTACAAATGTTTTAAGTGAACCTATGATCTTGGATAGATAAAATGGAAAGAGGAAAGACATGTAACCTGAAAATATATTTTATTTATAGTCGAGAAAGTTGATCCACATACACTGTATCTCAAATAGAATTTTTTTTATAGATTTAGTCATCCAATAAACAACAACCGAAATCATGTCATTACCTTGGTAATTCTAACATAGTCCCACTAAAATTTTCATGGATACATTCTCCAATTTATAATTTAGAACTGGAAAGGGCTGAAGAATCCCCATTGGTAACTGCTGCTCTACTTTAACATGTTGACATGTCAATCATTTCATGGTAAACTTAGAAATATATCATTTGATTCCATCCCACAAATAATACTCTTGAGGGTCTCTTTACATCATATTACTACCATGATGAAATGAAAATAGAGATCTTTAAGCTTCAAACAATAAATATTTCTTCAACTGGGAATCACAAGGCACACACAACCTTTTCCAAACCATTACATAAAGTCTATATCAAGGTTATAGTCTAGAAACATACACTATTTAACAAATTATACCTTTTCCTATAGCTCACAGTCATCATTCCACACTATATTAATTATATCTGACAATGATGACATCACTGAAACCTGAAACAATATTGAATTACTTCCTTCATCAAAAACATCTAAGTAAAAATTCATCAAATCAATAATCAAGGGATCATGTTTAAAATGTAACATGGTTAATGATTCATGTTGTTTTAGAGTCAAGGAATCTACCACATTGTTTTATTTTCACAGATGGTAATTGATGATGAAATCAAAATATGTTATCAATTAGAGCAATGTTTTATTTCTCATATTTAATTCCTTCTATGTGAATATAAACATTAGACCATTATAGTTAGTATATATATGAGATTTGGATCTATATAAATGTTGCCTCCAAATTTTCAATGAATAAACCGTAGATAAAATTTCCAACTCATGTGTGTTATAATTTAACTGATGAGGTTTTAGTTTTCTTGAATAATAAGAGATTACCTAATCATTATTCATCAAAACACAACTTAGTCCCTTCAATGAATCATCACTGAATATGTAATCCTCACCATTTTAGGAAGTCAAGTCCAAAACTAGAGCATTAACCAATCAATTCATTAGTTCCTAAAAATAAATCACATTCTTAAGTCCCAATTAATGTAACCCCATTTCACATTAACATTTTTTGCTGGCTAGATATATATTTTATGTTTCGAAAAAACCGTTGGTAATATCCTACAAATCCATTAAAATAGGAATATCTGTATCATTTGTGGGTTATGGACATTTATCAACCACTTTTGTTTTGGAAGGATCAAATGTTATTCCATTCTTATTTATAATGTGTCCAAAAGAGAAATATTTTGTAACCAAAAATCACACTTACTAAAATTTCCATATAGTTTCATTTCTATTAATATTTTTAAAACAAGACTTCTATGTTGTCAGGAACTTCAGTAATCTTATAAAATTCCAAAATGTCATCAACATACACAACCACAAACATATCCAAGGACTCATGAAATATTATATTCATAAGAATTGTGAGTATAAATGGTTCTTTATTTAACCCAAATGGCATAACAAAAAATTTATAATCCACATATCTGGTATGAAAGGCTATTTTGGGATGACCACATCCTTCACCTTTAGCTGATGGTATCTAGGTCTCATCTAAATATTGGACTTGTATTGAGCTCTCTAGAGATAATCAAACTAGTTATCAAAATGAGGCTCATGATACTTGTTTTTTAACAGTCTTGTAATTCAAATTACTATAATCAATGAAAATTCTAATGGAACCTTTTTTCTTTTTAACGAATAATATAGAGCATTGCATGGTTATGTGATAGGAAAAATGATTCCTTTATCATGAAAATCCACTAAATGATTTTTCAATTCAAGAAGGTCTATATGAGCTATATGATAAGGGGGTTTTGAAATTGTCTTAGAATAATGAACAAATAAAATTGTGAATTTGACTTCCCAATCATGTATGACACTAGGTTTCTCATCGTGAAAAACATCACGGTGGTCATTTACAACTGGCATAACATTAATCTAAATAGTTACATTTTTTTTAAATAATATAAGCAAGATACCATTAATTTAAATATTTAAATAATTCCTCATCTTTATGATATGTTATCAATATTATGGGTTCATTTTTAAATATAAACTGATACTCTTTCCAAAATACAACATCTCAAACTCTACATGAAATCTGAACATGATAAATAGAAAGCCCATCCTTTCCCAGAATAACATCAAACTCTGATAAGGGAAAAACAAATTTTTGGTTGTTAAATTCATTCCACAAGCCATAATAGAAATATTCCTATAATTATTCTTTTCTAAAATATTATACCTTATTCATTTAAAATTTCGTTTTGGTCTCTTTCTTTAGGTTACATTTCCTATCTTTTAGATAATTTCTCAGAAAATATGGACATTGTAGATAAAATATCCCAAAAAACATTAGAAAAATATGACTAAACAAACTAAGTACCTGATACAAATTCATTGGATATCCCAACATCTGCTGACATAGTTTCAAAGGATCATCCTACACATTTATGGTTATATTTTGACTTCTTTTCATCATTTGGATCCCACATTGGGAGTGGGTTTTCATAATGACCCATCTCACCACATTTCAATCACTTAACAATTTTATTATCAGGATTAGTCTTAAAATAATTATCATTATAATCTCATGCTTTATGTCCAAAGATACCACATTGAATACACTTCAATTCTTTGGTAATGAATTCCCTATGGTGATTCATTCTAGACATCTCACAAATTGGAAACTGGATTTTCTTACCATCAGAGTTATTTGGTTGATTCTTACCCTTCTCTTGCCATCTAGACCTCTTTTTATCCTTGTTTACTAAATAAACGTTACAATCAGAAATCCACATCTCCATAATCTCATCACATCAGACAAATTTCTCATAAATTTTTAATTCATTGGAGGCCAACACCCTTAAATACCTTGGCTTCAGTCCTGAGTAAAAGTTGTTTATTTTTCAATCAAGATATAGAAGAAGATTTGGAGCATATGTGACTAGTAAAGTGAGTTTTGATTCATACAATTCCACTAATACTTAGTCCTTTTTATTAAATACATGGAATTTATTCTCTATCCTAGTTCACCCCACCTTAAGAAAATATTTTTCAAGGAAATTACTTTTAAATTCATCCCAATATAAGGCATCAATATCATCTCTATCAAAGATATTATTTATCATTAATCACCACTAATCAGATCCACCATTAAGAAGATATATTCCAATTTCTAACAATTGATTAACTTAACATCTCATTACATTGAATATCATTTTAAGGGAATTAATCCATCCTTCAACCACTACTCGGTAAGAATATCGATTGAATGATAGGGGTGTGGTCTCAAAAATTGTTCCACTATTGTCATGTTCTATTATGGAAACTATGGTTTTCCTCTTACATGGATTCCACAAATATTTATTGCATGCATTATATGATTCATTACTTTCATAATTTGTTTGGTTCCAATCCCTCCAATTCTAGGTGAGAGTTTCGAGGGGATGTTGTTATGTCGATGCCTTACCTCTTTAGCATCCTTATTTTTTCTGCGGAAAACCTTTATGAAAATTCATTACATTGTTGAATAAACTTGTTAATATTAAAATTATATATCATTTAAAATTAACCCTAGAGAAAAAAAAATTAATGGTATTATATTTACATCATCCAAACTCCTAATGTTTTCTAGACCATCCTCAAATACCAACTACAAGGACCCAACCTCATTGTATTACATAATCATGAATTCTGTCAAGAAATCAATTCCTTTTAAATTGAGGATATTTTCAAAATTATCATTTTAGAGAATTGGACATAATAAAGTCATTACATTAATGATTAATATATAGTGGATATCATAAAAACAAAATTCATTTCTTCCGTAATATATATTATTTTAAATAAAACATGATTTCGTTGATATTTCATAAAATATTTAAAATGGATTCCTTCATTATCATACACATCCTTATAACCTATTAATTTCATTGAAAAACATTGTATGATCACCAAAAATTTTGTAAGGGATATAAAAAGAATGAAACTACACTTTATTCCATGAATACTTGAAACATATGGAATCATTTTTAAAAGACATAATTGTCCCGAATATATACTTATGTTGTGAATAATGAAAATTATAAATGATTCTCAAAAAAAATAAGAACATTAAAAATACCATAAAGGTATATTGGGTCATTAATTACATAATCATGTAACCCTCTCATCTATCTTATAATTTGTATCCCTCACAACTACCTTACAATTTTCGTAACCATCACTTTTACACTTGGAGTAACCCTATGACCGACCCCCAAATTACACATTACCAATTAATTTTAAGGATATATAGGTTTAAAAATTTATCATAATAAATTCCCAATAATTATAATAAAAACATAAAAAATGAAAAATTTCATTAAAATATTTATTTTGAATTTTGTAAAACAAAACAATAAATGAATATGAAAAAAAGCCCCGTACAAATATCATATTATTGATGTAAAAGATAATGAAGTGGATAGAATATGTATATAAAATGTAAATACACATAATTAAACATTATATAAAAAAATTAATCACACAAAAAAATGTAATAACACATAACAAATGAAGTATAATGTTTCCCAATATAATGTAATTTGGGTTCTTAATTCACTTATTGTTGTTTTTTTACATCTAACTCATTTAAACGTCCTACGTAATGGTTAACAATGTGTTATTAATATCTTAATGAAACATATAAATCTTTATAATACCTTATATGATCATTTTATTACATCATTTCACCCTATAATTGTTTTTATTTTGTTCCTTGTATTGTTTTGGGTTTATTCTTTACAAGATTTCCATGATTGGTACATGTTGGATATTCTTGTCGATTTGAAGTGAAACTATATAATTTGATAAGATGTGTATTTAAATATTTCCATAACATTAAATTATAAGATTAATGATTTTGAAATTTTTATTGATGGTTATTCATGACGTAAAACATTATTTTTATTTGATTGTGTTATTCTTGCGATTCTTCGATCGTAAAGATCTCATTTTGTTATATAAATTAATTACTTCTATGAAAAATGATTCCAGAAACACAAATAAGATATAATACATAAATTAGGAATCTAGTTCCACTATAAAAATTCTTTCATTACCAGTTTGGAATAATGTAAATGAAATTGAAATCACATTGTCCATGATGTTAGTAATTCGACACATCACAGACAGTGTTTTAATTTCTTGAATAAGTTATAGAGGAGAAGAAGTAGGTTGGTGAGTCTTCTAAAAACTTGATGAAATCCAGAATATGTAATATAATAGATCATTCATGCTTCGTGGATAAGATGTGGTGAGTAAATAAGAAGATTAGAAATGAAAAATAAAAAAAGGATGATTACATCTTGATCTCTTATCCTAGAGATCCTTCTTAAGGCCTTTGTTTAAGGCCTTTTGGTGAAAACAATAGCTATAGGAAGTGTAGAAGTTCCATAAGAGGAGTATTTCATAGAACATAGGTAAGGATTAATGCTTGAGAGGTGTGTGGGGAAGAACTGAATGATAGTGGTATTTAAAGTAGAGGAGAGGATTTATTTTACATTATTTCTATCATTATAATAATACTTTTCTATAGAATATGAATATTATTAATTCATGAGACCCAAAATAGTAATAATGGAATGTGAGTTCAAACCAAGTGGTCTTACATCATTCTTGCATCACTTATGATGTAATAAATCATGTATTTATCATTTATCATATTTTATCGCATTTTACTATTTTTAAAAAAATTTAGAATTTCATAAAATTCGCACAAATATTCCCTAACCATTTCTCAACATGTACAATTTAAAAATGAAATATATTTTTTGAAAAACAATTTCTGAATATTATTGATTTAATTTTCAATTAAAATCATAATTTATTCCAAATTAACAATTTTGAATTTATAACAAATTTTATAACATCTTGAAAAAGTAATCAACATCTCATAATATTATATCCTTATGAAAATAAAATATTAATATGATATACTATTCATAAGTGTCCTATTACTATTTTTATAAATATTCATAAGAGAATTTTACTATTCACCATAGTGAATGTTGGTTCTATAAATCTCAAAATAACATACTAATCAAAATTGTAAATGCCAATTTTTCAAAATTCAAAAAATAGAAGAAGAAAAATTATTTCTAAAAGAAAATAATAACTATCTACTTAAAATAAAGTGTCATGCATTTAAATATATTTTTTTAAAAAACATTTGAGAGTTATAATTATTTCTTCCATGTAATAAATTTTATTTCCTGACCAGGAACATACTATGAAAATTTTATAATTTTGGTAGAAGTGTGGATATGTTACCATTGGTATCAGTAGATCAAACATTTTTTGGGGTTTATGTATCTCTCTTGTAAATATGTGGGTAAGTGCTATTTATTTTTGGTGATAATATGGTCAGTATTTCAATATGGTTTATTTCACATATGGATATGGTGTTTCCATATTCTATATTTGAGGGAACATTTCACCAGTGGATTATATTGCGGTGGTTTTATTTCTAAAAAATTAACATTGAAAAACAATGAGAAGTAGTCATGATAAAACATACACCTGAATTCTAACTAGATTATTTGAAAGTATAATTGTTTATTACAGAGAAGGGATTATAATATTTGAAAATCCTCCTACTATGTAATTTTTTAATATAATGAGATTAAAGTATAGAAATGTGTATTAGATGATACTTTCTATCTAAGAGGGATCTATGGAATTGTGTGTTCAATGTTTTGACAGATCTTAAGTTTTTTCTACCTTTGATTTCATAAATTTTTATGACATTTTTAATTAATCATACATATTTTTATTTTTTAGTCTAAAATAAATGTTTAGCATATGTATTTTTATGTAATTAATTTTTTAGGACATTTTTATGTGTGATTGAATCTATAGAATATTATCTGGTTCATAGAGGTCATAATCGATATGCTATATTTTATTTTCATTTATATGTTTGTGAAAGTTATGAGTATGAAGTTTATTGTATGATATGTTGATGAAATTATGATTATTATTGTTCAATTGATGTTGATTTGGATGATATTGATATCAATTATTGTAATAGTATAGTTATAATGTGATATTATGTAGGAATGGTATATTTTTTGGATTATAAATCCCTTAATGGTGGATAAAAAATAATACATAGATAATCGATATGATTGGTTTGATATCAATTAGATGTACGGTTTAGTGGTTAGTGTCCCATAGGGTTTAATCATAGAAAAAATGTGAGAGTACATGAGGTAGGAATGTTGTGTATGAATCCTGTGGACATTTCTAGATTCCCCATTAGTGGGTAATAAAATATTAATTTTATTGAGAAAAATTATACATAAATTACTAAATGTGGGCGGTAATAATATAATGGGGACCCTATGGGTAGATCATTACTCAGTTATTTAATGACTGTAAGTTTTATTTATTATTAAAATGTTGGTTATAATATTATGTGTTATTGGTAAAGTATTGATGATTGTAAAGGGTTATAACCATGTAGTATGAAATTATGATGTGTTGGATGATTTTTATGGATACATATGTTGATTAATTATTATTTTTAAATTTACTACATTAATATATAAATTAGTATTAATCATCCTCATTGATAAATGTTTATTTCAAAATAGAACATCTATTATATATTTATATTCTCAACTGTGTTGAATATAAAATTTTCTCATATTATTTTGGATTATGTTTGGGGGGTTTCATGTAAATATAATACATGATAAGATGGTATCACTGGAGGTAAAAACTAAATTATATCATCAACTAGGATTATTTATTATGATTTAGTATCCATTTTTTTATTTTTTTGGTTTATATAATGTGAAATACATTGAAATTAAATATTCATTTTTGCTTTGAAAGAATCCATCATATTTATCATGGTGATATTGATTTTTCATTTCTAATGGTTCATAAATATTATTTATGTACAATTATAAATTCTTGAGGGTAGCATTCATCATATGGTTTATCAATTGTGTGATACACGTGCGATAATCATATATGTTTTTATCATAGTTTTTTTCCTCTCAAGGGGAGTTTGTTGAAAATTTATAACAAGGTGACAATTTTGGATAGGGTTTGATGACGTAACTATCCAGTAATGTTTGGGTGGTAAAACCCAATATTTAATTTAAATTAAAATTTGTATTGGACCTTGCAATTCAAATGGATGAATAAGTAAACCTACATTCTGTATAACTTTCATGTAAAATATTTATCCATATAAATAAAAAAAATTGGTCATTATCACGTATCTTTATTGAGTATATACATAAATCATGGGGTACCATGTTATCTGGATTGTGTGTGATGTTCTTGGTACAGTGGTTCATATGAAAAATAATAATATGGTAGTTTGATAAAATATAAATTCTCATTCAATATTTTTTTTGTGAACATATATATCATTGTATTCAGGTTTGTTTGTCTCTTTGATGTTATCCTTGTTTTATGAGGGAATTATTATATTAAACATTATTAGTTTATACCAGAATTTTCTGATTCATAACATACAATAGAATAACTAGATTGATAGGCCAATAAGATATCCTTTTGTGAGTTCCCAATGTAGATTTTATAGATGTGTGTGGGATATATAAAGATTCATGAAACTCAATACTGGTTAATGGTGGTTAATATAAATTTATCACTGATGTAGATAGTAATTAAGTACTTTCTTCCATTATTGGAAAGTATATTGTAATATTTTACACATATTTCATGTTTGTTTTTATCATTAAATCATTATGTGGATCAGATGTGAGAGTATTTATTTTTATTTATTTGAATGATTGATTCCATATTTAATAACCTTCTTATCAATATAGAACATGTGGAGTTAGTGATAAAACCAAGTGTATCATCAATTTCAATTTTTTATTTGAATATATTAAAGAATAATATTAATGAATAAAAATTTCTATGATATCATTATCTTTAGAAAAAATTGATTTTTGAGATATAAAGGAATTGTAGGGTCTTTAGTTGGTTTATAGAAAATATTCAAATGACAGAGAATCATTTTTATATGATAGTTTTTATTTGATATTTCTGCATAACAAGTATCTAAAATTATATTTCATGGTTTATATTCATTATTTTCAATTAAATTGACGTTTAATAATATATATCAGAGTTGGATGGATGTGTGATCTTATAACCCTAATGTGGTTTAAATATGACTATATATTAGAACCTAGGGTTTTTTTATCTTTCCCTTCTAGTGAAATAAGTAATAACAAGAATATATTAATTCCATCTATCAGTAGATAGATGGATGGTAAGAATTATATTATATTGGATATGATACCAAATAATTATTTATATAATTATATGTTTTAGATTTTAAAAAAATAGTATGTAAAATTATTCATTTAAACTAGTAACTGAACTTGGGGTTGATAGGGGACCCCGTGGAGTTTATAAATATAGATACGACTTTTTATAAGTAAGAGATATGAATTATGGATTGGTGTAAGGATTATTTAGAATAGGTAAATGTTAACTTGTGGATATTCATGTAGTATAGGAATCAATTTTATTTTGATCATCATTTTTTTAAAAAAAATTCAATTAATTTTTTAATTGATACTTATTTGTTGTATTTCTTTTTAACCAATAACCTAATTTATTGGAATAGTCTTCCAGTTAATATTGTTTTAATTCCATTGGATTGAAATACTATTCTTATG
The DNA here is from genome assembly GCA_963277665.1 of Viscum album. NCBI lineage: Eukaryota > Viridiplantae > Streptophyta > Magnoliopsida > Santalales > Viscaceae > Viscum > Viscum album. The sequence continues at coordinate 1,134,669,847 of OY728128.1, forward strand.
GATTAATATTTTAGTTTAATTTATGTAGGGGAAAAATTTATTATTTTGGGAACTTGTCTTTTTATAGATATAAGTATAAGATTTTTTATTTAGGATTGATTACACATACTATACAAAATCTATTTTTAAGTTAAATCAATTGATGTTGATTTTGACTAGGGATTTTGAAAATGATTTTGTTTTTTAGATGAATAGATTAATTTTTTAGAATAAATATAAATATATATTGATTATTGATTCATAGTAAATGATCTTTATAAATTATAAATCTTATCAGATGATAGTCATGTTCCCTCTATTTGTAATGGAAGATGATAGTGTATTCTTTAATGAGGTAATGATATTTATTTTTTAGTTGGATAATTTTTTTTATATTTCATATTATTTTATATATTAGAAAATAAATTTCCATTTGGTCATAGCTGATTATTTATGTTGAGTATTTAGATTTTATTTATTATCAATTTCAATGTTTATTTGTAATTTATTTTTTTCATGGATCAATGTATTATTATTTTTTAATAAGGAATATAGGTGATATTACATAATTATATATTAATAAGGTATAAATAAATTTACACTGGAGAATCAAAATTCATATCCGTTGATAAGTAATTTTTTTAGCCAAATTGAAAATGATAAGTTAGCATTCAATGATTATTTTATGATATTTATATTATATGTTGATATTTAATATTGATAACACACTAATATATCATTTTATTATATTATATACAATTTTTGTTTATATAATTAGTTTTTTTATTAAAAAAGATAGTTACAATTATTGTAATGCGGATCAATATAAAACTTACACCCGGTGTTGATGAGTTTGTGGTCATCCTTATTAATGGTATATTGGTTTATTATAAAATGGAAGACATTTTTGGATATAATATTTGGAGTATCATATTGTTTCATACAAATAATATATATCCAACATGTTTATTGACATGTATTTCATTGATATAAGCTTGAAGATAGCGACCACTATTGAAATACGAACATAGAAGAGAATCATTGATTGATTTTAGACTAATCAAACTTGTTGATGAAAATTTCCATTTATCGTTGGTATATATTTTCAATTTTGATTAATTAATAAGGATTTAAGAAATAATTTGGATCATTAATGTATTTTTCTCCAACTGTTAATATAGAAAATTTGGTTTAATGTGATTTTCTACCACTACATATTTTCATGTACATAAAGTCATATATTGATAATTAATTGAATTATTTAAACTATATAATGGAGAAAATATGAATTAAAATTATTATATAATACTTTTTAAGATGATATACATGATATTACATCCATTTTAAATATATTATTAATAATTTATATTATCTTATATATTGGGTTTATTGTTAATTAATATGTATTTTTTTGGGGTTTTCTCTTAGTGTCAAGAGCTTACTTTAACACATATCACATTATAAGGGATTGTATTCAAAAAAATTATATAGTTTAATAGATGTTTATTTAAATTTTTAAATTTATTTTCAATACATTGAAAGTATTTTGTTAAATATTTAAGTAATTTCGAAAACAATATAAATGAAGAGGTTTCGAATTACATATACAAGTATGATAATTGGAATACTTGCGATAGTGAGAAAAAAGTTATATACAAAGAGTTTCAAATATAAATTTGAGGATAATTAAAATGGGGATTAATAATTCAATTAAAGAAATTAAAACAAAAACTAGACCATTTCCATATATACATAATATTTTTTCCATTAAGATTAAAGAATCTGGGAAATTTATGTAATACAAAACCAGATCCATTCCATATATACATAATACAATTTTTGTTATATATTTTGTTATGTGTTAATAAAAAGGAAACATCATAAGTATTATTTTCATATATATATATATATATATGAATAATAGTTTTCATACATAATTAGTTTGAAATATAGTCGAAGTGTTGAATTAATGTACCCTGATGATATATGATATTTATTCATGAAATATTTTTAAAAATAAATATTATATTATATATCTAAGAAGACTATATTAGTAAATATTATTTCCACTATAATATATATGTAGGATAATAGATAAAACAACACATATTAAAGTGTTCATGAAATGTGGAAAATGAATAATGTTTTGGTTAATAATGATATGGGTTACTGCATCATTTGTTGGATGATATATAAAATTTTAATTAATCCATAAAAGTTATATTTTATAGAATAATAGAAAGGTTGTTACAATAATACATGGATATTATAGTTTAATTATCATTATGAATGATAATTAAAATCAATTATGCGGAGGTTTATATATTATCAGTCATATATTTTTATATATAATTCCACCAATTATGATTTTTCAGTCATGTATATTTTAGAGGGATGATAGACTCCGATATTGTTAGTATTTTAAATCCATGATTAAAGTTAGAAAAGAATTTAAAAAATTAAATTAAATCCTTTTATAAGTCTTACACAATTATTCATTTATTTATGGTTGTATAGGAATATTTTAATGTGAACAAATATTATTATTCAAATAAAATATTTTCATGATGAAAAAATAAGGGGAAAATGGAAAAATGTGAATTGTCTTTTCATGATAGAACTATTTCATTATTTTTAATGATTTTACCAGAAAAAAAATACACAAGATATTAATGATGATAGTTTAATAAATAAGAATGTTAAGAATTATTATTTTCAACCTAAATCATTTGTAATGAATGTCATGGAGGCTATATTTCAGAAGCATTACATGAATGATCCGATGTTTGATAAAATGAAGAAGAAATATTACCACACTATTACTATTTTTGTTATTATTTTCATTATGAACAAAAATCTAGATACATCCATTTTTTTACCTTTAACCCCTTAGCATAAGGAATTGTGTTTGAACTTATATTGATGAAGTTATTTTAGGATGAATAATTAACTATTTACCAACCTCTAGTTATAATTATATTGAAAATGGTTTGGTTGATAAAAGATAATAGATATTAGATATACCATCCCAGTACATTCTTTTGTGTTGAAATATTTATAAAACTTATGTCCCAATAATTACTATTAATATTTATAATTTTCATTTTTTGTGTAAAATAACATAAAAACATGTTGTATATAACCAAAATTCTATATTACAAGGATTAAGTAAAAACATCAATGCCCAACTTCATCTCCACTGCCCCATAAACAATATTAGGTCATCAGTTTAAGTATTTTGTGTTAGATCCATATGTTTTGGAAATTGTATTTTTCATCTTGATTTTGATATTATGAAGAAATGTGTTAATGTTTAAATGGATAAATTATTTTATGTGTACAATTAATAAATATAAAAAAAATAACATGTGATCCTATGTATGTTATCTTTTACTATAGTTTTTATCTAATATTGTTCTTGAAGTACATGTAATTGATAATTTTGAGTTATCCACATTCAATGGTGAAAAAAATATGCTCAATGTGGATCCAAAATAACCAAATATATTGTCAGTTTCATGATCATGTTCAATTTATATTAATGTGATTCTTATCGCAACTATAAATTCTATATGGGATATATTTTAAAACCTATTTTAAGGATAAAACTATGTAATTAAATGATTTATGTTCTAAAAGAACTGTTCTTTGATACGAATATATATCCAAATAAATATTTTAATATATTATACAACAAAATTATATAATTTTTTAAATTAATATGGTGACATGGTGAATAAATAAATGATATAGATATTTTAAATAATATTAAATGGAAGATTGAACCACATATAATCACAATGTATTATCACTTGAATATAAAAACATTGTAAAACTCACTGAATATTATTAATAAAAAATATATCTTGATTAATATATGTTTATCAATCTATGTAGAAAAAAATAGTAAAAATTTAAAAGGAATTTCAATACATGCAGAAGATGAACATAACCTAATATATAATATAATATAATGATATAAATGATGATTTTGTATTCATTGTGTACATAATGTTAAAATCATGGTAGATAGGGTTTGAATGAAAGGTACCCATTCATTGTTTTGCCTTATAAAATGAATCCCATAAATATTAAATAAATAAGAAAGTAAAATATCTTTTATTCTCTAGAAGATAAATTATTCACCATATGTTATAATATTGTAGGTGAACAGTAATCAAGTGGCATAAATGATTTAATCAATTTTATAATGTTCTTAGAAATTGACATATTATTGAAATCCAAATGAGGATAAAAAAGTTTTGAGATGATTCTTGATAATAAATATGACATATGGATATAGAAAAAAGTAAAAATAGTTTTGATACATATATTTTATGATTAAAAAAATCTATTTTAAATAATATATATCTGAATATTGGTTTCCACCCAGTAGAATTTATTGTAAACTCATTAAAATTAATGAAATAATTGATGACAGCTATGAAATATAATCCTTATCCATAGATAAATAATCAAAATCAATGAACATCCTAAAAATTTGGAAAAATGTTTAATTATTGTGGTTGGAATGTATTTCAACTTGGTATGTTCTTGTAATATGGTTTGGTTAGACCATGTATGTCTTACAGTAGAGAGTCAGAAAGACATTTTAATAGATATGTACCATTAAGAAGGAAAAAATGAATTGATATATTTATTTCAAAAATAGTTTGAAATTATTTTTAATAATATTTCTCAAAAATTGTCGCATTACTTCATAAATCCATTAAATAATAAAAAAAGGAAGACCGTGACATGGAAAATGGTTTCATGAAAATATGGTTTCCATGAAACCATGATTTCATTATGAAATTTACTTTATTTGTTGGATAAAGGTAATAATTATATTATTAATTCATATGTTAATGAGTAATGAGATGATATAACAAAAATTAAATCATTTTTTAAACATTTTAAGGGAAAGGAATGTTATATAGAATGATATCCTAGCAAATATTATATTCAATGGAACCATTAATATGATGTCACGGTTACTCAAATGTTGGTATTAATACTGTTTTATAGGTAATATAAACCACTTAAACAATGTGAAAATGTTTCCTTATGGAACTATCTCAATTTATAGTGATACAACCCTAAATATAAATTGATATTGGATGAATTTGTCAGAAGAATACAAGATAGTTGAAAAAAATGATTTTTTATGTCGATGGCTTCTCACATAATCTATTCATATTGAGTCATGTTGGAGAATTTTGGATTTTTTATACATATAACATGAAGGGATTTATTATTAATTGAACAATATGGAATTCACTCTTGAATGGTAGGTTATCAACTAGTACCCTCTACAACATGGATAGAAAGAAGGATATATGGTTTAATATAATTGAAAATGAATAAAACATGGATTTTTATGTTTTTATACACTCATAAAATGTGTAATTAAATACTATAAAATAAGAAAAAATATAGTGGATATCTTAAAACCTAATAATAATATATATAGAAAATGTGGTCATTGTATACATGGTAATATAGTAAAAAAACATTATTAGAAATAGAATAAGTGTGTGAATAACGTTCTTGACCTAGTCCACAATAATTTATATCATCTTTTGAATCCATAAAAAATTCACTAGAAATGATATATAATTTTATTATTTATATTAAATAAGGATGTTATGATTAATTTTTATAAAATAATAAGAAATATGTTTAGATTACCTGGAATGGTATCAAATGATAGTGGAACAAGAAACTAGACACACTATCAAAATTGTTATATTTGATATTTAAATAATGAACATATACATTGAATTATATAATTACTTAACAAGTCATGGTAAAAACTATATGGTTTAATCAGTAAGTTCTGTAAAATATAATTTAGTGGTATAAAATTAAATTCGGATGATGTGTGATATACCTAAAAAGAATTTATTGAGAGAAATGTGTAATGAAATTTTTGAAAGTAGACAATACATGTTCTATTCACCACACAAAATAGTTCATTTATTAAAATTAAACATATGAATCACACTTGGAAATGTCGTATTGGTGAATTGTATCACTAATGAAAATAAGGATATTTTTTATTTGTTTGAAATAGTTAAATTAAATAAGATAATGATGTAAAATAAAGGGATACTACAGATGATAATATATTTCATGTTTATTCAAATAATAATAAAGAATATAAATTATAATAACTAAAGGATAATTATTTATATATATAATTTTGATAAAGTCATGAAAAAGTTATAATATTCTTTATAGTGGTTTAAATATGAAATAATTACAAGAATAATATGTGGAAGTTCATAATATTTATTAAACAGTACAATTGTATTGAAAGGATGATTAACCTAAGGTATAATCTTATGAAAAAAATTGTAGATAAAGAATTTCATCCTCAATATATGATGACTATAATCATATTTCATGTTTCCAAATCCTATATAATTGGAGATAAAACTATTCTATTTCAAAAACAAAGGGCTACGTTAATACCATAAATTGTTCTCTTATAAATAGAGGCACTTACGTCATTATATGGAGATGGAAAATGGGTAATCTATAGGTTATAGAAACGAATTAAGAGATGGAGTTGATTAAATATAATATAACATAAACCTAATTGGGAAAACCAAACACCAAAATGTCGTATGTTCAAATTGGTTCATATAATATAATCATATTTAAAATGGAAAAAATTCAATTATAAAGGGTCACATAGTATGAAAAGGCTACAAAATATAAAATTAAGTAATTTTAATGAATCCTTTTTACAATTAGATTGACTATAATAGTTCATGAATTTCTTATTGGTTTTGACACAAATATAATTTCAAATATTTTTCAATAACATGAAAATAGATTTTTTTAATGTTGTTCTCTATGATATTTTTTATAATTTTAATATTGGGGGATTTTAATTAGAAATTTTTACATAAATGTTTCCACTCTAATGAAGGTACTATATAACATAATGTTGGAACTATGAGTAAAGTATAATAAATTTTACTTCTTCAAAATGAAGTTGGAGTTACAATAGAAAGTGTTGATTATAACTAATTTATGAAAATATACAATGATGTTAATTTTATGACACCTATATATATAGATGATATAACTTATAAAGGATACTAGTATGAACCTTATTAGAGATCACATGCCTCATGAAGATAAATGTTCAAATATGAACGGTTGGTGAACACACTTATTAACTTGGTTTTTAGGATAATTAAAATGTGACACATATAAGTTTAGTAACTAAATAATTTCAAAATGTATGATTTGTTGCACATTTTGACTCCTGTTATATTTAGAATTAATCTTGCTAGGCATAAAGGAGAGATTTCAGTAGATCCTACCATAGGTTAATGAATTATTTCTATATTCATTTAATTTTTAATAACATTTTCTAAAATTAATTATGTAATTAGTTTGGGGACTCATTTTCAATGTATTACCATAGTAGAACAGTATGTGGTATTGAAGAGAATAATAAACTATGACTAAGAATCTATTAAATATGTTTTAATTTATAACACAGAAAGTGTGTCTGATATAAAAATATTGTACAATACTAATTTAGATAGTAAAGTTGGGTTCAATTAGTCTATAAGGGTTGGTGTATGAGATATTCACATTATTTGTGTAAGTCAGCTGAGTAAGAAACATGATATAAATAATATTAGCATGAATTAGTAATAATATATCACTATAACTATGTCATCATCACAACTTTAGTGGATGAAAAAATTACTAATGGATTTTTGGGAAAATGTGAAATTACCTATAATGATATTATAAAATTCTAAAATACCTTTGAACTAATATAGTATCCCTTAAAACACACATGAAACAAGAACATTGAGATAATGTGGATATTTATTAATGAAAATTTTGGGAAATGGTATTTCAAAATTGATAATGTTCCAATAGAATAACTATATGGGCCTAGCATAAAAATTTTAATATTCTAGTTATTTTTGACAATAGTTATCCTTTTTTAATTCTTAATTCACTTTTAGGTTGAGAATTATAAATAATTTTGAAAAAAGTTAACACAGAACCCCGTAAATTTAAAGTGAAAACTTATACCAAGTATTCATTTTCTTCCTCCAAAAATTATTTTTAAAAAGAAACATGTTTTATTTCCATGACATATATTTAAAACTTTTGTTATGACATCTTATTTTCTCATACCTGTAATTTATACTTACAAATAAAATTTCAAATTGTGGGGTGGGCACAATATCACACTGTGGGATAGAAAATAGTAAATTAATAAATTTTTTTAATGAATGAAAACCCATAAAATATTTTTCCTAAAAAATCCATTTCATCTAAAAAGTGAATCAATTTCCCTTATATAATATCATTATCTTATTTTTGAAATAAATTTATTTTCATGATATTTCATTAATAGGAACAAAAATTTTATTTAGGTTTCTTGGTACATAATTAACAAATAACTCTTCTAATCATACTTATAATTACTATTTCTAATGGAATAACCATACCCTAGACTTATACCTTTGGAGAACAGTAATGACCTAGCTTTCCCTAGACCATACCATTGTGAAAAATCCAATGATTGTGGTGTTCCAGGGGGTTACAGAGGTTTGTTTCAGGAGTTTGACGAAAATCTAGCTTCACTAAATAGTTTTACCAAAATAGTGGCATCGTGATGGTGGAATAGCTAAATGGTGGTACATAGAAATGTTGGCACTTTAATTGTGGAACTATAATGGTTGCACAATTAGAGTGGAACATAGAAATGGTGTCACTATAACTATAGAACCATGATGGTGGAATTGTAATCGTGGCACCAATATAGTGGAACACCAAAACAATATCACACCCTTATCCAAATTTCTAGTTTCCCATGTTTTTCAATTTCACCCATCATACATTTCTTTTACTGTGAAATATGTTTAAAGCCTAGTTTGGGAATTTTTTTTCAATATATATTTAGTGTATCTTTAATATCCCAACGATCCTAGAAAAGTGATATATTATAACAACGTGATCTTGACCATGATCCCATTTAAATGAATTTTGAAATCATCTCCCTAGTTTTTAGGATATCGCCTTTTCTTAAACCAATATCAATTCTTCTATCTATTTTTGTTCCCCTTAATGCATCTAAATTCTCCCTCTCTAAATGAGTCATGTTCATGTGCTATTGTCTATTCTGGTCTAGCTTTCATGAAGTTTCCTACTACTTGCGCAACCCTCTGGTTTGGAGTAAATAGGATTTTGGGCACAAATTATTTCAAGTAGGGATTCCTCAACCTCTATTTGTTTGTGAATCATGCATGGTGGCTGTATTAATGTTTCTTTTTGAGAACAACTAAATCTATATTTAACAAATATAATGAGAAGTAAGAAATAGGGGACGAGATATTTGTTGATGTTGTGTTTTTATTTTTAATTGTTATCTTTGAGGATGTTCGATTTCGTGGGCATATGTCATCTAAAAATAATAGTATTTTTTTATATTTACATTCACACTTTGATATTATATTTTTTTGTGATTATTTTATTAATGTATGTAAAATGAAATATTATTAATGACATATATTTAGTTAAATAAACAGATTCCCTTGGATCAACCATGTTGTGTGATGACCCATGTTTTTTAATTTCAAATTGAAGATCACGAGCTACCTAAATATGAATATCCTGGTCTTGATGGTGTGGTTGTGTTATGTGTTCTATTGGGTTCGATTCTTGTGTGGGTTTTTGGGTTCTATTGTGGGTGGAATGGTTGTAGATACTATAGGTGGACCAAGGAGATGGTCATGTGATTGTGGAAGGGTATGTTTGTGCAGCGGTGATTCTTTTTGGTGGTGTTTCTCTGTGGGATTTGTGTATGGGGTTGTATAAGAGGTGTGGCGGAATCTTAGGATAGAAAATGTTTGATTCCGGGTTGTATGTAATTATTGGACAGTGGGATATCTTTTAGGAAGTGGTTGTGAAGTAGGGTTGTAGGATTGGGTTGTGTCTTGGAATTATGTTTATGGGTGTTCTAGGTGTGGTGTTGTTCTCCAGAAGTTCTTTTGGTTCTACTTTATAGAGGATTATTAATATGGATAACTATGAAGAATGAATGTTGCTAGTTGTTGGACATTTGTCAAGGAAAATTGGGGTTTTTTGTGGGACTACAGGTTGATTGTTCTCTATTGTTTTTTTGAATGGGTGTTAAAATGTATTTATTTTCATTGGTCAATACATCCATGTATTCCTTGGGAGTGTTTATTGGCCTTTAGCCTTATGAAAATGGTTTCAAATTTGGTTCTTGTAAATTTCTCTAGGTATTGTTTGAATTAATTAATGTGAGTCTCATTAATTAATTAATGGAATGTGGTTATTTGAAATGGGGTAAGTCTTGTGTTTTATTGTGGCAATTTATGTGGTTGTGAATATAGGGGTACCAATAAATGTGGTTCTCTTTAGGATGGTTGTTTTTTTGGAAACCAATGGGTTGGGATGAGTATTTGTTTTCCAATATGTATAAATTATATTTCCTTGTGATTCCTATAGGAACCCCACCCTTGTAGTGCATAATTTTTCAAACACCCCTATTCATCGGGGAGGGTGTCTTTCCCAACATCCCTATGGGAGGATGGATGGGCGGTTACTAACTTTCTTCCTCACACCCTCTTCTAGTTCATAGTGCTCAAGCATATCTGGGTATCCGGAAATGGCATTAGGTTTACAGAAGCCCAATATCATTTTGGAAGGATGTTGCGTGGGATAGAATCCTAGGTGTTTATGGGGCATCATTGTTTTCCCTAGTGTGTTTGGGATGATTCCATGGTTCCTTTGGATGAGAGGTATGTTTTTTGTGGATTGGTTGTCTGTGGGAAAGATGTGTAGTGTGGATGTGGCCTAGGTGTTTGCAGGAAAGGTTTCATTGTTGTTTGAACCCACAGTGGGTGCATGTAGTTTGTGTTAGTGGGACTGCATTTTGGAATAGTAGTAGTTTCAATACATTATCCATTAGTAATGTTCTATATAACCAGTGATAATGTTGTGATGGGTACAAACACATCAAATATTTTATACTACTACATTACTTCACTTGTGTTATTTGGGGAGTGTTCCTTGATGAGGATGGGCTGGTCAGTACTCATTTGTAGGTGCATTGAGGAACTTCTATTTTCCATAGGGTATTAGTATGATTCTCCCACTAGTGTATGAGTGAAATTGGATCCCTACCTTTTATACATGTATTCTCACTCTTGGATACAAAACTATTTTTCGGTTTATGGGCGTACATTGAGGACTGTGCTGTATTTTTCAAGCTCAAGAGTCGGGATAGTTTCTATGGTGCTTCTTAGTATATTTTTCTGGTACATTCTATGGTTCTCCTATGGTACATTCATCACACTATACAATGAGATCATGCATGGGTTTTATTTTGGCTGCCTTTATTTAAAAGTTTGCTGTTGTTTAGGATTTTTATCATCTTATCTCTTGAAAAATAAATACATAAAAAAGGGTATTGACTTCCACTTTGTGTGAGATTCTATACCCATGGTTCTAGTCACAACTCCAAGGCCTATTAATGGCGGGAATCTGGGGTCATTATGTCTCCTTCTTGTTGAATAAGGAAGGGTGTGGCACTTTCATATCCCTTCCCTCATCATGAAGAGGGTCATGATATGAACCCAGTAAAATGTAGCTTTATATGGGTGAATTAATCATAAATGCTATATGGGGGTCACCCATGAGCTGTAATTGGGATCAAACCTTTATAAATAATGTCCACAGACCATATCATATATAAAATACATGAAAATATATTTTATACATGTATGCAAAACACTTTTAGATATCAAAATACTTATTTTTCATAAAAATTGTGGAATATATAAAAACATCACACAAATTAAAGATTCCATATTTATTGAAAATAATAGTTTAATTATTTAAAGTAACCCTAAATATATTTAGGTTTCATTGAAGTAGGGAAAAAATATCATTCCATATAAGTTACAAAATTATTCTTAAATAATTATTTGAAAAATGTCAAAATGTAGCTTAATTGGAAATCAATAAAAAGATTACACTAAAATCATTTTGAAAAAAATAAAACATATGAATAATTAATTTAAAAAATCATATCATAATTTTAAGACCATTTTTAAATAATTTTTAAAAATCTATCAAATGAACATGGATCAATAATGGGGTTTTATAGGGGAATCATTTTGAATTTTTTTTTACAGAAACCCAATTACATTGAGTCTGATTGATTTTTCTTGTTCATTACCTTTTTGTATAATAAATTTTTGAACATATTGTATTATTTATGATACTTTTTCCATGTTAATTATTCCATTTATATCACTTATTACATTGTTATATATAATCAAATAATCAAAATAATTTACATCATGTGTTTTGATAATATTTGTTTCTTATGTTGAAAATGTCCATGGTAATATGACTACGGCCAAAGAGGTCATGATTATAGTATATCTATAATAATAATCAAGAAATAATTATCAGTTTTTTTAATAAACTATAATATTATGTACTCCCACAAAATATAGTTATGAAGTATTTACTTCAGTACAATTATAGAGATGGTAGGTTGTATTAACTCTTGAGTAACGTTTCAGTCATTCAATGATATTTATAAAAACAACATTATTATTTTTTATTATTCTGGAATGATCCTAGAATCATATATATATATATTAACTATTTATATATAAATATATATAGAATTTATGATATGTTGTGATTATAAATGAATCACCTCGCTTTATTGAGGTGGTAATCAACATATACACATGAATGACTTTACCATTTTTCTACCCATGAAAAGGAAGTAACTAAAATGATATATTATAATTTAATACTGATAAATATTTTATTAATATAATATATTAAAATTAATTCCATCACTATATCTATTCTTCTGAGATTGGGATGGAAAATTAATTAAACCTATCCACAAGGTTGTAGCCTTCCATACACATGGACGATGTATTATTTTCTCATTTTATGGATATAGAGATGTATATATGTAATTTCACATACATAATAAAATGATAATATATTTTATTAGAAATTATTAATTATATTATCAATGTTTATGGTTTCTTGAAGGATCTGGATGAAAAAACAAAATATAAATTCTTTACTAAAAATGAAACCTCTTCTTCACATTGTCACCTTTTCTTACCACCTTCTTTTATTTAATGTTGGAGTTATGCATAAAAATCATCTAATAATTATGGGATGGATTATTTTAATATATTTTTTTGGGTATTTCTAACCATTTTATTTGTGATGAAAAGATAAATAGATGTCCCCTTTAACAAGAGAGGCGAAAGATGCACTTAGAATTTCTAAAAAATAAAAAATTAATATAAATTAATTTTTAATGAAAAATCTCTCAAAAGTGGGTTATATAAAAGGAAATATTTTTATGGGTAGAAATTATATTTTACATAATATTTATATTTTTTTCCCTATATTTATACTCTTCTAATTTGGTTTCAATCCCAACATTAACCTTTCACTCGTATAGTGATAAACTGAATTAATTCTCTTTAAGGGAATATATATATATATATAATAAAAATGAACATTATAATTTAATTGATAAAGGATGATATATTAATCCATATCTGAAACACCAATATGAATATTATATGTTTAGGAATTTTTTATTATTTATGAAATTACTGATTTCTATAAAATATTTATAATGACTACATTATGAACAATTCATTACATTAACCATAATGAAATAAATATTACTCATATAATTTGAAAAAAGATTTTATTTTATATTTAAAATATTAATATTTCTATAATATTCATTAATTATGTTAAATTATATTTTTTATGATATTTTTCATATCATTTATTTGATTTTTCCATTATTTAAATAATTACAGTATCAACATTGTGGAAGCAGTTTAGGTAATTATTTCATCAATAAAATTTCAAAATTAGTTCTCATGATGATTCTAAATCTATTATATTTTAAAAGAATATTTATTCTATATTATAAAATATAGATACTAACATATTAAAAATAATTACAATTATTAAAAACAAGAGTGTGACATATGTGGCTTTTCATTAACTAAAATACAATAAGAGTCATAATCTGAGCCATGGTCCAAAAATGGAATATATTAAAAATATTGATGATTATGGTCAATATATAGTCATACAATAATATGTAGTTGTGTTTTTGTTCAATTGTTTTTTCCTATAATTTTATTTATAACTTACATTACCTAATTTTCAAATTATTGTAGTAATAAAATTATTAAGATTATTATTCATATTTTTCAAAAAATAGTCTTATTTACTAAATTTGAAAATAGTTATTCCAAATATAACAATTTCTCATGATTCTGCTAACATATGTTTTTGAATTTCATATAAAATTAAATCAGTAAAATTCATAGAGATAATATTATTTGGAAAAATAGAATTTTTAAATAAAAAATGTGTTTAAACTAAACTCATTAACAAAATTTATTTTAAAAAAGTATAATTGGATAAATTTAAACCAAATTGAAAATTTTAAATTTGATAACTAATCTTAAAAATAATTCTAACTTTTAAATAAATTATAATATAATGTAATTTTCATTTAAAGTAAATACTTTTCATTATAACTTGAAAAAAAATATTTTCTTAAATTAATAAAGTATTAATACTAATATAATTTTTACATGATTATTTCATGAATTGTTTTAATTTTATAAAAAAATTTCTATAATATAAAGTGAGTAATTATAAAAATAACCCATAAAAGAAATAAAAATTATTATTTTGATGAAAATATATTTTTTACGAATAAAATGACTTTAACAAAAATATAGTACTTATTTAAAAAGACATTATTAATATGTAAATTGAATAATATTTAACATTTCCTAAAATTTAAAAAATGTTTGAAATGGCCAAACGCGAAAAATAATAATATTTATTTATTTATTTCAACTCTATGTTTTATATCTTGTATGATTTCAATATAGTGTATCTTTTTTCAAATCCTAGGATGTTACATGATCCCAAATAAATAAATTAAATATTTAAAATTATATATCTGATTAAATAACATGGGGTTTGACATTTTAAAATATTCTTTAAATATTAAAATGTTAAATGTATTAGTCAAAGTTTTACATGATACATGAGAAAAGAAAACTAATAATGTTAATTGGAGTAATACATACAACGTTTATAAGTAATATAATGTTAGAGGGATGTTAAGACATGTATATGAAATAGAAAACTAACTTTCAGGGATTGAAGGAGTGTGATAAAAAATATGATGATGATAATTTTAGTAATCCAAAAACAAAAAAAAATGTGATGGGTTAAAACGAAATTGATTTATTGAAAGAAAATGTATGTGGATAATATTTCTGTTTGAAGATACTTTTTCCTAGAGTTGAAGAGTTTCATTACAAAACACCTTAATAACACTAAGTGTTTCGACTACACCAATACATCCATTATAATGTTATAAATCTATAATGTTATTTGGGTAAGGATTCGTATGACAAAATTTGTTTTTTTGTTTGATGAAATAATGAAAGTCTTCATTTTATAAGGTACGGGAGGAGAAATCAAAGAATATTTAAAATTATTAAATAAAAATTATTTGTTTAAATGTTATGAAAAGAATTAAATGTAATTTATATTGAAGCTAATATGAGTATTGGCTAATATCATATCATCAAATAAAAATTAATATTTTTCATAAAATATTTCAAAACTTATGTTTTTTTCATAATCCAAATTTAACCCCATTAACACTAAACGTAACAAATTTTTAAGCATTAATGGAAAATATAGATACTTAAAATAAAGTAAGTCCTATAATAAAACACTTTATTTATTTCCCTCCTTATTAAAAATAGGTGTCTTTATTTTATAATATTATGAATATTGTATTAATTAATAAAATATTATTTTCCATGAAATATCATTAATGTATTCTTAACAACCCGGTCATGTATTCCACTAAATAGTTACGTGATCCTAGCGTTCCACATGGACTCAAGAACATCCCCCCAAATTCCATAGGTTGCAGTATAGAAGCAAGTTATTAGGTGTATCCTTGGGGATACAATTCCCTCATCACCATAGTATATCACAAGGGATATATAATATCAAATAATTTGAATAAGTATTAAATCATCAGCAAAATTTGCATGATAAGAAATGAATATTATAAATCCTACAAGAAGGAATATCATATATATGTCATGATGGTACATTTTATTTTTCAAATTAATCATCTAAAACATATGTACATGGAATTAGCATAACAAATGTAACAAAATTACAAAGAGGCTAAAAATACATATGAATTTGAGAGCCTAAAATATCTCTCATTCTCCCATACTATAAATCTAAAATCTAGAACATATTGTAGGGTTCATTACTTAATACAATATTGTAATAATATACTCTATTAAGGTACAATCAGTGGCACAAATAGAGTGGTACACTAAATCCTATGAAGCATCGACCAAGGCTTAGTTCCATCCAATCAGTGAGTATATAATAATAACATTTTTTATGCAGTAATAGAATAATTTAACGAAGTAAAAAATTTAGACATAATATAGGGTTTAGGTTATCAATTATTAAAAATTCCATTTTATCAATTTCATTCATAAATGATCTCTCTTAATTAATAGTCTGACCGTTTTTATTTATAATAAATTTCATTTAATTATCCAACCACAATAAATAAATAAATCTTGGGACCTCGTATGTAGCCCAACATCCCCCATTATGATATTCTCAATAGATTATTAAACTAGGTATCTCTAATATATAAGACTCTAAAAAAATCCATTCTTCTGATTTTTCTTGGGAGACACATCACATAAATCCTCTCATTCATTATTCAATTAATAATCTAAGCATGTCCCCTGAATTCCACATTTGTAATATAGGTTTTTATCTATGTATAATATCAACCAAAATCCATCAAACCAATAAATGCATATCCTCGCAAGAACAGAGGTGTTTTTCTTGGTGTGATAAAACATCATTGTCACTCGTGTCAATCCTTGGTGGTCCACTAATGGATCTCATTTATCACCAATGAAATATTTGATCATATTCCCTCTGAGTTAATCATTTTAATTCCACATTGGAGTCTAAGTGTCACTACGTATATAAAAAAAATCCCCCATGATTCTTTCCTTGGATGTTGTATAGGGAGTCCAAGAGTCACTTAGTCGTAATCCAGTTATACTCCAATAGAGTTTGTTATGGAATTAATGTAAGAACCCACATTTCACCCAAGGAATATATTCTTTTTTTAAATAATTATAAATATAATTTAATTATTTCAAAGTTATTACCAAGAAAGTTTCATTTAAAACTCACCAAATATGGTGACTCAAGTCCTGGGTTAAGTATTGAAGTCTTTTCCACAATTTAACTCACATGTGCATCTCATTATAAGGGAATCTCATGATTAATCAACCTTTACAAATAAATATTCTATGGAAATTGATTCCATTACCTTTCCTCTATTAATACAACGTAAAATTTATATTTTAATTGAAATAATATATCAATTAAAAATTCCATTTATTAATATAAATAATAATTCCATTCTCAGTTGATATCCCATATCAAGGGGTAAAAATATGGATCCAAAGTAATCTAAAACACATGCCACCCATTATGGTCTATTTTATTAATCAACACACACATGGGGTGGTTTCAATTCATGTTTCATATCTTTTAATTAATTTCTCAATAGGCACTATTACCTACAGAGGTCATACCTATCAATTTAATTCAATAATTAAATATAATTTCAAGCTAATAACATTGTGATTAGGGTGTGTGGAAATAGATAATACATATAACAATTCTACATTACACTAATTTATTAAAAACATATACTATTTGCTCTTAGTGGATAATATTATCTTATAAAACCACTTGAATCAACATTGTCTCGGAGAAAATAATTGAACGGACGAAGAACATATTAATATATATTATTAACTTACACCAAAATTGCTTCACTGATATCAAACCAAATGAGGAATGAAAAATTTTATTGAGATCATACACATGAGGATCCAATGAACCAAATGTTCCTCGATTCTGAGAATGGATTTATAATTAGTAAAAAATTATATTATACTAATCAATGTGGGTTTTCCAAAGTTGGATTTGTTGCGTGGGAGAAAAAATATAAAATAATTTTCGATATATGAATTAAGTTGTTGAGTTATTATAAATTAAAATTGATTTTTGGGAGAAAATGTTTGTGTAAAACCCGAGACTTTTATGTTATATAAATCATCAAAGGAATATTTTTCTACACACAACACTTTCTTGGCTTTCATTACAAAAAATCTTGAGATTCCTCAATAGCATGCGTCGTACGCAATACCGAGTTTCACTAAACAACGATATACTATTAAAATATTATTAAAACTAGCCATTATGAATATTAATAACCACTTTTTGAAATTTTATAAATTTTATTTCTCAAAATGGACTTCATTTTTGGATTCGTAATATTGAAATTAGCGTAGGGTGAAATTTTGGTATTTTTCTGAAAACTTTCAATTTTTTATGAATAGGGAAACCACTAAGTTGTAGTTAAAAAAACTGAATTTTTCATAAAACATAATTTTACCGCTTCTGTGAGTGGAATTTCGAAAATCCGAGAGACACGGTTAATATCAAGGACTAAAATGGGGTTCAATGAGATGAAAATAATTTTTGGTGAATAGTAACTCTTTACTTTTTTTACCACGGTTAAAATTAAATAGGGTAATTAAGTGTAAAAATGATATTATTATTACCCTAACACATGTCTTAATTCTATTTTATAAGTGTAATTCAACCAAAAACAACCTTAGGAATAAAATATGACCATTTAGGCCCACTTGGATTAGATTAGGACATTTATTATTAATTTATATAAAGAAGGGTTAAAATAGTTAAAATCAATGTTTAATAACTAAATAATTTTTAATATAAGGTCATACATAAGATAAATTAGACTATAAATATCCATTATAAATATAAAAAGATTTCCTACATAATGATATTTTATTTTTATTTTTTAGACTTTAAATAATTTAATTTATTTATTACACAATAATGATGCAGTGATTACCATAATAGTGAAAAATTAGAATAATTGATATTATAAATACCTAAATAAGTATAATTTGAAACTTTTTATGAATTAAACTAATTTTCTAGGTTAATATGACATGTTAGTAGTGATTTAATTAGGTTTTGTGGAAGTAATAATTATTTTATAAGTTTCCAAAAAATCAACTATTGAATAGTGTCAAAATTGTCATAAAATAGTTTTTAAAACAAATATTATATTATTAATTGTTATTTTATTACTAAAAATCTAAGGTTCGGCCAAATGACTTATATAAGGTTATATATATTAATAAAACACAACTTGGGGGGTCGCTTGGATGTTTATTGTAAGTTTATTAACTATATAATATAAAAATACAAAGTGACATGGTAAATGTCTATCTAATTAACTAAGAGTTAAAACTAAAAGATAAGGTTAATATAATGAGATAAACATGTCTAAATTATATTGGATGAGAGTATTTAGACCCATCCCCACCTTAGCTTCCAAATAACTCAATTTGGTGCTATTTAAAACCGAACATGACTTTATAATAAAATAATATTTTTTGTTATTCCAAAGGTGCCCCTCTCCTCCCTTATAAAAGGGAACCTCCTCCCTCTCTTCCTCACACCACTTTGAGCCTTCAATCATGGACAAAACCTGAAAATTTCTCCTCTACACTTCTGTAGAGACATCCTAGAGGTGCTTGTCTTCTTCAAAGACCAATTTTAGTGCCCTAAAAGAAGGTCTCAAAGAAGCACTTCAAAGAAGAGGTAATGTCTGTTACCGATTCTTTCATCTTTATTTCTTCTCCCACTTATTCTTCTTTAGTTGTTTCATTATGAAGTAATAACATCAGTATCAATAATATACTGATATGTTATAATAAGTATAAAACAACCCTATTTCACCATCTATCCATCCTACGGAAAAAGAAATCACCACGCGTGCGTACGTACGAAATACCGTCTCCACGCCGTGGTGTAATATATTTTCCACCACCACCTTACTTGGATGGGTATAATGGTGTAAATAATGACTATATATGACTATTATAAAGTGATATTGATTCTAAAATAGTATACATAAACTCCAATACAATTCCACGATCATAGGAACGATATCATCACTCATGCGTACGTACAGAATACCGTCTCCACGTTGTGATGCAACTCGTTCTACATGATCTTCATTTCAAACTGATTATATAAATGAATTGAATGAATGAATATGATATATATTACACTAATACCATTCTGGAAATGAGGTATCTATAACCTAAAGAGAAGAATAAGAATTTATTCGACAAAACATGCATAAGAACAAAAAGTTATAAACAACCGAATAACAAGTAGCAATGAAATATTACTACTAAAAAGATAAGAATATGACCGTATATGATATCATAAAAATAAGTATGATTCTGGAAAAATTCAATAACATTATACATGTGGTTCGGACACGTACAAAGCATATCGAACCTAAGGTAAGGGAAATATCACAATCTCATTTTTATCCGAGATTGTTTATACATTGAACATTTACTAGGGTGTATTTTATCATCCACATCCATGTTTCACCAATATGTAATATTTATTCCATCCACCTACAATTTTTTAATCCAATTTTACCCTTCGGTGAATTTTTAGTAAAAGAAATGAAAGTAATCTTTTGTCGTTTTTCGTACGAGGTACTTTTTTGACTTTTCCGACAAAAGTACGAAGAATGTTTTTTTAACTTATACGGCATGAATGTATTTTTAAAACATTATTTCCAAGAATCGTCCTATACATGTTTTCAAGTTTATTTTTAATCAACATCTTTTAAAATTGTATGAAATTTTAAGAAAGGAAAAGTTTTTTTGATGTAGAAAGGATATTTTCCTGAAGAATGGAGTTCAAGTGTTTTATCAAAATTATTTTCCATCTAAGATAATAAATGGGTCCTGATTTTATCACTATTAATACATTGATTTGATTATGTTGTTATTGAATTATTTTTATGAATTCATTTATCTTATATGAATTGTTTTATGATGTCACGATGATTAAGAATACCTTTTTTATTACATGGGATATTCTATGATGTATGGTTTATGATTTTGTGGCACACATAAGAATGGTATCATTATGAGATGGGTGGGACCTATATCTCCCTCCAATGCATTGGGTAAAGATTTTATATCTCATGAGATAGACATTTCTTGAATGGTAGGTTATACCGGTTCAGTGAAACAGGACTGAAACGAGGAGTAAACTCGGTTCAGAAATGGACATTGTCCACTAAGTTAGTCATGGCAATGAGTCTTGACTAACAAGAAATGATTCTCTATGATTATGTGTGTATTGCACGAAGTTTCATGTTTTATGTTATGATTATTGGGATTACATTTCACTTCTATGATTTATCCCATGTTATGATATTATGATATCTTTTGCAAGGTAATATTTCTAAAAGTTATGTTCTTATGTATAAGATGTGATTGATATTTCTTTTGTTTACCCTTACAGAGAATTTGAGCTCATCCTTTTGTATGTGTTATTTCCCCTGGTCAGGAAGAAGGTTATTAAGTAGGATATTCCAAAAAGGGACTCTAGATATGATGAAATAAATGGGAGGCAAAGTAGATTATTTATGAACCAGTTGTTTATGTTTCCAAGTTTCTAAAGACTCTATACCTATACGGTCCATTATTGGTTTTGTGATATGTTGTAATAAGTGTGCTTTAATTCTGAAGTAATAACAATGTATGTAAAGTTTGGGTCGTTATAGTTGGTATCAGAGGAAATGTATAGTCATCCTTTGGAAACTAGGATGTGAAAGCCTTAGTAAGAACCCTAAGGATAATTCTAAGCATAGAACACAATCTTAGTGTTTTAGAAATGCCCATGAATAACCTAGGATAAGACCTTAAGTGTGAAATTTTATTCTTTATTATGCGGTTTTCCTATTATAATTAGTGTTGCGCACACTATTCTTCTTGGTTTTAGTTAATGGATGGAATCCAAAGGAACCGTGTTAATGCGGAATGCGACGGGCATTGCAATGATTGTCCCCCTGAGAAACAAAACGTTATGGGAGCTGGAATGAAAAATCTTGTAGCCATGGTCACACAACTTTCTCAAGCTATGAATCATGCAGGACTTCCAAACAAGCAAAGGAAGGAGCAACATTCAGTTGAATCCTTCATGAGACAGCTTACACCTTCATTCAGTGGGTCTACTGATCCATTAGTTTCTGAACAATGGATTAGTACTACTGAATAGATATTTTCAGTTCTTCAATGTTCTGAGCATGATAAAGTCATCTTAGCAGTGTATCTTTTGGAGGGTGATGGTAATCAATGGTGGAATCTTATTAAGAATATGAGGCAAAGGGATGAAATTGAGTCCATGTAATGGGACGAGTTCATGAACTTATTTTTCAATAAGTACTTCCCTCGTATTCTCTGAACAAATATGGAGAAAGTGTTTCTTGAAATGAAGCAAAAGGATGATGAATCTGTTGGTACCTATGAAAAAATTTTACAAGTCTTGCAAGGTACGCTTCAGGTATTATTATACAACCTGAGAGTAAGATCAATCGATTCTTTAGTGGCTTAAAACCAAGTCTTTGAAGGGACTTAGCCATAAGGGACTTCAATAGCTATGAGGAAATCATTCGATGTGCTCTCAAAGTTGAGTTGGAGATTGGAGTAACCCACCAGTCATATGGGTTTGATAAGAAGAGGAAAATGGAATTCAAAGGAAAATCTAAAGAGCACACTGAAAAGAAGATGATATTTCCCTTATGCTCAAAGTGTGGAAAGAAACATGGAGGGAGTTGTATTAATGGTACAAGAAAATGTTTCAAATGATGAAAGGAAGGTCATCGGGCATTTGAATGCCATAATCATGGGAAGAATATGTCTAATGATGCAAACAAAGGAAGGGACGCAGAGAATGAACCTACTACACTTCAATGTTTCATGTGCAAGGAGATGGGACATTATACCAATAAATGCCCTAATCCAAGGGTTGATGATGATGGTTGACGTCAACAAACTCTTAAAGCTATAGACAAAGGAAAGTCACATGCAATTTCTATCAACGATGTGGAGTACGATAACGATGTGGTGAAAGGTACACTTACCATCCACTATAAAGTAGAAAATGTTTAATTTGATTCTAGATCCACCCACTCCTTTATTTCTGAAGAATTTTCTAAGGATATCACCGTATTACCTCAACAGTTAGATGTTGAGTTAGCTGTGACAACACCTAATGTCACAACAGTCGCATCAAAAGTTTATAATTCTTCTCCGATTGAAGTTTGTGGGAAAGTGCTTTCTGCAATTCTTGTGATCCATCCTATAGTGGAATTTGATTTGATTCTTGGAATGGATTGGATTTCTCTACATGGAGCTCATATCAATTGCCAAATAAGGGAAGTCACATTTCACATTCCAGATCAATCTATGATCGTCTATCGATGCAGGGATGAACATAACCTTCCAGTAGAAATTCCTTCCATCTTATGGGTCTTGATTCCACTAAATGAAGGTTATTTATCTCAAATGGTTGGTGAGAAACTCACAATTAAGAATTTTCCCTCTGTAAGGGAGTTTGATGATGTCTTTCCGGGTGAATTATCGGGTCTTCCACCGAATCGTGAAGTTGAGTTGTCAATAGAACTCGCACCGGGTGCTTTGCCTATTTCAAAGACACCTTATAGAATGGCCCCAATAGAGTTGCATGAATTGAAGAAGCAACTCCAAGAGAATCTTTATAAGGGGTTCATACTCCCTAGTGCGTCACCTTGGGGAGCACCTGTTCTATTTGTTAAGAAGAAATATGTATCAATGATACTCTGCATTGATTATCGAGAACTTAACAAAATCACTATCAAGAACAAATATCATCTCCCGCGCATTGATGACCTATTTGACCAACTACACGGAGCTCAATACATTTCCAAGATTGATCTTTCTTCAGGGTATCATAAATTAAGGGTCAAAAGGGAGGATATACCAAAGACGGCTTTCCGTACATTGTATGGACACTATGAATTTATAGTGATGCCATTTGGTCTTACTAATTCCCCTACTATCTTCATGGATATGATGAATAGAGTCTTTAAAGACTATCTTGACCAGTTTGTGGTAGTCTTTATAGACGATATTCTTCTATATTGAAAGAGCAATGAAGAACATAAAGATCAATTTAGAATTTTATTGAACACCCTGAGAAAGTAGAATATTTATGCCAAATTTACCAAGGGTGAATTTTGGCTTCAAAAAGTTTCATTTTTGGGTCACATAATCTCAAAAGAGGGGATATCTGTGGACCAGCAAAAATAGAGGTTATCGAATGATGGTCGACACCAACAACAGTAACCGAGATCCGATGTTTTCTTGGTTTGGCTAGATATTATCGACGTTTTGTGAATGATTTTTCCCGATTATCTAATCCACTCACCAAGTTGACTTGGAAAGGAGTTAAGTTAGTTTGGACGGAGGAATGTGAAGAGAATTTCAAGTAGTTGAAAAGAAGGTTATCCAGTTCACCTGTGCTCACACTGCCATGTAGTGGAGAATGGTTTGTGATCTATAGTGATGCATCCAAGAAGGTATTGGGGTGTGTTCTTATGTAAAATGATATGGTGATAGCTTATGCCTCACGACAGTTGAAAATACATGACCAAAATTACCCAACTCATGATTTGGAGTTAGCTGCGGAAATCTTTGCATTAATTATTTGGAGGGATTACCTTTATGGTGAAAGGTGTGATATTTATACTGATCATAAAAGTTTAAAGTATATTTTCACACAAAAGGAGCTGAATTTGCACCAAAGACGATGGTTGGAGCTGATTAAGGATTATGACTGTTCAATCCATTACCACCCTGGGAAAGAAAACAAGGTGTCATATGCATTAAGTCGACAAGACCATGCCAATTTATCAATGATGAGGATCACTAAAGATCCAATATTTATGGATTTACAAATAATGGATCTTGGAATTATAATGGAAGGGGAAAGATCTTATCTTTATCAAATGAATGTTCAACCATTTATACATGTGAATATTAAAGAGGCACAGAAAGAAGATATCGAGTAACAAAAGAAGGTGAGAATTGTTCCTGAATTCAACCTTGATTGTGATTGGATAATAAAGTTCAGGAATCGAGTTTGTGTTCCTCCCATCCCCGAATTAAAGAAGGAGCTGCTGGATGAGGCTCATAGTTCTTCATTCTCTATTCATCCTAGAATCACGAAGATGCATAGGGACCTGAAAGAGTACTTCTGGTGGGATGGCATGAAAAGATATGTTGCTGAATATGTCTCTCGATGCTTGGTTTGTCAACAAGTTAAAGCTGAGAGATAGAAGTCTAAGGGGATGTTACAACCATTACCCGTACCCTAATGGAAATGGGAAAACATCACTATGAATATTGTCAAAGGACTTCCTAAAACATCCAAAGGCAATAATGCTATCTGGGTCAATGTTGATCATCTTACAAATTTTTCACACTTCATTGGTATTAGAGATGATTTCTCTCTGAATCTGCTTTCCAGGATATATGTTAAGGAAGTGGTAAGATTGCATGGAGTACCAATTTCTGTTATATCTGATCTGGATCCGAGATTTACCTCGAAGTTCTGGAGAAGTCTTCAGCATACTCTGGATACAGAGTTGAGTTTCAGCATTGCTTATCATCCTTAGACAGATGGTATGTCTGAGAGACCAATTCAAACTCTAGAAGATATGTTGAGAGCTTTCTCTATGGATTTCAAAGGTGGTTGGTATCAACACCTACATTTGGTGGAATTTTCTTATAATAATAGATTTCACTACAGTATTGAGATGGCTCCTTATGAAGCTCTCTATGGAAAGAAATGCAGGACTCCAACTTTCTGGGATGAAGTTGGGGAAAGAAAGCTATTAGGACCTAATCTCGTTAATGAAATGGAAGAAAAGGTCAGATCTATTCAACAACACAAAAGAGCAACTCAGAGTCGACAAAAAAGTTATGCTGACGACCGAAGAAAAGACCTAGAGTTTGATGTGGGTGATAAAGTGTTCTTACGAATATCTCCCTGGAAGAGGGTTAAGAGATTTGGAAAGAAGGGGAAGTTGAGCCCTAGATATATCGGTCCTTTTGAAATACTGGATTGTATTGGGAAGGTAGCTTACCAATTGGAGCTTCCACCGAATCTCTCTCAAGTTCACGATGTGTTCCATGTATCTCTCTTGAGAAAGTACATACCTGATCCTTCACATGTACTCAGCTCAGAAGTTGTACCGCTGGAGTAAGATCTTTCTTATGATGAACAACAGATAGAGATTCTGGATCGTAGTGAAAAAGTCCTATGAAACAAGACCACTCGATTGGTGAATGTTTTATGGAGGAACCACCAATTAGAAGAAGCTACATGGGAGCTTGAAGATATGATGAGGGAGAGGTATCCTCATCTGTTTGTCACAAAGTGACGAATTTCGAGGGCGAAATTCATTTTAAGGGGGGTATAATGTAACACCCGAGACATTGATGTTATATAAATAATCAAAGGAATCTTTTTCTACACACAACACTTTCTTGGCTTGCTTTACAAGAAGTCCCAAGCTTCATCGATAGCTTGCGTCGTACGCAATACCAATTTTCCCTAAACAACGATATACTATTAAAATATTATTAAAACTAGCCGTTATGAATAGTAATAACCACTTTTTGAAATTTTATAAATTCTATTTTTCAAAATGGACTTCATTATTGGATTCGTAATATTGAAATTAGCCTAGGGTGAAATTTTGGTATTTTTCTGAAAACTTTCAATTTTTGATGAATAGTGAAACCACTAAGTGGTATTTAAAAAAACTGAATTTTTCATAAAACATAATTTTACCACTTCTGTGAGTGGAATTTTGAAAATCCGAGAGTCACAGTTAATATCAAAGACTAAAATGTGGTTCAATGTGATGAAAATAATTTTTGGTGAATAGTAACTTTTTACTTTTTTTAACACGGTTAAAAGTAAATAGGGTAATTAAGGGTAAAAATGATATTATTATTACCCTAACACATGTCCTAATTCTATTGGACAAGTGTAATTAGACCAAAAACAACCTTAGGAATAAAATATGACCATTTAGGACCACTTGGATTTGATTAGGACATTTATTATTAATTTATTTAAAGAAGGGTTAAAATAGTTAAAATCAAAGTTTAATAACTAAATCATTTTTAATATAAGGTTATACATAAGATAAATTCGACTATAAATATTCTTAGAAAGCTAAAAATAGTTCTTATAAAATGATATTTTATTTGTAATTTTTAGACTTTAAATAATTTAATTTATTTATGACACAATGAGGATGCAGTAATTACCATAATAGTGAAAAATTAGAATAATTGATATTATAAATACCTAAATAATTAAATTTTGAGACTTTTTATGAATTAAACATATTTTATAGGTTAATATGACATGTTAGGATTGATTTAATTAACTTTGGTCTAAGTAATCATTCTGTTATGAGTTTCAAAAAAATCAACTATCGAATAGTGTCAAAATTTACATAAAATAGTTTTTAAAAGAAATATTATATTATTAATTGTTATTTTATTCCTAAAAATCTAAGGTTCGTCCAAATGACATAGATAACGTTATATATATTAATAAAACAGAACTTGTGGGTCGATTGGATTTATATTGTATGTTTATTAACTATATAATATAAAAATACAAAGTGACATGGTAAATGTTAATCTAATTAACTAAGAGTTAAAACTACAAGATAAGGTTAATATAATGACCTAAAATTGTCTAAATTCTATTGGATGAGATTATTTAGACCCATCCCCACCTTATCTTCGAAATAACTCAATTTGGAGCTATTTAAAACCAAACTTGTCTTTATAATAAAATAATATTATTAGTTATTCCAAAGGTTCCCCTCTCCTCCCTTATAAAAGGGCACCTCCTCCCTCTCTTCCTCACACCACATTGAGCCTTCATTCTCGGCCAACCCCAACCAATTTCTCCTATCTACTTCCCTAGAGACATCTTATAGGTCCTGGTCTTCTTCAAAGACCAATTTTAGTGCCCTAAAAGAAAGTCTCAAAGATGCACTTCAAAGAAGAGGTAATGTCCGTTACCGATTATTTCATCTTTATTTCTTCTTCCACTTATTCTTCTTTAGTTGTTTCATTATGAAGTAATAACATCATTATCACTCATATACTGATATGTTATTATATTTTTTAAACAACCCTATTTCACCATCTATCCATCCTACGGAAAAAGAAATCACTGTGCGTGCGTATGTATGGAATACCGTCTCCACGCCGTGGTGTAATCTATTTTCCACCACCACATTACTTGGATGGGTATAAAGGTGTAAATAATGACTATATATGACTATTATAAAGTTATATTGATTCTGAAATAGTATACATACATTCCAATACAATTCCACTATCATAGGAACGATATCATCACTCGTGCGTACGTACGAAATATCATCTCCACGATGTGATGCGACTCGTTCTACATGATCTTCATTTCATAATGATTATATAAATGAATTGAATTAATGAATATGATATATATTACACTAATACCATTCTGGAAATGAGGTATCTATAAACTAAAGAGAAGAATAAGAATTTATTCGACAAAACACGCATAGGAAAAAAAAGTTATAAACACCTGAATAACAAGTAGCAATGAAATATTACTACTAAGAAGCTAAGAATATGACCATATATGATATCATTAAAATAAGTATGATTCTGTAATAATTCAAAAAAATTATAAAAATCATTATACAGGAGGTTCGAACATTTACAAAGCATATCAGACCTAAGTTAAGGGAAATATCACAGTCTCATTTTTATCCGAGATTGTTTATACTTTGAGCATTTACTGGGGTCTATTTTATCATACACATCCATGTTTCATAAATATGTAAGATTTTTTCCATCCAACAAAAAATTTTTAAATCCAATTTTACCCTTCGGTGTGTTTTTAGTAAAAGATATGAAAGGATTCTTTTGTCATTTTTCTTGCGAGATACTTTTTGACATTTCCGTCAAAAGTACGAAGAATGTTTTTTTTAACTTATACAGCATGAATGGATTTTTAAAAGATTATTTCCAAAAAGAATCCTTTAAAAGTTTTCATGTTTATTATTAATCAACTTCTTTTAAAATTGTATGAAATTTTATGAAAGGAAAAGTGTTTTTGAAGTAGAAAGGATATTTTCCTCAAGAATGGAGTTCAAGTGTTTTATCAAAATTATTTTCCATCTATGATAATAAAAGGGTTCTGTTTTTATTCCTATTATTACATTGATTTGATTATGTTGTGATGGAATTATTTTTATGAATTAATTTATCTTATATTAATTGTTTTATGATGTCACGATGATTAAGAATCCCATTTTTATTACATGGGTTATTCTATGATGTATGATTTATGATTTTTTGGCACACATAAGAATGGTATCATTATGAGATGGTTGGGACCTATATCTCCCTACAATCCATTGGGTAAAGATTTTATATCTCATGAGAGAGACATGTCTGGAATGGTAGGTTATACCGGTTCAATGAAACAGGACAGAAACAAGGAGTGAACTCGGTTCAGAAATGGACTTTGTTCACTAAGTTAGTCTTGGAAATGAGTCTTGACTAACAAGAAATGATTCTCTATGATTATGTGTGTATGCCACAAAGATTCATGTTTTAAGTTATGATTATTGGTATTACATTTCACTTCTATGATTTATCCCATGTTATGATATTATGATCTCTTTTGCAGGTTAAGATTTACAAAAGTTATGTTCTTATGTATATGAGGTGATTAATATTTCTTTTGTTTACCCTTACTGAGCATTTGAGCTCACCCTTTTTTATGATTTATTTCCCCAGGCCAAGAAGAAGGTTATTAAGTAGGATATGGCAAAAAGGGTCTCTAGATATGATGAAATAAATGGGAGGCAAAGTAGATGCTTTATGAACCAGTTGTTTATGTTTCCCAGTTTCTAAAGACTCTATACCTATATGGTCCTTTCTTGGTTTTGTTATATGTTGTAATAAGTGTTCTTCAATTATGAAGTAATAACAATGTAGGTAAAGTATGGGTTGTTATAGTTTGGCCACATGGTTGGCTAAACCATGCAGTAACCCCGCACCATATGTAGTAAGAAGGGGAACCCCGCATAGTTTGACTAACCGTGCGCAAACAATGAAAAATGTCATAGTAAAAATTGTAAAAATTAGCACCCTATCATGTTCCAAAAATAAAATGGATTGTCTAACCATGTGGCTGATAGGACTCCATTTTCCAGTCTCACACAATTTGATGTTATGGTGCGCTCTTCCCTACACAGTTTCTATCAACTGTGTACAGGGCCTTTTCACAACAAAATCCAGGTTCATGGATCCAAACCTTCACCAGACACCCCCATAACCTACACTACCAAAAATTAAATTCAAATTAGTCCTAAAAACATTTGAATTTATAATTTAATGAAATTAAAAGACTCCATACCTCAAGGAAAAAATTGGGTTCTTATAGTAAATTTTAAGAACTTTTCCTTATATTGAGATTATTAATATCATTATACCTTCTATAATTATAAATAAAATATTTTATAATAACCTTAACATGTCATGATCATCTATAAATTATTTTTTATAATTATATTAAAATATTTTTAATAATTTATTTCATTTTTTCATCACATAAATACATTTTGTTTCAACACTTCAGAATCATTTATGATTTATATTTCATCACTAAAATTAAAAAATAAATTAACCTAACAAATATATATTTATTATATTTAAAAATATGACATATAGTAAAACAAATCCTCTAAATTTCACTCTGTTGAAAATATTTTCGTTATAAATAAATATAGTGTAACATGGTTTTCTGTTATTTTAATAAAATTATATAATTGTAACAGTCTCATAAAAGGGTCCCAAAAAAGATAATAAATTCTTTCATTGGATAATTATTGTAAATATATAATCATCGAAGAGTATTAATGTTTGTTTTTTGTTATTTGAGGTTTCTAATCATTTTTATCCTAAATTAACTAATTTACCCTTTACCATGTTAAAGAAATAAATCAGTAAACTCTTCATACTGACCAATTAAATGAGGACTACAAACAAAATTGAGACACAATAATTACATATGTGAAATCGTTTTTTGGAAATCAGAATATTATATGTTTTAGAATTTAATTTCTAATTAAACAGGAAAAACGCATTGAGAAATACATTTTGTGAAACAAATGACATTTTATAAAAAAAATTATTATATATAGTTGAAGAATAATACGGATCAAAAAATATTTCTGTTAAAAAAATTATTTATCTAAACAAATTTTACGAAAATCCAAAACCAAATTTCACTTTTTAAAAAAATTTAAAATAAAATATTATTTTTTATAAAATTATGTATTTTTCACTAATCCATGAGAAAACATTTTCATAGAAAATTATAAAAAAATCAACCTAATATAATATTTACATGATGAAATTAAAAATGATATTAATTTTTTCAAATTAACATTCTAAAATTTCCTAAAATTAATTATAATAATAACCCATAAAAGGAAAATAAATTACATTTTTGGAGAAAACAAATTTTCTAAAGATTAAAAAGGGTAAAAAATCTAGTAAATATTTAAAAAATAGTAAATTACTTCATAATGAGGTAAATTGTATTTTTTTCCAATAAAATAATATTTAGGTTATAATAGTTCAATATAGATAATCATATTTTTTTGTTCTTTTATGTTCAGTAATTCAAATATTATACAACATCAAACATAGTAATTATTATTTTTAAAATATAAATTTGTTACCCAAAAAAATAGAATATATTATATAAAAATCTATAGTTAATTCAAAATTTAAAAAATATAGAGTTAATATTTGTGTTTATAAAAATATTTCAACCGAGGAAGATTCACTATAATCCCATAGAACCATAATATAAATTATATAATCCTAGTTGTGGTATTGGATTTAAGCTAGTTATATTCTATTATAATTAAGAAGAAAATGTGCAAGATTATCCCTATGGATTTCAATAATAATTATTGTTACATTTCCCAAATCATGTAACCAACGTAATATAAATTAGTGCATATATTTTTTACCTAAATATCACATTAGATTACATAGTCTTGGAGAATTTTTTATTGAACATTATTCATTCATTATATTTTAGATAATTAATTTTTGACTTCCATTAGATTGGATTAAGAAATAAACATTTTGATGAATTTTTTTAAAGGGATGAATACATAAGTGGTGGAACATAAATTAAATGGTATAATTAATGGATTAATTATAAAAATTGTTAAATAAATGACATTAAAAGTAGGAATGTGGTAAAAAAAACATAAAATATATGCTATATTTGTTGTCAATTGATATAGATAATAATTTAAGATTTCAATATTTTTTTTGAGTATAAAAAAATTTAATTAAATTAGAAGCCTCTTAATTGATTTTATTATATATATCCCAAAAATATATAATTCATCGGGGAAATTTATTTTTTAAATAATTCTATATTTATAATGGATATGTATAACATTTGGTTAAATCCAGAGTTGAAATGTTATTATGTCATTGTATACATATGTTAGGTAGGGAACTAATGATTGGTTATAAATTGTAATGTTAAAAGTGTTTCTTATGTAAATATGATGGTATTTTCTCTATATATTTTTGAATTTAGAAGTGATAGGATTTCACATAATGATCATTTTTATGAATATGTACTTTTTTTATTTCGACATTACAGAATGTGAGAATTTAACAAAATAAAAATTAATAAAATTTTCCTTTAAATATTGGTTAATTTTATTTTTGTATCATTAATATATATATTTTATATAACATATTAAAAAATTATACAATTTCATTGAGGACAAAAAATAGCCAAGGAATAAAATATATGAAATTAAATTTCTACGTATATGTAATAATACTTATTTCCATATATATAAATATAAAATTTGTGATGGAGGAAGGTGTATGTTATCATACATTGATTACGTTTGATATTTAGGATGTGATGATTTGTAAAAGGAAATGATTCAGTAAGTATTTATAATATTTACCTTCTTATAAAGAATATTACATATCATGCTTAATAATTTTGAGATATATTTAGCATATATTTACATTATCCACATCCTGTTATAAAAGAATGAAACTTACTATACATAAGATGTTATTGGTACATCACACACTGGCTAAATTGTTGTGTGATTATTGATTTATTAAATGATATACAATATAGAGGGAGTCAATGGGTGTCACAAAATGTCTTAGAACATCACTTTTCATTATAAATGTGAAAAAAATATTATTACCAATACTAACAATAATAAATACTATAAATCATTTTTTGTAGTGATAAATTAGTCAAATTTTATTTTATTTATATATATTTTGTATGGATGGGAGAATGTGATAATGTTGGTGATACAAATAAAAAATTAACTTGGGGATAGTGTAATTTTACATAAATGGGATCTATTCATGAGTATTTTTAAAAAACTATCTACATTTAAAAATTATTAAGGTGGGTTCCATGTAAAAGAATCATCAGATTTGAATGTTTTATTTTATGAATGTATAATCAAGGAATTAAATGGAATATATGAGGAAGTATTTGATGGAAAAAACAATTACATGAGATATTTAATTTAAATATCATAAATATTCTAGATAATAAATAGTGTCATTCAATGAAGATAAAGGGTGTGAATAATTATTGATTTTGTGGAATTTTAACCACAAATTAGGATGAAAACTCTAATCTAATGATTTTTACCAATGATTATTAGTTAAAGAGGAATAAATACAAAGAGAGATAATATAATTTTTTTTTGTTTTATTCTTATTCATGAACAAATATATAGTATCATTCCTCTTATAATGACTTGAAATTATTTTTCTAAAAGTTGTCAATGATTTTTCTTTTAAAGGAAGTGATACTCTAGTTTTTAGTGAATCCATTGACAAAATATTATATTTACTATATTATTTTCTAAAACCCCTACATATATTGAAACACAATCGTTATATTCCCCATCGAAAAGTCATCATGACGAAAAAAGTGAAATTTTTGTGTCTTTATGTTTTCTTCTAAACTTTTGACTCTGTGAACATTAGTAAAAATTGAAAAGGTCTTCTGTTCCATGAATACATTATTATATGGTAACATGAAATAAAAATAAAAATAAACTCCCTAATTCATAATCCCCCCCCAACATAGGGGGTACATGGATACTGGTTGAATAATATATTAAGAATTAAAATTATATAGAATAAATATTGTTGGATAATTAATTCATGCTTATATAAAGGATCTCAAGTTGATAACAGTTCCCTATTGTATGTTGACTTCAATAAATTATAACTCAATGAAGAAATTGATGTTTTAGAAAATGAAGTATTATATAATGTATTATATTATTTTTATGACTAATTGAAATGGAAGGAGATACTTCCATGAGGATTATAGATTTTATAGTTGAAGAAGAATTAAAATACTGTAATGAGTATTTATACTCCATATAATTATTAGAATTTCCTTGTTATTGATTTAAGATGATATGATGAAATTAAAAAGAAAGATTATGTGTTTGAGATATGTTACTCTATTTTGGGGTTATAGTATGAAAGTTACTTGATAGAGCACTCAATAAATTAAAGATACTCACGAGCATGTAAAATAGTCAAAATTTGGAAAACTCATTGACTTTTTAGATTTACTCTGATCAGTATGTCATGGTAAAACATGAAGATGTTACTAAGAAAAACATTCATATTTAATATTTTATGAACTATGATCTATGTTAAATGAATAATTAAAAATTTCTAGGAAATATAATATCATCAAGAACACTGTGATTCTGAATATGGAAAAATATAAGTAGTTTATATAGTATTATCATATTCTAGTTAACTATAAGTTCCATAGGAGTTCATACTATAATAAGTAATATCCAAAATTTAATTAAAAATATATATTCTTATGTTTAAAAAAAAATAAAAAAAATATAATTTTCTCAACGTAATTATAACTACCCATTAATGAATTTATATGATTATGAGTGATATATATAATTCTATAGTTAAATAAAATTTTACAATTTAGTCACCATACATTGATAACACATAATTTTTTTCCAATTTATGTATACAGTGAACAATGGAATATATAATATTTAATTTGGGCTTTAAATATGATGATTTGTAAATACAATTATTTTTGATAAAATGATTTTATGTCACACTACATATAGACATATATGAATTAGTTAATTATGAAGGGAATATTCATTCGGAACTTTAAGCCATGATTTTATATGAATTTTTTTTCATAGTGTTAGAATAATATAAATGAGTATGTCACACTATAAAAATGAATATCATGATGAAACCATGAAAATATAAAAGATGATAGCTTGTGAGAAATTTTAACATTTTGTAACAATGTAATTTCTAATAATCGTTTATATATAAAGATAATATTTTAGGTATTTCAAAAATATTATTTTATAATATTTTTTAATATCATTGGTTGAATAAAATTTAGGTATTTTATGATTGGTTTAAATTGTTATAGATGATTCTGACTCAAAGATAACATAAATTCCCTAACATAAGTTTTATCACATTCAATATATAAAATAATTATCATTATGAGATAATGAGTATATATAAGGAAAAATATATGATGTTATTAGTAAAATATATTTAACCAACTTTAAAGTCATGATGCATATTTGTGTATTGAGTTTTGGGAGATATTTGATGCTATGTTAGAAATAATATTTATATTTATTGAAGGAAAACATTAATTGATAGAGATTTAATTGATTAAAATTAATATCTTACACTTCGAAGATGAGGAATCATGAAATATAAGATATGAGGTTCATATACCAAAATGTATCAAGAATTTATTGGTATAATTGATATTTATTAATACCAGAGGGTAATATTCATTCATGTTTAATCCTGAAGAGGAATGAGTTTCCATTCAAATAATTATTCATTAGGTATTCACTAAATTAAGTATTTTAAGATTCTAGTATGATTTCTTATCAATATAGAATAATTAGTTTTTCCTATTAAATATATGACTAGTCAGTAGAAGTAATTTAAAGGATAATGGATATTATTTTCGTATCATCGATATAAAAATATATTCTTATTTTTAGAGAGATAATAACCACTATACACAAAGGACATAATCGTCTATCATATAGGTTAACCTCATTATTGAAAAATAGTGTGATTTTATATCATTCATATAAAAATCGTATACCTCAAATCATAATCATAGGAATAAGAAATCCATTCATTGAATAGGTATGGAGCTATGATATGGAAAGGGTATTAATAATTATAAATTCTATCAGATTAATTACACTAATTTTTGGATAGTTTATTATATCATAGTGGAATTATATGTTTCTAAGATCTATTTCTAAAAATATAATTGGAATCTCTATAACAGCCTGATTTTTTTGAGTTTAGGTTTATATATAAATGTTAATGTGTAATCAAAATTTTATTATTATAATTGTAATTGAAATTGTATAATGGTGTCACTGAAATATATTTACAAAATTAACCCCTTATAAGACTAATCAGAAATGGGTACGATCGAAATTTTTATAAATCATAAGATGACATGAAGTCTAGTTGTAGAAAAATCCCCTATAACATCTCTCTAGAAATAATATTATTTTCTTACATTTAGAATCATGGTGGAGAATATATCCTAGATTAAAGAAAAAATTAAAAATGTCGAGATGGAATTAGATCAATGTGTATTTATTTGTGAAAAAATCATTAAATTGATAGAGGAAACAATTCTATGAATTTGATATTATTAGAATAGTAAAATATATTTCATAAGGGTTACCATAATATAATATATTAATATGAATAATCTATGAAAATACATTAATAAAACATAAATGAAATAAATAATCTAATTTCTATACAGGATACCTAATTACGGACGAATAAAAATGTGATTATGGATCTTAGTATTCCTACTAATTAATTTACATGATTCATGAACACTATCTTTTCAAAATATATAGTTTTTAGGGAATAATATGATATGTTTATAATGAATAATATATACTCATAATAAATTTGATGTGTTGGAAATAAAATTTGAATATTTGGAGGATACATAAATAAATTTAACATGATATATAGAAAATAATTGATCCTAATAAGGCTTATATTTATGTTTTTTGTATATAAATAAAACTATCTTAATGAAAAAAGATCTTGATGTCACAAAATGACAAACAAATAGTATTCATATGAAGAAAATATAGCATTCTTTCGATAAAATAATATTTTTGGAAAATATTTTTTTCTTTGATTGGAGATCAAATAATTACCATTTTATATAATGTTATTATTAAAATTAAGAACGAATACTGTAAATTTATCTTTGAATATAGACAAATGAATGAAAAATGGTTCCCAAAATTCTACCCAAAATAATTTACCTTCTACAAAAAAATGTATTCATGATGATCAAATTGTTTTTAAAGAGAACAAAATAAATTTTGTTTTTTATTAATTTTAATGGATAGTTTTAAATACATGGAATTAAACATTCCGTACAATATCTCATTTTAAATTGAAAAATAAATCCATCATAGAGGGTGAGAAATGTATATATATAAATTAAATAGTATTGGAAAGGTGGAAATTGGTTTAATATAAAATATATTAACATTCCCTGGAATTTTGTATGAAGATAAACTCAATATGGTTGTAGTGGAGAACCACGCACCAAAACAAGGCATCTCCTTAAAAAATTAGAATAGGTTACTATAAAATCATATGGTGATGAAATGTAATTGTGGATCATACTTTAACATTAAGTAGAATAATTTTTTTAAAACTTCCATAGAATGGCCCTTAAATACTCTACACTATTATGAAGAAAATTTTGATTTACATATTAGAAGGGAACACATATAATTATTTCAACATACAAATAATGATGGTTTAAAAGGACTAATTCATTATCAACAAATATATAAATAAAACAGAGTGTGAAAATTGTTTCTATTTGATGAATGACATCCCTACATAAAAATTCATGTCTCTTTAAATGTTTTAAAAATGTATTAATAAATTAATTCATGATAAAACATACAAAATATCTAATCAAGATGAATTTATTCTAATATTGTTTACGATTATTTACACATCATAATTTATAATGTATTATAAATTTGTAAAAAAAATTAATTACATATTGAAATAAAAATTATAATTTCATTATTTAATGGAACATTAATATCATGTGATGTTATCTATAATGTATGACCTAATACTTCTTGTTAGTTCTAATTAAATGTTGACTAAAATATAATCAAGTCTCAATGGAATCAATAATGGACTTATTACCAAGATAATATATATTGAGAAGGTTGAATCTTATACTAAATGACCCGTTTTCATTTATAAATTATTTAATGGGTAATATTCTATATAAGTATATTATTTAATGTTATAATAATAAAATACATCATATTGATCATGAAATGTTTAAATGATAGAAATAAATTATAAAGAGTTCTATCAATGAAAGATACGGAATGAGAATTTGTATTTAATGAGAAGGAATTATAAACATCTATTATAGTCATAAAATGATTTTTAGAACCAAATTATTTGAATATATATAATTCATATTTCTTCTACAAAGTGAATTAATGGATATTAATTTATTAAATGTGAAGAAGTAAGGAAATTATCATATATACAAATCTAAAAAATTGATTGATATTAGCAATTTTTTATGTCATAAAAATTTTAATATATTGAATAATATTTGATTAATTGTATCTACATTGATGAAGAACGGAATTTCACGTATTCCATGATGTCGAATATTTGAGAAATATGCAATATTATAACAATACATGAAAATATAATATTCTAGTAAGTACTCATTAAAATTATATTGAAGATGTATTTTTAAAGATTCTATAACATATTTTTTATAAATAAAAATATTTATCTTAATGGGGAAAATTGGTTATATAAATGTAATGAAATAAAATGTGAATTCTAGATCTAAATGTAAAGTTTCAGAAATAAATCCTTCAAGTCCAATTAAATACTTCTAATCTACATTTTATGATCATAATATGAATCTATCTTGAACACACCATGACAATAAAAAAAATAAATTATCTATAAAATATACTTAATTAACCCTTAATATATTAATTTTATGTTTGTACCATAGTTTAGTTGATTTATAGAAGTAATTTATTTTCATATAAATCAATCTTAATTTATTTTGTATCAATTGATCAAATTATAATTGAAGTGAAATTAATGATAGAAAATTGACCACGTAGAATAACTTAACATTCCTTATAGGTTCATTCAATGTATTATCAATAAGTGGTTGGGAAAATAAAACAAAATTGAACATATTTACTTTTATTTAACATGATATTATTGAAAATAGTTCTAGTGGGGGTTGGTTTACTGAACCCACTAATTGAATAATTTCTATTTTTCAACTTTATGAATGATATTTTTAGTAATGATGAATTTTTTTTATAAGAGATTCTTTTATGTTATTCACAATGTACAAAAATATTTATGAATATTGGGATGATATTACAATGTAATTAGTTTTTATATATTGTTATTTCTATAATAAATTATAGTTGAATAGACACATATGCCATTGGAAGTGTGTTTATTATAATATTTACATGGAAAACAAGATATAATGATAAGTTATGTGAATGGGGATATTCTTGGATGATGATTAATATTTGGAAATAATGATAAACTATTGACAAAAATCCTAATAGAATACATTTCTTTAATGTAATGGTAAATATATTTTTAATTAATTTATATTTTATTTATTAAAATATAATGATATTATAAATATTCATTATTTATAACTTATACAATTAGATGACTAATTATCATAATACTTATGATAACCTCATAAGACACATGGATGATTTTTAAGGATGATAAATTATAATATCCATCGAAATACATTAAGAAGTAATAATATTCTACATAATTGGTGGATTTTTTCTATATATAAGTGTAGATGTCTTAATGAAATTTCAACTCATTCTAATTAATATTATATATGTTCAATATGTTTGGAGATTTTGGATTAGCATGAGTTAATTATGGAATATTTATATGTGAGGTAATAAGGGGATTCCATAATTACCAAAATTTTGAAAATTCCCTAATATGTGATAGTTAATCAGAGTGATGAAAAAAGTGTCAAAACATCTAAAAGCATTAATCCATGTGGTGATAGGTAATATCATACTAAATAGTGGTCTACATAAATTCCCATAAAATTATATTCTTTTCTTAATAAAATAATCCATTATACAAACATGTAGAAATGGTGAAAATATCATTTTTGTTTATAAAATTATTAAATTATTATGATTTGAGAAATTTAATCTGAGTTCATACTTTGATACATAATAAAATTCATGTTTTCTGTAAAATGTATTTAATACTATATAAAAATTTTCAAAAGGAAAATATCAAACTATGATATGTATTATCCATTATCGAATAAATAATATTCTCAGTAATATATTTTATTATGTCATTCAATAAAATATTGGAATATACATGGATGAAAATATATATATAATGTTGTCTAGGGTATAAAATTGAAATAAATGAGAACAAGTATGATTTATTATGTGTTATTAATCATGATATTGTTGATTAGTTATTTAATTGATAAAAATATTTATTATAAAATAAATATATTTTAAATTAGAAAAATATTTTTCTAAAGAAAAATTTACAGGATGAATTGTATTTTTATCATGAAGAATAAATCATTACATTAAGTACCATAAAATTGACAGATATTAGAAAGATATTTTATTTAATTAGTAATCATTCTTGTAAAAATATAAGATTTCATGTCATATTAGATGGTGAAATTTTTGTTTTATGATTGGTTAATATAATGATGTTATTTCATAAATGTTTGTCTTAATACATGAATAATATGATAGATTTTTTCAATAAACATATGTAGCTTCTATGATCATATCAAGAAAATAATAAAAAAAGAGGTATAACATGAGAAATTACTTTAAAATATAATCATTTAACAACATGTTGTCATGAAAAGGTCGATAGGATAATGTTGTCATTATGGGAAGTAATTGGTTTTAAAACTAAAGATATCATAAGTACATTAATAGGAAAACATAATTTGGCATGATGAAATAAGTTTTGTAGACGCAAATTGATATAAAATTATGATAAATTTATTTAATAATTTTTAATTTTTAATTATGGATACAATATAATTTTGAGATATTGAGTATAAAAATGGATATTTTGATAGTGATACTCGACACTAAAATCAGTTATCATATTTATTGTATTGGTATTTGGGGAGATATATCAATAATTTTTATATGTTACTCTTGTGCATTGATAAATAATAAGAAGATAATATAATCATCAATAAACTGTTTAACATCATGTTAGATGAATAGGAGAAATCATACAACCTTACATATCATATCCATAAATCATAAGTTAGAATTAATTTAAAATCAGCATCAGGATTTCAATATACTATCGCAGAAAATCATATATATTTTTAGTATTAGAGTGACATGTTTTTCATTGTTATTTCTATTCCAGATGATTTAGATAAATCTAGTATTTTTAGTGGGGGGATATTTTTATTAGAGACCAATGCCAGAATGTTAGACCAGATATATATGTTTTGTTTTTACAAGTGACTATACATGATAATGTTTAAACCATTCTCAAGCTTAAAAATAATAATATATGATAATATGTGTGAATCATTGATAATTCATTATGTATTTAGGAATATAGTAACTTATCATTGATGTAATCATTGTCAATAATGCATGAAATTAAAATTTATTAGTTTCTTAAACAAAGTATTTTCATCGAAAGCTAATGTTTACAAAATATTGATAGATCAATTAATAGAATAAAAGAGTATAGAAGAGTGAGGAAATGTTAATAATTTTTAAACTGTCACTCAATCTATTTCACACACACTCTCAACATTATTACACCAATCCTGTGAGCTCAATAGTAAATCATTTATTTGGGAATATTTTTATCAACTAATTTCTTTCTACAAAGGTACATATTCAAAGTCATTATATTTGAGAATTTGGTATATCAATGGTTTTAAAAAAATCATCAAGTTTAAATTTATTAGGATTTTGTGGTATTTATAAGACATCTGTAAAATATATATTTATACTGAGTCAATATTATAAGATTTAAAAATATTATTTTTTAGCATTTAATATCAATAATATTTTTAATGTTTGATGGATAAGATCAAGATTAATAAAATTTCTAAAATACCAACATTAGTTTTTGGATTATTTTTT
This sequence comes from Viscum album, assembly GCA_963277665.1. Lineage (NCBI taxonomy): Eukaryota > Viridiplantae > Streptophyta > Magnoliopsida > Santalales > Viscaceae > Viscum > Viscum album. Next base: position 1,134,712,445 of record OY728128.1, read on the forward strand.
ATGAATTCCTTATTTTACATGGATAATTTATAACATCGTGTAATGGTAGGGTGGATATAAGATATGTAAATTTTCTAGTATACGTGGGAGGTTATATTTATGGGTTTTATAATGGGATTACCTTTTATATTGAAATGGGTTAGACGTATTTATATTAAAATGAATTGATTGATAATGGAAACTCATTTATTTTTAATTAATCATTTATGATTATTTGGTGTATTAGAAATTTTTTCTTAGATGGATACTACGATTCATCGTAGGTATATAATGATAATAATTTAATATCATGATTCTATGTTTAAATTACATGGGGGTTAATTTCATATTATAGTCATCCTATTTTTACTTAAATCAATAGTTAATCGAAAAACATATTGTCAAACTCTTTTAAAGTATTAAATATTTAATGATATGATTAAAGTATTTATTTTTGATTTTAGAGGATCGTGTGTTAATAAGTATTCATTGATGAGTTATTTTAATAATAAATATATAATTATCCCAAATGTTTATCAATTTATATAAATATTAATGGAAGCATAATGATTTACTATAATATTGGGAAGTGGTTTTTTAGGTAATTATTATTGGGATTAGGTTGGTGAAATATTTAATGAAAATATATCTGTTATTTTTTATCACGTGATGAATAATATATATGAATAGTAATGGTATATTTATTATAGGTGGATCCTATTATTGATTTTTTTATAGATCCTAATTTCATAAGTGTTTATTATCCATGAAAAGAAAAAATAAACGATTCATGTAAAATAAAAAAAAATTTCATAATTATTAGAATTTTGGTTTTGGGATTAATCAAGATATGTTAATTAAATATTATTTAACCATATAAAAATTGAAAAAAAATCTTGATATGTGTATTTTTTTTATCACAACCAGAGATATCATAACCCTCAATCAATCGTCACAGATTTGAGTGATGTTGATTTTAATGAGTATATAGCTGCTCTTTAGTTTTATATTGAGATTATAGAATACAGAGTGAAATTACTACAACGAGTAGTCATTCCATTTTTTAATTTAATTTTTTGGAATGGGGTTTTATTCGAAATAAGATAAGGGATAGAACCCATATTATTAAAGAAAATAGTATGTAATTTTACATTACATATTCCTCCATGCATTTCATTTTATTATCGAGAAAAAACAAGAAGAAACTACAAGAAGGATCCACCATCATGGAGGTATATAACAATGGAAACCAAGATAATATACTCTAAAAATTTCAATTCCCTCTAGTGGAAAGGATCCTAGGATGGAATAAAAGGAGATCCTCTCAATTTGTGTCACCATCGATTCTTGGAATTGAGAGACTATGTTACCTTCGCTACATGTAAGGAATATGTTAATATGATTGTTCAAGAACCACTTACACCTTATAATTGAGTAATCTATGAACAAAAGGATGGTTCTATAACCATTAAATGTGTTTTAAATTGTCAAATAATTAGTCTCAACATCTCAAAGGAAATTGTTCCTCTAATTACATTGACATAGGCATATGATCATAGCATGTTATTTAACTTTGAGATAGTCACCTCATATAAAGTACGTAGAAAAGTTCAAAAAAATTGATCCCCATTTTTCTATGATCACATTCCCTCATTCCATGATACCTAGGTCAGAAGACCAGTTAGTATTATATTTTATTCCCTAGAGAGGTGTTTTAAAACAAACCCAATACCCCTATACCGGACTGATGGGTATATTGAGTATGAAGCATAGGCATAAGAGAGGTCTTAGGGAGGAGGTTTTCTCCTAGTTTTTTATTAGTTGATCTATGTCCTATATATTAATATTATTTTTTAAGATAATATATGTACCGGTAATGGATATATCATTATGAATTTAATCATTATTTAAATTCCCAATGCCACAACATCCCACACAAATAAATATATTTGTATCCTTCCTCTATAATCATGAATTTCCCACACCCTAGAACCATTTTTTAAGGAATGACTTGAGAACTTCATCATGGTCCCTCCACCCTATGAAATCCCCAAACACATGGCCCACCACTTAATCGCATTAATTTTCAAAACATTGGATCCCAATTATTTCATTATTCCATTAAATGTAGCATTGAAACCTATTAGCTTGGTTTACTCCCAAACATTATACACTCACCTCGTTTGGTACCATCATTTTTCGGACTCACCATAACACAAATTATAATTTCAATAGGATATCCATACACAACAAAATATCCCCCCATAAATATTATTCATTCTAATCCACCTATAATATGTAAAAATATCTAGCTGAAAACACTCCTAAAGTGAAATTTATAATGATGAATTTATCTACCTCTTTGATTAACACTTTATAGTTAGAAATATCCCACATGTTCTTATAAATAATATCATGTATGAATTTGATGTGTTCATTATCCTCACTGAATGAGATTCATAGAATATGTAATTTTATATTAAACTATTTTTAGTTTATCGTAAATTGTTTTCCAATGATTTATTTTTAATGAATTTGAATGTATAATTATTTATCCATTGAGGTTTATCATTGAATGGTTTTAAGGATTAAATAATTAAAATGTATAGTCTATTATAATGAATACTAAATTTAGACTATGTGAATATTTTTATATTTTATTGATTCTTGGTTATAATGGATAAAGAGGAACCTTTCTATATTAAATATTAATATTTATAGTTCCATATAGTTGTATAATAGTCAATAATATCAGTGTGATTATAGTAATTTAAAATTGATGTAAATATTTTTTATGAAATTAATTTAATTTATATTGTTGTTATAAATAAATTGATGAATTGTTTCATAATTGTTGTGGTGTTGATTATATTGAATATATGTGAAATTAGGAAACCCAGTATTTTAATAATCACTGAAACATTTCTCATCAATGAATATAATAAATGATTTATAAAAGGACAAAAGTGATATTAATAGAGGAATCGAAAATGTAAAAAATTTCATGGACATGATTTGGTAATTATAGAAATTTTCCCTAAGATTAATATTTCAAAAACATGAATTTTTTTTCCATATTTTCCCATTTACCATGGGTATTTAGGGACATATTAATTTGTGCTAGAACAAATAAAGTTGAAGGAAAAAATAAATATAGAGACATTATCAATGATGGATTTTGGATTAAGGATCTTAATGGAATGAAGATCAGTGAAATCAAATTTTTATTAATTTAATAATCATAGTTATTATAAAATTAATTTTTTAATTATTTCTATATCACTCATATAAAGTTGGGGCAATGAATATGTTTTCAATTGGAATTGAAAATTATATATTTATATGAAATGGGAGAAATTAATATTATTTATTAAAATATTCTAACAACAAAAATTTTATATGATAAATTATGGATGTCTTATAAAAAAAGATAAAATTTAATTTACAAATGTATGGTATACAAAACTCTATGATAATATAATTTTATCTTTTTAGGATGCATATAGACTAATAAAGGTAAATAATTACTAGTGGTTATGAAGATGAAATTAATGAATTGTAATTTTTTATCAATTATAATTATATTAGGAATTATATTTTATGACTTTTTATTACTTTAATTTTTTATTAATGTTTACCTATAAGTATAATACATTTCATTTCACCATTATTGGTTTTTGATCCATTAATAATGAAATATTACTAGAAATAAATGAAATAGTGAGGGACGGCTTATTAGTCTTCATTTTATTGATTTATAATCAGTTTTCAGGTAATAAAATATTTAGAAATAATTTATACATGTTTTGGAGATGATTGTGTATGATTTGAATGTTAGTTACTTGGTGTCCATGAAACATAGACAGAATGAAAAGAAACATTATAGTGTTTCAGAGTAGCTTTTATACAATGTTATAAGGAGTTGGTGTGGATTTTACATGGTCCATAATGAATTGAAACATGGTCATTACATATATAGAATGATATTTAAGAAACAAATCTTATTTATATGAAATGATAATGTAATGAGTTGATTACTGTAGTGGAAATGTTTTTATATAAATCACCACTTAATCATCTATTATGTGAATTTAATTGTTTTAATGTGATATATTATGGTTGATGATGATGATTTACTAAAAGATAATTTTTCTATTTGTCTTAAATGTGATGTGGTTTTTTTACTTAATTATTCCTAGGATACAAGAACTGTGATAGTTTCCATGTATTAACTTATTTATAACAAAATTCCTTATGACTATTATTTTTTTACATTGTGTTTGTGTAGTGTTATGATACTCTAGGTCGAATTTATAATTTGTGATCTTTTATCTTGTAGAATAAATGAGTTTTGTAATTATGATTCTATTTTAGATAATTGATACTGATATTAATTTTATATCTTTTTATGTAGTAATGAGTTGTGATATGTGACAGAGATGATGTTGAAGTGGTTAATAATGGATATTGTTATTAATATTAGTGTTATAGTGTTATACCTAGAGAATATTTTGTAGTTCATATTTGATATTTTGTTTTGATGATATTTATTTGGAAGTGAGTATTATCTAATGTTGAAAACCAGGAAGAAATATTTAGTATACCATAAGGTATAGATTAACCTTATCGATATTTTTCTTCATTTCAGGGTCCATATGGGTGGTCTTTTGAGAAAAAAAATTCCAACCCCCATGGGTGGAAAGAAAAACATATAAAATATTTACAAATAAATACTCACTATTTGGAGTTGTATACATTCAGTTTCTATTGTAACTTACCTACATATAGATGGCAGCATTGTTATAAAGATATTATATTTTGGAACATATATGTGGATCTCAATTTTTTTGTTGTATAATATTTAATGGTGATTTCTGTTATTGAATAGATTTTGTAATGATATGTCATAGGTAAAAGTGTTAACATTTGAAATGGGGGATAAATTTTTATAAAAGATTAGTTATGGCTTACTATTGGGATTTTGATATATTCAATAATAGGATAAAAAATGTTTATCATCAGTAATTATTTTTTGGCTGTTAACATTGGTTACCAAGAGAATTAATTTCAAGAAACATTATACATATTTATTTCATATCAATTATTATTAACCAATTTTAATAACTATAATTCAAATAATTTTTGAAAAGGGTATTCTAGAAATATGTAAAGATGTACATAATTGCATGTGATTTTCAAATTATTTATATAATAACATCTATATAAATTTCTTTATAATGTCGGTTATTGAGAATGGATTATGTGGTAAACTATATTTAAAATCCACTGTTTTATAAAGAAAATGAATGATATAATATTTTCAGTCATTTCTATCAATAAAAAAATAAACTTGGTGGAAAATTATTTTTTAAAAATAAATTTAAAATCTAATATATTCGAATAGAATTATAAATACTTAAACAAAATTAGGAAAAAATTTATATAATAAAAATAAAAAACTATCCTGACATATAGAACAATATAAATTAGTACTAATTCATCTAATTAAAATATTACTATTTAAAATTTAAAAAATAAAATATATACTAGAAATAAAAAAATACTGTAATAAAACCTAGGAAATTGTCCTTTCATGTTCCATATTCAATCTAATGATTTTTTTAATAATATAGAGGGTTTTAAAAATAATAAAATTAAATTTAAATCATTAATGATGTATTCTCAATTTAATTACAAGGTAAATAAAATAATGTATTATAAAAAAAGTATCATTATTTATTTTTTTAACTATAGTTTTTAAAATTACTCTAAATATAAATCTTAAAAATAATATCCATATTTCTTTATTCCCTATTGAAAATCAAATTTCTCTTTAAAAATATGTGTTCAACTAAAAATAATATTTTATATACTTAAAACAAAAATTATGTAATTAGGAATAAAATGAATCATGTTTTAAAAAAAATTATCATTTCATCCCACATTCCTGTTGTATTTAATGTTTAATTCTATGATAGATTTGAAAAATATATATGTGAAATATAATTTTATTTAATTAGAATTTATAATTATAAAAAAATTAAAATTATGCTTCCAATATGTTGTATAAAATTATAGTTATCATTTTATTAAATTATTTCCTATAAGGTATCATCCATTTTCATAATAAATAGATGACATATATTGTCTACTAATATTGAAAATTTAAGTACACTTATTATTCAGTTAAATTATGTAATAATTGATAGAATATTTTTGAATACCCTCTTTGAGAAAAAATACAGAACACTGAATTTTATCATTATTAAATTTTTTGAAATGTCTACATTGATTTTAATATCATTATTTCCCAAAGTATTTTTGTGGAATAAATTGTGGATAAAAAATATATATAATTATTTTATATCATACTAAATAGAAATTGTATAAATATAACTAAAACAATAAGATATAAGTATCAACCACCATTAAATTACAATAATTCAATAAAATATGATTATAAACATATGAGAAATGAGAAAAATCAAGTTGATTACAAAAATAACAGAACATATATTATCAATTACATCACTTATAAACAATATTAAAGAACTTTAATGCCCAAATATTATTAAATATATTGGAAGATATTAAATTTCAAATAAAAAATAGTATTTTTTTGATATTCTCTCATGTCAAGAAGTATTAGTTCTTATGGTCTTGGAAATATGTAATTATTGTTGTCTAGAAACTAGGGCTTTCCCATTAATTTATTCCTATTGATAAAAATTAGATAAAATATAATTTTCAAATTTTAAAACTTATTTATCACTATTATGAAATAAACAATAAAATTTACACATACCACAATGGTATTCTATTAAAAATTTCTTCATTGCCAAATTTAAAAAATGAAGATATTTTTTAATTTTAGTGACATCTACTACAGGTAATAGTGCCCTTATGGATATATCCATAAATTTTTTCATTTTTTACTATATAATGGAGAAACTTTTTTTTAATGAAATGTTAAATCTATTTATATGAATATTCGTTAAATAAAAAAATTATACTCCATAATCATAAGGGTTTTGAGTATTTTGATACTATATATCCAATATTAATATATTAATGAATATTCTTACCGAATCCCACAATTTTTTTCACAAATAGTAATATTCTGAAGCATACTATTTCTAATAAAATTCATCACCTAGGGAACCAAACATAAGAAATGGTGACTTTATATGCTAAATTAGGATAAACATTAGAGATATGAATCGATTATTATATAATAAATTAAGATAATAATAATGTTATGTGATCATGGAGACAACAAATGATGTTCATACACAACTAATCATAGATCATATTCATGATTTATTATAAAAGTAATATAATTTTTGAAAATAAGGAACATACGAGTTAAAAATCATTAAAAATAAATCCTGATCAATAAGATCATGTCATAAATGTGTGGAAAATATGAAATATTGAAAAACCTTACAAATGAAATTTTTAATTACCATGACCATCATAATAGTGGATATGGACACACATGTTTACAATAGTGGATCCAGAAAAAACTATTTCTCAGAGTGGACAAATCTCATTTAATTATTTCCGATTATTATCTGATGAGATAAAAATATTTGACTAATTCATAGGAGGGATATATATGTGTCACCAATAACATAATGAAAATTTTATATATATCCTCCTAATAAACATAACTGATTCATCACAGTTAAACCCTAATAATAAATGGGTTTTAAAAACATTTCATCATAGGATCACCAATGGAAAATAAATGTATTCTATAAACATTTTATTATTTAATCATATTCCTAAACTATACTATGATATAGTAATTATGATTTTAATTGATTATATCCCAATTTAATATTACGCAACACTAATGAATGTCATTATAGATGGAAAAACTTTTAAAGGCCACTTGTTCCAGTGATTTCCAAAAATAATCTTTCTATTTTGAAATCATTTTTTAACCCCATAATTATAAAGTAAAATAGTTTCATTTGAAATAACATTTTAATGTTTTAATGAATTTGTCAGAAAATCAATTTTTCATGTTAACAGGGTAATCCGCTCATTATGTATATGATAAAAAAATTCATTCAATATTTTTGGATGGAATACTAAAAAATAACCTTTTTGACATTGTTAATAATGTTACATTCTAAAAATTTCTTAATGAGTCAATCTTTTGAAAACGAAATTAATCATTTATATTAGAATAGTAAATAAATTGAAAACATTTTTAAGTGACATATCCAATGTAAGGGAAATATCCCACATTAGTTATAATCTAAAATAATAATAAAATTTAGATATAAACCCTTGACACATTGGTAAATTTAGAATCATAATCCCCTTTATTGAATAAATCTTACATAGATATTTAACTATGGATGAAATTTATTAGAAGAATAAGAGAGTCATGGTTTTTAAATACACCAAAAAAAAAGAAATTAGTGGTGAATATGGAATGTGTCCTATAGTAATAATAGTAAGATGAAAATATTTTGTAATGATTTTATTATAGAAGTGATCATTAATTAAATGAATTTATTATGTGAATCCACTATAAGTATTCATAATTTAAGTATAAATACATTATAAGATAATAAAAATAAATTTAACAAATAATCTAAGTGTGAAATAATCTATAAATTAGATTTTTTTCATTTAATGGAAATGGAGTAAGGATATCCCTTTTATCAGATTAGGAATCCTTCAATCTTGTTCAAACCTCATTCTCTAAATTAAAAATCCTTAGGATCTATTCATTGAGACACTAGGTGATGTCATTTATGAAGACTCCGATTTTAACAATTATGTAAGGATTTTGGGAAGAGATGTGGTTATTTTGGTCGAGAGTGATGATTTGGAGATGTGAGGAGGAAATGTAGAATGCATATAAATGGGGAGGTGTGGTTCTATGTGATTATATAATGATCATTTTTTATATAAATATAAATTATTTTTAATATAATTCATTCTACTGAATTTGGTTAATATTTTATTTTGTAATGATTTATTTCGGTCATTAATAATATAAAAAAAATTTAGTATTATTGTCATTAGTTATTTTATGAATTTATCTTTTAATATTAACTTGTTATAAAATTTTACACACATTATAGTAAATCATTTTTTCATTGTTTCTTTTTCTATTCCATAATAATTATGTGACCTTATTACCAAATTTCAACCACAAAATACCAAATATTAAAAACATTTTACATTATTCATATCAATGATGTTATATAATAAAATTTATATTTAATATAAAAAAATAAAAATATATAGTTTTTTTTGGAAAATCTATTCTTAAATAGAATATCATTATATAATAAATTTAAGAATAAAATATATTTAAAAAACAAAAAATATATATTTTAAAATTTAAACTGAACAATATTAATTTAACAATTATCCAATCTATATTTTGACCATGTAAATTATTTAATGTTGTCAATGAAAACAAGTTTTTTCACTTTATATTTAAAAATATATATTTTATAGAAATCCAAAAAAATATCCCTAAGAATATTTTAATTTTATGATATGAAGAATGATCTTATTTTTAACAAATATATTTTTTAAAAATGCCACAATTTTGTTATATTTTTTTCTCCTATAAAGTAATAGAAATTATTTTTTGAAGAAACCTCAAATTTCAAGTATAAAATGACCATATAGAATATTACGTGATCATTTATTATACATATGTAAATTATTATTGAACATGAAAATATTATATCTAATAATATATTAAATCATATTCAATCACACTAATTTAATTAATATTTTATTGTGGTCATTTTAAAATAATAATATTTGGATTTTTTATTTTTCTTAATGTTCCATGAAATGTATGTTATTGAAGAGATTAAATATATTCAAATATAGATAGACTCTAAAATAATTGGGTGTTACATTCTACTCCCATAAAAATTTTCACATTACAAATTTATTACTCTACTAAAAATAGACGAGGTTACCATTGCCTCATCACATCCTCGTGTTTTTACAAAACATCCACATATTGGTGGTTTCTCAATAGAAAATTAATTAGGAGAGTGGCCTTTTCTAGTAAAACATAGTCTCTTAGATCAATAAACTGTACCAAGTGTTCTTCATGAGAATTTTATTCATCTATAGGTATTACCTATATATTGAGTAATAGTGAAGCATCAGGTATGTACTTCCTTAATGGATATTGAAAAAATCATAATCATAAAAATAATAATTAGATGATCCAAATGATAAGATACTATTTTGATATAATCATGTATTTAAAAGGGGACAACATATGTAATTCTTAGTTTTACCAAATTTCTAACATAATGAAATTCATTGAAATACCTTCCCACCACCATCAATGTCTAGATCATGTTGATAATTATCAACATAACATTTTATCCAACATTATTTTGTTCTTTACGAGTTTTTGAATACCACTAGCCTTATCTTCCATTCCATTATCCTACTCATGACCCCAAAAAAATATTTCTTCATCTTCATTCCAGCATGATGGAGTTTTATATTAAATTACATAAAGGGTTTCATAAGACTCCATATGAATTCACAATTGAAATCTCTTGTTGTAAGAAATCATAACTATTAGAGATTTTGATTCTAATAAACATGAAATTGATAAAATATGATTTCGGTATGTCTACTACAGTTTGAACAATTTTTCAAGACATACAATCTTTATTTTCATAATTTGATGTGTTGAAACACAACTCTATATCATGATCACTTTGTGTACATAACCAAAAATTCTATGTAAACCTTTGATCCCAAAAAGATACAATTTAATATGGTATTCCATATAAATTTAATTTTTTTTATATTCTAGAAAGAATATCTAAAAAATAAATATTCAATGAAGGAAATGTGATGACATTATGTGTTTATTAAATATATCCCTTAATTAACTCAATATAAAAAATATAATAATCCATAATGGTTACCATTACATTTAACCACATTTCCACAATGTGTAATAGAACACCACCTATAATTTTATTTTTATATATAAAAATCCAAAGGGTTTTAATTTTATAAATTTCACTTAATATTGATAAAATCCAACCATGTAATAATCATAAAATTTTAGAAAACAAATAATCCCAGGATGGTATCCATTATTATTATGATTATCATACATGGATATGTATACACTTCATATTGTTAATTCACCATTTATTCTTAATACAGTATCTTATCTTATATAGAAATGTGTTTAATAGAAGCCTAGGTTCATTCTTTTACCATTGAAATATAAAATTTGATTTCATTATTCAATATTCAATGTAAAATGAGATAATAATATGAAATTTATCAGAATTATTATCAATGTATAACTCTTGACTAAGGAGGGGGGATCAATTACCCTATATATCATAATTCACTTCATGCATTATTATTTCAGAAGCTTTCACGTTAACCATATCATTAGTGGTTATTTTTTATTTTCATCCACAGTAGTTCTTGTATTAGGTATTTGATTTACGTAATTCGGAAACTCAGTAAAAAAAAGTAATGGAGTGTGGGAGGGTAATTATTTAGAGTCATTATCTCCTTAATTATAAAAAATGTACAATAAATTGTTTTTAAATATTCAATGTCTTTATGAACAACCTTTCAACATTTAATACACCACCATTTATCATTCAAACACTTCTCTTGCTGTTTCATCCCACAATTGTGACCTGTATATTACTGGAATTTATTTTCACTATTTGGTTTATTCGAATTTTAATGAGACACTAATGGAAAAGTTTCATATAAAAACGATTTTTAACAGTTGGTATAAGTCCCCAAACTATTGGTATACCATATAAAAATTGTTTGGGAATCCTTTGGGTGATTTTTCATTGGTGCAGACCAATACCAATGGCTTAGAGAATATAACTGGGAAAAACCTATCCAAATGGTTTCGAAACCATTAGGAAAGACCTATCCTAATGGTTTGGTTAAAATTTTGGGAAAAGTTTCCTCAAATTACCCTTTCCCAACAATTTTCCAAATTTATTTCAAAAGGCCATTTCCAAAATTCTGAAAACCTTTCATATAGACTTATACCAATGGGTTGGGAATACCGTTGGGAAGAACATATCCAAATGGTTTGAAAACCATTATGATAGGTAAACCTAAAAAATGTTATAGTGGAGGTTTGAACACAAAACCTACAAGTTATATATTAAACACATCACCACTATCCTATAAATACCATTATAAATATATTCATATATATATATATATTATATATTTATTTATTTGATGTTATTCAAAAAAATATTTATAAAAATTATAGGTGCATATCCCAACGGTTCTCAAAACCATCGTGATAGGACTTTCCAAAAGGTTTAGAGAGCCATTGGGATATGTACCAATCATTTCCATCCCTTTCATAGTGGTGTTCCAAAACCATTTTGAAATGTGGACCACATCCCAAATTTTTTTGCAAACTGATAAGGAAATGTGGTCTTAAAATACCCTTTCCCAATGTCTTACTAAAAATGTTTGGAAATGTGGACCCTTTACAAATGGTTTGGGAAACCTATTGGGAAATGTTGTCATAATGTACCCTTCCCAAAAGGTTTCTAAAACTGTAGGGAAATTTGGACCCTTTTCCAATGGTTTTCCCAAATTTTTGGAAAATGTTGTCTCAAAGAAATCTTTCCAAACAGTTTTCCAAAACTATTTGGAATCGTTGACCCTTTCCAGAATATTTCACCAAACTATTTTGAAAAGTGGACTAAAAGAGGAATGTGAAAACTATTTTGGAAAACCATTGGGAAATGGGACCTATAAAATTGGTTTTTTAATCCATTGGTATAGATGCATTCATATAGGTATGATTTCTAGTTTTGATATAGTCAATAATTTATTTTTGAAATCATGGGAATAGTGGTATTCCCCAATATAATTTCTACATTGAGTACATAGAAAAGTCTTTCTTCATTTCACTTCATGTATGTTATAGTCTCTTCCATTAAATAGCTTGGTTCTTTGGAACCAAATAATCGATAATCGTTTCATTCAATGATAATTGGTAAATTGTAGACATACCTTGAATATATTGTAAAATTTAGTTAATGGATACAAATTTAATCATCATTTTTTTCTTTATGTAATGAATCTTTTATACTAAATTTTTATATTGAACATGAGGAATGTATATAATAAATAATATCCTCATAAACGCAACCTGTTGAATAGATTAACTCTCTTCCAGATGCCACATATTTCTTGATAATACTCTACATTTGATATGGTTTTCCTTTAAAATAATTAATATTTAAGGAGTGTTTTTTTGTCTTGGCATTGAAGAAACAAACATTTTATCAATGTAATCGATCAATTTCACAACAATATATGAATCCTAAGACCTATTAAAAGATGGTGGACATTTACTCATTGAATATAAAATAGTACATTTTTCCCACCATTGATCATTTTGAAATATTTCATGATTTATAGACTAGAAATTTTGTGCGATAATAGCTGTTAAAATATACAATACATAACCCATAACATTTTGTTTCTATTTAGGAGAAGTATTTCATTGTTCATCACAAACTACATTAACACATTTTCTTTGAGTTCAATTCAATAACTAAAATTACTTGTCATATATTGAGAATCACTAAACATTATAGTGATCCATATAATTTTGAAAAACTATTTATAGATAGTCTAAATCATGACACCTTCATCTAGGAAACCTTTGGTTTTACATAGTTTATTTATGATAATTAACAAAAAAATTATCTTATCTTATAAATTGTTTTATCACTAGGGTATTCATTAATTTGTTCTAAAACTAAAATTAAAAAACATTCTAGACACATATATGATACAAACTATAGTGGCCCATGATTTTAATAAACAAATGTTATATCCATTTAGATTAATATAAAATACACGACAATAAAATCTATTCCAGAACCATAAAGTAGTAGAGTGTTTAGAGAATATATATAAAATATTTTTAATCTATGAAATATCTTCAATATCACCCATAATGAATCTATAACAGATTAACCCTATTAGGTATATGCTACCTACACCCATCGTCATCCCCAGGGTAAAGAAACATATGAATGGGTGAGGTCGTATGCTCATAATGGAAAAACATATAAGATATAAATCCATTATCACAAGAATTCTTTATATATAATATTTTCATGTGATCATGAACATAACTTATCATTTTCATACCCAAACTATCATATATCACATACATGGTTCATGAATAAACATTATTATTTAAAAAAACATAAACCCGGACAATGATAAATCATCATAAATAAATAATTATCCATAATCTCTTATTATAAAATTGTGGGACCATCATCAATATATAAAACCATTCCATTTTCCATTGTTAACTACCAAGAACATCCACATAGTGCATCTGGATACATGTGTTTTCCTTAGTGGATCATGATGCACTTTTTTCTAGAGTATATCTATCCCATAAACCCATTTCCTATTATTTTATCATCAGATATAAATAATGAACCAATTAATTAGAGAGAGATATAAATCTCAACTATCACATAACGAAATCTATAAATATGTGTTCCACGTGATCATAAATCATTCATCGTATCAGAATACATTATAAGAAATGGGTTTCATAAAGATATAATATTTTCACAATAATCCTAAATCATATATAGATATAATATAGATGGTATTTTAAGAACCTGGATAATCTTTTCCGGTATGGTCTCTTTTTCTGGTCATTTTTTGAGAAAAAGGGAAATTTTTAGAAATTTACGAAGTACACTATGTGTACTTTCGGAGTATAGGCAGTGTACTCGATTACCCTAGGTAGATGGGTATTGGCTAAGTAGCTTCCATGCACATGACCATGTGGGGGTGACCTGGAGGCTACCTAATGAAGAGTACAAGAATTTCAAGTACATTCTTTGTACTTCAAAAGAAAACAACCAGAATTTTCTTTTTTTCATTAAATGGACTGGGGTCACGTCTAATTGGAAGAAAGGGCTTATTCTCCATCAGACTCCACTGATAGCATTGGTAAATCCGCAACTCTTCAATAATCCCTTGACCGAGCATCCGAACTCTAATTTGACTGTTTTCAATTACATTGGTATCGCCTTGATAATCTCCCTCCTCTACTGGGGCTTCGTTTCATGATTCCTCCTCTTTCTCAGGCTATCATGGGTTTAACATTGTATACTTTTTCGTAGATATACCACATTCAAGGTCGATCCAAGGGCCATAACCAAAGTATAACCATCCTTAAATGTCAAGGTAGGTGTTTTGTGCCTTTCCAATAAATTTCATTGAAATATTTGTTCAATTTTTCCCAAAACCCTGGAACGGGGTATTTTGCGTTTTCCATTTTAGCCCAATTCTTTTCCTGCTATGCTTGTATTCTTGCGTAGAATTTAATTGAATGTGATTCGGTTTAAATTGGATGTTTTGGATTATTTTCCAATGGATTATTAGCTATTTTGACCATTGGGTCTAGTTTGACTGTTAGGCTTCAGTTTGCGTTCTCATGCCTAGTTGTAGGACGGTGTGATTGTTATGATATGTTGATATATTGTATACTTCTAGCCAATTATTTTTTCAATTTAACATTGGCCGATATGAGCTACTATACATTCCTGACATACACAGGTCCATGATAACTTTTTGTATAGACCATAGGTAGGATGGACGTAAGGGCTTCTCTAGGGTGTTTGGTTTACATATGTTGCGAGACTATAGGGGGAATGTATGTAAGTTCATCTTCAGAGTGTCCATTGATCCTCGACATAGTCCATAAGGGGAATAGATGTTGAGTGCTTCCCCAGAGTACCTTTAGTTATCAATAATAGACTATATGAGGAATTGAAGGAGAGTGCTTCCTTGGAGAGTCTATGATTAAGCTAAACCAGTAGGGTTAGACTGGGTGTACTTACCAGAGCGTTTCGTTTGTTGCTATGTAGGACCAGAGGGGACAGGCTGTGAGTACATCTTAGAGGGATACCTGTATCTGTTTACCTGGTTTTGTTAGTTGTTTCTTGATATATGGTAATGAATGCATTGTAACTGTGAATTGTTTACCTTCAGTACTTCCTTGTTTACTACATTTATTCATGTACTGCCTATCATATATTTAACAACTATTACGCACAGAACTCATGGTGGTTTCCTACTAGAATTTGTCTCACACCCTATTTGGGCCATGTTTCTGGGCCCAAACAGATTGTATTTCATCAAGTATTTATTAGGGAAAGCACCCTTCTACATCAGGTACATGATTTTTTGTCGAGCTTGAGAGTGTGGGACCAAGCTGAGGCTTGTGATTGTGAGGAGCTTTTTATCTATTTCCTTTTGTAATTTGGCTAAGTACCATTTGGTATTCTATTATTTTTTTTTTGTTTTTTTTTCATATATAATGTATCATGCATCATTTATATATATGTTTGCTCTATTTTATTATTTTCTAGTCTTTTGATGTTTACTTTTGTATGGATTCTTACTTCTTCTGTTTTTGTTGTCTGTTTCTATTCTATTGTGTTCCTATGCCAATGAAGGAATAGTTTCCCCACTATCACACCCAAATCCCTCCCTTCTAGTCACCAGCCTCCGATGTTAGGGGAAATGCGCTTGAGGCCATGTGACCAACTGGTTGAGGGCACCTCTGGGTGGATTCTTGAACTGAGACTTTACAAAGTTGTAGAAGAGTGATTCTTTTCTCTTGAATTATTATTTGGAGCCTATATAGAATGATATGAATGAATTGATACTTGTTAATTGGTTGTGCCAAGGAGTAGCTAACATGTGTACATGGGAAAGCCACTTTACCTCGTTACTATCATGTTTTTCGGTTTTGTAATTATTATATTTGATTTTATTTAACTAAAAGTGAGTAAAATGTTTTGTGTCATTACTATTAATGTTATTGAGGTTCAATTTCTATTGTAGCCCGATGAGATGAGGGTATGCCATCTCATGCATCATATAGGAACTTTATATAAATCACATGTCGTGCATTCTTATCATGCCATTAAGGGTGAATTAGCGATTTTATGATGTTGTGATAGATGTTGTGATAAATATACATACTGTCATGATAGATGCCTTGATAAAAATACTTGATTCTTGATAGTGTATTGTTTGTGTGAGTTTTTGATAGAATGAACGCCAAACATTGGTACTTGAGGTGTTATGAGCCCTCATGGACCGGAATTTGGTAGATCATTACCCTGTTTTCGCCTGTTATACCATCTATATGATGCCAAGATTTGATTCTCTGGGTGTATGGGTTCTCAAAAATCTAAATTTGGAACTTTAGTGTTCGTTTCAGAGTTTTTATGGGCTCTAGAGTAGTTTCTAAGACTTTCTATCTAGAAAAACCCAGAATACATGTTGTGTAGTTTTGAACACACGCCATGTGTTCATCTGTTTAGGAATAAACTATTTTTCTTCAGTAAAAACCATGTACCTTATATACAAGACTGTTAGTCTCTAACCGTTTCATAAGCCTTGTGGATAGAGACATGGGATATGAAAATCAATGTGGGAACATGCCGTGTACCGGCTATAAACGTCCTGTCGTGTTGACCCTGTGTCCGCCCGTGTAACTAACAAAATAGACCGAAAAACCTTAGGTTATATGTGCCTTGTCCATTCTAAACATGCCATGTAATGTATTCCCAGAATCCGACCATGTCACTAACAAAATGGGTCAGTTAAATCTCCATAATACACTTCGGGTCCATCTAAAACACATCTTGTAGTGTGAGCCATTTATTCCGCCATGTCACTAACAACATGGGTCGGTGAAACTCGTCTAGTACACATCGTGTCTGGCACTAACACACCGTGCAGTTTAGTTCTAGGGGAACTGTGTAGCTTTGTTGTGTAGGAGGACTGGGGTAGGGGATTTGAAGTCAAGTACGCGTCATGTGTTTGGACAACACATAGTGTGTACGGGGTGCTACATGTCCTGGGTTGGCAGAAGTACATTCCCTTGTGAAAGGTTTAAGTGAGCACATTGAGTTCGATTTATATACACCATGTATCAATGTTTGGGAAAACATTTATGCTTTCTTCCCCCTATTCCCTTCATTTACATCTATGTTTTCAGTACCTATTAATCATTATCTATGTTGTGAGCTTGACCATGCTAAGTAATGCCACCAAGATGTCTTCCAGTTGACTTCTATTTATAGGGTATTGATCAGACACCATATATGGCTAATCTGGGATTGCTGGTAGATCCTCTAATTGTGTGTCTTGGCACTAGTAGTCATACATGACATAGGTGTCGATGCACAGTTCAGGGAAGGCTTTTTGAGGATGATGAAGACCTTCAGGGGAGTGTCGCCTCCTGCCCCTTCAATTGATGGATTGACATGGGTCTTTCAGCAGTAGCATACTCCCGCCTTCATGGGGGATGAAAAACCCCAGGATGTAGATTCATGGCTAGAATCCATGTTGACGATCCTGGAGCATCTGGAGAAGCCTCTAGAGAGGCGGGTCAAGCTCGCTATACATAGGCTTCGGGATTCCTCCAAGAGATTGTGGGTTGTGATCCCACAGGAGGGACACCAGAAAGTTATGACTTTGGAGGATTTTTAGCATATCTTCTATGAATACTTCTATCCAGAGACCTTGAGGGCTGATAATTCCTATGATTTTATGATTCTGGAGTAGGGTACTCTTTCGGTTATGGAGTATTCCTCTTGTTTTACCAAGCTGCTGCATTTCATGGCTATTTAAGGAGGTGATAAATTATTCCTATCAATTAATTTCGAGTTTGGTCTGACACATGACATCTGATCGTAGGTTAACATCTTCCAGTTCAAGTCTATCACTACTATCAACATCCAGGCACTGATCACTAAGCACAGTCTGAGAGATTATGGAGTCTTGAGTGAGGGCACGTTGACATCTGGAATTAGTATCCATTCTACTGATAGCATTAAGCGTCATAGGGAGTATTTGTGCGGTTGTCCAAGGAGGCGAGACACTTCTTCTGGTAGCCATGCGGTGTGCTACAAGTGCAAAAAGAGCGGTATACAAGGTGACAATGCCCAATAGACCCTATAGAGTGCCAATATTGCGACAAGATGGACCATCTTCTGTGATTCTATCATATCTTCCCACCAGCAGCTGGTGACAAGGGGTTCTTCCATGACTCCTCGTTTAGGAGAAGCACCACTAGTTTCTCACTAGTCTAGGAACTAGAGTTATTCAAGATGTTCATGTAGAGATGGAGGTCATGGCCGTGGTAGCCAGTCACCCGATTTTCAGCATCAATAGGGTGGATCAACTCAGGGTGTCCAGACAGTGTCACATGGCCGCGGTGTAGGTCAGAAATTTACAGTGGAGTAGACCCAACAAGAACAAGATCTCCAAACCTCATCAATTTGAGGTACAATCCTAGTAGCCTAATTTTTAGCTTATTCTCTTTTAGATATAGGGGTATCCTATAGCTTTTGATCTATTTTCGTTGTGGAGATCCTTGGTCTCAACAGCATTTTATAATGCTGATATCATGACACTAGACCCTATGTTGGGGACTAGAATGGTGATTGTACATCACTACAAAGAGTTTTCTATAGAGTTTTGTGGGTGTCACTTTTTATGGGACCTCTATGTCCTAGAGATGACGGGTTATGATGTCATTTTTGGAATGGACTGGTTATATCCCTTTAAGGCAGTTATTGATTACTATCGATGTAGTGTCAGTTTCAAACCACCAGAGGGTAATCCTTTTCTACATAAGGGTGAGTGGGATGTCCAAGTGAGCATAACAGGACTCGAGCATCATGAGTTAGGGTGAGTTATAGCCCAGATTTCTAGTCCATATCTGGATGACTAGTGGAATATTCAGATTGACATTCCTCGAGTGGTGGATCGTTTGAGTGACGTTTTTCCAGTGATCATTTCATGTTTTCCTCAGGATTGATAGGTGGAATTTCCTATTGAGATCATTCCAAGAGTAGTGTGGGTGTCCATTCCTTCTTATAGGATGACTTCACCAGAGTTACAAGAGCTCAAGAAGTAGTTATAGGGGTTTCATGAATAGGGTTTCATCTGACCTAGTACATCCCAGTGGGGTTCTCCAGACCTGTTTGCGAAGAAGGCAGACAGTACCATCATGATTTTTCTGTATTATCGGATGTTGAACAAGTTAATAGTCAAGAACTGATATCCCTTTACTGTGATAGATGTTCTCTAAGATCATATTTGTAAACCCAGTTGTTCTTGAAGATTGACTGGGGATTCTATTATCATCAGTTGTGTGTTAGATCATAAGATATACCCTTTACCGTCTTTCGAAGTAGGTATGGTCTTTATGATTATATAGTTATTCCATTTTGTCTCACGAATGAGCCTGATGTTTTCATGGCACTGATGAACCTAGTGCTCCATCCATATATGGATTCCTTCTTGGTGGTTTTCATAGTTGATATCTCTGTGTACTCTCACACTCGACACGACCATGCCACACATGTTATGATCATTTTGAGTACACTAAGATTGCATCATTTATATTCTAAGCTCTCAAAATACCACTTCTGGATAGATCAAATCCACTTCTTGGGTCATGTTATCTAAAATAAAGGTGTATCAGTAGTCCCAGAGAATGTAATAGATATAGTTTACTAGGAGCATCCAAACAATGTCTTTTAGGTATGAAGCTTTCTAGGGCTGGCTGGATACTATAGACATTTCATATACAAATTTTCATGCTTAGCTGTGCCATTGACAGTCCTGACTAATATGGATGTGAAATTTCTATGATCAAATTCTTGTGAGTCATCCATTCAATAGTTGATATGATGTTTGACTTTAGCCCTGATACTAGTCTTTCCATAATAGGAATGATCTATAAGGTTTATTGTGATGCTTCAAGTATCAGTTGGGGAGCTGTTCTTATACAGGGTGAAGGAGGCGTCGCATACAAGTCTCATCAGATGTGTCCATATGAGAGTAATTACCTAACGCATGATCTCGAGTTGGATGCAGGTGTTCATTCCTTACATTTTAAGAGACATTATCTTCTAAGAGAGAAATTTGTGGTTTTCACTGACCACATGAATATGAAATACATATTCACTGAGCATGATATGAATTTGAGATATCAAAGGTGGGTTGTGTACCTTAAATCTTTTGACATTGATCCTGTCTATACTCTTGGGAAATGAAACACAGTGGATGAGGAGTTGAGAAGGAGGACTCAGATTCATGTAGTTTAAGGGACTAGCAGTGAGTGGAAGCTTATGGATCTATTAATTGAGGTGCATTTCGAGGTGCATGACAAATAGTGGCAGTTGTTTCTTTCTTCTGTGGTTGTTACCTCTACTCTTCTAGATCGAGTTAGTATGAGGAAACTATCAGATTCTGAAGGACTAGTTCTACGGAAATCATGGATGGAGAGGAACATATTTTGGGATAGGCCATATGTGAGGATGAGATCATGCACTTCCAGGGGAGTGTATGGGTGCCAATAGACATACGCGAGGAGCTGATGCGTGACATTCATTCCCCATTTTGGGCAGTTAATCCTAGTGTCATAGAGATGTATCGTGATCTACACCATTAGTATTCGTGGCCAGGTATGAAGAGTGAAGTTTTTGGTTTCTTCATGAGTTGTTTCACCTGTCAGTAGGTGAAAGTGGAGGATCAGTGACACGATGGGGATTTTTCAGAAGTTACCCATTATTGAGTGGAAGTGGAATGATGTTACGATTGATTTAGTTATAGAATTACTGAGATCACTTCTTGGGAATGATGTAGTTTGGATTTTCATTGACAAGCTCAAGAAGTTTTCTAACTTATTGTCGATCATGGAGACCTTCACTGTTGATGAGCTGGTATTTTTGAACATCAGATAGATCGTGCGATTAAATGTAGTTTCACACTACATCTTTTCAGACAGGGATTCCCTTTTAACTTCTCAGTTCTAGAAGATGCTTCAAAAGTATTTGGGTACACATGTACAATTTAGTACCGCTTAACACCCCCAGAAAGATGGCCAATCCAAGCATACAGGTCAGGTGCTTGAGTTAATTATTTGACCGTGTATTTTTTATTTTGGAGGTTCTTATGAGAAGTAAATTACTCTTGTGGAGTTTTCCTATAATAATAGTTTTCAAGAAACTATTCATATGGAACCGCCATACCGATCCCCCTTATATGGACTAGAGGAAGGAGAGACACCTATGTTGGGACCTCATCATGTCAAGGAGACTACAGAGCATATAGAGTTTATTCAGAAAAGGATGGCTACTGCATAGTCTTGATAGAAGTCTTATGCTGATCAATGGAGATGGCCTTTGGAGTTCGAGGTCGGGGATCATGTTTTCATATATATCACATCGAGGATGGGGCACAAGAGAATTATGAGACAGGGTATGATTTTACCAAGGTATATTGGCCCGTTTGTGGTGTTGGAGAGAATTGGTCTGGTTGCCAATCAATTTTAGTTAGCTCAGAGGTATCGGGCTATGCAAAACATCTTCCACATTTCTCTGCTTCGACATTACTTCTCAGAACTGTCTCATGTTTTCCAACACGTGTAGATTGAGTTGGAAGTGGATGCATCATTTGAGGAGCATCATATTTGGATTATTTATCATAGTATGAAGGTTCTATGTGGTGTTTCTATTCCTCTGGTATGAGTTCTATGGAAGAACGGGCAAGTATAGGTCTAGACATGGGAGAGGGAGCCTGATAAATGATCATAGTGGCCAGAGCTGTTCAGAGTTTCTTCTTCTACACCACCTTTATAGGGAAATTAGGGGATGAATTTCATTATGGGTGATAGTTTTTAAGTTCTTGGGTCTTCTTTTCAGGTATGTTTTCTTTTTGTGGTAAATTATTAAAAAGAGTGGAATTTCTGGAAATTTATGAAGTACATTCCATGTACAATCTAAGTACACTGTGTGTACTCAGTTACAATGGGTAGCCGGGTGCTTGCCACGTAGCTTCCATGCACATGGCCATGTGGGGGTGACCTGGAGGACACCTAAAGTAGATTACAGAAAAGGAAATTATATGTTTTTTACTTCAAAAGTACATGCCGTGTATTTTATTTTTTTCATTAAACGGACAGGGGTCGCGTCGAATTTGATGAAAGGGATTATTCTCCAGTGGACTCGATTGAGAGTTTCCATACAGCTACGAATCTTCACCGACCCCCAGCTGAGCATCCGAACAATGATTTGATGATTTTCAATTTTCATTGGGATCACCTTGGTGATCTCTCTCTTCTGCTTGAGCTTTGGTTCATGATTCCTCCACTTTCTCAAGATATCATTGCTTGAACGTTTTATATGTTTTTATAGATCTACCACATTCTATGTAGATCCAAGGGATGACGCTGGAGTATAAAAATCATATAACACCAAGGTAGGTGGTTTGTGACTTTTTTGTTAAAACTCCTTGAGTTGTATGTGCATTGTTTTCCCATACCCATGAATGGGTTATTGCGCGTTTACCATTTTAGCCATATTGTTTTCCAGATATGATTGTTTTCTTGAGTCGATGTTAATTTAATGTGAATAGGATTATTTGTTATGATTTATAACTTTTCACCATGTATGATTTCCATTTTTGACCATTGGGTCCAGTTTTCTTATTATGCAATTATTTACCTTCCCATCCATGGTGGTAGGATGTTGTGATTGTTCTGATTTTCTAATATGATGTAGACTGCTCTCCAAGTAGTTCTTGAGGTTTAATTTGGCTGATATGTGTTGCTATATATAAATTACTTACATAGGGTTCTGAGAACCTGGTGTATAGACCATAGGGAGAATGGACATAAGGGCTTCTCAAGATTGTCTATTTTACATACACTAAGAGACTATTGAGGAAATTTACATATGTTCTTCCACCTAGTGTCTTATGATCCACAACGGAGGCCATAATGGGAATTGACATTGAGTGCTTTTCCAGGGTACCTTTATTTACCGATATGAGACTATAAATGAAATTAATGGTGAGTGCATCCTTAGAGAGTCTATGCTTAAGCTAAACTCGAGGGATTAGACTAAGTGTACGGACCAGAGGGTTTCTTGTGTTTCTAGTTACTACCTGAGGGGATAGGCTGTGAGTACTTCCCAGAGGGTTACCTGTTTGTGTTTACCTGCTTTGTTAGGTGTTTCTTGATATATGTTACTGAATGCATTGAAACTGTGGATTATTTACCTTGGTTACTTCCTTGTTTACTAAATTTATTTTCATATAGCCTTCCATATAATCACTAACTGTTAGGAACAGATCTCATGGTGGTTTCATAATAGGATTTAGTATCACACTCTATTTGGGCCATGTTTTTGTGTCCAAACAGATTATATTGTAGCATGTATAGATAAGGGCAAGAACCCTTCCACTTCAGGTACTTGATTTGCTGTGGAGTTGGAGATCATGGGACCAAGTTGAGGCTTGTGATTCAGAGGAGCTTTTTATCTATTTTCTTTTATACATTGGCATAGTACTGTTTTGTATTCCAGCATTGTGTTTTGTTTTCTACTTTTCTAGACGTATGTATCATTAATTATTTATATATACTTGTTCTCTAGTTTATTATTTTCTATTATTTCATTATATATTTTTTTGGATTATTAGTGCATCCATTTTTGTTTTCTATATCTCCTACACTATGTTACCCTGCCAATGAAGGAATATTTTCCCCTCTATCACACCCAAGTCCCTCGCTGCTCGTCAGCAGCCTCTAGCGTTAAGGGAAATACGCTTGAGCCCATGTGACCAAACTGGTATGGGGCGCCTCTTGCTGGCTTCCAGAATAAGGAAATTACATATATACATTAATATTTTCCCTATTAAAACCTATTAAACATAAAATAGTGTCATCTAAATTTTAAAATATATATTAATGAACATTTTAAATAACTAATGAGGAAAATATCCTTTCCTTTTTTATGTAATTATTTTTTAAAGCCTCACAATTATTGAGGATTACTTTTTATTGGAAAATATAATTTTAAATATATAATGGGTTTGTTAAGACTTTAAGGAATCCTTATACAGGGAAAATCTTCTTATGTCATATATGTTATAAAAAATCATACTTTATTTTTCTAAAAAGTAAAAAATAACATTGTTTAAAAATGACAAAAATATTCCATTAAAACCATTATGTAAAAAAGTTAATCCTATATAAAAAATGAATCAAATAATTGATAGGAAAATAGTAAAGATATTTTTTATGGTTTTTTAGAAATCATGCAAATGGATGAAAATTATTCCCCAGTGGATACCATCTCAAATAATATTGAGATTTTAAAATAAAACCATACCACTTTTATAACATTTAGAACATAATTCACATGAATTAAAGAACCTCATATGCATATGTAACATACCATAATACACACATTGTGTATTATAAGATACTTTTCCTTTTCATCGTATACCCCACACGAAATAAACAAGTTGTTAATATGGCATTTGTCCCACAAAAATAAAAGTAAGATTAAAATACATTCAAAATCATATTATTGAAGTGATTATTAATAATATGAACATATTATGTGTATCCATTATAAATATACATAAAATAATCAAAATTATTAATATGATAATAAAAAAATCATTTAACCAATAATCATAGTTTTTATAGTCAATGAATTTGATGCTTATCCATATGAATGGAAATGGAATTATGAAATCCCTTAAATTAGGTTCGACTTCATTCAAATGAATTCAATCCTACTTATCTTAATGATTCCCCTTTTGGATATCCTCTTTGGGACACTAGGTCTCGTCATTATGGAATAACATGACCTCCATAAATATGATTAGGATGTTGGGAACATAAATGTGAATCTTTTTTTCAGTGTAGATTGTTAGAGAATTTATGAAGGAGTGGGGGTATTTATGCTTTATGAGTTGTGGTTTAATGTGATTAAATTTTTATTATTTTTTATATAAAATGATCCATTTTGGTTGGAATAAATTTAAATTATTTTCATTGATAATTATTTTTGAAAATACTTGGTAGGGTTTTATAACACATAAACCACCCATTTAATGTTGTATTATTTCTATATTTTACTATTTTACATTTTAACAATATCTTTCTCTATTATTTTACCTATAATACGATAAATATATTTTTTGAACTTTATCATTTTTCCACTACAAATGAATATAAAATTATTAACTTATTTGGACCTTCAAATTCTAAATATGGAATGTCTTTTCTCTAACCAAGATCATATATTTTATATAATGGAATGTAAAATTAAATATAAAATGCAATGAAAAATGGTTTTCACAAATATTAAAATTTATTTTTATAATGTTTCTCTACAAAATTAAATTATAAAATCAATTTGAAAAACAATAATTGAACTATATTAAATCAAAATTATATAATAAAAATTTCAATCTCATATAAAAAATTATTTATCATTGTAAATTAAATTCATTTTTCAATCAAAAAACCATATTTTTCATTATTCATTGAAAAATAAACATCTTCATAAAGCTACAAAAATTATCCCTGAGATAAATTTAATATTCATATTTTAAAAATGAAGTCAATTTTATTAAATAAACTATAAAAAATGTTTCAAAAGGAATTTATATTTATTATCTCAAGGAAAGTAAGAAAAATTGATTTCGAAGTAAAAAAAAACATTTTATGAATGAAATTTATATATTAATATTTGTTATTTTATTTTCAAAACATTGACAAATTTTAATTGAACATGAAATTAATAATTTTTCTATTTTAAAAAACTATTCACAATAACCTATTTAATATTTATTTTTTGAGAGTCATTTTAAAATAATAATATTTTCCAGTTAGATTGATGATGTTGTTCTGTTTAATGTAAGCTATCAAAGATATTAAATTTATTTAATAAAAGGTATACCATAAGATCATTGGATGGTCTAATACTCTATGATAAATCATATATATTTATTCATAATGACTGTTTTCCTTAAAATAATTAAAAACCCTTATGTGAATATATTTTGATATGAATCATTAACATATTACTCTAAATTGATTTGAAAAGGTGAAGAATATGTCAGAGATGGATATAGAGGTAGAAATGGAAGAGTGTGATATTAAAATTAGAATGGATGGGTGGGATTTATAGCATGAATCTATTATTATATGTCCAAACATCATCATTACTAAATATATAATCTGGTATTCTTTCATATAAACCATCACATATACATCATAATCTAAATTTAAATTTTTTTTTTGTATATATCCTCCTATATTAATTTTAGAGAATGTAGAAACACTTTTTTAACAGATACACGCACCTATGACCCACATAAAAATCAAGGGTTATCATGCCTTGCAAGAATAGTAGATAATATATCCTTCCTTCCAATATTTATAAAGGTCCCATATTTTCTCTACTCCTCAAGGGATTCATATAAAAATATTAAAAATATGTAATTATCATTCACAATATATAAATAATTTAAATTACATAAATAATAAAACTAAATTAATTAAATCCATATAATTCACCCAACAAGATACCTTGGAAATTATTTATGATACAATCCCATTTTTCTTATTAAGAATTTATTCCATATTTCACATTTTAAGGGGGTGATTATCGTATATGGAGCATGGAGACTCAACTATCATTTTATTAAATTTTACTACCTTAATGTTATCTTTCAATATAATATATTTATCATGAGATAATGAATGATGGTGTATTTTGTGAGTTTATATAATGATGATATCGTTTTTTTATTGATATTATAGCTAAAATATTCTATTATTTGATCATTGACAATTGAAAATATAATTTTAGAAAACAAATCACTTACAAAATTTTGATTGGTGTCATATACATTTGACAAACTAAATCCATGTATATTAGTGTATAAAATGATATATATTAGTTGGATTTTATTTTTTTAATTCCCCAAACATTCATTATAAAATGAGGGTATATTTGAAATACTAATATCTTCTTGTAGACAAAGATAAATATTCAATTTTTACGTCTCTAGTGTTTGGTACATCATAAGTCATATAATAAAACTAGAAAATCGTATATTATTAAAAACATGTCAATATGAGATTAATAATATTAAAAGGGAGTACCAAAATAATCACCCATAATTGAGATATTGTTTCTTTTCACTACTTTTCATTTTAAAAATTTGGATAATAACTTTGGATTGATATTTTATTTATAAAATAATCATAAATTGTATAGATTTATGCCACCTTCTTTTATCATTTTCATTATACACATCAAATATCCTATGATTAAATATTTTTGATACTGGAAATTTTTTTAAATATTAATTACCATGTTGACCAACCGTAGAATTAGTTGTATAGGCCACTAAAAAATATTTCCATGGTTCCCATATTTCATCTAACAGTATCCTACAAACCAATTTAATAAATTGTTTTTCTATAATCATAGCATACTAACCATTACATAAAAATAAACATAAAATGAATATTAATCCAACATAATTTATCCTAGAAAAAAATTAATTATATCAAGGAAAGAACTTATATTAAATTTTAACAATATAAATTATAGAGTTAAAGATATAGAGAATTAAAATAAAAAATTATTTAAAATACAACAAAAATAAAATTATTACATTAAAATATGAATTATTATTTTTAAATGGTACATAATATTAAAAATGTAAAAAAGACAAATCATATTTATATTCATTAATGTAGTTAACATTTTAAAAAAATGGAAATATTATTTATATTATTTATCAGTGGTTAATAACGCTAAAAATATACATCCAATGTTTTTGAAACATATAATGATACTATAAAAACAAAACAATGAATATGTAATAATTTATGCAAATCCAATAATAATATATATATTGAAGCATAATTGAAAATTATATGGAAAAAAGTATATCAAAAAAATATTTATATATTTATAAATATTTGTTTTATGTAAAAATATAAAATTATTATATATATAACATTTTATGAGATATATAAAAGCAAACAATACATAAAAATATGTTTCCTGAAATATTTATATATTCTTTCAAATATAATTTTCTCATGATCATTACTTATGTGACATACTATTTCAGTGATCATTATATTGGTAATCATTGATAATAATTCCTTAGATGAATGGATCTCAAATAAATCATCATCATCATAGAATGTTTGACATAAAAAAACAAAAAAAAATTACTTGTAAAATTATAAACCAACACACATTTTATTGTTCAACAACATATAAAAATGTTTTCATTTCATTCATTAATAATTGGTTCTTAATTGTGATCCCGTATATTTTGATTACATATTTTCATATTGAATTCATCATTTCTAACTCTATTGTCAATGAAAACCCATTTCTAGTTCAACTGTAGAACAATAAATTTTATTTCATAAATATCCCTTATTTCATAAAAAATATATGTAATAGGAACATTATATAGATATGATGTTTATATCCTCAATTTTGGAAAATAAATGGTTCATTATTGTCCACTAATACACTACTATTATAATCTAACATCTATTATTTTTATCTTTTCTATAAAATATATATTCATTGAATACATAATCAAACCATTATATCAAATTTAGATATGGGATTCCTTAAAACCATAAAATTATTTTGAATGCATTTATCCTACAATGAACCACCCCATAAAATTTTAAAAAATATTTTAATATAGTCATTCAATTTAAACATATATTTCATCCCTGGATAACCTTGTTATAAAACATTAACATGAAATATAATATTTTTTATACAACATCTATGTTATTAAATATTTATATATGTAATTAAATTAAGTATTCATATTTAATTTAATTTACATTCAATTAATGGATCCACATTCACAGAAAATATACATAATTATATTTTCATGTTGGAAAATTGTTTTCCCCTATTAATTTATTATATTTTTTAAGAAAACACATCAACCTCATTATAAATATAATTACCTATAATAGATTCCTAAGGATGATATAGATTCTTAATATATCAATTAAATATCTTTATATAACATTCAAAATGATAAGTTCACCATGGAAATGTTGGTTCATAGAGAATTATTTCTCACACCAAATGAACTATAAATTGCAACATGATACCAGTCTTATTGACATAAAATAATTTAGTATAATATAGTTTTTATATTTTTATTAATAAACAATCAATTCAATCATACAACAGAGACAACATAAATATATAATGTTGTCTATGTTTGATAATTTCAGAAAATATTATGGAAAGTACGTTCATCTTCTATCCAATGTGTGTGCTATATCCAAATATATTCTACTTAATATTATGTTCAATCATGCATTCAACCAATAAATAGTATTTATTTTAATATCATTAAATTATCCTATATATTTATCAAATATATTATTATCTAGATATATGACTTCAATATTATGTTTGAACACATGATATGTACGACATTTAATCTCACAAAATATTGATTATTTCACGGAAATATTTCAATACTTACAATATTTGTTTTGTTTTTTGGAATGTGTGATTAATGTATCTTTCCCACTAAATATTGAATGATGTCTTTTAGATTATTTTTAAATTTCATTAATCCATAAAATTACCTTTTTAATATTTGATATGATATATCCATCGATAACATCATTCAACAAACCCGGTATATTTTATTTCACCCATATTTTATTTGATAATATGAATTCGATTCATTTATAATTTGGTAATATTTATAAACCATTAAATTATATCAAAAAAATATCATCTATGGGAAAGTCATTAATATTGAACAAAATAAATTCATGTAATGAACGTGATTAATTATTTTAAAATAATACAATCTCGAACCTTCCTCCCACAAATGATTTAAATAATCATTTAATAGTGGAATCAAAAAATCAATATCATTTTAAAACAAATTATTAGGCTTTTCAGCTAATCCCTTGCATATTCTTTGTTTAATGTCCATATTTAGCTTTGTTTTCGTGATTCTTGGGGATGGGGAACCTTCATATATAATTGTATTAATTTTTAGGGATTCGGGTTTATTTTATTTAAATGAATCGATATACAAATGTTGTAATTACATAAACTAGTTCTTCCCATGTCCAGAGAACGTCCTAGGTTCTATTGGGGTTTTCTTATTAAATTTATTGTTTTGGTAGTTTCCAATGGATTTAAATTCCATTTAAGCGGGTTATAAGATGAGTCTTTATTTCATGATAGATTCAATGAATTTATATAGTTAATTAAATTTTTATTTATCATGTAATATGTTCATGACATATAATAGTTTAAAATCAAATTTTAATAAAAATGTGATGTGTTTTATTGTGATTTCTAGTTTCTTATAATACATAACATGAAATGGGATTACACACCATTTGAGTCATGTTTCTTGAGTTTTTTGGGTGGATTGTATAATATCAGTTCATTAATTCCACTTTTCACTTCCTATTATCGAACCAAATCACTGCCTAATAGATATTATTGTTCTCTTCCCCTTCTAGTAAAAATCAATTGATTATTGATCATTAGTGTTGATGTGGTTCCCCTTTCTAGGAATGTGTTCCTTCTGGTACTTCATTACATTAACCATGTATATTACATTAATAATGTATATGTATTAGATTCATGATTTGATGGTGTTTTTTATTGATCATTTATAGTTTATTGTCATGCATTGTCTTTTGAAGATTGATCTCTTGGTTTCCACTCACTGTTGTTAAAGGAAGCCAGGTTTATAACATTTTAAGTAACTCTCAATATAAAATGATTTAAATTTGGGAATTTTTTACAATTATTGATAAATTCCCTTTTCTTTTTTCATTGTTTTATATTTATGTGTGGTTAAAAATAACTTCATATACAAGATACTATTTTGGATGTCATTTTTATTTGAATTATTTTCCTATTTTTTAAAGTGATTTTCAGTCAGCAGAAAATAGTGGATCTGATTCGACAATGTTTTAAAAAAACATTGATCATGGTTTTGAAATTTCATTTCAATATAAAAACATTATGATGCATAGGTGTGTTAGTAAAGGGACATGGTTAGCCTTATTGTGAGTTAAAATACTAATCCACAACCTTTTGGGGTATTAGTGTACAATAGTAAAACTCAATATTGTTTGGTACTAATGATATTCTTTTTTAGTATCTTGAGTTTCTAATAGGTGTTTTCCTATGTGGTAGGGACCTATATCAGATGATTTTTAATTTTTAATTATTTTTCAAATGATGTTATTATCATGGATTGTTCCTCACACGTTTTTATATTATATTGTACTAAAAGCATTCACATGATATATTATTTTGTAGACATGTGTTTAATTTCATAAATATTGATGAATGGATTGGGATTCATGTTTTATCACTTCTACTAGTCATATTTTGGTTTTGATCATATAAAAAATATTTTATGAAAACCAAGGATAAAATGATTAAAAATTTCATTTGAGACTTATAAAAATTCCTAAAAACAACTTTTAAGATATAATTGTTGAATTATTAATATTATACATTGTATAGACTCTATAGTGTAATCATATTTTTCTTATTGATTAAACAAGTTTTTTTCCATTGGGTGATTATAATTTTTTTCCATTTTATAGGTATAGGTAAGGTAATCATATATCATGTCAGTTTATCAATTGATCTTTTTCATTATTTTGGTTTGGTTTGGGTGTTACTATAAGTAACATGGAATATTTTCGATAATAATTTATTCATAATTTTTTACATATCTAATTAAAATTTTATTTTATCTAATCTATTTTATCATTTTATTGTACATATTACTTTTTTTGTTTGCTTATCTTATTGTACAAAAGTATTTTAATTTATCTTTCTTTAACTCTCCAAGTGATAGCCAGATCAGGTGTATTTTTTAGATAAACTAGGATGATTTGTTAAAATTCTGTATCAGAGGGTGGTTTATCCTAAATTTTTTTTACACTGCCTATGTTTTTTTCTATGTCTTGGGTAGATAGTAGTTAAGACCATTAAAGTATGAATAGTGTGTGAAAGGGGCATGGATATCCAACTTCCTTAACTGAACCTAATTTACCGTGCTTGGTCTGGGGCTTTTACCATGTTTGCGAATTTTTTTTGGGTCATTTCAGTAAACTATATATAATATTTACTTAAATTCACATATTTCTTTTTGAAATTTATTTCTTTTATAGAATTCATAATTGTTCAAAAATTCATGTTTTTTTAATAATTAGTGTGCATTATTAATGTTTACATAAGAATTTGTAATATTCTGATAATCTAAATTATTATTGTAAAATTTTATTATACCATTACAGTGATAATAAATCCACAAAATCTAATAGATGAGTTTGTGAGATGTGTTTTATACGAAAATACTCAGTTCAAACCTTCTTTGATAGATTATGTAATATTCACTATATATAATATTTGTCAAGTGGGTGAGGGGAAACCGTGTTTTGTGGTGGGGGATGGATCTATTTTTAATTTGTATTATCCACCCATCTCTAATAGTGATTATGTTCCACAAAAATCCTGGTAGTGACATTAGTGGATTGAGAGTATTATTAATTTATTAAAGATTCATGAAGACTCATATGTGGGTTTTGAAATGTATGTACTTGAGGGGCCGATAAAGAGATAGTGGGACAGTATTATGGAAGACATATTGAAAGAATACATTACATGTCATTCTTTCAATAAAATTGAAAATTATTATTTTTACCCAGATATGTTACATGCAGTAATGAAATTGGAGTTTCAAACCAAGGAACAGGTGGGACATATCATTTTTTCATATTAAACAATTTTTTTTGGATTGGTCATTTGGAATTGTTTATTGTAATTAATGAGTTCCTTGAGGATAAGATGTTCCAGTTATGAATGAGGCCTAAAATTATGATGATATTGATTCTCTTGTCCCTTCCATACATTATAACGATAGTTGAAAATGATACCATGGATGAGAAAAACATAGTTGGATGTCTAATGTTTATTGATTTCATTGTTGATGTTTATATCTGGGGTATCTCAACAATATAGATAAGGAAACATTTAATTTTTCAATACTCATTAGGATTTGTTTCTGGTACATCATCAAGGATGTTTTAGATTTTTTTCTACCATTATGGGTAGTATTGTCATACCATAAATTACTATACAATGGATCCTACGACATGTCATCATTATTGATTATCTGGCCATCTAAAGAATTTCTATGAAATTATTTCCCAAGTAAGTATGGTATAATCCACCCATCCCAAGATTTTATAGCTTCATGTTGAGGCTTTCTTGTGTGGTGGGTAAAATCATCATGAAAATGAATTTTTTATATGACTAAGATCATAAGTTATTATGATATTAATTAGGAAAAATATGAGTATAAAGATGTTCCATGTACTCATAGGGTTGCAACATTAATTTTATCTTCTATGGTTTTAAATATTTTTAATAAATACAATAATCATTATTATATTTCATTAATATTATTTTAGTTTCTAAAAAAGAATTCCAAACTTATGTCATACTAGTAGAAAATTTACATGCCTCTGTGAATGAGGTCCAAACAATATATTAAATGGCATTTGTATCGAGTGATGATAGATTAATTTTAAGTATAATAGAACATTATTATTCTTGATCATAAAATATTTTATTTCATAATATGCATGGATTGGTTGATTATTGATAACACCTAGATAGAAAATTATCATTTATGGGTACTTTCATATGTACTGATGGGTTCATGGATGTCATTCAAGGTTATTTGGACTCTAGCTAAAAAAAAGAGGGGAATATTGTTCCTTAGGTGATGGTAATATTGTTTCGATTTTCAGTTATTTTTCATGAAGTAATTGATCCTTGTTTGGGTTGTCAAAATCTTATTATGGTGATTGTGTACCCCCAATGAATTCTAAGAAGATTTTTATTGTTTAAAAATCATATAGAGGTCTATACATCTATTGATAATATGCATACTATAGTAAGAATTTCTTTTTCATTTTATAAAATGTTACATAATGAGTTGGTGGAACATATGGTCTAGCATGAGGACTAAAAGATAAGTTATTTATTCATCACCACATGCCACAATGGGCATTGCATCTCCTCTTTCATAGGATGTTCTAGGGGAGAATTAAACTATTTATTGGATATGATAAGTTAAATTATGTTACTGTTAATAATAATAATCATTTTTCTATGTTTGATGACTTGTTTACCATCTTATAAGTGTATGGTGTTTTTCAAAGATATACCTGTTTTCAAGCAACTACTATTTGTGACTCTGAGAAGAGGATTTCTATATGGTAGTGTTTATGATCCATTCTGTTAATTTCTGGATTTTTGGTTATTCCATTCTCTATAACTAACCCACTGAAAATTTTTACGTATTTGATGAAATTAATGAAATATTCTTCATTTTTTTTCTTATTGTAATTTAAGATGATATTTTGGTTTTATTTATGTCATATATGGAGAAAAAATGCAATTCAGATATCATTCATTGCATATTGAAGGAATTTCCTCTATTTGGTAGATCTCTAAATGTGAGATTTGAATCTGGGAAGTGAAATTTTGGTGTCATGTGATATCTATGAGAGGAATATTAGTGGATCCTTAATTGATAATGGTTTTTTGTCCTAGTAGTTTCCCAGTCGTTTTTTGAGATCTGATGTTTCCTATATTTGGTTGGTTACTATAGATATTTTGTATGTATTTCATTAATATCACATCTTTGATGAGTATATTAACTAGTAAGGGTGTAATATTTTAAGGAAACAAATACTAGTAGAGTAATTTTGAGGAGATGAAGATAAGGTTGAATTTGTAACCATTTTTTATTCTTCATAACAAGGATAAGTTGATGATATTTTTTGCAATTCTTATAGTATGGGTTTGGGATGTTTCATAATGTAGGGGATTTATGTGGTGGTTGATGGCTCACTATATTAGCATCCTAAGGAGAAGAATTTCCCTAACCGTGATCATGATTTTTTAGTGGTTATGAAATCACTAAAAATTTGATGACAATACAACTTTGGGGATAAGTTTATAGTGTATTGCGATCATAAGATAATGAAATATATTATTACTTTTAGGGGTATGAACATGAGAAAGAGTTGTTGGGTAATGTGTGTCAAGAATTTTGAAATATATATATAATATAATCTTGGGAATGGAAATATGGTTTCTGGTAAATTGAAAATAAAATTAATGATGTAATACATAAAGTTATCAATTGAGATGTGACCCTTAATTAGTTTGTTTACTCACATATTCTTGGAATTTGAAGAGGTTGGTGGATATGTGTTTTTATCATTGATGAATCCTGATGCATGTTTTGATAATACTCTTTCATTAGAAGGTTAATGTATCCATGTTCAAATTTTTTAGTGAATGACATTATGGTGGGGAGTTCTTAGGGGTGTTGTCTCTATCTCATAGATTCGCATTTATACTTTTATTAAAGATTAGATATTCTATTTTACCTAATATAAGAGTATAATTAAAGTGGACACTAGGATTTTTAGTATGTATATGAAGGGGAAACCATTATATCTCCTGACCTGAGAAATGAATAATGGTGTCTAGGGAATTGGTGGTCAATTGAAAATTTTGTATCATGATGTATTATGTGTCATATATTTAAGGCGGAAAACCACAGTCATGTAGGTTTCTCGTATCCCTTAAACATTCAAAAATGGATGTGGGATGAGATTTACATTTATTTCATTTTTTTATTCTGTCGACTCCAATTGATAAGGATTTTATTTGGGTGATCATTGATCTACTCATGAAACCCATTAATTTCCTCCATTTTAAGGCAACTACAAATGGGTAATAACTTGAGGAAATGTATTTACAATATATTGTACAACTTAATAGGTTTACCCATACCGTTGTATCTTACAGAATCCTAAGATCCACATCTAGGTTTTGGATTGGTTTTTTGGAGTTGATGATTTCCAGATTAGAATTATATTTTCTTATCATTCACATGTAGTTGTATAGATCAAAACAGTTTTCAAGGATATTGAGGATATTCACCAGGATTGTGATATAGTTTTTGGTCTATCTTGGTAAAAGCATTTGACTCTAGTTTATTTTATCAATAAGAATAATTATTAGTTGTTGATATGGATTGACCACCATAGGATTTGTATAGTTAGAATTATATATATCACTTCTTCAGGGAAGAGTTAAGAGATTAGTACTTATTTTTTCTAAGTATTGTTCAAGTGATGAAGAAGATGGTCCATATCATTTGGGTGAAATTTATCAAATCATAGTCCCATCATAATTTTTATATGATCTGTTGTCATTATACATTGTAGTTTGAGGGTTGGGAATAGTTTTTTCTTCAATTTCACATTTCATTGAAAATCATCGGTTGGGTAGTTAGCTTATGTTGGGACTGATGTTTTAGTGTCCCTTTGAGATCATTGGATCATTGGGAAAGGTGGCCAATCAGTTGAAATTTTCAACCAATTTTTCTTTTATCAAATATCTTTTTTAGGTTTCCCATATGAGGATGTATATAATAAATCATTCTCTTGTGATAATATGGGACGGTTTTGATCTTGAGATAATGAAAAAATTTATTGAGTATCTTGTTCTAATTATGGATCATCAAGAGAAAGTAATGTGTTGAAAAATAATTACTCGGGTTTGGGAACTATGTTAGTATAGATGGGATGGCTAAGATATTTGAATAAGGAAATTGATGATAGGGAAGCAGTGTCCCTAAATTTTTGTGATATAATTAATATCATGGATTTGTTAGGGAAGAAATTGTTTTGGTGTGTAGATTGTAACAAACTATTACATTATTCATGTTGTCTCTATTTTTTGGTTAGTATATCATCCTTAATTGGATATGTTTTTAGGATTACAAGGGATGGGTAGAATTTTCTTTGAAATAAAATAATGTTCAAGTATGTGTTTTTATTTGAATTAAGAGAGTGTTTTTATAAATTTTTTAATAGATAAGATGGGTTCTCGCCATTTTCAGAGAATTCATAGGGTTCCATGGGGTTTCACTTAGAAACCAATAGTTTCAGATGAGGTTTGTATATTTCCATATTTTTTTAGGGTGTTATAAGATTTTTATTCAACTTATAATATATATTTTAACCTAAAACAGGGTGTGAAATATTTAAACTCCATGTAATAGGTTCATGACATGTAATGTTTGTAATGGGGATTAAAAAGGAATTGTATTTTATGGTGGTTTTAACATTCCATGAATATAAAACATATAATGTTATTAATCACCACAAAACTCAAGTGAATTGAATTTTTCAGTAGTTTTTTGGGTATTTAATTAATTAATTCCACATACAGCCTCTATCTCTCAAATTATAGCTCACCAAAAAATATTTTGGATATCTACACCCAATTCAAAAAGAAAAGTTCAGTGATCCATTATTAGGTATGTTGTGGTGGGACTCTCTAGGTAATTGTTCATTATAGGTCATAATTCTATTGGATGGAGATATTTTATTAGATATGGTTTGGATTCAAATTCTTGATTATAATGTCTTCACTGTAGATCCTTTTTAGTTTCATATCATTCTTATTCTTTCATTAGTCGATATCATGGTTTCCTGTCAATAATGTTGAAGGTTTCGGGTTTTATACTAATTTTAGGTAAGTTATTCTATTAAATGGGTTAATTTAATGAATTTTACAACCATATAAATAAATTCATTTGGTTTTTTAATTAATCTAAAGTGACATGTCTTTTCAATGGTTTTCTTATAATAGAAAATATGTTTAAAGTGGTTTTACTTTAAAATGGATTTTTTTGACCTGGAGATGGGTTTGTAAACACTGAATTGTATTTTTATGGCTTTGAAAATGTTTCATAAAATTATGATCATGGTTGTTTCTTCTGGAAATGGAGATGAGCTTGTTTTTTTAAGGTTCAAAAATTCCAATTAGTTTCTAATGGGATTATTTGTAGAACCAAAAACATCCAATGATTCTATATCTATTTGGACCTACATTCCTAAGGGAGGTGCTCATTATTTGTGGACTAATGAGGCTTATGGATTTGAATTGGTCGAGAGGATGGGAGGTCAGACTCATCACAAAATTTGCGGGGAATTATTTTCTACTCCAAGACTCTCTAATAGATTAAAGTTATGTTCAAGAATCCTTATTAATTTACCATTCATAAAAAATGATTTTTCCATTATATTTGGAAATCAATGATTGATATGTATGAGATTTAAAGAATTGTTTATATGTATTTGAGGTTATTCATCAATGGAGAACAATCGTTATGTATTAGCGATTATTTGTCAATGTTATCCTTCAATACATTATATACAAATATCATGGTCATTATGATGACCATACTAGTTTTAAAGCCACTCAGTAGGGAATTTGATGTATGTTGTCATTCAGAAGGATATGAATTATTTTAGAGTTGGGATTGTACACGCAGATGGGCTACCTACGTATCATTGTTAAAGAGGAATCAGAACCCATGTAGTTCAGGAATTAAGATTAGTTTAATGTCATATGGGATGGATGAGAATTAATGGGTGATGTGCTTGAACCTTATAAATTCATCCTACATACTCTACATTTAAGGTTCATATCAAATTCTACATAGTTCGGTTAAGAAGTGTGGGGATTACGTATGATTAGTGACCCAAAGAGATGTTTCATAGTTACTTTTACACTCTAAGCTCACGTGAGTCATGCTCGGTGTGAGAAACAACAGGTCTCAGTAAACCTGATGATTTGTGCCAGGAAAGATGCAGTAATAAAGAATGATATGTGGCTTATGTACATGTGGCTGCCCATGTAAATGAAGATCAGGATATAGTTTGGGAAAGAAGCCTAGGAGTAGGGTCCATAAATGTATTTTTGTTTTTATAGAGATTTGGAATTTTAACTCAGGACTTACTCCTAATAATGAAGACCAAATTAAGATGGAATTATGATTGGGAATTACTCTTATGAAGGAGGACCACTTCAAAGGGAACATATATTATGGGACTTACTCCTGAGAAGGAGGTAAAAAATAGGGAGGACTTGGGGCTTACTTCTAAGGAGGATACCCATTAACAGGGTCCATAAAGGTATTTGTGTTTTATGGAGATTTAGATTCTTGAATTTTGGGCCTAATCCTAAGGAGGATGCCCATATTAGAGGCGGACATTAACTTATGATTGTGGCTTACTCCTAAGAAGGATTCCCATTTCAATGATTCACTCATCTTAAGGGATGAGGTTGAATGAAGGGAAGTACTAACCGTAGTGATATAATGTTATATAAATCACAATTTTTTCAGAGATATTCCATAGAACTCCTTTCATATAAGGAATCCAATAAAGATAAAATTCCATAAGTGGGTTTCAAGAGGGTTTTGAAGGCTAGATCCTGAAGAGTATAGGTGGATTTGAAGAAAAGAGGTGAATATTACGAAGGGGCACCCAAAAAGAGGTTGGCGCGCAAGTCCTATTTAGGGGCACAAGTCCTGGATGTGAAAGTATACCTACACGACAAGTGTTCACATGGAAAACCCATAACCTATAATTTAATACTTGGTTGAGACTTTTCTCAAGCCCTTATTATTATCCTTAGATTCTTTCAGAAGGGCGGCGTGCATGTTTCCATGAGAGGACAAGGCAGTGCTCAAGTATCTCCATTTCCCATAAGGGTTGGACACATAGGCACACATGTATTTATGAGTTCTAATACATAGGCCTTATTCTTCCTCTTTAGATAATCCATTCTTGATAAAGAATTACCTTAGAAGTGTTTGAAAGACTTCAGACAGAGACTTGGGCAACCAAAGCTTGAATCTGAGTTTTGGATTTTTTTCCATCCCTGAAATGGGGGGCCCACAGGGGGTATTTATAGGCCACTTGAGGTATGGGAGAAATTTCACATAGGGCAGTCAAGTGACTTGCGCGCCTCATGTCTGGTGCGCAAGTGACTTGGGTTCCCAAGGCTGGCGCTCACGTATACCTGCACGCCATAATTCCTTTGTCATATTTGATGAATCTTCTTTCTTAATCACTTGAGGTACTCTCCTTAGTCAATCTTTGGACTCTGTGATGGAATGGAGAGTCATTAAAAGTCCCCCCTTATAGTTGGATCCGAAAAAGGTAAAAGTGTTTAACTCTGAGATAAAGGTGAAAACCAAGATCTAGTGGCATGTAGGTTGCAGTGCATAGATTGCGGCCCACAAGTTCAGGATATCTTATAAATATAGTCGTCACTTCGTGCAAAGCATCTATCATTCAAACACTTCTCATTCTCATCGCTCAAGTGATCTCTCATAACACAAGTGTCTTGTTTTTTTGCTCGCCTGTGCTTTTGTTCATTGTGCCATGCTTCCTTAGTTGGTTTCTGACTTGCGCGCCAGTACTAGCGCAGTACAACTTCCACGAACGGCTTAGACTTGTTCTCTAAGATTAGACTTGCACATAATATTTCCATAGCCATTTATTTTATTTCTTCACATATTTTACAAAAAAACAACTTACTAAAAAGTTAATTAATCTATATTTGTGAAGATTCAATGGCTCCAATGAGATGGATAGAAAGTAGATTGCTGACATGATGAACATATTTGTCCATGATTACTATGATATCTGCGGCAACACTCTCCTAGATTTTTCCATGTACTTTAATAAATATCATTTCAATATCCCACAGAGCATTTATCTACCTTTATATGGCCATGGTCATCTGCAAGGAGTTAATTTTCTAGAGCCAAATAACAATCTCCTTCATTCTTGGTTTCATACTTACACCAATTTTGCGTTAGTAAATATCACAGTTATATGATCATTTGTCAATTCGAGAATAGTGTAGAAGGCATTCATAATGCATCACAGCCCATATGCTCCATATTTGAAGCCTCACAAGCCTAAGATGAAGCTGCACTACTATCCCTCTATTTAGGTTATGTTATGAATTAAGAGCATCAACAATGGTGTGAACATTCAATTTTTTCTACCATTCCATTTCTCTAGATATATGAAAATAAAAAATCCATGGGCTGATATGTTTTCCACTTCAGGTTGGTTGAGAGAAGACTATCATGACATTAGAAAAATATCTTAAAAGAGTACTCTCTCCAAATGGCTCTTTACATTCAATGCTCCATTCTCATATCCATGTATCCATCTTCCAAGTCTCTGGGACAGAAATAGAGTCATTGTTTGATCAGTAGAAATTTTTCTCTAACTGCAAACAAGAACATAATTTTACAATTATTCCAAGTAGAGCTGGTATCACTTCATTTCTTATTGTATCAAGTTGAATGAATTAATTCTAGGTGGCTGCTGATGAATATTGGAATGACGTAAATAAAATGAAAAGTTATGTTGAAATCCTCTAGTAATTCTTGAAAAAGTAAATAGACTCTATTCTGTTGATGTCCTTCTAACTCTTGTGCATCAATGAAAAAGATGTTTCATCTTCAATCATTTATGCCCGCATTATCTTGCTACTTGATTTTATTAATTTTACCTAATCCTATAGGACTAGTAGGCATTGTTTTATTTTTTCTAGGATTATACAAACAACCCAACAAACATTGCATCTTTTAACTGCTCAATATTACATAAATCATACAAAATGTGTGTTTAGTGTGCTGGGACTTGACTTTTGTTCAGA
Source organism: Viscum album (assembly GCA_963277665.1). NCBI lineage: Eukaryota > Viridiplantae > Streptophyta > Magnoliopsida > Santalales > Viscaceae > Viscum > Viscum album. Next base: position 1,134,755,032 of record OY728128.1, read on the forward strand.
GTTCCATTGTCTATGGTTAGCAGTTTAATGTCATGCACATCGGACATGAAAAGTCTAATGTTTAAGGTCAAATAACTTTGACCAAATGGATTAAAATTGACTCAATTCCTTGATAATTTATTTGAAAACATAACACCATATTCATGTATGGGGGAAAATATGTAAACTATGTCTTAATAAATTTTGAATCTAAGGAATTACATGGGAAATGGGCTAAAAGGCATTAGAGAAACTATTTCCTAAGAAAGAAGTTACCATTATTTGAGAAACCCGTTAATGGGTTGAATTATGTAGGGACACATAAGGGCATTGGCTAAATAGTCAAATAATCAAATATTTTGGCAGACGAAATCCATTATGTAGAATTTTTTATGAAAAGCTGCATAGGGGCATGTGTTGCATAGTTAAGAAAAAGAACTCTTAGAAATTTTACTTTTATATTGCTAAAATCCAGTAAAAGTTTATGCAGATTCAAATTTTCTAATGCATAGAGTCTGCTATATGAAATGAGGTAATTGAATATGGAGAGGATATTACCTATCAACATTGTCAATGAATTAGATGAATGTCACACCTGCGAAGGTGTGACCCAAATATAGGGAAGTGAAATTTAAACCTTATACTTGAATACTTTCAGATCATTAAAAAGATTGTGGGAAAAATATATTTAGGATGGATATTTTTATTAGATCCCTACATATTTTCATTACGAATAAAAAGGAAAAAAGAGGGTTTCCTCCCAAGAATGAAATTAACCCTATTTAACAAACCTATTAGGGGGTTGAATTATGTGAGGAAACATAAGGGAATTGGCTGCATAGTCAAATAATAGAATCTTTTTGATGACAGGTCCTTTATGTAGACTACTTATGCAAGGTTGCCTAAGGGGGAATTCTGTATAGTCAAGAAAAATATTTCCCGAGTATTAGAAATTTTGTGACCAGAAGTCAAGAAAGGGTTTATGGAGATCTAGAATTATTTAATTTTAGTAGTATGACACATGAATACGAGTATTGTCCAAAGCATAAAGAAGATACATAAACCAATTCTGACCATAATCATGTTGTGTCTAGGTCCTAAATTGAGATACCAGACTTCATTACGTATCCCATAAGGATGGGAATCATCCATATATAGTTCTTGAAATACACTTTAACTTCATGTGGGACGAGAGTGTGGGATATCTTAGTTTTGGGTCCTAGTGATCGGACCATAATGAGGGAGACACATTGTGTGTTTGTTATAATCCTGAATTGAATAAAGACCAGGGTTTTCATTCAACATTCATGTTCTCACAGGCAGAATTTTTAGCCAAGGGACAAAAAGTAGAATTTGGGGTTAGGCCCAAAGAGTTAGGGCTGGATTCGAGGGATGCTCGAACGTTTCTATGTAACCTATAAGAATGGTAATCAAGCCATACATTGTTATTGAAATACCATTTGTACAGGTTTGGTTCGTACATGTGAAGGGTGAAAGGGGACTTTAGTGCAATGATGTTTTGACCTGAGATTAATGGTTCGGGAATTTCCATGTATGCATGTGGTCCTTGGAATATAACATGATTAGAGACCAATATCAATGATGATTACCTATCATGTGAGGGTGTCAGTGACTGTTTTAGTTTATTTTAGTACATGACAAAAGTGTGAATAATTTAAGGTCATATACATGGACCGGTGCTGTATAGTTTACCATCATGTAGCGTGGACATATTGCTATGTATTTTAATGGATTGTAGTGAGTAAAATGGGGGACTATATAGTTTAAAGTCATATAGAAATGACGATGATGAAAAAATGTGAATATATTGATTTCTGTGGGGGGGGGGGCTTCACATATCAACATCGTATGAGATGGAGGTAAACCTTGGTGAAGATATTGTTTTTGGTCTTGAACCTCGGGAGGATGCCTACGTACCCTGCCTAAATGGAATTGATCAATGTTCTCGTAGTTCAATTGAAAAATGGATTCATGATCAAGTTGTACATAAGGAAAAAGCAAACATGTCGTTGGGACTTATTCATGTGTAGTGGCCCAGAGAAGGTGTTATGGTTGAATCATACTCTAAGATCATGTGAGTCATGCTCGGTGTGAGAAACAAGAGGCGGTAACAACCCAAACGATTAATAGTTTAATATCTTGTAAGACGTGTGCACAGTTTATTGTCATATATGAAATAATTAGGGACTTTTTCACAGTTTAAACATCATTAGAGATGAATATGTAAATTTTAACGTCATGTAGAACGACAAAATGAACACAGTTTAACATCATTTTGGATGAATGAGGGTCTAATAAGTTTAATGTCTTGTAACAGGGACAAAAGGAACCATGCAGTTTAAAGTCTTTCAGAAAGGACTAAAATAGTTTAAGGTCATATGCATGGACCATAGCTGCACAGTTTAGATTCATGTAGCTAGGAAAACATTGTTTTACATCATGTTGTATGCATGTATATTTATGTTACACAATATACTTCTTCATGATTCTTGCATTGGTTGGAGTCGTGATGAGTTTTCCATCCATTGTGGTTAAAGAATATGCTCCATTTGAGTAGACCTTATGTAATTAGTACAGTCCTTCCAATTTTGGCTCGTGCTTTGGATGATTTTTTCCTGGCATAATTGGATTTATGAGGAACAATACCAATTCTCATTGAAAGAATGAATGAAGACTAACTTTTTTATTGAAATCAGAGGCTATTTGATTTTAATAGACTTCCAAGTGGTGTATAGTGCACAATATTCTATTATCTAATCATTCCAATTCATCCATTCACTTTAGAGATTGTTCATCTGCAGATGGCTGATCACTAATGTCTACTCTAAACGAAGGTAATTAAACCTCAACAGGCAAGACTGCTTCTTTTCCATATACCAATGAATATGGAGTTGACCATGTAGAAGTGCGTGTTGTGGTCTAATAAGCCAATAAAGCATGAAAAAGTTTATCAGGCCATGATTTCTTATATTTTTTCACCATCTTTTTCAGTATGTTTGAATGATTCTTGTTAAAGTCTTTTATTTGGCCATTGTTCATCGCATGATAATGAGGTAAATCGATGGATTTGATGTTGTATTCTTGATGCAACTTTATAAACACAGATGAAAAGAAGTTGGTTTCATTGTCTGTCAATATGCTATGTGACACACCAAATCTGGTAATGATGTTAGAGTTTATGAAGCTAACAATTCTTTTAAAAATAACTTCATTGAGAGGTATTGCCTCATCCCATTTGGAATAGAATTCAGTACCAGTAAGAATATACTTAAACTGCTTGGATGTAGCCGAAGGGTAAGGTCTCATTATATCCATTCCCTATGTGGAAAATGGCCATGAGTATTTAGCTGTATAAAGCAACACTTGTTGGGTCGGAAGAAACACGGGGAAAAGATGGCAAGAGGGGGGTGAATTGCCTTTTAAAAATTTGATTAACAATTTAAAAATCAAAGTATAAATGCAGCGGAAATAAAGAGGCAAGACACGCAAATTGATAACGGAGTTCGGCCAAAGATGTAAAAATGTGTCCGGTGGCTTGGATGATGTTCCGGGGCTTCCTAGGCCTTTATTTATAGGCTAGGAACCTTCAAGTATCCGTTGGAGGGCTTTGGAGCCGTTGGAAAAGGCCTCGGAGCCGTTGGGAGGCTTTTGGAGTTGACTGGTCAAAGCCAACGGCTAGTTTGACCAGTGCTACCGGCTGGCCGGTGCAGGTCCACCGGCTGGCCGGTGCCTTGACAGTGGCTGAGTCTTCTTTTCCAGGCACCACCGGCTGACCGGTGCCAGAGCCACCGGCTGGCCGGTGGTGAGGCAGTAGCAAACCCTGTTCAATCTGGGTGCCACCGGCTGGCCGGTGCTTGGCCACCGGTTGGCCGGTGAGATGGCAGTGGCTCAGCATCCTTTCTAGGGTCCACCGGTCGACCGGTGGTGAAGCCACCGGTTGGCCGGTGGACTGATTTTCAGTCCACTTTGCCTTCTTTCTTTCTTGGCCCAATTCCTTGGCCACCTGATTTGATTCCTATCAACCAAAAACACTTGAAAGAGGATTAGATAAATATGAGGGTGATTGTGATCATGAAAATAAAACCTTGAGGGGTTCGAGAGGTACAACAATCTCCCCCTATTTTGATGATCACAATCACCAAAACAAACAAACTAAAATTGAAAGGAAATGCTTAACCATGATGAAAAGGATTCTCCCCCAATCAATCAAGAAATTTCTCCCCCTTTGTGATTATCAAAATAGAGTGGGGCATAAAACTTGATTGAGGGAAAGGGATTTGAAAAACAAGATTTGAGATTTGAAAATTTGAAACCAATTGTTGGAAATTTTGAAATGAAAATTGAATTGAATATTTTGAAATGAAAATTTTGATACCAAGTGTTGAAATTGAAAGTTGGAATCGAAAATTTTGAAATTGAAATTAAAATGGCTTAATTTGAAATTGAAAGTTTGAATTGAAACAAAAAGCTTAAACAAACCTAACTCCCCCTAAATAAAAACAATGAATCACCGGGGAGTGGGATTTTGAAAAGAGACAACTTTAGGCCCGGAGAGACTCGCTAAGAGGGATTTTTCAATCCACACTTGCCTTGTAGCGGGTCTTCTCCTATAGAATTCATCGGAATAAAAAATCGATTTGGGCCTACCATATCGGGCGTTCTTACAATTACATTCATATATGAGGTGCCCGGATTTTTTGCAATAGTTACAAAATTTAAAGCTAGAGCTCCCCCTTACAAAAACAGTGGGTGCATGGGAGGAGGAGGCTTGGTTGGTATAGCCAAGTCCATTGGTGGTTCGGGAAACCCTTTGGGAACCAAGTATATTGTTCAAATTTTGTTCCCCTTGGGTGAACTTAGCAAGGGTCTCCCTAAGGTCTTTGATGGTTGATTCCATAGAATCAACATTTGGAAAATTTTGGATTTTAAGGGTGAGTTCCTCCTTCTCTTTGAGAAGTTGGTCTTTTTCGGAGGAATGCTTTTTGAAAGATTTTTTCAAAGAAACAAATTTTGAAGAAAGTTCATGAAAACCTTTTTCTAATTGATCTCTAGCATGTGAGAGTTCTTCATATGACAAATGATTTAAAGAATTGGAATTTGAAGAGCAAGAGGAGGAAGAGGAGGAAGAGGAGGAAGATACCTCATGTTTTGCCATTAGGCATTTTTTACCTTGGTCGCTCGAGGAGAAGGAGGAGAATGAAGAGGTGGAGCTATCACTCCATGTTTCCTTTGAAGCCTTCTTCTTCTCCTTTTTCTTGGCCCTTTTCTTGTGGAGTGGGCAATTGGGTACAGATTTTGCATCGGGTTCTTGCTTTTGATCGGATTCTTGCTTTGGAGCCTCGCTAGTACCTTCATAGGTTAGTTCTAAAAATTTCCAAATATCATGCGAAGAGGTGCAAGAAGAAATACAATCAAAAACATTACGATCTAACCCACAATGTAGAGCATTCATGGCTTTGCCATCAAGCTCGAAATTTGCAATGTCTACGGGGGTTCATTTAGATTCATCGGGAGTAGAAAGTGAATAACCATGCATGACAATTTTAAAAATAGGATAACTAATGCTTTTAAGAAATGTAGTCATGCGGGTTTTCCAAAAAGAATAATCGGCTCCATCAAAGAATGGAGCACGATCCAAAGAAAAACCTTCGGGGGCGTAAGAGGTTGAAGCGGTAGAAGCCATCAAAAAGGATCTTTAATTTGAAACCGGTTAGGGAATTATTCAAATACGTCCTCTGATACCAATTGTTGGGTCGGAAGAAACACGGGGAAAAGATGGCAAGAGGGGGGTGAATTGCCTTTTAAAAAATTGATTAACAATTTAAAAATCAAAGTATAAATGCAGCGGAAACAAAGAGGCAAGACACGAAAATTGATAACGGAGTTCGGCCAAAGATGTAAAAATGTGTCCGGTGGCTTGGATGATGTTCCGGGGCTTCCTAGGCCTTTATTTATAGGCTAGGAACCTTCAAGTATCCGTTGGAGGGCTTTGGAGCCGTTGGAAAAGGCCTCGGAGCCGTTGGGAGGCTTTTGGAGTTGACTGGTCAAAGCCAACGGCTAGTTTGACCAGTGCTACCGGCTGGCCGGTGCAGGTCCACCGGTTGGCCGGTGCCTTGACAGTGGCTGAGTCTTCTTTTCCAGGCACCACCGGCTGACCGGTGCCAGAGCCACCGGCTGGCCGGTGGTGAGGCAGTAGCAAACCCTGTTCAATCTGGGTGCCACCGGCTGGCCGGTGCTTGGCCACCGGTTGGCCGGTGAGATGGCAGTGGCTCAGCATCCTTTCCAGGGTCCACCGGTCGACCGGTGGTGAAGCCACCGGTTGGCCGGTGGACTGATTTTCAGTCCACTTTGCCTTCTTTCATTCTTGGCCCAATTCCTTGGCCACCTGATTTGATTCCTATCAACCAAAAACACTTGAAAGAGGATTAGATAAATATGAGGGTGATTGTGATCATGAAAATAAAACCTTGAGGGGTTCGAGAGGTACAACAATCTCCCCCTATTTTGATGATCACAATCACCAAAACAAACAAACTAAAATTGAAAGGAAATGCTTAACCATGATGAAAAGGATTCTCCCCCAATCAATCAAGAAATTTAAGAAAAGGGTTTGGGGTTTGTAGGTACAAACCCCGGGCACTTATTGTAAAAAACCCGGGCACTTAATCTATGAGTGCAATTGTAAAAATGCCCGGTACGGCCAACCCAAATCGATTTTCTATTCCGATGAATTTTATAGGAGAAGACCCGCCATGAAACAAATTTGGATTGAAAAATCCCTTTTGGCAAGTCTCTCCGGGCCTAAATTTGTTTCGGTTTCAAAAACCACTCCCCAGTGATTCTTTGTTTTTATTTTGGGGGAGTTAGGATTTTTTAAACCTTTTTGTGTATTCAAAGTTTTCATTTCAAACTCAACTCTTGGCTTTGAAATTCAAATTTTCTATTAAATTTTCTTTTTTTAAATATCCAACAGTTGGTCTCGATTTTTCAAAACTCTCAATTTCAAAAATTTCTTTCGGTTTCAAATTTCAAAATTCAATTGGTTTTTGATTCAAAACTTTCAATTCAAACTGTTATTCATTTTTCATTTCAAAATTTTCAAAATTTTCAACAATTGATATCATTTTCAATTGATTTAAAATCTTGTTTTTCAAATATATCCCTCAATCAAGTTTTATGCCCCACTCTATTTTGATAATCACAAAGGGGGAGAAATTTCTTGATTGATTGGGGGAGAATCCTTTTCATCATGGTTAAGCATTTCCTTTCATTTTTAGTATTTTTCATTGTTTGTTTTGGTGATTGTGATCATCAAAATAGGGGGAGATTGTTGTACCTCTCAAACCCCTCAAGGTTTTATTTTCATGATCACAATCATCCTCTTTTTTATCTAACCCTCTTTCAAGTGTTTTTGATTGATATGAATCAAATCAGGTGGCCAAGGAATTGGGCCAAGATAGAAAGAAGGCAGAACTGGTCTGAAATCCAGACCACCGGCCAGCCGGTGGCACACCAGCGGCCAGCCGGTGGCACCTGCACTCAAGAAGGAGCCACTGCCTTACCACCGGCCAACCGGTGGCCTCACCACCGGCCAGCCGGTGGAACCCAGCCTCAATAGTGAAGGCTACTGCCTCACCACCGGCCAGCCGGTGGCTCTGGCACCGGTCAGCCGGTGGCCCCTGGAAAAGAATCCTATGCCATTTTGCAAACACCGGCCAACCGGTGGGCCTGCACCGGCCAGCCGGTGGACACAGTCAAACTAGCCGTTGGGCTGTTGACCAGCCTGTCCACTTGGCTCCCAACGGCTCTTTTAGCCTCTCCAACGGCTCCGAAGCCTCCCCAAGGGTTCCATGCCTATAAATAAAGGCCAAGGAAGCCCCGGACACCACCCGGAACTATACGGAAGCCCACGGACATATTTTGCATCAACGGACATATTTTGGATCATTTGGCGTACCTCCGGCAAGCCACCTCAAGGAACCCCAAGTGCTCCATCCAATTCCACATCCAAGGAGCACCTCCAAAGAAGCTTGGGAGCGGCCTTCAACATCTCCATCCAATCAAAGGCGCCCAAGACTTCCTCATATACGGTTTTTATTGTTTTATTCTTTTTGAGCTTAACTTTGAGTTTGTGCCTACAAACTCCCAATTTTCTCATCCCCTCTTTTCTTTGGGTTTCACATCACCACTAAGGTGTGAAAAGGTTGCCAAGCTTTCCTTTAAATAGCTTGAGAAAAAGGTGAGCTATCCTTCACCTGTAAGAAGGATAGTGGGTTCTTGCTAAACCATCAAAAGCAAGTGGGTTCTTGCTAAACCACAAAAGCAAGCTGTAATAGGTCCTAGTGCTACCTCAAAGCCTAGTGGGTTTCTTGCTAAAACCATTGAAAAGCAAGCGGTAGGAATCTCTCAATGGTTGAGTTGGGAGCGGAGACGTAGGCCAGGTTTTTGGCCGAACTCCGTTATCAATTTGCGTGTCTTGCCTCTTTATTTCCGCTGCATTTATACTTTGATTTTTAAATTGTTAATCAATTTTTTAAAAGGCAATTCACCCCCCTCTTGCCATCTTTTCCCCGTGTTTCTTCCGACCCAACAACACTGGGGTTGATGAATGATGTTGGCACATACTTGGAAATTTTGTATCATTGAAGGCCGGAAGTATCCAAGACTTCGGATTTGACCATAATGTCTATGTCCAGACTTGTGGGCACCACATACTCTTTCATGTACTTCTTTCATGACATTAATTGTCCCTTCACCATCAATAGATTTGAATACAATCCCATCAAAACCTCACTTATAGAGAATTCATTGGGGATCTGGGCTATTATAAAGAGTAAAATTGACCACACATCACCAGACCTATTTTTTCACAGCTCTATCAGGTTAGACTGTTCTATTTTGAAGGTATTCCCTGAAAGGTGTCATCCATCTTGTAGTATGACCATATGTCTTAGAAATAGAATTAATTTCACTGATTTCCTCTATTCTTATTTGAAAAAAAAAGTTGAAACTACATGATGGTGGGAAATACTAATGACTGTTTCATCCCGATTTGGTTCTGCCAATGCTATGGCTACATTAGCTAGTGCATCAAGTTGGACATTTTGTAAACATGGGACATAAGAAAATGTCTGTTTCAAAGGAAATTCCTCAATTAACTCTCTATCGTAATAACACAAAGGGATTAACTCATCTTTTCTGATGGAACAGTCCCCGTTGACTTGTTTGATTACAAAATCTAAATCACCTTTTACTTTCATGTGATTCACCTAGGCCTGAAGCGCCAATTCCAATCCTGTGATGAGATCTTGATATTCTGCTTCATTATTGGTACCGCCTCCCAACAATAAGAAGGAATAGGGTAGCACTGCCTTTTCTGGGGAAATAAGAATGATTCCTAACCTAACTTTGTTGAATTTAGGATCTTCCATTTTCTTCCCTGTTGGACTTCTGAAGGCACCATCAAAGTACATTTCCGATGTTTTAGGATTATCTTGAATAGAGAAGACTTCCTCATCCAGAAGATCAATATTTAATGATGTATCTTCTATAGATGGGTGTTTAACATGGAAATCGGCCAGGGCATGGCCCATTATTTCCTTTTGAGACACATACTGGATATCAAACTACGGAAAACTAACTAACCAACTTGCCAGAAGTCCTGTAAACATTGGACGACTAAGGATAAATTTGAGCGGGTTATTGCGAGATACCAATTGGACCTCATGATGTTACAAGTAGTGTCTCAATTTCTAATGTGCAATTATTAATGCTAGGTAGCACTTTTCCATACTTGAATATCGAGTTTCTACCGCAAGAATTGTCTGACTGAGATAGTAAAGGACGTTTTCATTTCTAGGATCATTCCTTTGGGCAAGGAAGGCACCCAATGACCGCTCAAAAGATGTCACATAGAGAAAACGTGTTCTTACTTTAATGGTTGGCATCAATAATGGTGGAATCAATAGATAATTAAAGAGAATGTCGAATGCTTCTTGACATTTTTCATTCCACTAGTAGGTGACTCCATTCTTCATTAGTTTGGTGAAGGGTAAACACTTTCCTGTCAAATTGGCAATGAAATGCTGAATATAGGACAAGTGTCCTTGATGTCCTCTTAATTCATTCATGTTTCGAGGAGGTGACATACCAAGGATTGATTTTTCCTTATCAAGATCAACTTTGATACCACGATAGAATACAACAAGGCCATTAAATTTTCTTGAGGTTACCTCGAAAGCACATTTAAAGGGGTTCATCTTTAAATTGTGTTGTCGTTGTTTGTGGAATATGATTTCTAGATCGACCAAGTGATCAGAAATTTTTCTAGATTTAACCACCAAATCATCCACGTAACATTCATCAAATTTACCCAAAAAGGGTTTTATGATATGGTGTGTGGCTCGTTGATACATTGAACATGCATTTTTCAGTCCAAAGGGAATTACCTGATAGAAAAACACACCTTGAAGAGATCTAAAGGCTATAGAATCTTTATTCTATAGGGAAATTCATATTTGATTGTACCCAGAATATCCATCCATGAAGGAAAGAGCATTGTATCTATTTATTGAATCAACTAGGAGTTCTGTGATCGAAACTGGAAAATCATCCCTGGGAAAATACCAATTAAGATCTCTTATGTCAATACAAACTCTAATTTTCCCATTATTCTTTTTCACAGGGACAATATTAGCCTACCATTTGGGATAATGAACTTCTCTGAAGAAGTTATCCTTGATAATATTATCCACTTCAGCTTCAAATTTAGAGGTATAAGTTGTGTATGTTTTTCTTGCTACTTGGATGATTCCTCGATGTTATTCTGGAAGACCCACATGATTAGTGCCAACATCGGGATCAAGACATGGAATTTCTGTATAATTCAACGAAAACACATCTTGATTATTCTTTAGAAAATAAGTATACATTTCTTTCTCTTCAAGAGTCAGGGCCACACTAATTAAAGTGGGGCGTGGATATTATGTTGTACCCAGATTCATTTATCTATGTTCATCCATAGTGGTAGAGATAACCTCTTCAAATACTGGAGGAGCATCTCTGAGATACTTCTCTTCATCTTCAACATGTGTTACTTCTTTTGTTTCTACTTTCATAGTAGATGAAGAAGTGAAATATCCATGGTTAGGGGAAAAGTTAAAATTTGAACATCTTGGAGATGAGGCTGCCATTTCTGAACCTTTTGTTGATGATGGGTCATTCTAAGGTGATATAAAAGAGATGATTGATTGAGAATTAAAATCATTATTTTCCTCTTGCATTACTATAACTTCTTCTAGTTTGGTTGATGAAGTATAGAATTTCTAGATTTCCGTGGATGAAATGAAGACATCTCCATTTATGCTTTCATCATTTCTTGGTGAATCAATAATTTCTACCTTGATTTCTAGCATGATTGTTGTAACTATCATTATGAATGTTTCCATAAGAGAGATTGGATTTACGTCTATGCTAAAAATTTGACTAATAGGTAACACTTAATCTGAACTCATATGTATGAATGGGTATACTGGAATGTTTTAAAAACCATATAGAGCATTAATTTTGGTGACCTTCTTCACCATGGATTTTACTTTTCCCTCCATGTGATAAAAATATGCCTCAATTTATTGAGATTCACATGTCTTCAGTGGGGAGTTTTCACCATAGAATGTCCCAATTTTACCATTGAAAAAAATATTTGAGACACTGATGGTATGATGAAGGTACTCTTGCATGTTGATGTAGCCAAGGTATTCCATGAAAAACGTTGAAGGATGTGTCCTAACGAATAACCATGAAATATAAATAGGAAACAAGATCTCCAAACTGAATTCTGAGTGTAATTTCGTTGAATGGTTCTTGTTCATTTTTATCATATCCTTGCAACATCAATGTGGGAGGAGATAAATAAGATTCGGTGAGGCCCATTCGACAAAGGGTATGAATAGGAATGAGATTGACTCCTAACCCCTTATCAAGGAAACCTTCTTCAATGTTTATATCATTGACTTTGCCAGATAAATTCAACGGTCTGATATGCCCATGTAAAAAATAATCTTCATCTTTATCTGTAAAAGATATCACTGCATGGAATTCTACAGGATCATTCTCTATATGGTAGACCTCAGCTACAACAATTTCAGTTTCAAATTCTTGAGGACTTGACAAAGCCATAATAAGCGCCTCCTGAATATATTTTGATAGATTCAAGGCATCCAAAATTGATAACATTGCTGGTACCTGGGAAAAATGTTTCAAGACATCATACTTTTGATCTAATGGTCTACGTTTCCCAACAGGTAACTATGGTTCTGCAGGTGCCTTAGAAGTTGATGCTTTGGAAGTGGATGCATATTGTATCGGGGTAGGAGTTGGAAATACTCATGGCTTCAGTAGATTAGACCGAATAGGTCTATTTATGTGATGAGAGGAAAAAGTGGTAACCTCTAACTGGCATTCCAAAATAACTGCATCCGGACCGAATCTACCATGTGTGGAAGAACTTTCTTGTTCATGTTGAGCTCGGTGAAGGGATTTTCCACGAGTTTCAGCTACATATACAGTTCTGGCAGGGGTAAGATTGAAATAGTGGCTTCTGGAATATCCAAATCGTCCCCTATATCCTAGACCTCTGTCACTTCCTCTAATTCCTCTATTTGATACAGGGAACTTAGGCTCATAAAAATCAAGACTTCCATTGGAATAAGGATCTGTTAAATAAATCTTGTTAACGAAACCAAAGATCAATTCTTCATCTAAGGAAGATTCTTCCTGATTATCCAATTCTGGCTATTTAATTTGTTAGGGAGGTGCCTGTGCATTTGAAGTAGATGACTTGAAATTATCCATAGTCATAGACAATTTAGGGTTTGACACATAGTTGTCTTCTTCTGACTGCTCTTCTTTCTTCAAATTATGCTTCTTCTTCGATGATTTTCCTTCGGATGAAGGTGGTTTTGCTGTGTCATTCACAGCAGAAGACACAATTGGATTATTCAATTGTGTTCGTAAAATGTGATGTATTCTGTTGATCATTTTCCTGACCATACAATCATTATATTTCTGCACATTTTTACTTTTGACTTCATGCCACATGCCTTCTTCCTCTGGATCAATAGCAGTAACACAAGATACATGGGATGAAAAACCATTCAGCTTGACCCGTCCAGAGTCCAACATCATTTTCATGAGGTATTGGAAGACAAAAACTCATAAATAGAATTCCCCAAAATCTAATGAAATGATAAATATTTAGAGAGGCCTTCATCTCCTTCTTTGTTCGGCCTTTTGGGCCTTGGAAACTAAACCAGGATGTTTTCCAATGCTGAGATGATCTATCCTGGAACTTGTTTATTCAGGGAAGAATAAATATTATTCTTCAAATCGTAAAACAATTTCTGTCTTTGATATTTTTTTTCATCATGATGAGTTAGCCATTTTTGTTGATGTTCAGGAGGTGGAGCCCTTCGATATGATGATGGTTTTGAAGTGGAAGCAGGTACAGGTGCTTATTGAAGTGTAACTGTAGCAGCATCTACATTACATATTCTCCTTCCTAAAACTGATGGAATTACATGAGTTTTAGCCTTAGTATTCATAAGAGAGTCCTCTATCTGCTGTGTAATTGAAGTATGGTCTCAAAACCCTCATGTGTATTTTACAGGGATCAACAGTGTGCATAATTCATCACGCAGATTTGCCATAGTGATTGGAAACAACTCTTCTTGACGGAGTGCTAAACATAAGAAATATTTTAATCCTTTCCAGAGGTTAATGAAAACTAATACTCTTTCATTTTACCTTTTCTTATAATTAATAAGATAATAAATTGTCGTGATTCGCAACGATGTGCTAAATTGAAGAAGGAATTTTTGACGGAGATCCTCCAACCCAATAATTGACCGACATTGAAATCATGTATATAAGATGAAATAAGGTCCTTGTTATGACTGTACAAAACACCTAATCATAACTAATTATTGTTGTTGAGGATTTCCCATCATAGGATCACAATGAGAAACAAAATGTGTTATGTGTTTTTATGAATTTCCCAATCCATTAAAAACTGGGAATGTGGTACTTGCAAAATTTGACAGGGGAGAAATTGCTTCCACCCATTCAAAGTAAGATCTATTTTACGTTTGAACTGGTGCACGCTTATCTTTCATAGCTTCCAATTGAGCTGTTAATGACTCAATGGTAGCCATTAATTTTTGAGAAACATCTGCTTGATCTTGAACTTGTGCAGGTGCAAAAACTGGAGTTTGGATGGGTGTGGTGATCAGTACTTCCACTGATGTTAGTATTAGCGATTGCTGTCACGTATGACCCATAGGATTACACTTGTGAGAGTGTAACATCAATGGAGGATATTCTTGATCCATCCCATTAGCTGCAACAAATTACCTTGATTTATTAACTCCAATGTGCTATGTTGAAATACTACCTTGAAATAGTTCTTCATTTAACATCCGTAACATGTTCATTTCTTCCTCTTGATGTGAGAATATTTCCTCTAATGAGTTTGATTGGCCTTCTCCAGAGGTAGGGTGGAATGTAACCTGATGTTTTACTTTCCCCTTGTTGGAATCCTTTTATAGAGGGGGAAGTTGGTTATCTGAAGGAATACCAAAATTCTGGGTAAGCCTTTGATTATGGGTATGCACAACTTCCTCATTTGTTTCACTTCGTACTGTCTCTTGAACAAAAATGTCTTAATCTGATTCCCCTAAGTGAGACTCATGTTCTGTGAGATCGGTGAAAATGACATTGATGACATTTATAGATGCATAATGCATTTCTTCCCTTTTTTCAGTGCTTCTATGATATTATTTTCTTCCATGTCCATTATTAGACATTGCCTTTTTTTAGTCGATCCCTAAGGAACTTCTTGATGAACCATAATTTTGTGGAAATTTTGTTGATAATTCGGCTCTTCATTCCTCCTGTGGCTTCTTCCCTAATTGAGAGAAGACTATCTTTCACTAAGGAAGAGATTGAGAATATTAAAATGTCCCCAGTCTGATGGACTGGGGTTGTCCCTATTCATCCTGCTCAACTCCTCGAATCCTATCTGTTGATCACGAGGGTTGGAATAAAAGAGTCCACAGTCAACAAGCTGAGGTGGCTCTTGAGCTGCTATATCTGAAACTTTTTTGAAATCTCTCCTGATTTTGTGGTCTTTAGTCAAGAAATTAGCCAGATTCATCAACCTACTTCCACTCAAATCACCTGGCTCAGTTAAACGTTGGATTATTTCAGACACCTCTTTTACCTGATGATGTTCCTGCTCTAAACGAGAATCATGTTTGATATTCTCATTTTCATAATGAAAGATTAATTTGAAAACTTTTTCTTTATATGCCATACTTTTTGATGAAATAGTTGAGGGATGTTCTTGAGAAAGCATCTGATTACACACAAAACCATTTGGATGTGGCCAGCCATGGGCAATAACATTACATAAGACCACTTTTTGCGGGCTTTATTGGATGGAGAGTATAGTGAAATGCAATACTCCATGAACACCCCATCCCCTAATATGAATATTAGATGGGGCATTGGTAACTAACTGGTGAAACCTTTTTAATGCGCCATGGAATGAACGCTAAAGGGATCTCTTCTACTTTTCAACCTTTAGATGTCAGGAATCTGGGAGAGATACCAAATCAATTTGGCATTGTAACCCATCTATTATCTTGACATGATTTTCATATTCATTATAAGAAGATATTTTATCTTTTATGTGACAAATATTTTTCCATATGTTAAGATCAATATTATGAATACAATATTCTTTCAACGTTTTTGGAATATCATACTGGGAGTTGGCCAAAGGCCAAAACATGACTAGTACTTCACCTTTTTCCAATTGTTTTCTCATATTCAGTACCTCCCCCTTCATTATTCGATGAAGATTATTCTAACTTATTGGACCAAAGCTAGTGTTTCCTTGTTGCATCATCAAATTCATCAAGAACGGTAGAGAATTCATTTGTCAACTTAGATGATGAATGACCCAGGGGTGGAACAGAGAATAACCCACACTTCGGGTTATCTTTTTATTGAGAAATTATTTCACCTGCTAGCAGTAAATCATCATATATGAATGGATTCACATTTGCATGTGCCTCAAGATAACATGTCTTTCTAATTACTACATTGTCCTTTGAAGAGTTTTACAGGAAATGCGAATTACTACTACATAGAGGACTTTTGAATCTAAATTCATCATCATGGAAAGGACCACCATGGTGGGTTTCAAAAAAAGATGAATCCTCTTGCTCCATTGTCTTCTGGCCATGTAGAAGGTTATTGTTGCTCTCATCTGAAGATGATACTTTGATATCGACTGAACTATCATGAATAAAGCCTTCCTGAGGTAATTTCTAATGATGTCCTTCTGAATTTTTTTTATTTTTGGAATCTTGAAATGAGAGAGTAGAATATAGAGTTTCAACAGGCAATTGTTTGTGTGCATCAAGTACTCCAGCATCCAGCAATGACTTATTGCAGATTGGCTCTGGATTTCTTGACTGTGTTGGATGGTTCTTTTTTTAGACGCCTTTTTACTGACTTTGGAAACAACTTATTGATGAGAGTGGTTATTATGGGCAGGTGTATGTGCCTGCTCAAGAGAAATGGTCAGGTTAGACTAATTATCTCAATTCAAATCGGGTGTATGTGATTATCTTAGTTGTCCAAATGACATGGGAGAGTATGCCCAATGACTCTCTTGGACTGGAATAGAGGTGTGTATCTACTCCGGAGTGACATTTTGATGAGTCACTCCACTGAATGGGATATATTTATATTTCTTTCCCTATGATGTTGCTAATGTTTTTATAATATTATAACATGTATCCAGAATATGGGCAGGGAATTTCATATACTCTTTCACCATTGTCAGAATGTTCTTGGTGACTTATGCTTTTGGAACATGAATATATGTCCATTCAGTGTCTGGAGTAGGTGTATGTTCCTATTTCTATCCTCCTTTTCTTTTCAATGGATATTGATATTACTTATGCAAAGGGGAAGAGAGTAGAGCCTTGTCCAAATTTGTCATCTGAGCTTTTGACTAACTTATCCGGGTGCAACCAAATGAGACTGTTGGCATACTTTATGAACATCGGCAGGTGTATGTGTCTGCTGGATGTTCAACATCAAGTATGGTTGATGGGTTTCCTTCAATACTAGTAGATATGACTTCTGACATAATTGGTGGTTGTAAGAAGGTGTATGTGCCTGTTTACAGGTGGTCACCACATTTGGTTGGCGAGCTTCTTTGGATGCAGTCAGACGAGCTTCGTGACTGGATGTTTAATTATAAACAGGTGTATGTGCATGCCTATAGTACCCCATTGGAATAACCTGATGATATTGGTGGGTTGCTTCTAGATGAGTCTTATGCACATCGTAATTAGAACGGATGGGTGTGTGTGCCCGCTCATTTCCTGCCATAAAGTTAGATTGATGGAATTATTTAGAGGGGGAAGTGGTAAGAACCATCTCTTTGTTGGCTGAATTTTTCCTATGATGATTCTTCTTGAGTGACCAGGTCTATGGAACCTAAGCTGAACTCCTAGAAGTGATACCCTCATCATGTTGAGGGTGCAGTACAGCACGAGTCTGGTGGTGACTGTTGATGGGAGTTCTCAGGAAGGATTCATATATTCATGAATTGAGGACTTTAGTGACCTCTTCATTCACCTCCCTATAATATGTGAAGGAATGGTTATTGTGTTGTGTGGATAATGACCTGAAATGGTTGGAGATGGTGGTTAGCCGCACCTACTTCTTGATCACTGGTCGTCACTATCCAGACAACCAGGGTTAGTTGTTAACTTGGAAGGCGTGTCGAGCGGCCTCCAGAGTCGGGATAGTACACTATTGATGGTATTCCCTCACTAATGCATTTGATATCCAATGATGAAGATGCTGAGTAGGTGGTGTCTTCTTCATAGCGTATGAGGATCCAATAGGAGTAGCGGCCAAAGCATTCACTGGTGTGAACATTAACGAAGCCATTTTGTGATGCAAAAAGATCTTTGAAAGGAGTGGATGTTTGATATGGCAGACATAATAAAAATAAGTCTGGAAAGACTACATCTTTTGGATGAGCAATTCTGTTATTGACTGCTTTTTTCCCCTTATATTGAGTTTTGTAGGGGTCTAAATATTGATTAAAACATCATTTTAACATTCTTAAGGATTCACATTGGTTTGACAATTTTTTTTATTCTGTAAATGGGTATGACCATGTTGGTTTAAGGATAAATCATTCCAATCAGTTTTAATGGGTTTATTCATAGAACTGGAAACATCCAAATATTCTATATCCATTTGGACCTACTATCTAATGGTAGGTGCTCATTAGTTACAGACTGATGATGATTAATAATTTGAATTAGTAGAGATGATGGGATGTCTAAATCAACACACCTTTTTTGGGGAATTATTGTCTACTCTAGAACTCTCTTATAGATTTAAGTTATCTTCACGAATCCTCATTAATATAAAAAGCAAAGAAAATTGATTTTCCCTTTAGATTTATAAATAAATGATTGATATGTATGAGATTTAGAGAGTCTTTTATATTTCATTTAGGTTCTTCATCGATAGAGAGTCATCCGTGTGTATTGGAGATTATTAGTAAATGATTTTCTTTAATACATTATATAGAAATTTCTTGGTCATTATGATGACCATATTTGTTTTAAAGCCACACAGTGGGGAACTTGAAGTTTATTGTCATTCGGAATGATAGGAATTATTTCAGAGTTGGGATCATACCTGCAGTTGAGTTACCTACGTATCCTTGTTAATAAGGAATCAAAACACACGTAGTTTGAGAATTAAGACTAGTTTAATGTCATATGGTACAAATGAGAATTAATCGGTGATGGGACTGAACCTTAGAAAGGCTTCCTATGTACTTAACTATTATGTTAGAGTTAAAATTCCATGTAGTTTTGTTAACAAGTGTGGGTTATACATATGAATAATGACCCAAAGAGAAGTGTCGTGGCTACTTTTACACACATAGCTCGTGTGAGTCATGCTTGATGTAAGAAACAAGAGGAATCAGAAAACCTGACGACTTGTTCCAAAAAATATGCGGTCATAAAGAATGATATGGTTCGTATGTATGTGTGACTGCCCAAGTAAATGAAGATCAGGACATAGTTCAGGAAATAAGCCTAGGAGCAGGGTCCATAAAGGGATTTGTGCTTTTATGGAGATTTGGAATTTTAACATTGGACTTATTCCTGAAAAGGAATCCCAAATTAAGAGGGACTTATATTGGGACTTACTCTAGAGAAGGAGGACCATTTCAAAGATAACTTATAACATGGGACTTACTCCTGATAAGGAAGCCCAAATTAGGGAGGACTTGGGGCTTACACCTAAGGAGGATTCCCATTAATAGGGTCCATAATTGAATTTGTGTTTTGTGGAGATTTATATTTTAAATTTGCTACATACTCATAAAGAGGATGCCCAGAATAGAGGGGGACTTTAACTTATGGTTGGCGCTTACTCCTGAGAAGGATTCCCATATCAAAGATTCTATCATCTTAAGGGATGAGGCTGAATGAAGGGAACCTCTAAACGTAGTGATATAAAGTTATATAAATCACAAGTTTTTAGGAGATATTCTAGAGAAATCTATTCAGAGAATGATGAATGAAAAGAAACCATGCCATATGTTGCTTCGAAGAGGGTTTTGAAGGCTACATCTTGAAAAGGAATGGAGGATTTGAAGAAAATAGGTGAATAGGTAGGAGGGGAACCCAAAAATAGGTAGGTTCACAAGTCTTATTTGGGCATGCATATCCTGGTCGCGCAAGTATAATTGCGTGACATGAGTTCACTTGGGAGAAAGAGAGCATGTAAGATAATACTATGGTTAGACTTGTCTCAATCACTTAGTATTTTCCCTAGATGCTTCTAGAAGGGCGGCACACAATCTTCCATGAGAGGACAAGGTGGCGCGCAAGTGTCTCCATTTCCCTTAAGGGTTGGACACTTAGGTGCGCAAGTATTGATGAGTTCTAATACTTAGGCCTTATTCATCCTCTTTAGAAATTCCATTATATGTAATGAATTACCTTAGATGTGTTCGGAGGAATTTAGACGGAGACTTGGGGGATCAGAGATTCAATCTATGTTTTGGATTTTTTCCATCCCCAAAATCGGGGGGCCCATGGGGTATTTAAAGGCCACTTGCGGTTTGGGAGAAATTTAACTTATGGTGTGCAAGTGACTTGCACACCTCATGTCTGGTGTGCAAGTGACTTTCACACTCGAGGCGGGCACACAGGTATACATCCACGCCTTAATCCATTTGCAATATTTTATGAATCTTTCTTCTTATTTTATTGAGGTACTCTCCTTAGTAAATCTTTGGACTTTATGATGGAACAGAGCATCAATAATAGTTTTCAAATGTATTTTGGAAATTTTCAAATTCGGAACCTTGGGATTTGTGGTAAAGAGACACCGGTTTCAAACTTTTGTGAGGAACCACTATGAAGTAACCATTTTGGATATAAATGTACTGTGGATAGACTCGATAAATTATGGTATCTATGATATGAATGGTTAGTCTATTTATTTTCTAGTATATATTTTTCTATATTCTTGGTCCCAATTTTTGGTTCTTTTGTATTTAATTTTATTCATGGCTCGATGGTTTTTATCATAGAGTATTGCTAAATTGTGTATAAATGACGTTATATCACATAGGATTTTATGTTATGTTACATCCTTGTTATTTGATTACATGGTAACCTCTATATGTATGGATTTAGATTCAAATTTTTATTACTATTACATATCATTATTACAGATTGAAAATTTGAATTTATTTTTTGAAAACTAAAGTTAAAATGATTTTTAATTGGATTTTATATTTTTGAAACTGATTTGTAAAACTATTTTTCATTTAAAAGATACAAATTTTGCATTCTTTATATAAAAAAATTTATAGATTCAGTTATTGTATATTACTAGGATCTGTGGTCAAAACCTAATTTTTAATTATGGTAGTATTGGATGTATTATTAAAAGCTAATGGTAATGTGGAGGGAATTCTATAGCTTGTCAACATTATCATTTGGTCTTTTCCTTTAGTTTTGGTTGGTTTAGAAGAGAATATTTGTCACATTGAGACTTTTTTATCTTTATTTATCATTACAGTCATGTTTATTTTGTTTTTATTATACTATAGGGATATGGTTGGAACCCTCCCTTCAACAAATCACTCTGGTCATATGGAAAATTTCATTATGTAGATGACTTTTAGTGTTCTATGGCTTTATCTCACCATGTGACGGTCTACTAAGGTGTTTGGATTTATTGATCATGTTTGGTCGATTAAAATTTGGTAATAGGGGAGGTTCATAATAATGTGTGTTAACACTTTATGAATTTGGTTCTATGACTTGGGTATACATGATTAATGATCATCAGAATTTGGGTAGTAAGTGTGGAAGAATTGATTAGCTAACAAACATTAATGAGTTTACCCGAGTAACTGTTGGTGGTCAAAGACATTTAAAAAGTTTGATATTTCGGTATTTTGGTATTTTGAATGAAATATATGGTATTTATACATAAATAAAACAATTTATTATATTTATGTTTTCATTGATATAATTCGATATTTCACTAAATTCATGTCATTTAAATGATTTGGTTTAATTTATGAAAGCATTTCTATGATTTTGGAATGTTTTTAGGATTTAATTAGTAATTATATTGTGATTACTAGAAAATTAATATAAGATAAAATATTCCAAATATGATAGATGATTTTTTCTGAAATATTACATAAAGTAATCCTTTAGTGGGCCCTTCTTTCATAAGAGGTTTAATCTTCACTATTCAGACAGTAGGTCAAGTGGCTATCCGGATCCCAACAAGTGTGGGGGTCATCGATTTATGTTTACTAGGTCAAATCCACACATATTATGTGATTAAAATGAATAAAATATTTATAAAGAGTATCTTGAGATTATTGAGGGGAAATTAAATTTTTTAAAGTGTCAAGTAGACTCGAATGCAGGTTTTCGAACATCTGTCCTTGATCGATTGAGGTGTACATATTCAGACTCTATTTTATAAACTATGATACATGAGTACCTGATCTATTATTATTTTAAGAAAATATTTAATCAAAAATATTTACACTAAGATGTTACATGTGATAGATACTTTTTAGCTTCCAGCCCCAGAGTAGGGGAAGTATATCATTCTGCAGTATTCTACCCATTTTTTGTGATGGTTCATCTGGAATTGAATATTTTCACTAATGAGTACATAAGGGATAGATGAATTGATAGAGGATTCAGTCATATTGTTAGTTCAATGATTATTATCATATAACCAATAACATTTGGGGAGGATGTTGACAAAGGAACTTTATATGGAGTAGACATTTATGTGAACATAAGTTTGGGAGGGGAATTGTTTATTATTGTTATTAGCCAATGCATATCCTCTATCCATAAAGGAAACATATGGCTGATATGTTCACTTTAGTAAAAATTTTGTGTGCTTCTTCAAGTAAGAATCATATTATTTTCTATCAGTGTGGGTGGTCTCCCTATATCATACCTAACTATATAAAGGCTTTTAGGACGTGACATCATTGAGAATTAACAAGCCATATGATGCTTTTCTATGAAAGGGTGTACAAGGGATGTAAGAAAGGATGCTCTACCAATAATGGATCAGAGGTTCATACCAGGGCCTCAAAGTGTGTTATGTGTAAAACTCACGAAAATAAGGATTTTATTGTCTCTAGTACTTAACATCTTTAGTAAAATAGGGAAAGATCCAAAGGAATCTAAATCATGGCCTGATAAAAATAGTGGTATAGAATTTATATCATTATCTATGGATCTATATTGGTTTGATATAGGTGATAATAATTATTTTATATTATAAATGTTATTTTACCCATTGATCATGTGTCTGGAACATATTATACTATTTTTTGGATATTTTCATGAATCTACGAAGGCAGTTCGAACAAGGTTTAACATGTTCATCTTTTCTGGTGATGATAGCCAACTCCGAGGTAGAATAAGACTTATTGGTTCATTGATTTGATACCATGGACATAGTTATTAGCATGTATTGAATTTTTTGTATTAAGGCTTGTATATACTATTATCACTGATGGGTAAAGTTATTATCTATCAATGGGGTCAATAATGTCCTTCAGGGTGAGTGGTACTCCATATTATGAATTTCAGGGCATGATTATTCATTTGTTAGGGTAATATCACTTTATGTTTTTGATATGTTGCTTGATCCAGTTGACCCTTATTTGGGTGGTCATCTTCTATTTGGGTTGAATGCATACCCAAAGGTCTTTCAGATGATTTTTATAATTTACCATTCTATAGAGAGGTCATGTTTTTTATTTACCTACTTCCTAGTATGATTTGATCCTCTAATCCAACTTACCAAATAGAGCCTATTGAGTTTTTGGAATATATGGACTTCTTTATGACCAAGAGTCAAAATGACTTATTTTTTATAGCACGTCACTATTGTCCTCACATGTCATCTTTTCATAAGATGGAAGATGATATGATAGAACTTCTTATTTATTATTTCAAGCTAAATGAAGTGATTTTTAATAAAAAATATCATTTTATTATAATAGATGATATATTTTTCTTGTTTAGTGGTGCATGATAGTTTTCAATTATTTAATTGTGGTTTGGGTTCTATTAAATTAGATTCTAATAAGTTGATATATCCATGAAAATGTTAAGTATCTTTTTTATGAATTTTTAGATTCTAGTTATGCTATTAGGATTGAATAAAACTCTTATTGTGAATAAGAAACTAATAGAATGTATCATCCATTGGTTCATGGACACTTTTTTTTATTTCATTGGATGATATTTTGGTGTAAACAATGTTAGAGAAGGATCATCAACACCAGTAAGATATCACTCTTTATTCCCTGATGGAAAATTATCTATATGGAAAGCCCTCCAAATGTGAGTTTCGAATCTAGGGAGTGATTTTTTTTGGAATGTGACATTTAAAAGGGATTACATAGTGTATAATAAAAATATATAGATGGCTATATCCTAATAGTATCTCAAAAGTGTGCTTGGAATCCAATGTTCCATGGGTTTTGTTGGGTACTAATGATAGTAAGATCCGAAATTCTCCATACATACATCTTTGATAAAAACATTAACCTTGAATGGTGTAATGTATAAATGTATTGAAAACTTCCCGACATATATTGTAGAAATAAAAATGAGGTTGAATTCATCACTGGTTCTGATTCTTATAGAAATGAGTTCCTATAATTATCTTTAATCAAATTATTCGGGAATGGTTTTGGGATGTGTCTTAACGTAGGGAAAACATGTGGTGGCCAATGGATTGTGATAGTTATTCCCTATTAATAATAACTATGCTACACATGATGCTAATATGGTAGTGGTTATTCATTAACTCAAAATTTTAGGAAACTACCTCCTTGGAGAGTGGTTTATAATGTATTTTTATTATAATAAATTGAAATATATTTATACCAAGTGGGATCAATGAAACCGATTATATATAGTGTTTCTATATAATTTTGAAATTGATATTGCATATACTTATGGGAAGGAAATGTGATTTCTTGATGAATTGATATGTAAATTACTAATACATTCATTGAAAAAACTAGTTGATAAGTGTCCAGTAAAGAGTTTTTTTGAGATGAGCTGAGTAGTTGAATGGTTTAGTGGATATGTCTTCATTGTTTCGATAAAAGATGGATCATATTTGGATGGGATATTTCATCTTGAGTATATGATAGAAGCTTATTGAAAAAATTTAGTCAATTAATTTATAATGGGGATTCCTTAGGTGAGTGGCATCAATCTCTAAGTGGCACTTTGTGCTTCTATGTTAGGTAGGTTGTTTAGTTTTATAAAAGGAATGAGTCATGATATAGTGTAAACTAATCTAGTTTGTTTTCCATACTAGGGATATTGTGATGTATCAAAAATTTAATAATTGTAATTGGTGTCTGGAAATGAGGTGTTTGATTGTGGATTTTTTTATGGAAATATCTTACATGATAAATAATTATGGTAGATCACCAGAGGCTTGCATATTTTTATATCCCTCATCCGTACTAGTATAAGAGTAGGGTGATATTTATATTTATTTAGATTTTGGTTTTTATGGAATCCTTGTAAGAATTATGCTATTTCTTATATCATTGATTGAATCATGATATCAGATCATTTTCTCCCAGTCTGGGATAAGTTGAAGGTGGAATAACACAGGGACTTGAATGGTTGAAATATTCCTGAGACATCACTGTGTTCCCTCAATGGTTGTATCTGACTGAGACATATGTTTTACCTTTATATTATATAATGGTTTATATGAGGTGACAAATTCAAATTTTAAATTTATTTCAACTTATATATTTTAGAAGGATGGATTGAAAAAGAGGGAAAAATTGGTTCTTGAGGATATGATCCATGATTTTATGCTTTATTTTGGTGTATCTTGGGAAATAATTTCCATATAGTCATGTTTTAATATAAAAATAATTTTTAGGAAACCATTGAGATAACAAACACATAGGATTTTTATGGGAATAATTTTAGATCCCCCTTATTATGGTTATATTTGGGAGAGTAGAACATGTATAGGTCGATTCATGTTCAGGAGATGATAGAGATGGTAAAATTGATATGGAAGAGATAGATAATGGTATAAATTTTTAAAAAATCATAAGAAAATCTCTATCACCAGGTGCAAGAGTATGGGTTCTGTGATTAGGTTTTTATTTATGTTTCACCTCGATTGTTTTATCATTAATTGGGTAGGTAAGGTAAGTCTGAATCATGGTTTACTATCAACATTTAGTTCTTTAGAAAAATTAGAATGGTGGCCTATTTCATGGACTTCACATATGGTTTGACAACAATCTACGATGTGTTCATTGATTCGTTGATTTGGGGTTATATATCACATCCTTCCATTTTTATTAGATGTGAGGATGTTGATCTTGATATATTCTGCACATTGGGTGAGCATCCAATTCTGATTATATATTTATGAGGGATGTTATTGTGTAAAAAAAAATTATTCGACCATTTTGGGTAGTGTGGAATTGAAAATAGGGTTCCTATGATATGTGGGATAGGTAATTGTTTATGTAGCCACATTGGCCTTCTCATTTTGTGGGATAAAGAATTTAAGGGATTTGGGGGGTATAAATACTTTAAGGTTGGGATACTGTAACACATTGTCACAATTTTAATGTACTCCCAAGTTTATTATTTTATTATTATCCATAATTAGGTATTTATGCATGCTTTTCATGGATGGAGAAAAATTATTAGGATGTTAAAAAAAATGTTTACAAATGAATGTTTATTTGAATTTTTGGGATTTGGGTATAAATATGTTAGTGGATTACAGGGGTTCCCCTCATGTTTGGAGAACATCCTAGGTTCCATGTGCCTTTTATCCTTAAACCTACAATTTCTGTTGTGTTAAAGGTATTTAAACACCATGTAATTGGGTTAAACCACCACTATTCATGTCCTTATATAATTTCTTAATAGATAATTTGTGTGAAAATATTACACTCCATGTAATAGTTTCATGATGTGCAATAGTATGAAATCACATTTTAAAAAAGGCGACATTTATTTCGATGATTTCATTATTTAGGGAATATAAAATGTGTAATGGTATTAACTGATTTTTATGTCTTAAATATTATGTTTTTATGGTGTTTTGTGGTTATTTTATTCATTCATTATACCTGAAATTTCCTTCTATTAAACCAAATCTCTTTGTAGGTGATATTTAGATCTCCGCCCCTTCCAAATTTATTTGTTTGGAAATTGAAATTCATTTTTATTTTAGAGATCATATCCTTGTAAGTGTTCTATCAGGTTATTCATTCCCCAGTTCATAGATATTTTATTTAATGTCATATGGTTTCAAATTCATTTTTAGATATTTTTTTATCATTCCGTTGATGTTTCATTTTGTTATTTTACTTTTGAAGGCTGATCTCTTAGTTTCTAGTCACTGTTATAGAATGTTCCTACATTTATATTGGTATGAGGGAGGTGATTCCATAAAATGATTAATTTGATAAATTTATTACCATTATTTTAAAATTACTTTGGGTGTTTCATTGATTTTATGTTATATGTGGTATCAAAAGTATTCTTTTAAATAAAATTGTTTTTAAAGGGGTTTATCATTGAAAATGGATTTTCTTGATCTACAAATATATTTTCAAACATCAATGTATATTTTATTGGATTTTAATATGTTTTTTATATGTTTGGTCGTAATTTTTAAATTTATTTTTACATTTGGGACACTAGGAACCTTTGGTTAATCATTAAAGAGACATAGAAAGCCTCAAAGTGTGAGACACCACTCGGAGGTAACCCTTTTGGATATTATTGGATTTTTGTTAAAATATATATTGTTTGGTACTAGCATTATGATTTTTTAATCTCATTAGTGTATAATATGTATTATAGCATAGTTTAGGTCCTAATATGAGAGTCTTCTATTAATTTCATTATTGTTTTTAATGTGGATTATTGACCAATGTTTTTTATAAGTGGTTGAATCAAATATAATAACATGATATGTTATTTCAAAGATATGAGTTTACATGTATACCTATTTATGTATAGATTGGTATTACTTATTTTATAACTTGTTATTATAATGTTTCTAGTTTTTGAATATGAGTGGATTTTTTTTTAAAAAAAGTTAATTATTTACATTTGGCTTTTTAATTTTTTTAAAAAAGTCATGCAATTTTTTTGAAATCTAAAACGCTTCCATTCATAATATTATACCTTTTTTGGACTCTTAGGTGGTATCCTATTGGGATTTATATTTCACCTTATTATTCCCTTCGGGAGATTGTAGATATTTTATTACATGATATGGGTAAATGGAAAGGCATATTTATGAATTTTAGCTTCACCATTATTCTTTTACTTCTATTTCAGTTGGTTTAAGGTCAAAATTTATAACATGGATATTATTGGGTCTTGCATTAATCCTGCTTTCAGTTTTAAATTGTTTGGACTAAATTGTATGGATATGGCTTTATATTTTTCTTCAATATAATATTATGGATTTATATTTTTTTTATTAAATACGATAATTGTAATATTATTTTTATTTACTTCACTATGTGATACACAACTTGAGTGTTTGGTTTTGTTGACTCAGCTCTTTCTATTACACATTTACAATAGTTTTTTGGTCCAAAAAACATCATATATGATGTGAAATATTTTCAATTCAAACAATATTTAGGAGTTCAATTGAAAATTAACAATAAAAAATCCCGGAATGATGTTTAACTCTAACTACAAAACTTGGATTCACTCCATATATACAATTACTATGTCATGTATTTCAAAATTAATTTCTAAATATTTGGATCTATATGTCAATTTGTAGCCACAATAAAAAATCATACATATATCTTATTTTTTCCATATTTTCCCTCATTTAAATTCAATCATATCATTTTTGATTATTTAAATTTTCAAATAAAATATTTAAATATAGATATATTTGATGTTTCCAATTTCAATCTATAAGAGTCTTAGTTTATTTTATGTCAGACCTCGAATTTTATTTCATCATAAATTATGATGTCCATATTTTAGACTCTCTCATAGTTCTTATTATTCAATCATCTATACCACACAATTGTTCATGTGGTAATATTTTATCTAGAATACCAAATACATTGGGAAAATATCATTTCACCGGATAATGAGAATATAGAAGAACATTTTCTTTATGATGTATTTCCTTCAATATTTGTAGAAAATCTATAAAACTATTATCACACAATCAAATTTTTCCTTCATAGTAATCAATAATTACACAGTTTATGAACATGTAAATTTTTAATGACATGGATACAATGGGTTATTAACATCACCAAATAAACAATCAATTATACAAACAATAAAAATTTTGTATATTTTAATAACATAATTCATCTCATCAATTTTATATGAATTTTAATCACTAAAATCCTAATCATTATTTGATCTAGAAATCAACCCAAATTCACTATGCCAACTCCAAGTATTTTAACATAGATTTAATGTTCTTGAAATTAATTTACAATTGGAATATTTATATTGTATCATTTATTATTTAAATTCCTCAATAATGGAGGAAACAATAGGTTGCCTTTTGAAAAATTTCTTTTAGGAATTTTGAAATGAGTTTTCTCATTTGGTATATTCTTCACAAATTTATATTGTAGTAATCTATTTTTGTAACATTTTTAATATAAAATATTTCATGATATATAAATATGTTATAATATTTGAAATTAAATTTCAAAAATATATTTAGAAAAAAAATAATGAGACACAAAATATATCACAAACCTGAAAAAGATAACATATTTCATAATGAATAGTTTACCATTATTTAACATTTAATTTTTATCATTTTAATATGAATTCCAAAAAAACTAAGGTGTAGAAACATACACATTGGTTTTTAAAGCTTCCCAAATAATAAAACAAAATTATAATTTATGGATATTATATAAATTCATAGCTATAAATTATTTGTTTCAAATTAATCAATAATTTTTCAAATATAAACCTCAAAATAATAGATGGTGGTAAAAGAAATAATTTACAAAACATAATAAATAATAGAATTTCATTCATACATTAATAAAAATATTGTAATTCACTAGTTACTAAAAAACATTTTAATTAGGCTTACTAAATATAAATTTACAAATAATAAATTTTAAATTATATTAAAATAATTTTATTTATATATTATTTTAAAAATTAAAATAACTAATGATGTTCATTAGTATATAAAATATAAAAAATTTAATACGATTAATTTATGAAATTTATAATTATGCATCACATTTTAAATATACTAAAATATTATACTACTATCATTACAGTGTTCAAGCTATGTTATTATATATTAAGTCCATAGGGGTTTAGTAAATAATTTACTAAAATAAAATAATGTCCAAATTAGAAATAAAAATATTAAATCGATCTTGAATTAGTGACATAATTATGTAAATGTTTTAAGCTATTTTAAGTTACAATATTATTATGAAATCATAAACAACATCTAAATAAATATTATCATTGGTCAATATTAAAACCTTGTAATACATTATAGCTTCAAAATTATTTTTCATAACTATGAAAAAACATGAATAATTCCCCCATTGATCTGTATATTAAAATTATTAATAATACCAATTCCTCAAATATTCCATTAATCATACAATAATATCATTTCATGCTATCAAAATTTTTAAAAACATTATATTCATGAAAAATGTGAACAAAAAATTCCACACATGAATATATATATATAAAAATAATGTAATATTTCATAAAATGAAGGAAAAATCCCAAAATAATTATCTTTAAATTAGACAACTCTTCAATGAATGGAAACTTGTAATAATAAACACAAATGGAAGCCATATATTTGAGATAATCATTTATTGAGGATGATAAATGTGGAGAGGTCTATGGTAAGAATGATAGCGAATAAAATAGAATTGATTTGAATATTAAAGGAGATGAAGAGTATTATTATGAGAAAACATATTAAAATGGAGTTTGTGAGATGTAATATAGGGTATAATGATATTTAAAATAATTGGTAACACATAATATGACACTTTAAAAGATTCAATTATTAAAAAATGTGTTCTAAAATGGTTTGTTACATTGATTAATTTTATAAAACACACAAACAATATATCATTAATATCAACTATATAATAACCATCCATAAGGAAAAACTATGATTATTTTTAATTAATGTTAATTAATTAATAAAGTAAAAAATCATATATGATGTAAATTTAAGAAAAAAAAAGTTAATACATTATCAAAAAACATATTTTTTGTACTACTTGTAAAAATATTTTTCATTCATTTATTCATTTTATAAATTTATTCATTAGTTTTCTTCATTCACATAAGCTTAATAATATTACATTTTTTGGTATATGTTAAATATTGTATTATGGGTGATGGATTTTATAAAAATAATTTTGGTTTATGGTTTTTTTACTTTAGGGTTATTGGATGTACTGTAATTATTAAATGATATTGAATATTGATTTAAATTTTTTCGATTACATGGCAACCATACATGGTGGTCAAGACTACATATAAATGATATACATCTAATGTAGATAATGTATAAAGTGACAGATGTTTTTCATGGAAAAAAAATCTGAGAAATTATGATTCATTTTAACAACTATAAGGTCTGAAATTTGTTAATTTAATGATTAAAATCATATATCATAGACTTTTTTGTGCCTTTAGGGGTTGACTTGTAGATATATTCCATTTTTCAAGGAAATCCACCTATGGTTGTGGTGTCTTTTCAAAACATTACTTTCCACTGGAACACTAGTTTGTGGTCACTAGAGAAATGAAATAACTTACAATGGACATACACTAGTAGATAAACCCAAAAAAATTACAGATAGATAGTAGTTCTCCTATAATGATCTATCTATTTTTCTACATTAAAAAATCGAGTAAAAATAATTTTTAAGAGGTTCGAAATGGTTTTTCTACTAATATATTATATGTAACATCAATGTGTACCACATCACCTCATTATATCTTGTTTTATACATCTTTAAAACAATAATTTCTCTTATATATTATTATATCCTTAAGAATATTATCATTCAGTAACTACTTGACTAGGGATACATCACTATATTAATCAATTCATTAGATTTATTATTTATTCATAATGAATATTTATTAATGATATAATGTTATTGGTTTGGTTAATGTTTTTTATTTAAAATGTTAAATGATTTATTGTCCTTGGATCATTGAAAAAATTAACATCAGAAGTCTAGTGAGAATATCCCTTCAATTCCTGTGAATTTTTAATCAGATTTCAAGAATTGTATAAAATTTATAAAAGAGAAAAATAATGTTCATTCCATAAATGATGTTTGGGTTATTTTATATGGTACAATTGGAAACCTAAATGATCATTAGTGGCCTATGTGTTCTATGTATTGTCACAATTGGTTTTCCAATGAAAATTTAAACTATGAATTAAAATTTTATACTATCATCATGGATAGAAGATGGGTTCCTATGATAGATAAACAACTATCGTATCCTCATAAAGATCACCCATGTACTCTGTTGTGAGAAGTGTATTCTGTTCAATTTATGATAGAGGCGGGGTGGTCTTTCTATGGTATATTTAAACTGATTGTTGACATTAATGAAAAAAAACTAACAAAATTATTAATTATAAATTTCATATATTATTTTTAAATGATATATTCTTCATTGATATGGTGTTTTGGTATATTTTTATATATCATACACTAAAATATAGATAACGATCTAAATTTATGTATCATTAAAATTCTATGATGAATTAATTATTCCAATTTACATTCTACAATGGGTAGATCATTTAAATTAAGATTCATATTTTACACTAATCTAAAACATTCTTATTTGTTCTTGATGGTTCATCAACAACTTATGATCCTATTATGGGGGTATAACGTTCACTGAGGATAAAATTATAATGGTGTATAGAGTAAATGTGATGTGATTTTGATGTTACATCATACACATTGTGGATTATTTTGATTTTTCATTATACAGATATTAATATTAACCTAATATTTCATCATACACTTAGAGACGTGTGATGGTGGATTGTCTTCAAAAATTGGATTAACAATTGTGGAATATAAACCACAATGTTGAGATGATATAGTAATTTAACATCTATTTTACCATTAATATAGTGTTATATAATTCACATGAGCATGGATATTACTGATACATGATCAAATAATGATTTTTGTTGCCTTTTCCATTAGGTAATGACATCTTAACCACTAATATTATATTGGGGATAGATAATCACTAGGACATAATGAGATTCTTATAGATTATTCACCATGTGGTGTATGTTCATAACAGTTTATTCACAATTATTTAATTATATCTATTTTTATATCATCAATACTCATCATGTTTGTTTTGACCATGGTTATATCATAAAATTTTCACAATGGATAAAGAAGGAACAGTCACAGATGGTTTTTCAGGTTCACTCTATGGTGTAATAGTTTATTAATTTATTTATTTACAATAGAATCATATTGACGTGTATGTATATTTATTTGATATGTTAGGATAAATATTCATGGTTTTCTTCTAGGATATACACAAAAAAATTTCATGAAACCTGGTTATCATGTATGTAATGCCCCAACCCCAGTTTCCCAGAGCTGGTGGATTATTTTTATTACATTGTCATGATTACAAGAATGAAATCCAGAAAGACCGATTAGTTTAGAATTATAGGAAAACCAAATACCTGGATTGTTTCATCATTACGAAAATAAATTAAATACAATATATATATTTTATTGGGAATATGCACAACTATATGTTTATCACTACAGGTCATTGATGATAAATGTCTTGATATCCTAAGAAAATGAAACATAAGAAAGTGGTGAGCTAAGACGCTTTGAAATGGTAAGCAATGTACTGCAAGATATCATAAATATAAATATTTTTCTAGTTGAATAAGTAAAAACACATACCATTAAAAATAATCATGAAAATAAAATTGATGGAATATGAGCTGAGTAAATATACCATAATAAAGCACTATCATGGTAATTCATCTAGTCAGATACCCACATGAACATTAAAAAACTAGTTTCATAGTGAGGGAAATGAATATGCTGTATATTCTTAAACATACCATCATGGATTTATCCAAGACATCTAAAAATAAAAAATCCCTTGTCTAACACCATATCTAAAATGGGCAATAAAATATCTAAAACATTCTATGTTCATATCTATTTGCCTCATGTAACCTACCAATGCATCGAGGGGCAATAGTGGGACCCATATTTAACATACTATGACCAATGAATTCATCATATAATATGGGATAACATAATAAACATATACATTAAAATTGAAACTCATATATAAAAAGTAAATAACATTTCCCAAACATTGAACATAAACACAAACCATTCAGAAATATATAGCGAATGGTATCAAGATAGCACATCCAAAGATAAACTAGTAAAAAACCCTTCAAAAACATATTTTATATGATATCATAATAGATAAACATAAATTAATTATAATATTCAATAAAGTATTTTGACATTAATTATGATATTTTTAAATGAGACCGTTGACAAATTCTTGAGGAAATAATCCTTAAATATTCCTATGTTTCTCATACAACCATGAAAAAATCCAATCATAATACATTAGAATATCATGAGAATAATAAGTCTATTAACATGATATAACAAAGTTCAGTAAAAACACCACATGCATGGAGTACATGGTGAACACAACATATACCTCATAAATGTTAAAGCGAGATGAGAAAAATACTTTTTTACATTGGAAAGAAGAGTTCTTTGGGAAAAAAATTGTATAAAACATGAAATATAATTGTAAACATGTATATCCCAGAAATTAAAGGGATAGTACATTTAAATTATTGTAGAGGAAATAATGGTATCCTATAATGTAAAAATAGTGGGTAAAGAAACATTAGCAATAAAAAAATTTATTGTGGTTTAATGAAAATATTGAAGCTATTTTTAAGAGGAAAGGCATGTTTTCTTTCATACTATCAGAAATGAACCATGGTATGTTTTCATGGTAAATTTATTTTAGATATATAATTAGGGATTAAAATATATAATTTATTACAGATCAAAATTCTTAAGAATTCGAGAAGTTCCCTTGAAATGAGCATGTATTTCAAGAATAATTTTATCAAGAACATTTTAAAACTTGAAACTCCCCATAAAATAAAGAAGATTTTTTGTTGGTAAACATATATATTAAAGCCAAAATGAATTTATTTTCAGTACATAATAATACATAAAAATTTCATTGAGGTAATTAGTTAATAAAATTATCCATAATGAAAATAGAGGTCTGAGTGGAAAACCCTTACAACTTTTTAATCAATCAATTTTTATGCCCCAAAATTAATAATCATCAAATGATATATGGAATACAATAAAAATAAATATATTACTGATATTTTATATAAATGGGATGTATAAATACCCCACGCACTAGTAATAGTTCTGAAAAAGGAATATCTCTCATAAAAAGAGAAGTGAGATTAGGAAACCCATTACAATAAGTCTGATGGTGTGCTTAATTTGATCTTAATGACCTGAATAATAAAACATAGGTTCATTAATTAATAATTCCAGCACCAAAACAACATTAAATTATTTATTATCAAATTATTAAGTTCATTCATGTTTTTTTAATGGGATAAGAGCTTCAATTTCATTGTTTGGGTATGTTTGTTTCATGATCGGTATACTTATATACGTGAATGAAGAATCGTGTAAAATGAGGATAGTTGTACAGAATTGAATTTAAATGTTATTACTAAACATCTATAAGGTTACATGATTTTAATTTCATTTGGTTACTTAGAGTGATGATTAATCACTATATAAATTATTTAATGACATTTGTTTGGGTTAATTCCTGGTTTTGGAACACAATGAACTCATTTTTCATTATAAATAAAAACCATATCTAACAAAAGTTTCCATAACCATAGTGGATAAATAGTACATATAATATATTATTGTTAAAAATTAACAATGGTTTCATTTCTATAATGGATGATGATAATAGAAATTGGAAACCCATCATCCCTGAATGTGGTAAATTAGCACATCTCGGACGATGTTTTTTACTACTAGCATAAAAGAAGGATAAAAGAGATATGATAAAAAATTATTCCATAAACATAACTAAATTAAATTACATGCAAGGTAGTTGATTTTTCTTAAAAATTTTATGAGAAGAGTTAGGATTGAAAATAAAAAAAGAACA
Source organism: Viscum album (assembly GCA_963277665.1). Lineage (NCBI taxonomy): Eukaryota > Viridiplantae > Streptophyta > Magnoliopsida > Santalales > Viscaceae > Viscum > Viscum album. The sequence goes on from OY728128.1 coordinate 1,134,791,028, forward strand.
TGAAAAAGTAAAATAATTGAAAATAGGGATTTACAACATGAATTAATCTTCCTTGAGATCTTATTTCGGGTTGATGTTTGGTCTTTTTATGAGACCAAGGGTTTATGGATGAGGTGGAGGTGAATTGGAGGATATTGTAGTACAATTTAGACAAATAAAGTGCCTTGATAAGAGTGAAGGTAATATGGGGGTGTGGGTGGTTTTTATAGTGGAGAAGTAGAGGGTTTTCATAACATTTTAATCATTAGTTTAATATTTTTCTATAAGAAAAGAAATTGTAGTGATTCAATTACCAGAAAATGTATTATGTTCATGTGAGTTTTAACCAAGGGTTCTTAAATTAGCAATGATGCTATGAATAGTTCATTTAACTCATAATGTATATAAATAGTAAATTATTGTATATCACTATAAATTAAAAATTAAGGAATTTTTGAAAAATCCCAAAAATTCACCCCAACAAATTTTAGACACATAGAATTGAAAATTGAATTCCATTTTATGAAATTAACTTTCATAATATTTTTAATATTATTTCTAATTAAAATCATAATTTATTAAATAACAACTTTTAAACTATAACTCGTTTTATAACACCATGAAAAGATAATCAAGGTCTCATAAAATTATCATATAACCATAAGAAAATGAAATATAAATTTATAATTAAACAATATGAAAATAAATTTCCATATTAAAATATTTAATAAATTACAACTTTTTAATTAAAATATATGTGATATATAAAAATATCAATAATTATGTTATGATCATTTTTCCACTTATAAAAATCTAAATGGTATTTATAATTTCATGGGTGAAGAATCAATTTTTTGGATGATTTACCATTCATTAAAATTCATAGGAGTATTTTATAATTCATAAGGGTCAAGTTACTATTTAAAAAAAATGTGTGTTTATCCAATCAGACTATAAATATCTAACTAAATAGAAACATGTCTTTCAGTATTTTGAAATTCAAATCACAGAAGCTAAAAAATTATATTTATTAGCTACATTATAAGAAAAAATTTAATAACACTTAGTGCTTATGATTTTTTTATTTTCATAATATTGTGGTGTTTCATTCTCCCATTCTTACAAATATTTTTCCCTCAAAATGTGAAAATTATCTTCACAAGTTAACGATTGATATATAAAAATTACCTTGTAGGAATCCCACATGAGGAATACGATTAGAATGTCCTCTTAATAAAAGGGAAAGTAAAATCCATTAGTAACTACCAGAATACACATTCTAATTAGACCAAAACTTTATAGAAGAATAATCAAACCATAATGTTATGATTTAAAATTATAGAGAACATGTTTAGAGGAAATATCTTTACCAAAAAACCATAAACAACTATTATGTAAATCTTCATTGATATAATGAAAAAATATATTATAATAGGATAATGTTTTTATTTAACACAATTTTCATAATGTTAAGGAAATTTTACACTAAATAATGTTATAAATATGGATTTCAATTTCATAAACACAATCTTATCCATTTTATTTTCCTTGAAAAATCCATACTTCATCTATTAGAACTTGTTACTTCATGTGGCGACATTAAAATCAAAATAATGATACAATAATTAATTTAAACCATTAAATATATAGTTAAACGTTTCATAAGATCATGATCCAACACTTTTGAATCATTATCATATAAATCCTAGATAAATCAATGTACACAAGGTCCTTCTAAGTCGTCATTTTATAGAACTCCATGATCAATTCTATTCATTCCATCTGCTACCATATTTTCCTTTAATCAACATGAAGCGGACCTAATTTTTCACATTCTAAACATGTGATTATCATAATCATGTATCCTCTTGAAATATTTTAGTAACTCAAATTACCATATAAACATATTTGAAACATGAAATCATCCTTACACATGCTATTGGATATATTCACTATATCGATAAATGTTGTAAACATTATTAATGATAGCATAGAACAATTCCAGATAAGTGAATAATCATTTTTGAGGTAGTGAGTACATATCCAAATCAATCATTTATTCGTCCTTATCTTAATCATCAGCAATACATTTAGGGTTTTTTTCCCCTCATCCATATACATTCCCAAGATAATAATTTTTTTCTGAGTCATTTATCCTTGGTAAAATTCATCAAACAATCCCAAATTCATAATGAAATTTTACTAAAATACAATCCTCATATATTCTATAATTCATATGACTAGTACATTGCTAATAATATATTTAAATTAAATTATTTTCAAAGAGGGATATTAATCATTCCACTTCATCTGTGGTATTATCATGTCTTGATCATTTTCTAATGACATCATTTGTGGAATATTCCATTGATGCTTGGGTAATTGATTCACATAGAGTCCCATATCCTTATAGTTAAATCACATTAAATTGAAAACCATTTTCTTACCCTTGAAAACATTAACCTTGTGGCTCTTTTCTCAATACATATAACAAAATCACATTCCCTTCAAGAATTTACCCAGATGATTCTTTCTAAAGATATCACATGCAAAAACCCCTTCTTTTCCATCTTCACTTTATCCATATTTTTCTATTCCACTTTTTTTTTCTTGATTCCCTTAAAATCTATAGGACTCGAAGAATTTTTTACAAGTCTAGTAGAAACATGAAATTATTTTCTCATATGAATTAGATACTTGGGATACTATTTTCCCATGAAATTAAGCCTCATGACCAGAAGAGGTATGATCCTTCTTACTCATTAAATCATATACATTGGTGATGGTATCATTCCATATACTAGGTTCCATTTATATTAAAATCAATCTAATATATTAGCTCATAAAATTATTAACATTATATAACTCTAAATATGGTATGGAACATATCATAAATTTATGCATCGTAAATTCTAGATCTATATACATTACTTACATTAGAATAATAAATCCTTCATAATGTAATATAAGAAAAAATGAATTATTCTAAGAATATCCCATGGGAGTGTCAAACTAGGTGTGCATTAAGGCATGTTGTCATGTACAATGCTACCCCAGGTCAGGCGTGAAACACCTTGTCAATGTTTTTCTCTTATGTACATATAGGATAAAACCACAACCACCTGTATTCTCTAACAATGGATTTTTTTAGTAACATCCAAATAATATAATCCTTACCAATTTTATAGGATGTTTATGTGCGTGTATCTACAATTATATCATAGGATTTTGTTCCTGAATCTACATTATCTAGCTGTTGTTTCCAAATTTTTTGGTAATATTCATTTTATAACAATTGTAACACCCCAACCCCAGTTTCCCAGAGTTGGTGTAATATTTTTATACATTGGATATATTACAAGGAATGAAATCCTGATGGACCGAGTAGTTTTATATTTTTTGGTAAAAAAGATACATACCTAATTTTAACATTTTAACATGAAATGAAATACATCATATATGTTTTATTGGGAACATCCAATACTTAATGTTTATCCCTGCAGGCCATTCATATTAAACTTCTCCATGTTCAAAGAAAATGAAGCATAATAAAAGGGAGACCTCATATCCTCATTAATGGTATGAAATATTTTGGAATATATCATAAACATATGAATTAGGCATGGTGAATAACAAAAAAAACATTCCTTTAAAATTCAACATAAATATAAATTTGTAGGAATATGAGTTGAGTAAATATGCTATAATAAAGAACTATCATGTGTCTTCTAATGAGTCGAATAACCACATGAACATTCAATTTATAGTTTCAAAATATGGTAAATTCATATGTTGGACATTCTGAAACATACTGTCAAGGCCTCAGCCTGGACAACTAAAAATGATTAATAGAACAACCAAAATAATATCTAAAAATGGGAACGACCATGACCAAGTCCATATCTATTTGTCTCAAGAGACCTATCGATGCATCGATGGGAAATAGAGGGCTCCATATATCATGTAATAAGTCTAATGCACTCTTAAACTAAATAAGGTGAACATAATCAGCATATAAATTAATACTTAATCTAACATATGAAATTTAAATATTTTTCCCTAATCATTGAAAATAAATGATAACCATTTGGAATAAAATGTTGATTGATACAAAAGATAACACATCCATAGTCAAAATAATCAGAAATAGTTCAACAACTTATTGTTGATGATATCTTAATAAATAATCCTCATTGAAAAAATAGATTAAAAAAAGATGAAGACATAGATTAATATATTTTTTTAATTGATACCATTGACAAATTCATGAGTAAATAATCCTAAAACATTGTATAGTGTCCCATAAAACCATGAAATAGTTAATCCATAATCACTAAGAATATCATGAGAATAAAGAGACTCTGGATATGATATACTAGAGGTCATTACATAAACCACATTCATGGAATAATTGTTGAACAAGGAACATACCTCATAAATGTTAAAGGGTGATGAGAGAAATTATTTTTACCATTGAAGAAATTGAGTTTTAGAAAATAATTGTATAAAACATGAAATAATATTTTAAACATTTATATTTGAAAAAATAAAATATAAGGACTTTGAAATTATATTTTAGGCATAAATTTTTTCCGATTATGTGAAAATATTTGGTAAATAATCATTAAAAATAAAACATTTTAGTGAAGTTTATGGAAAATATTAAAGATATTTTAAATGAGAAAAACATATTGGCTTCCCTAAAACAAAAAAACCAAGTAAATTTTTAAGGCTTAAATTTTTTATTTTAGAAACATTATTATGGATTAAAATAGATTATATTTTACACATCAAAATATTTTAGAATTTGAGAAGTTCCTCTGAAACATGCTTGTATTTCTAAAAGAATTTCTGAATGAAGCTTTTAAAAAATGAAATTCTACATTATATAAAGAATTACTATTATTGGTAAACATATATATAAAACTCAAACTTAATTTATGAGGATAAAATAATTGTACATAATAATTTTATTCAGTTAAGTAAACAATAAAATTAACCCTAATGAAACTGAAGGATCTAGAGGAAAACCCTTACCACAATGTAATAAATAGATTTTAATGCACTAAAATTATTAATATTAAATGATATATTGAATAAAATAAAAATAATTATATTCATGATATGTTACCTAAATGTGCAGTATACATACACTATACACAATTAATAGTAGCGAATATGAAATATCTCACAAAAAATGGAACTAAGATGAGGAAACCCCATCCATTAAGTTTGATGGTGTTCTTCACTTGATATTAATAACCTGAATAATAAAATTTATGTTCAATAATTAATATATATATATATATAACCTCCTCTACATTTTATTATTTATTATTACCGTATTATGATCATTCATGTCCTTTTTTAGGTGCTAAGAGGTTCAAATTCATTTTCCGGGTCTGTTTGATTCATGATCGGTATACTTATATACATGAAATGAAAATAATGTTAAATGAAGAAGAATATCCAAAATAAGAGTTATATATTATTAGTGAACATCCATAAAGCTCATCGTTGAAAATTTCATTGTTTTACTTAGAGTGAAGATGAATCATTATATACATTATTTAATGACAACAGTTTGGGTTAACTTGCAGTTTTTGAACTCAAAGAACTCGGTTTTCATTATAAATCCAAATAATATTTTCAAAAAGATTATATAACCATAGATTAGATATAATAAATATATTATATTCTAGATCAACCATTGTAATGGTTTCATGACCAAAATTTATTACGATAATAGAAATTGAAAACCCTTCTTCTATGAATGTGGTAAATTAACACATCTCAGATTGTGTTTTTTACTGCTAGCATAAATTAAGGATAAATGAGATATTATAATTACTTATTAAATAATCATAAAAATTATTACATTACATGTAGGGTTCTAGAGTTGTCAAAACTTTTTAACGTGGTTTGGTGAGGAAAGAATAGAAGATAAAAGAACATGAAAGGAAATTAAAATAATTTAAAAGATGAATTTACTTCTTGATTTAATAGTCCATTAGATCTACTTTAGGGGGTGAATTAGGTATTTTTATAATACCAAGGGATAATGGACATGGGTGAGGTTCTTGGATGGATATTTGTGCAGAATTTAGACAAGGAAGAAGGCTTGAGAATAGTGAAGATAAGATGTGAGTGTTGGTGGGTTTTATACTGGAGGAGATGAGGGTGTTCATAATATTTTAATCCATTGTTTATTAATTTTCTATAAGAAAAGAAATAGTGATGATTATGAGACAAAAAATAGTAATATTGTCATGTTATTTTGAACCAAGGGATATTACATCATAGATGATGCTAGGAATAGTGTACTTAACTCATAATGTATATATATGGTAAATTACTATATTTCACAATTCATCGAAACATTCAGTATTTTAGAAAAATAAAAATACATCACTCCAAAAAAATTTGATGTGTCGAATTAAAAAAATGAAATCCATTTTTTAAAAATAATTTTCTAAATACCTTTTATTTTATCTTAAAATGAAACCATTATTTGTTTAAAGAAAACTATGTTAAAGCTATAAATCATTTTTTAACAGCTTGAATAGTTAATCAAGGTCTTATAAAATTATCTAGTAACCATAAGATAATAAAATTATCATTTATGATTAAATTTTATTAAAATACATTTCTATTTTAAATTATTAAATTAATCAAAAAATTATTAAAAAAAGTTAGGACTTATAAAAATACAAATAGGTATGTTAAGATCATTTTGTCAGTTATAATATGTCTAAATTATATTTATACATTAATGTGTTAGTTTTTTGGCCTATTTAATATTCATTATTATTCTTAAGGGTATGTTAATATTAATAAGGTTCATGTTACTATTACTAAAATGTAATTTGATTTTATCAGACTATAAATATCTTACTAAGCGCAACCAAGTATGTGTTTTTTTTCAAAATTCAAATCATAGAAGTGAAAAAAAAATTATGTGTATTTTCTAGAATATAAGAAAGTGTTGTATTGTATACACTCAATATTTTATACATTAAATTTTTATTTTCAAAATTAGGGGATGTTTCAGTGTGGACATAATGTTTTAAACAAATGTTTGTTAAAAGACTCTATAAATTTAGATTGTTGATCATGGATGTGTAGATAATGTTGGGTTAAATGACCAATTAAGGTATTGAGAACCATTTTTTTGATTTAATGTATACTAATTCTTATTTTATTAAAACATTTATTTATTATTTTTCTGTATGATTTTTTTAATTTTTATGTCTATTTAATATTCAATATTTCATTTTTATACACTATATTGTTCATATTTAATATTAGATAGAATTTACCAACATTATGTGTCTTATGATTCTTATTTATATGAGTATTTCATTAATATAACTTCCTCTAGGTTTTAATGGATATCTATATATAAAGGTATAGTCTCCTAATCTATTAGATATCTACCATCACATTTGTTCAGTGGCCTCTAGTGTAAATAGATTTTCCCATGCAGTATGAAGTACCTAGTTTCATCATGAACATGGAGAAATCGATCATGGATTCAAAAAATATGTATTGATATCTAGTTTTCATGTCTTAATTTTTTAGATAATCTATATAGTATATATGATTTGGTTAGATCATTGTATGGACATTTTTTCTTGGATGATATATAACCATTATTTGATTAAATTCTATTTTACGAGAAATGGGAATGTTATTCTTTAATTTTCACTTTTATTATTTTGTTAATAACCAAATTTTAATTAATTTTGACATTTATTTATAAATTATTATAGTTTATTCATGGATTGGGTTTTAAAAAATGTTCTATTCATACACCAATCTACCCATATATGGCTCATTGGACATTATTTGGTTTACATATAGTATATATACTTATTACAATATAGTGTTGGGTAATATAATGGGTAATATATATCAATATATATATATATATATATATATATCATATTTTACTTATTGTAAATATATATTATATAAACACGATTGACTAAAATTACTAAATTATTCTATAATACATATAAGAAAAATTAATGAGATTAAAATAAACAACTAAATTGGTATGTGAGTATAGACTCGAGACATGATTTATGATACCCCTATATCATACAGTGTACGTTTAAAATATAGAGTCATGTGACTATAATTTAATAATCTATAATATGAAATTTATATATATGATAAATTTTCATTTGATTTGTTAACACCTCATTATATAGATGTGATAAAATAACAAAATATAATTATGGTCCTTTTTTAAGGGATGAGAATTACCCATAAAATATGAATATAGAGATGCATATTGTTCTTATTCCTCTTGTTGATCCACAATACTGAATGATTTTGAATTAGGTCTTATATCCCATAGGGTATGGGAAATATTCAGAGGCTTCCCCATTGCAGACATGACCCTTGAGTTCTAGTTGTGTTCTACGATAATATTTTTAGGTGAATATTTACCAATGGATTTCTAATTACAAATATATTATATGTGAAATATATATAACTATATCAAGTCACCCACTGAGTGGTGGGTGAAACATGTAGTGTGGATTCTTAGTTGTCCAGTAACGAACTAGTTATAAATTCTTGTATATTAATACCTACATCGGGGGCTATAAAATAAGGGTATTCATTATTTTTTCTTCATGAACATATCTAAATGTTACTATTTTATCATTGATATATAAAGTTCTATAATTTTGTATGTAGGATATTTTACTGATGAATTAATCTAAATTTTTTAAAATTTTATTTGATTTTGACTTACAGTGGTGTGTGCCATGGAATCTACAGTTAGGGTTTTTGAGAATTCTATCGAGAACTCTATTCAATAAATGTTAGATATATTCCAATTCAATTAATTTTTATAGTTTATAAGCATGAAATAATTTTAGAGTAATAAAAAAATGAGTGCAATTCATTAAAGAATCAAGATTCGTCTTCTTAGACTGAGAGTGATTCATTAATAAGTTGGATATGGAGGTATGGGGACTTTTGTAGTGATTATAAGATCTCTTTCTTATTAAGGGGTTTTTCCAGTAATCAATGATTATAAAAATTTATCCAATGATATCAATATAGTAAGAATGTGAATATACAATTATATTGTGATAAATAATTGATGTAGTTCTAGTCGTATATGTTTTTATAAATTTTGGACTGGTATTATAATGTAACACTACATTAGAAATGATATATTGAATTTTAAAGACACTTGATTCATTGATAGGTCTAGAATATTGAAATGATATATATGTTTAGCATCAACTAGTCATTCATTCATAGATGATGTCTCTTTATTAAGATATAAATAAATCAATTCTAGTGATATGATGTTCCTCAATTGAGTAAGGAGAGGGAAGGTCAGGGCTTGTCTATAGGTAAACATCATGTTCTCAAGAAATATCAAACCATATTGGGTAGATTGACACCAAAAGTTTTATGCATGACATAGGGGTCATTATCATGGATAGATATTTAATTTTATGTGGTGTGTGTTACATTATTTCATATCTTCTCAGCTAGTGATCGATTTAAGTCTTCTTGTAGTGTGTCAATATGTGATTTCTTCCATTGATATTCTATTTTGGGTTTGATCTAATCAAATCTATATATATCTATATTTATTCATAGTAAAAAATACATGTATTACACTTTGAGTGTTTATCAGGTTAGGGATGTTTAGTTTTGATGTTATCCATGGGATAAAATGCATGACTCATTATAATTATCATATGTACAACTACCACTAACATTTATAATTAACATCTATTGACAGTTATAGTTTTATTTATGTTGGTGATCTAGATTTTATGGAATTAAATTTTAAACATGTACATCAAAAGGTGGGGGTTGATTACCCAATTATGTAGAATATTAAATACTGATAAGAGTCACGATAAACATTAATTCCTCCCTTCATCGATCTGTTCTCGGATACATGTCATGAGGATTTCACAATTATAGGACATATGTATGCTATTGAGTTTATGATATTTATTTTATCTATTAATGTGATATATATATATATATATTATTCTTTAATGAAAGGATCTGAAAATTATTCAAAAGATGGACTCATAATTATCTGATTTTTAGGAAACGTGGTTAATTTACGTATGTACATGCCCTAGGAGTTCAACAATATTTTTCACCAACAATTATGTCATATCAATACAACTCTGGTTAGATTATCAGATACTATTGTTGATTATGGTTAATATTTTATATCGTGTTCCTTATGATAGTAACCTACTCAATTATCTAAGAGAATTGAAATTGATCAATATAATATATTTTCAATTTTCATATCATCAGTTTTCTATGGGGACCTTGATATTCTATAGGAATACATTAAGATATATTAAAATATATATAATATTCTTTTTCAAACATTTGTGTTAAAAAATATACACCAATAGTTTTCATGTAATTTATGAATTGGGTCTCCTATCATAATTTATGATATCCCTTTATCATGTTCAACAATGAAATTATTTTGTACTCCATATCATGTATATATCAATGGATTACTCCAATGATAATTCAATGTTTAGCTAAAAATATTTGGATTTATGCCATGCCCTGAAAGTGACTATTCTATAATAGTGAAGTTTTCATCGTAATGGAAAGATATACAAGGATGTCATATTAGTTTACCCAAATATGTTTGATGTAATGGATTCTAAGGAGTTTACAAATAATTTGTTTTTTGTTCTTATATTGCATGTTATGGAATATAAATATGGAATATAATTTGAGGGTATCCACTATTTAGAAGTGATATTGATGAATATGTAATGAACCAACTATTAATACCATCAAAATTGATAGTCAAGTAGATTGCCCACAAACCCAAATAGTGTTCCAAATCACTAAGGGCTGCTGACAAGCACCTAGGTGTTAATAAAACACAATTTGGATTGATTTGACCAACAAAATATTATAATAATAGAGTGCAATGTGGAAACTTCTTCATATATATAAATCAATATATTCATAACAACTATAAGAAGATGATACAAAGATGGAAACATAACAAAAAAATCCAAAACAAAAACTATCTCCTGGTGGTCCATGACCACGCATCTTGTCTCACGTCACCCACCCTTAGTCAACCAAACACAAACCAAAAAGGTATGTGAGATACTGAAAACCTATTATAAGACCACTAAGGATGAATACAACAAATGGCACAAGAAGGGTGTGAGAGAAAAAGTTGATTAGGATTCCACCAATGATTCTATTTAGTTACATAATTATGTAGGTAAAATATTCCTAAATTTGAGTACAAAATAGATTGAATTAAGATTAGTTTAAAAAATAATTTATTCAAAATTTAAAAAACATTTATCAACTAAAACAAATATAATATTCCATTTCACCATTTAATAAATAATCATTTTCTGGAAAATAATTGAAACCCATTTCCCCAGATAATGTCTAATAGTAATGCGAAAATTAAAAAATGCACAAGCAATAGAATGATGGACAACTATCAAAACAAATGAGTAAATTTTCATAGTAATAATAAATTAATAATATAATGAAACACTAGTTCCAAATAGTGAAAATTAAAAATATAATGTATTGAATATCAACCATGTCGACTTCATTGGTACCACATGGGTATGATAGTGGGTCCTCCATAGAATATCTAATCAAATTGAAACAAGGATAATTTGAGGAATTACAACTAGTCTCATGGGTCTCAATGAAACCAGTTGCATGAACACCCGCATTCTGGGCTGCACATCCACACCATGAACCTTTAATATTTTCTATGAGTCCAATCGAAGGGATTGAGTCACCTAGTGAAGCATATATCTAGGTAACCCCACATGACTATCTAGGTTCCCATGACTAGTCCAAAAAAGTGACTGAGATAATAAATTATGAGGATCCTAATGGGGAACCATATCAGTATCAATCCTGGGAACAATGTCTTAAATAACATTTCACTCTCACCCCCATACCCCCTCAAACTAAATAATCACTTTCTCATCACCCAAAAATGGATGTACAATAATCAAGATTGTTACCTTAAGCAATTATTAAAAGAGAATCTCGTCATAAATTTCTAAGATGGTCATCCATAATAATTAATTAAATTAAAATTCATTTATAAATTTAATCATTATGAATAGTAATCATACTTTCGTTTCACAAATAGTCACAGAAATTGGATATGGTTCTTTAAAACAATAATTTACTTCACATAAACCCTATATCATTACAATTAACTCTTAAAATATTAAAAGGATTGAATACATTAAAAAGAGTGTTAACAAACACATTCCATATTAATAAATAATTTACTTCATATATCGAATGGGAAACCATTTTAAAAATAGTTAAAATCAATAATATATGGTTCTTGGTAATTTAATTTATTTAATGATTTTAAGCTATTAAGAAAACATAAAATAGTTCAACTCATTTTGTTCAAATCGGGGATTAACAATTTGTAAATAATTGTAAAACCCCAATTAAAGATAAAATAATTATTTTAATTTTTTAATTACATTTTTAATAAAATATACACTACATTAAATAATGTATTAGATAAAACTAGTTTTATTGTTAAAAACATGTATTTTTCTAAAAAATTATTTTACCACCTTATGATGGAGAAGTAATTATAAATATAGGTTTTTTACACTGTAAAAACATTTATTTAAAAAACCCTTCTTTAAAATACAGACATAAAAATTACATTGTTTGATTTTTTGATATTTTTCTGATAAAATTAATTATTAATGAATAGTGATATTTTTCCATTTTAATTAAAAAAAAATTTGTCTAATTTTTTTTTATTGTTTGATTATAATTTTAAACGGATTAATGGTAAAATTATATAATGTTTTAATAAGTTAATACAATTTAGTTCATTGGTGTCAATTTCATATTGAAATTAAATAGAAAAACATTTTAAACTTTTGAATGTTTTGTGTTAAAATATTTCTTTTCTCATTCCATCAATAAGAATTATTTTAAACTAATTTCATTTTATAATTTGTTTATAATTTCGAAAATTGGTTCCATATTTTGAATTACATGTTCCAAATTATTTAAATTTGAACCTTTTATTTTTCCACATTTTGAGTAGTGCCTATTGTAATTAAATTTATTTATACAGATAACGGTATGTTGGGTAATTGAATGATAAAATATTATTATAAATTTTATAATACTATGATAAAAAAATTAAATTTTATTGGATGATTTATTTTTGACTAATACAATCCTTGAGCATGAATGTGAGACTTTTTAAGCCACTTGGTTTTGATTATGACGCTTATAACATTTTATATAAAGTAAAGAGAATGATGTCATAATTATGCCTCTCATAACTATACCAATTTTAGTATGGGTTTATTTAAATTATAACTTTGACTGTAAAATATATTTAAAAATATATAATTTTTATCTTCATCGTGGTAATTTATTTTTAATTTTTAAAAAATAATTAATTAAATTATATTGTAACAAAATGATGATGTTGTAATTTATTAATTAATAAAACAATAAAGTATTTGATAATATATATATATATATATATATATATATATTAATATAAATATAATTTTTCATAATTGATGTTATCCAAAAATTTTCTAGACTTATTTTATAAGTTGGTGATGATTTAATGCTGTTTTTTTAATATATCTGTCTATTATGATATTTTTACCAAGTCAACTAATGAATACAATCAAAATTGGAACTCTTTGTATTTTAAAAGATAATATATTTTAATAAATGTTTAAAATTTTTAGAAAACCAATATTCATCCAAATAGATGTTAAAATTTCTAATATTTCATAAATGACTCTTTTATTTTTCTTTTTTATGTTATGATAATTATATAAACAAATAGTGTAATAATAACAAGATATACTTGTATGATTAAAAATGGTAAAATTAGGGTTGAAACAAAAATATAACAATTAAAAAATAATCAATTACTGGTTAAATTCTATTTTATGGAATTATTTCAACCCATAATCATTTTATCTTCAAAATATATCAATTTCAATGAATTTTTAATTGAGAATTTTATTTACATTAATTTCATATTTTTTATAATTCTATCAGTTCTCTTTCCCTCCATTTTAAAAGGGCACTATTTCTTATTCTTTTCTCACACATAAAACACTCATATAATCCCTAAATCTATTATTTGGGCCTTACTTTAGTGATAAAAACCTTCTTAGATGTTTTATTATGTTCATGAAAGTTGATCAACTAAATAAGATGTATAATTTTTATTTAAGCGTTTCTATATTATTTCCCTTTTGACATTATTCAAATATTCTTCATCAATGATGATATAATAACTCCAATATCCAGAATATACTAAGATGATATTATAATAATATCATTACCTAAATCCATCCCCATTTTCGTCAAATGGGAATAGAATTAATCATTTGTGAGTGCATGTGAACTATCTTCTCCACAAACAAATATAATTAGTTTTCCATAACTACATCTCATCAGTAGTTATAATTATGGATTTAATTTTAAAATGAGATATTGATGAATTAGTAATTATTATAAGATAATAATATATCAATTACATTCTTTCATTTCAAGCACATAAGAATGATGACGTCGTTCGTGCGTACGTGTGAACTATCTCCTCCATGAATCGATTCGATTTATTTTTATTCATAACTTATATTGTACGATATATATAAGTGTTTCTAAATTAATAATAATATGATAATAATTGTATGATAATTATTTAAAAGTTAAAATTACAATTACCTAATTTCTGTAATGATCTTCTAAAATAGTAATGATAAATCATGTTTACTTACAGCCTATAGTCTCCATGGTTATAACATTGTTCATTATTCATAACCATACCTAAATGGTTTGATTTAAAATTATAATTTTTGTATAAAATATATATTTATGTCATTAATATTATTTTGGATATGATGGAATCAAGGCCACTCTAAATAATGACATCATACCAAAGTCTTATTGAACTCAAGTACCGATTATTCCCAAAACATCTCTTGTGAGTTTAAATAAATAAGTAATTTTTATAACATTATAATAAATTTTATAATTTGAATAATAATCATGAAAACAACAATAAATATAGAATAAATTGACCTATGTTTATTTTCTCTAGAATATAAAGATTTTACGTGATGAGTCAGACTCCTAGTAGGGGACTTCATCTCAATCTCATTTCTTTGAGGCATATTGGGATATTATACAGCGCCTTATTTTATAAGCTATTTTATCCACCCCATTCACATTTAATTTAATTCACATGGTTTCAAAAGGAATCAATATATACGATCCATTTTGATAAATGGAAAATGAATGTTTTTTATTGTATATTGTGAGAATGAATTTTCCACTACCAATCCCATTATATCATATTTGGATTCCTATATATGTTTTCATGTTCTTTAAAGAAAAATAAATAACATATTTCTAATTTATATATTTTGGAATTATGGTTTTTATAATGGATTCATTACATAAATATCTTCAAATTATATCTTGTAGTTTAAAATAAGAATTTGTTTATTTAGGATTTATTTATTGTTATGATTATGTTATGGTTCATGAGAATTTTTTACATATATAGAAGGTTATGTGAGGTGAGTCTATGGTAGTTTTCCCATACAATGGGTAATGATATAGAGTTTAATATTTGGGTTTATCCTATGATATTTAGTAATATATTTTTATTGGTGTCTAAAATGTAACAATGACGCTTTCTAAATATAAAGCCGTGAAAGATTTAATGTTGGAATGATATAGTTGACATAAAGTACCATTATGATTTATGATTTATATGGAGTTTTAAAGGTATATAATGATTCAATAAGGTCAGATGAAGGTTTTTTGTTTTATGGAGGAAATTTATGAATTTTTGATAATGTTTTTATGACATTAAAATATTCATAGACTAACGGTTTCTCTAATTCCTTTATTCCCCTTCATGTGGTTTCTGTGCACATCCCATGTTTTTTGAAATGATTTATATAGGGTATAAGGATGGTTAAAAGAAAGGAATAAGTCAAGATGAATGTTATTAATATTTTTATATAGAAAAAAAAATTATATATTATTTTAAAATATTTTAGATTATGAGAAATATAGATTGTGAGTAGCCCTATCTACTTTGTAATATATGAGTTATTATGTAATAGTTATTCTCTAATAATAAAAATATGTAAAACTAAAAATTTCATAAATGTGAATGAATATAAATTCTTTAATTAATACATGATTATATAAAATTAATTGTCATGGCCTTATATTTGGTATCAATTTTTTTAGATAACTTTAGGGGTAATGATTTAGTTAAAAGAATATCCATAAAGGATTCATAATTTATGGACAAATGAAATGATATAGTATATTAATAATACCATGTTGTCTCATAAAATATAGGTCTCTTTAAAATGGTTTTCTACATAGTATCCAGAGAATCTATGTTGGTATTACATCTCTATGAATGAAACCTTCTAAATAGAAAACTAGATATGCTAAAAATTAGAACTGAGTAGTTTGATTCGGTGTTGGTGTAATGAACTAAGGATTTAAAATGGTAGAGTTATCAATGCATGGGATTGGATATATCAAACATAAGAAAACATGTTAGAAGTAGATCATTTAATTTGGTAACATCCTCCAACATTTAGATGATCATTTAGCCTAGTTCCAAGTAAAGGGTGCATTAAAGAGAAAAAAAGGATTTTCTAGGTCATTGGGTGATCTAAAAATCAAAATGATAGTCTTGTTGATTTTTATTTTGAATGTGATGTATATTAGTGGTGGCATATTGTTTAAAATATCAATAAAATTGAGGATATTTAAGCTCTTCATTGGGATAAATTCACAAAAATATTTCATGTGAAATATTTTCCTAAGTCGGTTCGATATTCAATGGAAAAAAATTATTTTAATTGAGGAAAGATGATGATTTAATGGCTACATATGATGAAAAATTATCTTTCACCGAATGGTATGCTCAAATTTTAATCTGAGATTTTGACAGTAAAATAAATCATTTTTACTCAAGATTAAATCCAATGAATCAAGAGGGTTTTGGATTCTTATGAGTTCAAATGTTACCATAAACGTAATCGGTGTGTAGAGAATGTGGAAATAGAGTTTTATCATGATCTTGTGTTTTTGAAAACTAGATGAAAAAGAAGTCATATAAGAATGAAAAAGTAATGAATTCCTAAAAAATGTTTTATAATGAATATTCACATTATAGTTATTGATTTTTATAGTAAACAAACACTCGAGAATGTGTTAGGAATTATAGTATGTACTCTTGAAGTTGAAAATGGGTCATAAGGATCATTATTACAATGTAAAATATAATTATAGTGGTAAGAAAAATTATGATTTACAGTCAGAGAATATATTTTTTTGCAATGGGATTGGTGATTATTAAAATGAGTATCTGATGAAAAACTCGAATGATGGGAGGCACCTAGACTATAAGTAGAGTGATGTAGTGATAACCATTATAGCTACATCAGTAGATGTTGGTATATCAAATTAAGTGGTATCAGGAACATTTTATATTTTTTTATATTATTCCAATTTTTTTCCTTGATTCCGGATCTACACATTCTTTCATTTATGATAAATTTTCTACTAAATTTAAAATTACACCTCAAATATAAATCTAGAACATATGGTAAAAATACATGGGGGAAATGGTGAAGTTAAAATAAATTATATGAATATTTTGGTCCTTTTCAGGGCATGGAATTTACCTATAAAACTTTTTTCCCTATATAGAGTTTGATGTTATGATTGATATGGATTGGATTTCTATTTATCATCACAAGATTGACTGTAAGGTAAATAAGTTTCTTTTCAGAAAGTGTTTCAATTTATGTACATGAATGATGCCTTAACATTGATATCATCTTAGGAAGCTAACAAATTATTAAAATATTGAATTTTGTTTTAACTTACAAATACTTTTTATAACAAAAGAACAATTCAAATTAATGATGCTCTAGTGATAAATGAGAATCTTGATATTTTTTCTAATGATTTTCTTAGTAACATACCTGATTCAGAAGTTGAATTTACTATTTAATATGTTATCAATTAATATAAAATTTCAAAACCCCCATATCGAATAGGTTAGATTTAAAATCTAGAGATGAATATGCAATTTACAGATGTTTATAGATAACAGTTTCATTTGTCCTAGCATGTCACCATTGGATTCTCTTATCTTGTTAGTTAAAAAGAAATATGGTTCAATGAGAAATTGAAATTGATTATAAAAACACGAATATCATCAATTTTATAAACAAAAATAATTTTCCTCATATCAAATACTATTGTATTATCTCTAAGGAACACAATATTTTTCAAAGGTTTTCTTGATCTCGGGGTACCATTAGTTCAATTTAATGGAATAAGACATTGTGAAGATAGTGTTTCATACTATAAATAGTCATTATGAATTTTTAATTATGAAATTTATGTAATCATTTTCACCTAATAAATTCATGGATCTTATGAATATAAAATTTAATGAGTTCATGGATTAGTTGTTAGTTGGGTATATTGAAAACATTTTTATATATTATAAAATAAAATAGGAACATGAAATAAATATATTGGTTTTTCTGAAAACCATAAAAAAATGAATTGAAAATTCAGAATGTTTGTGTTTTGGTTTCATCAAAAATAATTCTTTGGTCACAGTTTTTATAAATAATAAATAACTGTCGATCCTGCTTAAACAAATTTCAATGAATAATGGCAAAGACCAAAAAAATAAAACTAAGATCTGTATATTTTATATTTGGAAGTCTACTACCGAATGTTTTTTGAAACGTTCTCATGGTTATCTGTCACAATAAATATGATAACATGAAACTGCTTTATGTTCATTTGAATAAAAGAATGTGATTATTTCTTTGAGTAATTGAAAAGAAAGTTGGTAAATTTTTTAATTCTAACCCTGCCTTCCAAAAATACTAAATATTTTAAATACAATGATGCTTCACTGTAAGGATTAGGTTTTTCACTAATATATAATGATCATGTAATTACTTTTTATTCAAAATATCTAAATAAAAATTGGTTAAATTGTCATACAAAATATTTAAAATTAACTTTTAATGTTTTTTAATTAATATTTGTTAGGCATCATTTATATTGAGTAAAAATTGAAATATATATTTAAAATGAAATTTTGACATATATATATTCAATAAAAAATAATTAAATAGGATAAAAATTATACTGCTGAACTAATCATATATTATGAGTGAATGATTCATTATCATCATAGAAAATAAAATAATGTAGTCGATGTGTTTTTCATAAAAAGTAATTCAATGTTCACAATATTATGATTAGAACACGACCATTTGTTTAGTGTTTTCATAACCATTTTCTTGAAAAATGTTGGTGTAGGAAATTTCAATTTCTTCTGGATTCACTATTAGAGCCTCCATCAGACATAATTATTGTATCACAGAAGTAAGATAGTAAACTATAAAATAAGGTAAATTTGGGTCAAATGGGTCTATTGTTTTATTTTAACGTTGATAGAAAATATGTTTTGATATTTGGGAAGAAGGTATGTATAACTTGTGATTCACAGTTGAAATAAGGGTTGTTATGTGATGATCATGGTTCTTTGTTTTCATTTCATCAGATAAGTACTAAAATTTACTGAGAGATTTGATTGTATTAATGGTGGGATGGAATGGAAAGAGATATTGATAACATTACAGTGTATTGGTTGAAAAGTAAGTAGGTTAATGTAGAATGATTGTTTACAAAGGGGATGCTTAAAAATTTTCCAATGTGGGATTGGAAATGCGAAAATATATATATGGATTTCATAGTTGGATTACCAACCACTTCTCATGGTAACAATGTGATATGCATTATTATTAATTGATGGACTAAATAATCTCATTTTTACCCAATTTACGATACTCTGAATCAAGTTTACTTATATTTATTTTATATTAATGATATATTTTGGTCATGTGGAGTTAAAATATCTATTGTATCAGATTAGGATCCAAGATTCACTTCTAACTATTTAAAATCCTTCAAATTTCATTAGGTATTGTATTAAATTTCTGTAAATCTTTTCATCCTTAATCAGATGGACCATCATTGTGAAAAATTATGAAACTATAGGATATAAAACATGAATTTTCAAGGGATTTCCAGGGCTGTTGGCATCAAAAACTCCCTTTGGTTGAGTTTCCATAAAATAAATGTTTTCATTTTTGTATACAAATTGCACCATATGAGGCATTATATGGAAATCAGTCCCTTAATCCATATTTTGGGGATGATGTTGAGAAAATATATTTGATGGTATCAGTCTGGTTAAAGGATATTGGTGATAAATTTCAGTTGATTTAGTATCATATGAGAAAATATCATAGCATGCAAAAAATTTATACAGATAACTGGAGGAATGATCTTTCATTCAAGGAAGATGATATGTCGTTCTCAATTTTTCTCCGTGGAAAAGCAATAAGCATTTTGGAATTCAGGGTAAGATGAGTCCAAGGTTCATTGGACCCTATGAAATCCTTTATAATTTAGATCATTGGACTACCAAGTGGATTTACCTATGCATTTATCTTAGGTACAAAATGTTTTCCCCTTTCAATGTTATGAAAGTATATGCTGCATCTATATCATGTTTTGAGTCCAGATGTAATTCTTCTAGGAGATAATCCTTACTATGAGGAATGACCATTCCATGTTCTTAACTATAAAATGAATGTTTTTTTAATATGGTGATATATCGGGTAAGGTTTTATAGGGAATCCATATGGTTGAAGAGGCAACATGGGAATCTGAAAATTCTACGTGGGAAAAATACTCCAACTTGTTTAATAAGTGAATAAAAATACAAAACAGAAATTACTAAATGGGGGAAATAATATAACAATCCATGTAATTATACAATATGATTTTAATATATTAATTATATATTAAAAAAATACACTACATTAAATAATGTTTAAAATAAAAATAATTTTATGGTTAAAAAAATTATTTTTTGACAAAAATATTTTTACCTCTTTTTGATGGTAAACTCATTTTAAATTTAGTTTTTGAAACCATTTATAATTAATATTTGAAAAAAATTTCTTCTAATTTAGAAGTGGCAAATAAAAATTTACTTTTGTTGGTTTTTAAATATTTTTCTAATAAAATTAATAATTTCATGAATAGTGAAAAATACTGCATTTTAATTCAAACCTTTTTTTTCCACTAATTTATTTATATTGTTAGATTATCCTTTTACATGGTTTTAAGGTATAATTAAATTTAAATTTTTTTTTCATTTAACTTAATGTATTTCATTGGAAGGAATTTCACATTGACATTCAATACAAAAACATATGTGATCTTTTGAACGTTTTAGGTTAAAAACTCATTTTCTCATTCCTTCAATGAAATTAAATTTTAATTAATTTATTCCAATTATGGGTTTTGAATTTTGAAAAATGGATTCCATATTTTATATTCCAATGATCAAAATTATGTAATTAATTACCTATTATATTTAGACATTATTAATAGTAACATGAGTGAATATTTTTATTACCACAGTTAGGGGAAACTCGGTTGATTAAAGGTTAAAATTATTAGATGAGTTATTTTAGACCAAGATAGTCATTAGACTAAAATTTATTCTTTTTGAGTCCACATGAGTGTTTTTATATAACATAGAATATTTTATTTAACATAAAGTCAAATATTTCAGAATCATATCCCCACAAAATATAACAATTTTAATATGGGTGTATATAACTGATATATTCAACTATTAATAGTATTTGAAACTAATTTTTAGTTATACACATTGTGGTAGTTGTTTATAAAATTTTAGAAAAAAAAATTAATTAGATTGTGACACAATGACAGTGTAGTAATTTTTCTATTAATGATTGAATCAAATATATTGTAATATAAATTTTAAAATAATCATAATTTGACATAATTATCTCCATCCATGAATTTTATGGAATAAAATGACTTTGTTTATTATTTAATGGTGATTTTTTAACATATTTTTCTTTTATGGTATTTTTGTAAAGTCAAATAATGAATACATTCAAAATTAACACTATTGGTATTTTTCAATATAAAATATTTTATTTAATGTTATAAAATATATAAAAACTAAAGATTAATCCAAATAGTAGGTAAAAGTCCAATTATGTCATAAATGACTCCTTTATTGTCCTTTTTCATTTTATGATAATTGTATTAACTAACAAAGTGTAAATAACACGATATCACAGTAACATTAAATAGAGACAAATAATTGTTAAAACTGATATGGATTAAAAAATAATAAAATCCTATCTTTTTTTAATGGATTTAAACCCATTACCATCATACATTCTAATTCAAGTTGGTCCCTATTGGGAATGAATATTTAATTTATTTTAATTTAATATTTTGTAGAATTCCCGGAGTCCCTCTCTCCACTCTTATATAATTAAATAAAATATTTTATATTTTAAAATACCTATAGTGTCAATTTTTTCACTAATAATTTGTTGACATTATAAAAGTATAGTAAAATGAAGATAATATCAAAACAACTCATTTAATCATCCCAAAAATGTAATATTCTCCTATAAAATTCATTTATGGAATTAATTATTTCAAATATATATATTTTAATTTTTTTATTATCATTTATTAGATTCATTCATTAATTAAGAAACAGTTTCATTATCATTGAGTATCTTTTTAATTTTAATATGTTTTTCCTAAAAATTCTAAATTAATTACCATACTATAGATAATCAATTTATATTTATAACTAATATTTATAGTCAATGATATTTCACACATAACCATACATCAAAATTGTTAATGTTATGGGAGACAAGACTCTGATATCATTCACAGTAATTTAAATAAAATGATATAAGTTTCATAATGACAACCAAGTGGCTCCTTAAAGACACAATTTCTATCAAAGGATATTTTGGTAGACAATAAATCATATAATAATATTATAACAATTATTACAATATATTTATAATATTTATAATATTATTTTAACTGTTTATCACTCGATTTATCCTTAACTGTGGTAATAATGGTAGTTACTAAATTTATTATTCATAATGAAAAAAAATAAAATTGATATTAATATAATCTATAAATTATTATTCCAAATATGGAATATATTTTTATAAATTCAAATCACAATGTTTCTAGAAATTATTACAAAAATTGATCTCGTTGAATGAATGGGAAAATGGTTTTTTCACATAAAGCATTTAAAAGTTCAAAAAGTTTTTCTATTCAATTTTAATATGTAAATTCCTCTAATAAACTATATTAGATGAACTGATAAAAACCTATCTAATTATACCTTCAAAACAAGAAAATGGATTATCTATCAAAATAAATAAATTAGAAAAAATAAAATATTTGAATTAAATTGATGTATTTTTTAATATTCAATAAATTATAAATATTATCAGAAAAATATAAAAACCAACCAAAGTAAATTTTAATTTTTTTTCCAAATAAGATGTTTATTTTTTTCAATATAACTTATAAAAATGTCATGAAATACATTTAAAATTGGTTCTCCATCAAAAGGTTGGAAAAATGATTTTAAAAAAATTACTATTTTAACCATAATGGTAGTTTTATCATATACATTATTGAATGTTGTGTCTACTTTATTTACTATATAATTAATAAATGAAAAAAATTATTTTACTAATTATAGGTTTTATATATTCTTCTCCATATTATAAATCCAATCCTCAAAATTGTATTCACTTATTAAACAAGTGGGTGTATTTTTCTATCATTACATTTTCAGATTCTCGTGTTGGTCCCTTTAACATTCATGTTTTTTTTCCACAAAATTATAGACTAATGGATAACCCTATTCTATAAGACATTCTTTATATAGTGAAGAACATGGAATGGTTTTTAATCATATAAAATATTCTCATCCAACTGAATGATTACTATACTCATAAAACTAGTTGTATTAGGTATCTAATTTCATATCATTAAAATGTTTGATACATTTTGTACATGGGATAAAATCAGATATAAAACCAATTGATTGGTAAATGGGCCAAATTTCTCTATTATTTCATACGTATCAAGGAATCTTTTACTTTGGTTCCCTTCATACCCGAATTCATCATGCATTTCCATGAAGAAACATTGAGTAAGACATGATCACCTACTTCAAATGAAAGATCATTCCTCTAGTTATCCGTATAAAATTTCATTATACTCTAAAGAATCCTCATGTGTTGCTAATTCAACTAAACATTCTATTCCATTTCCTTAACCAATTCTAGTACCATCTACTTTCATTCCCTAACATCAACCCAAATATCTGGAGTTCGACACCACATCTTATAAAATTTCTCTAATGGAACCATTTATATACTAGAATGGAAAGTATTTTTATACGTGAAATCATCCAAATAAAATGTTGATACTGACATCCCCTGTAATCCATTGAACATGAACATAGAATATCGACCAATGTCTAAATTGTTTTTTCTGACTTCCCAACTGAGTGAGGATGAAAATATCTAGTGAAATTTAATTCAGTTTCTAACTAATTATGAAGGGATTTCTAAAAGGTATATGGGATTATATGATAACAATTTGATTCAATGGAGAGAGAAACTCCATGAAACTAGACTATATCATTAAAATACAATCGAACAAGTTTATCTGGAGATAGAGTTTCTGGAATAGGAATAAAATGATAATGTTTAGTCTACAGATCAACAATAACACAAATATCATTGGTAAATCGAGATGTCATTGTTAATCAAACTATGAAATCTATGGATATATTTTCTTATTTATACTGTGGAACTAATAAATGCTGATGAATCCTTTTGGGAAACTGTCATTCTTCTTTAACCAGCTGTTGGGTCAAAGACTATATAGTAAAGTCGGCAATATCTTTTTTCATTCCATCCCACTGGTAATACTCCCAATGTTCTATATACATCGTATTACGACCAGGATGAACTAAAAAGAGAGAACTACAAGATTCAAATAATAACTCATTCTTATACTATGAATCAAATGGCACACAAAACCCCATCCCAAATCTCGAAACATATTCTTTTTAAATGTTATATTCATGTAACATACCCATTTATTCCAATTCTATAATTTTCTTCAAGTAAATGTCTTCAACATGTGTTTCTTAATTTTGTATGATAAAGGAGATTTCATGGAAACATAAAATAATATATTGTAATGTCTAGCACCAAAAAAATCCAATCCAAATTTTTTAAAATCATTTGGTAAAGGATAATTTTCTAAATGTTACATGGTTAATGTCTCAATATATTTTCTGATTAAAGAATTATCCATTTTATTTTCTTATCTAGGATGGTAATGAATTGTGCAATCATAATCCCTGATTTTATCCATGGAACATTTCTGTATAATGTTCAATTCATTCTAAGTTAATATATACTTGAAATATGTATGGTTAGAATATATTTCACATTTTACTGCAGACATATGATTCATCTAAATTTTTAAAGCAAAAAATAATAGTAGAAACTTCAAAATCATGTGTAGTGTGATTTATCTCATGAGTTATCAACTATCATGAATCATAATCAGTTATCTAATCATTATGCATTAAGAAACAACGAATTACTTTCAAAAAGAATCTCTATAGATTAAAAATGGACTATTTCATGTTATATGAAACAGAACTAGATAATTCATCATTCATTTTTTCAATTCCTAAAAACTATTATCACATTCATTTTCCCAAATGAACTTAACACCTTTTAAATTTCGCAAAGTCGGTGGGCTAAAAACCATTATTGTCTTTCAAAAATCCCTCTGTAATAGCCTAATTTACTAATAAAACTATGAATCTCAGTTTTATTAGTTGTTCATCCTCATTCTTCAACAATTTTTTACCATGATCAATAGTTATTCTATATTTATAAACAATGTGACCAAGCAAATAAGTTTTTTCCAACAAAACACACACATGGTTAATTTCACAGAAGATTTCTTATCTTTTATTGTTTTTAATAAAATCCATATATTTCATCCATATTCTACTTTAAATTTAGAATATATCAATATTTACTTGATAAATGAAACAAAAAAATTATCCAATAACTCATGAAATACTCTATTCACATGATCCATGAATAAAAAATGTTCATTAGTTAACCCAAATTACATAACTAAAAATTTATCAAGTGTTGATCTAACTATTATTAAATATAAGGCAAAGGTCGCTTTTTCATAATAGTTATGTTTCTAATGTCTCTATAATCGATTCATTTCCCTCATGGAACCATCTTTATTTAAAAAAAATAAACGAGCACCCCATAGTGATGTGTTAGGTCGAATGAAAATTTCATCTAACAACTCATGCTATTTTTTCATAAACCATAAAACATTAATTTGAGCCATTCAATAAGTTGGTTTTGAAATTGAATTTTCATATGAAGCTAATTATAAAGTAAATTCAAAATTCTAAATAGTTATAATACCCAAAAATTATTCTAGAAAAACATAATGACACTCATTTATAACTACAACATCATTAATCTAAATAGTTCAATTTTTTCAATAATATTTTCAAGATGACAATCATTTATATCTTTTAAACGTTTCTTAACGTCCTGATATGTTATCAATGGTAAGGGTTATTTATTTTAAAAAAATAAAACTATTTCAAAAAAATAAATTCTTTTCCTCTACAATTAGTTTTAGCATCGTAAACATGAATCCCATCCTTACCCAGAATATCATAAAACTATTCTAGAGGAAAATAACATGTTTTATTGTAAATTAATTCAATAGGAAAGGATAAAAAGAATCTTATAATTATTTTTACGTAGAAATTCACCAAGGTATTTTTACTATAAATTTTGGATTCATTTCATGAGGTGGAATTTATAATTTAATAGAAAAATTCATAGAAATAAAAGAATGTGTAGACCCCTTATCAAAAATCCCATTAGCATAACTGAAAAAAAAATACAAGATATATCTTTTTTTGATGGCCCCAGAATTTCTAAAGAGGTTGAAAAGGATTTCACCAAACCACAATTCTTATGGTCTGGCTTATTATCATAATTTGTGTTCTTCATCAAACACTCATTTTCATAATGATGAATCTCATTGCACTTAAAATAATTTAATAACTATAAATATGCATTTTTATTACCACTCCAATTATCATTTTCATTGTAGTTCAGGATCCTATGTTCAATTTTAACACATCAGAAGCACTTACTAGAAAATGAAAGTCATTCTAAAGTGTGTTTTTACCAAAAATTTCACAAAATTTATAATTAATTTTATTACTATAATAATTATTTGATCAATTATTTCATTTCCACTACCACCTTGACCTCTTATTTTTCTATTTTTCAAAGAACACATATTCCTAAAAAAACACCATTTCTATCTTCTCCACACATCAAATAAGTTTTTTTTGAATATTTTGGTCTCATGAGAAGACAACACCCTTAGAGAAATTGGATTTAATCCAGAGTAAAAAATGAGTGATTTTAATATAAAGATATTGGATAAAATTTAGAGTTTACCACGAATGTAGAGTGAATATTTATTTATATACAACCATTGAAACCCCATCTTCCCCAAATTCTAATAATTGTTTTTATATTCTATGTATAACATCGTAGAAAAAATAATTATTATGAAAAATATTTTTCAATTCATTCCACTCAAGAGAATAAATCAACTCATTCTTGGTAAAATTATTAACAATCAAACACAATTGATCATTTTTAACAATAAAATGGTAAATAGCAAGACTAACCTATTGATTTTCAGAACACCCCATGACACTGAAAATATATTCTAGGTCATCAATCCACCGTCATCTTGCATGGTGTCAGATGATCCTCTAAATTATGGAGTATGTCTTCTCATTAAATGATCCACTTATGACATGTTCCAATGTGGTTGACCTACATGATCTTGTTCATGGATACCATGAAAAATTATAGCTAAATTCAACTACACCATAACATCAAAAAAAATCTATTTAGTTTTAATTACAGCCATATAAGTATTCTTTTTTGTTGGTTTTTTTCCATTGGATGTTATCCCAACAATGCTTCCCTGTTTCCTATATAGAAAACCATTATTTATAGAAATATCTTTAAAAATTTATTACTCCCCATTTGTTGATACATAACCCCTTTCCACCTGTTTTTTTAAATGGTATTTCTTTGAATGTGCTTCCATAAAATACAGACTTTCCATAAAATATAGAGTTTCCATAAACTAATGAGACTCCATTAATTATAGTGTATATATAAAATTGTGAATTTCAATAATATAGAGAGTTTACATAATGTTGGTGTTTTTTCAAAATGATTGTTGTATCTATAAAGTGGGTTGCTTCCATAAAGTGATGTGTTTCTATAATGTTTATTATTTACAAAAAATGAGGTGTTTCCATAAAGTGGGATATTTCATTAAAAATGTGTTTCAAAAAATGAGTATAAGATAATGGTGGGAGATTTTGTAAGTTTTATAAGGAGTGTTGTGACAAAAATGATGGTCGGACGATCTATACACGGTTGTCCCAAACAATGTTGTCAGACATTGGGGAGTGGTCAAATCTAGATCCTATTTTCTAAGAGATTACTTTCTTTCTCTATATATTTTGTTTTTTCTTCGAAATTTACTTATTTCAAGGATAAAATTCCTAGAATGCTACAAAACCCTCCCCTCATGAGTTGGATCCAATTTTGGGCCTTCACTTGGTGATTTCAAGCCCGATTCTTGGGGAAAGTGCTGATCTTCTTAGATCTTTTCTATTTTCTACAAAATCCTCATTCTTTCCTTCTTGTTATCTAAGATCCTCCTATTGGTAGATATAATTTTTTTAACGTCTTTAAAGGATTAATATGGTATTTTTCATGATATAAGATGATATTTATGATTCATTCTTGTATTCCTGATCCAATTCATGAAGTATGTCACCATTCATTGCTGATTTTTTTTCGTTTTCATAGATCTGCTTAGATATACTACTCCTTTATCAATTATTTCCAAAATATGACCCTATAGTGGGTAGATCTAGGTATTTGGATGAAAAATAATTAAATTTTGAGTAGTGGTCTTTCTAGTATAAGAAATCTAAGGTTGTTCTGGGAGAATCGACACATCTTCTTGTGTGTTCTTCATCTGTTGTCATGTTTCGTTAAAACATTTGAGGTAGGTAGCTTCACTCTCAACACCATTTAGTATAATTTACTATATTATTTTTCCAATTAGTTTATTTTAATGGGATTTATTGTGAAATTAGTTGAATAAATCTTCTTCAGTGATGATTTATTTTTTTAGTGCAATTGTGAAATCTTGTTGAACTGTTATGCAATGTGATTTAGCATCTTGAATTTAAAATGATGATTTTAAATTATTGATTTGTTGTAATATTTAAATTGTTTTATAAAAATTTAGTTTTCAATAAAAATAGTTCTTTTATTTAAAAAGTTCCTTGTCATGATCTTTGGGTATATTGGTGTGTGAGTTCATATTGTTTTTCTTAGGGTTGGTTAAAATATGACCTTTCCCTCATTGCCCAAGGACAAATGGCACATGAGATATAAATTTCATATTTCATATATGGGGCTTGGTTAAAATATTTACTTGTGCTTTAATCCAAACAGTTAGAGGAACATGAGAAGTAATTACCTTGGGACAACTTGGTAGATCGACAAGAAACCACTCATTAGTAGGGAACTGTCACAATGTAGCTTGCATGGTTTGTCGCATGGGATTATGGAATGGTTGTGTATTCCAATAAAGGGATATTGTGATATGATTTTGGTAATGAATGATATTGGAAAAAAGTTTATATTTTTTTTATAAATAATTTTTGTGATATTTTTTTATATAAACATTTTTATATAATATTTTCTAACTCTTCTATACTAGTTCAGTGAGTAGGTATGTCATTGGGGAAAATGTACTAAGTTTTACACTTTGACCTACTTTGGCACATTGGTGCCCTTGTTGATGCTATCTTCTAGGTCAAAAGAAAAGGTAATGATTCACATTTTTTTAGCACAACCTTGTGTAGATTGGGTTTTTCGGTGATTATGGAGCTTGGAGCTTATGGAGAATGGAGTCAGGGGGTCTTTGGAGAGTCTTTTGTAGTTATCTTCTTTGTCGATTGATACTTTATTATTCTTCAGTAGTTTTTAACATTCATGTGGTTCTGAGATATATGATGTTGTGGAGTTTTATTTCATTCATTCATACATAATATATTGAATTTTTGGTTATGGTATATTTCTTTATTGGTTTATTTATTACATGGTAAATCATCCCCCACATGTATTTGAAACACTTCAGA
This sequence comes from Viscum album, assembly GCA_963277665.1. NCBI lineage: Eukaryota > Viridiplantae > Streptophyta > Magnoliopsida > Santalales > Viscaceae > Viscum > Viscum album. Next base: position 1,134,821,413 of record OY728128.1, read on the forward strand.
ATTTATTTCCAACCATTGGCGTCTTGGATATGTCGCTTAAGGCCTAGAAATGACTTGCTGTACTCTCAATCAAGGGAGAATTGGTGGGTCAATACAAATGGTGTCAGTCTGGTAATTCCTTGTTGGTACAAATAGTATCAGCTTTTTCGGTCCATCGCTAACAAGTATTCATTGGTGTTCAGAGTTTCGGAGATGATATTATTTCTTGTCTATTCATGGGGTAGGAATCATAGAAAGTAGTAGGATTTAGAACATGAAATTTATAGCATAAAAGTATGTAGATAACCCTATAATGATGAAATTCATGTTACCAAAGACTAGAGTAAATAAGTGTTTGGATACATTTCTAGGATTTTAAAATCTCATTGTCATGGGTTTAGCCAATGAGACTAGAATGACTTGCATTTTAGAGAAATTTCTCACCACATGGATTGCATATTTCATTTGGAGTAATGATTTATGATATCGTGAAAAATATATTTTTTTTAAATGTACAATTTTCCTCAAAATTAATGATTTTGAAATTATTATATTGGAATTATTTGGAAGATTGTTTTATTTTCAATAGAATGAATGTATATTATATTAAAAAATTGTTGAAATTGGTTATGTTTTGTTGTGGAAAACAAGGATATGATGGTTGATGGTATATAATTTGAAATGCTAAGCCATCATTTTCTAGAGAGTGAGACATATAAAATATGTTTTTGGTTTAGAATATAAAACCTGATAGGTGTTATAGGATCATGTCAGAAGTGGTAGTTGATAATTTTGTTTCAGTCGAGCCCTAGGTGAACGAACAATTGGTCCAATGCATCACTCAAGATATTCAAACCGTTGAGTTAGGACTATAACTAGATACTCGGTTTATAGTATATATCACTGCAAATAATCCAATTAAAATAAATATGTTTGTATTCACTAATGGAGATGAGAAAACTATCACTAACTTGAAGAGGAAGCAGTACACATTATCCCTTTGATTAAAACTATAAACAATGCCATCTTTCTGGAAACACCAAACACCTCTCAGGGAATGAGAATGTCGAGCCTTCATGTGTAGAGTATGTTCTATAATGATTAATGGAGAGGAGATGAAATGGGACTCCTCAATGTTGGATATGTATGTCTATGATGTAATCCTGGTTATGGATTAGTTGACAATGTTCAAGGCTCACATAAACTGTTATATGAGAATAGTTAGTTTTGTGATTGTGGATGATGTTGAACATCTCATCAGGGGAGAAAGGATTGTAAAAAATGGGGAAAACAGCTTGTTATCACCAATGGTGGGAAAGATATCTTATCTGTTGGTAGTGTTGAATTAATAGTCAATATAATAGATCAAGGAAAATAGTTTTCCTGCTATTGTGGATCAATTTCTTAATGTCTTTCCAATGAAATTATCATGCTAACAACCCCTAAGGGAAGTGGAGTTTACGAATGATATCCTTTCGGGGAATAGTCCAATTTCCCTTTTATTTTATAGGATTTCACCAAAATATTTATTAGAATTTAATGTTTGGTTAGTGAATCTGGAGTAAAAGAGTTTCCTTTGACCAGGTACGTCTCCGTTGGTAGCATCGATTTTGTTCGTGAAGAAGGAAGATGAGACACATGGGTTGTGTGTAAATTATCATAATCATAACTAAGTTATGATAAAGAAAAGATATCCACTTCCACGCATTGATGATCTATTCGATAAATTAAGGGGATCTTAGTGGTTCTATATGATTGAATTGTGATCAGGATACAACCAATTGCGAGTTCGGAAAGAGGATAATCCCAAGATAGCTTCTAGAAGTAGATATGGACACTATGAATATGGTTTCATGCCTTTAGTTCTAACGATTTCAACCATGTTCATCATTGCACTGATGAATCAGATGTTTTAACAATATCTAAGTTCTTTTGTTATGGTGTTTTGGGAAGTCATTTTTTCATTTTTCAAAGTCAAGGGATAATCAGGAGGAGTAGCTAGAAATAGTGTTACAAATCTTGAGTGATTACTGTTTGTATGTCAAATAATTATTGTGTGATTTTTGGATATAGGATGTACATTTTCTTGGCTATGTCATTTCTAGAAAAGGCATTTTTGTGGATCTTGAAAAGATACAATGTTGTTATCTCAAGGAAACCACCAAAGAATGTCTTCGATATACAAAGTTATATTGGTCTAGATAATTACTACAGACATGTTTTGCGTGATTTCTCACAACTAGATTCTCCAATTACAGCTCTGAAAAAGAATAATGATCCATTCTATTGGATAGAGGAATGTCAGAAGTCGTTCCAGGAACAAAAATGTAGATTACAATAGCACCTATCTTGATCTTTCCAGAATCATGACATTGGTATGTGGTCTATTGTGTTTCTTCGCGTGAGGTATGGGCTCAGTTCTCATGAAAATGGACCATCTGGTTTCTTATAGTTCAATGTTGTTGAATGTGAATGAGAAGAATTACCCAGCACATAATTTAGAATTAGTTGCAGTTTTCCATTAATTAAAACCATAGACAATTCATCTCTATAGAGATAAATTTACTGTGTTTATAGATCACAAATGCTTGAAAAACATTTTTTCATAATGTTATTTGAATCTAAGGCATATGAGATTGATGGAGTATATCAAAATGTTTGACTTTGACTAGATGTACACACCAGGGAATGAAAATTCGATGGAATATGCATTGTGTAGAAAGTCATATGATTTATTGGCGAAATAAGATTCAGATGAATGGAAGTTGATGATGTTCTTAGTTTAAATACATGTGATATGTGATGAACGAGGTGATTTTTTGGTTTTCATTACAGCTACGGTTGTTCCTGATTTAGTAAAAAAGATCAAAGAGGCCCAAAGTTCTGAGGCATAATGCCTGGTTGTATGTTCAATACATAATGGTGGGGTGACCATTGAGGTATAGAAACTTTATGGGGGTTTAGTTTTGTGTTCTAGAGATCAGATGGTTGTACCTATGGGTTTTCAAGAATAACTCCTTCATGCTTACCACAATTCGAAATAGGTTGTACATCCAACTACACAGAAGATGTATAGGGTGTTGAAGATGCAGTTTTGGTGGATCGGCTTAAAATGGTACGTGGCCAAGAATGTCTCGCAGTTCTTAACTTGATAGCAGGTTAAAGCATAGCATCATAGACCAGCTATTATGTTACATTCTTTCCCCATCGTAGTGTGCAAAAGGGATCAAATAGCAATGGATTTTGTTACAGGTCTACCATGAACCGTCCCAAAGAACAATTCCATTTGGGTGATAGTAGATCTTCTAAACAAGTCTCCTATTTAATCCCTATTTGTGAAACTCATACGATGGAGGATATTTTAAAAATATATATTTGTGATGTGGAATAGGGGTAAGGGGTACCAGTGACCATAGACTCATATAAAGATCTGAGGTTCAATTCTAATTTTTGTAAATCCTTATAGAAAGCCCTTGGAACTCAGTTGACTATGAGTATAGTGTATCATCCTCCAATGGATGGAAAATCCGAGTGTAAAATAAAAATGTTGGAATACATGTTGTGGGCTTGTATAATGGATTTTGGTGGCTCTTGGGAGGAGTATGTACCCTTAGTAGAGTTCTCATATAATGATACCTATCAAGCCTCAATACACATGGCTATGTTTGAAGCATTATATGGGGGTCATTATCATTCTCCAATATTCTAGGTGGAAGCAAGAAAAACATCAATAGTCATGCCAAGCATTTTCCAAGAGACAATAGAGAAGATCTAGTTGAATAGAAATTGGAAGTATAAGTCTTAGAGTAGTCGAAAATCATATACAGATCATCATCGAAGACCATTTTTGTTCATTGTGGGTGATCATGTCTTCTGGAAGATCTCTCCATGTCTTTGAAATTGATGTTTTGGGATGTAGAGAATGTTATTTACTAGATACATTGCCCCTTGTGAGATACTGGAATGGGTTGGAGATGTTGTATATCAGATATCATTACCACCATGGTTTCTCTTAGTGCATAATTTGTTCTATATATCCCAGTTGAAAAAGTATCACCCTAATCGTGACTATTTGATTATTTGTTATCATGTTGACTTAGAACCAGATGCATCATAAGTACATATTCTGGTGCGGATCATGGATAGATAAGAGAAAGTCTTGCATGAAAAAATCATCACCCTAGTGTGGGTTTCATGGAAACATGGTCAGATTTAGGAAGAGACTTGGGAATGTGAGAATGAAATGAAATAGTAGTGGTAATAACTAATTTTTTCCATCTAGGTTTCACTATATTCGGAGGACATAAATACCAATGGGAGGCGAGAATTTAGTACCAATACTTTTAGGTACAAAACCACATTTCTCATGTTTTTTTAAATTGTTTTTCTATGATTGGGTTTCCAAAAAATAGAGAGTTTCAATAAAATAGATATTTTTTATAAAATATAGAGATTCATCAAAATAGAGTGTTTCTATAAAATATAGAGTTTCTATAATATTATGATTTTCCATAAATATGGGTGTTTCCATAATGTTGGTTGTTTCCAAAAAGTGGGTTGTTTCATTAAAATGGTGATTTTCTATAAGGTGGGATGTTTCCATAAAAAATTTGCTTCCATGAAAAGGGTAAAGGTAAAAAATGGGAGAGTTTTTTGTTTTTATAATGATTTTTGGGATGAAATGTAATGTTGCATGATCCATACACGGTTGACGAAAACCATGTGGTCCATCCTTTCATAGAAGTCAAATCTAGATCCTATTTTCTAAGAAATTACTCATTTTTTATCTATATATTTCTTTTTGGATTCAAAACGCACTACTTTTGAGATTAATCTTCATATAAAGTATTAAAACCCTCCCTACATGAGTTTTAGGCATCCTAGAGCCTTCACATGGTGATTTCAGGCCCAATTCATGGGGGCAAGGGTTGATCTTCTTAGTTCTATTCCATTTTTTGCAAACTCCTCCTTCTCACCTTCTCATTTTCGTAGATCTACACATCCTATAGGAAAAGACAAATTTTTCAATGTCATTTATGTCTAAATATGTTGTTGTTCATGATAGAAGAATATATCTATGTTACGTTAATCTTAATTCTATTCTTACGGTATGTCGCCATTATTTCCTAATTTCTCATGTTTTCATAAATCTGCTAAGATCAACTTCCTAGATCTCCATTATTTCTCAAATATGAATTTATAGTGGGTAGATCTACATTTTTTTATGACAAATAATTCAATGTTGATTCATGATATTTCTAGGATAAGATAATGAAGGTTCTTCTGTGTGAATCGACCAGTCTTCTTGTGCGTACTTCGTCTATTGTTTATATTCATTAATAACGTTGAGGTATTTTTCTTAAATCTTATATCCTCTTCATATAATTTATTTTATTAGTTTCAAATTGGTTTATTTATTTTGGATCAATTTTAAAAATCATGGAATAAATATTCTTCTGTGATGAATTATGGTTTTAGTGAAATTGTGAAATCATGGTGAATTGTTGTGTAATATGATTTAGCCTCTTGAATTTAAAATAACGATTTTAAATTATTTATTTTCTGGAATTGTTAATGAGTTTTATGAAATTTCGGTGTTCAATAAAAATAGTACGTTTATTTAAATGTTTTTTGGCATGATCATTGGGCATATTTGTGTGTGAGTTCATATTTCATTTCTGGGACATGGTTGATATATGAAATTGTGCTCAGTGCCAAAGGATAAATGTATGATGGGATAGAAATTTTATATTTCGTATACTTATCTTGGTTTAAGTATGACATGTTTCTATATGCCAATGGTTTAATGGAACATGGGAAATAATTACATTGTGACAACATGGTAGATCAGTGAGAACCCACTCATGAGTATGGAACGATCCTAATTTAGTTTGCATGGTTGGTTGCATGGGATTGAGGAATGGTTGGGTATGCCAAGAAATGGATATATTGAAATGATTTTAATTCATGATTAGTTATTCTTCTGTGGAAATATACTTTTGGGAAAATTTCTTTCAATTAAACTTGTATGCTTTTGGTAATGAGTGGTTTAGGGAAACATATTTATATTTAGTAATAAAATATTTTTGAGAAATTGTTTTATATAAAAGGTTTTATATGATTGTTTCTAACTCTCCAATATTAGTGGAATGATTAAGGAGTTCATTAGTGAAAACCTTCTATGTTTTATACTCACCCCTGCTTTGGAACTTTATTACATTTGTAGATGCTCTCTTCTGGGACAAGGGAAAAGGTAATGCTTCACCTAAATTTACCACTACCTTGTAATGTTTGGGCTCTTCAGAGATTGTGTATCTTGGATCTTGTGGATCATGGAGTCTTCTAGTCTTTGGATAATCTTTTGTATTTTTTCACTATATACTTTTAGACTTGTTTATTCCTTTGTTTTTGCATATTTTGAAGTGGTTTTGAGTTACATGAAGTTGTTGTGTTTTCATTCATTCATTCATGCATCATATATTGAATGTTTATTTATGGTTAGTTTCATTATTAGTTTTTTTACTAAAGGATAAATCATCCCTCACATGTATTTGAAACCCTTAGGAAGTTATTACAATCCATTGTCATCATGGGGATGTCTCTTAAGGCCTATTAATGACTTGTTGTACACTCATGCCAATGAGAATTGACGGGTCATTACATATGGTATTAGGATGTTCATTCCTTGGTTTTAGAAATGGTATCTTCTTGTTCGGCCATTGACTAACAATTATTCCTTGGTGTTCTTGGTTTGGGGGTTGAAATTATTTATTCTCTATTCTTAGATTTTGAATCTTATAAATGAGTAGAATTATCACAACATGAAATATATAGCATAAAAAGAACATTACTAACCCATTTATGTTGAACATCAGGTTACCAGGGAGTTTGGTAAGAAGTGTTTAAAGACACTTCTAGGATTTTAAAATCCTATATTCATGGGATTAGCTAATAAGACGAGCATGACATGCATTTTAGAGGAATGGCATCCCCCTAGGATTCCAAATTTCATTTGGAGTAATGATTTAGGATATCATGGAAAAGTGTTTTTTTAATGCATAATTTTTCTTCAAATTTAATGATTTTGGAAATTTGATATTTGGTTTATTTTGAAAATGGTTTTATATTCAAAATAAATAATTGAAATTATTATAAAAAATGTTTGAACAAGGTTAAGGTTGTTTGTGGAAAACTTGGTTGGGATAATTCATGGGATATAATTTAAAAGGCTAAGCCATCAGTTTCTAAATAATGAGACTTATAGAATTTTTCATTGGTTTAGAAAATGGAACCTGATAAGAATTATAAGAACTAGTCATAAGTGGCTGATGATAATTTGGTTTCACCTGATCCACATGTGAACCGGCATTTGGTCCAAAGCATCACTCAGGATCTTCAAACCGCTGAGTTGGTACTATAACCAGATACTTCAATTATAGTATATGTCAACACAGAAAATCATGGTGGAGGAAGTACGAATTTCATTAATTCAGGAGATGAGAACTGTATCACTAATATAATGAGTAAGTGGGACTCCAATTATCTATATTAAAAATTGGAAATGATGCCTTCTATTCTGAAACTCCAAAAAGCTCTCAGTAAAAGAAATTGTGGAGCATTTGGTGTAGATTATGTGATTTAACTATTGATGTATATGATATTAAATGGGACTTCATGATGTTAGAGATGGGTCTCTATGATGTAATCTTGGGAATGGATTGGTTGACAATGTTAAAGGCTTACATCATCTGTTATAGTAGAATAGTTAGTTTCATAACTAAGGATGATGTCGAACATCTCTTTAGAGAATATATGATACTAAAAAAAGGTGAAAAGATCTTTATGCCTCCAATGGTTGGAATGAAATATTATCAGTTGAAAGTACTGACTTTGGAATCAATGGAAGAGATTGAGGAAAATAGTTTTCTAGTTTTATGGATCAATTTCCAGATGCCATTCCCAAGAACTTCTCAGGGTTACAACCTCTTTGTTAAGTGGAGTTTATGATTTACAACCTTCTAGGGACCATTTCTATTTCCCTTCCATCTAATAGGATAGAAACAATAGAGTTTTGATAATATAATGTTTACATATAAGAGCTAGAACAAAAGGGTTTCATTCGACAAAGTACGTTTCTGTGGCCAGTACCGGTATTCTTCGTAAAGAAGGCAGATGGAAATCCTCGACTGTGTGTGGATTATTGTAATCTTAAAAAAGTTACAATAAACAATATATATCCAATTCCATGGATTGGTGATCTATTCAATCAATTAATGGGAGATTAGGGGTTCTATTAAATTGATATGTGACCTGGATATCCCCAATTAAGAGTTTGAAAAGAGGATAATCTTAAGTCCAATTTCAGAAATGGATATAGCCACTATGAATATGTATTCATGACTTTTGGTCTAACGAATTCTTCCTAGGACTTTATGGCATTTAGGAATAAGCTTTTTCAATAGTATCTGGATTCTTTTGTTGTGGTTTACATGGAAGACATTTTGTTCTATTCAAAGGCATGCTCTGACCATGAGGTGCGCCTAGATACTATGTTATAAATTTTGAGAGATCACCATTTATTTTCCAATAATCAATGTATGATTATTTGATATAGGAATTATATTTTCTTGGCGATGTCATTTCTGAAAAAGGCATTTTTTGGATCATGAATAGAGAGAAATTTTTATCTTGTGGAAAGCACCAAAGAATTTCATTGAGACACAATGTTTTCTTGGTCTAGATTTTTACTAACACTACTTTCTGCATGATTTCTGACAAATAACATCCCCAAAGACCGCTCTAAAAAATAATTTTCTATTAAAATGTATAAACGAATGTAAGACGTATTTCCATGAATAGAAATGTCATCTAACAACAACACCTTTCATGACCTTTATGAAATCTGGTCAAGGGTATGTGGGGTATTGTGATTCTTCGGGATCAAGGGTGGGTTGTGTTATCACGCCAAGAAAAAATGTGGTTGCTTATGGTTCAAGGAATTTGAGAGTGCATGAGAAGAATTATCCAAAAAATTGATTTGGATTTAGCTGTAGACTTCCATGCATTGAAAACGTGGTGGCATTATATCATTATTGGGAAATTTACTGTGTTTTTAGATTCAAAAATTTTGAAACACATTTTATTACAATGATATTTTAATCTCAGGAAAAGTAGATTGATTGAGTGTCTCCAAATGTTTGACATCATCTAGATGTACACACCAGGGAATGAAAATTCTGTGGCGGAGGCATTGAGTGGAAATTCATATGCACAATTTTTGAAAGAAGCTCTAGATGAATTTCAGTTGATGTCAGTCTTATGTGACATGCATGTGGAATGTGATGACTGGGGTGATTTTGGGGTTTTCTTTTTAACAATTCTTGTTCCTGATTTAGATAAATTTATCAAGGAGGCACAAACATATGATGCAAAATTTATGGTTGTATGTTCAAAAATCAATGGTGGGGAGACCATTGAGGGATGGAAACATGATGGGGGTTCAGTTTTGTAGTCCAAAGATCCGATGGTTGTACCTATGGTTTTTTAGGAACAACTCCTTGATGCTTACCACAATTTGATGTGGGATGTAAATCCATGTATATAGAAGGTGTATAACATATTAATGGTACAATTTTTGTGGAGGGGAATGAAAAGGAAGGTGACCGAGTACGTCTTGCAGTTCTTAACTTGTTAATAAGTTAAAGAGGAGTATCATAGACCGACTATTATGTTACAATCATTGCTTATCCTTGTGTGTCAATGGGATCTGATAGAAATTGATTTTGTTGCATGTTTTCCAAGAACGTTCCAAAAACACAATTCCATTTGGGTGATAGTGGATCATCTACCCAAGTAGGAACATTTCATCCATATACATGAAACTCATACGATGGAGGATATTTCAAAAAAATATATCTGAAAAGTGGAAAAGAGGCATGGTGTACCAGTATTAATAGTCTCAGATCGAGACCTGAGTTTCACATCTCGTTTATGTAAATCCTTATGGAAAGCCCTTGGGACTTAGTTGACTATGAGCACAGTGTATCGTCCTTAGATGGATGGGAAATCCGAGAGGATTATATAAACATTGGAATAAATTTTTTAGGCTTGTGTAATGGATTTTGGTGGCTTTTGAGAGGATAATATACCCTTAGTGGAGTTCTCATACAATAACAGGTATCAATCCTCGATACAGATGACACCGTTTGAAGAATTGTATGGGAATCGTTGTCGTTCTCCACTATGTTGGGTGGAAATATGAGAAACATCACTAGTGAGGCGACACCATGCCCATGAATCAATAGATAAGATCCAATTGATTAGAAAAAGAATGGAGATGGAAAAGAGTTGTTAGATATCATATGTCAATCAACGCCGAAGACCATTGATGTTGACTATAAGAGATAATTTTTTCTTGAGGATCTCTCCAAGGATTGGAAGTCATCGTTTTGCGAATAATGGAATGTTATCTCCTTGATACATTGTCCATTTTGAGATACTAGAATGGGTTGGAGAGGTGGATTATCGGTTGGAATTACCACCATGGATTTGCATGGTGCATAATGTGTTCTATGTCTCCTAGTTTAAATAGTATAACCCTTATCCTGATCATGTGATCCGATGGGATCACATTGACCTAGAACATAATGCATCATTGGTACATGTCCCAGTGTGGATCAAGGATATTCAAGAGAAAGTCTTGCGTTGTAAAAGAATCGGATTAATATGGGTTTTATTGAAACATGGTCATATTCAGAGAGAGACCTAGGAAACTGATAAAGAAATGAAAGAGTAATGGCCGAAACTCTTTTTGGCTAGTGAGGGTTTTCTACTTTCTCATATTGGAGAGACCAATGGTGGAGAGAATTTAGTACCCCCGGTATTGGGTACATAACCCATTTCCTTGTGTTTTTTAAATGGTGTTTCATTTAATGGGTTTCCATAAAATAAAGACTTTACCTAGAATAAAGAGTTTCCATAAAATAGTGATATTCTATACAATATAGAGTTTTAATAAATTTTAATGTTTCCATAATATATAAATCTTACATAAACATGTGTGTTTCGATAATGTTGGTGGTTTCCATAAAGTGGTTTGTTTCTATATAGTGTCTAATTTCCATAAAGTGGATTGTTTCTATAATGTGGTGTGTTATCATAATGTGGGATTCATCCATAAATTTTTTTAATAAAATGGGTAAAAGTGATGTATTTTAGATTTTGGGGGTTTTATAAGTATTTTTTATACCAATAATAAGTTTGCATGATCCATGCAAGGTTGGCCCAAACCATCTATTCAAACCTTATGGAAAGGACAAATCTAGATCCTATTTTTTAAGAGAATATACTTTTTTGCTCAATATATTTAGTTTTGTCTTTAAAAATCCCCTATTTAAAGATTAATCTCACTATAAGGATGGATAAACCTCCCCACTATAGTTAGAGACAACCTAGAGCCTTCTGTTGGCGATTTCTATCCCGATTCATGGGGTAAGTGCTAATCTTCTTCATTCTTTTCTGTTTTCTACAAACACCTCCTTCTCTCCATCTGGTTTTCATAGAAATATACTTTTTGTGGGTAGATAACATTAATTAAGGATAAATGTGGTTTTTTTCATGATTGAGTAAGAGATCTAAGATTCTTTTTTGGAATCATGATCCAATTTCTGTTGTATATCACCATTCATTCAGGATTTGTCAGGTTTTCATAGATATCCTTAAATATGCATCTTCGATCTCCATTCCATCCCATATATGAACCTATTGTCGATAAATATAGGTATTTGTATTCCAAATAATTCAATTTTGTTTCGTGATCTTGCTAGGATAATAGAACTACGTCCATTCATAATTTATCGACTTGTCATCTTTTTGCGTTCTTCGTATGATGTCGAGTTTCATCAAAACCATTAAGGTAGGTGGCTTTACTCTCATCTTCACATCATAAGAATTTATTTTCATAGTTTTAAATTTTTTTATTTTAATGGTATTTACTTTTCAAGGTATGTAATAAATCTTCTTTAGTGATGATTTATAGTATTAGTGAAAATGTGAAATCTTGGGGAATTGATTGGAAATGTCATTTAGCCTCTTGAATTTAAAATGTTGATTTTAAATTAATGATTTTATGGAACTAATAAATGGTTTGATGAAAATTGTTTTCAATAAAATGGGTGCTTTTATTGAAAATGTGTTTTGGCATGATCGTTATGCATATTGGTGTGTTAGTTCATATTGCATTTCTAGGGCTAGGTTGAAATATAACATTGTGCTCTATGTCAATGGTTAAATGGAACATAGGATATAAATATCATATTTCATATACCGGGATTTGTTGAAATATGATGTTGTGCTTAGTGCCAAAGTGTTAATGGCACATGGGAAACAATTACCTTGTGAATACTTGGTAGATTGATGAGAAACCACTCATGATTATTGAACTGTCATAACGCAACATGAATAGTGAGTTCCATGGTATTGTGTAATGGTTCGGTATTCCAAGAAAATGATATTGTGAAATTTTTTTAATTATTTTTTAGTTAGTTTTTTAAAAAAATACATTACTATGAAATTTTTTATTAATTACACTTGTATTCTTTTGATAATGAATGGTTTAGGAAACTTGTTTATATTTTGTTATAATTTTTTTTGAGAAATTATTTTAAATAAAATTTTCTATATAATTGGTGCTAACTATTATATCCTAGTGGTGTGAGTTCAGATGTCATTAGGGGGAAAACCTACTGAGTTTTATACTCTCCCCTTCTTTGGGACTATGGATCTTTTTCAGATGATATATTACCAGACAAGGGAAAAGGTAATGTTTCACATGTTTTTAAGACAACCTCATGATATTTGGGTTGTTTAGAGATTGTAGAGCTTGGAGGTTGTGTAGAATGAAGTCTTTAGGTTTTTAGATAGTCTTGTGTAGTTATCTGTCATGTACTTTGATACTTGTTCACTCTTCTGATGTTTCTTACTCTAATGTGGTTTTAAGATATATGAAGTCGTTGAGTTGTCATTCATTCATTCATGCATAATATAATGAATATTTGGATATGGGTGGTCTCATTATTGGTTTATTTTGATAAAGGGTAAATCATACACAATCTGTATTTGAAACCCTCGACATTTATTTCTAGCCTTTAGCATCATGGGGATGTCACTTAAGGCCTAGTAATGATTATTTACTCTCATGCTGATGAGAATTCGTGGCTCATTCTAAAAAAATGTTAATAATAAAATTCAATATCATTTAAATTTGACCATTAAGAAAAAATTTGGATATTCTTTTAAAAATATCTTATCTGATAATTTTATCTAAACTGACATTTGATACCAACTATAACGCCCCATATATAAATGTTATATAATATTAATTTATATCAATAATTTATATTCATTGAAATTGAATATCAATTTAGGTTTATAGTTTTATATAATTATTCCTTAACTATTACATGACAAATCAAATATTACAATGTATAAATGATTATTCGCTATCGATTTTCTAATATTCAAAAACATATTAATATAAAACATGATTTCTTTTTCTTGATAAAAAATCATCATAACATTCATATTGACTTATTGTGTTATCATACATATCCTTACTCCCTATGGAAAAAATTTAAATAACATGTGATTAGACCAAAAATCTCATTAAGGGGAATAAAATAAGGATAAACCCATTAGTCCGTTATTATTTTACACTCACGAATTCATTTTCACAAAATCATGATTTTTACCCCTTAAACATAAACCAATTAGCTTAGATAATTAAATCATATCTTTCCTTTAAAACTCCAAATAAATAATAAACCAATATGGTGTCTTAGGGAAACAATATCATTCTTACATTGTATATTTCATTGAAACATATAGATTAACCATAATGGTTTCTTTTGGAATACCCATCATGATATATTCCCTAAATCTCTTTGAACAAACCAAACCAGTTAACTGCTTCTCATTACCCAATGCATTGAAGATATATCACAGGCTCACCCTCCCATGGTGTATCACTTAACAATGTGTATATATAAACAATTCATAAGAACCATAACATAATAATACCAGATAAAACAAGCATAAATGAAAAATAACATCTTCTCCTTGCAATCACAAGATATCATTTCAAGTTGTTGATATAATAAATCCATTCAAAATTATAATAATACTAAATAATAATAAAATGAAATAGGTATTAAATTTCTAATTATAAAACATTATGAAATTTAGTGGAATCCAAATATAAAATAATTGTCTTCGGATAAAAAAATCAGTGTTTCCGTATACGCTAAAAACATTCCCTTCGTCGTGTAGTGAAACGTTTTGTATAAAAAGACTCCTTTTGAAAATCATTGAATAAAATTAAATTTAATAGGTATTTATTATAATCCTTATAAATGAGGTTTGTGTATAATGTTACAATATTCTTCAATAAATGATTTTGAGATGGATTCTCTTATCTTGAGTCTGAATCATAATGTTCAATTTTAATATTCCTATTCATTGGTTAATCACGTTTGATAAATGACTTAACACCTCTAATGAGGGTGTTCTATTTAAACTAATTCCCCAAAAAGGTGTTTAGGGGTTCTAGAAATGTATTTTAGTAGATATTTTAAAAAACAAGATGGTTTTTATGTGTGACTAAATGATAGGATGTAGTTCCCTTTTATAAGAGAGGGGAGGTGAACTCTTGGAGTTCTCCATAATATTAAATTAATATCAGTTATTTGTTTAATCAAAAAGTGGTAAAAATTTATTTAGTTCAAATATAATATTATTATGTGTCTAAATAAATTCATCTAGTAAATAATAGGCATGATTTGATAATTTTGTTTCCATATATTGTTTTTAATACTTATTTTACCCATTTTATTCTTTCTCTGATACCATGTTATTTACACTTTATGGTTAATATAATTACCATAAAATTTGAAACGACCAATATTAGTGTAATTTATCACATATTAGTACATTTACCAACTATGTTGATATGACATGGTTTTCAATATATTTTATATCATTAAATAAAATCTCTTATATTTTAGGATACATGTAGTGTATATTTTGACACTATTCAATAGTTGGCATTTTAAAAATATCATAACTGCCAGATATATTCGAACTAAATCCCTAAAATAATCACAAACATGTAAAACTCATTGATAAAATTCATGGATGAAATTTATTATGTAGAATAATATTTATTTTAAAATTTATATTATCATTTATATGAGTCATTCATTAATTGTTAAATTAGTTCATCATCATTGCGTAATTGTTTAATTTAATTATGTACTTCCAAAAAATTATAAATAAATTACCATGTCTTGGATAATAATTTTTTATTTATAAATAATATTTATTGTAGAATATATAATTTATATAATCCCATATTAATATTGTTATAGTTTTGAGGGACATAATTTAGAGATCCTTCAATTTAATTTGAATAAAATATTATAGTGTCATAAACACACCCAACTGGCTTCTAAAGAAAACAATTTCAGTGAAAAAATTTAATTAGTTGACAGAAATCCATAAAGTAAGACTAGTAAAAGTGATAGTGTAGTTTTTAATATTTATAATATAATTTTAACCTTTAATTATTTGATTAACCCTAAATTGTGGAAATAAAAATAATTACAAAATGTTCTTTTCATATTTTAAAAAAATGGACATTTTTTTTAATTTTGACCTTGTGATTCAATATATGGAATCAATTTTTACATATTAAAATATCATATTTGTTCGAAATTAATTAAAAATTAATCCCAATAATGTAATTTGAAAATTTATTTTTAACGTACAACATTCAAAGCGTCACATAATTTTTCTATTCAATTTTAAAATGATATTACTTCTAATGAAATAACATGGATTAATTGATAAAAATATAATCTTATTATACCTTTAAAACCATTATATAGATAATCTATGAATATAAATAAATGACATGAAAAGGTGTTTTTATGTAAAATTAATTATTTTTCAATATTCATTAAAATATAAATTTTAAGATAAAAATATCAAAATGTTACCAATGTAAATAATCATGTTCCCCTTCTAGTGAATAATTTTATTTTTTTTAAATATTACTTATTAAGTTTTCCAAAAACTATATTTAAATATTTTTTCCATCAAAATGTTATAAAAACTTTTTTCATAAAAATGATGTTTTTAACTATTATCCTAGTTTTATCATATACATTATTAAATATAGAGTCCATTTTATTTACTATATTATTAATATTTGAAAATAAATATCATATCATTAAATAGATTATTGCACCATATTCCCAAAATTGTTTCACTATAATGGATTCAATATTAGGATATAAACATAGTTTAACAATTCTAAAACCATGTGACCACCTTTTTTCTAGGTATCACAATTTTTATAACCATGCACAATTTTTGCACATGCCCAGAAAACATTAAATATCTCTATAAAAATATGAATCAAATAGTATATATATCCAATAATAGAATTCTATAATCAAGGGGTAAAAACACATCACAACACGTAATAGGATGTTATAGAATCTCACCAATTTGGGGTATTATTCTTGTAGTTAAACTGTTATAGAATATATTTTTACTCTAACACATGGATTTTTTTTTCTAAAAAAATCATGTCCTTAATTATTATTATAAATAATTCCATGTTTTGATTTTATTCTTCTACATTTAGGTTTGGATAAATAGTATTATTTGGTAAGAATGTGGTCGAATATATATCTGTATAGTTGAGGCTCTGTGAGGTGGATTTATAGACACATTATTTAGAGCTTGATAAGATAGTTCACATGATAAAATGTTAGTGTCACTACATTATAGGTAAGTGGTTCATTTAATATAAATAACATAATATCATTATCATTATCATTTCATAGAGGGACCTAATCCATTATTAGAATAGGTGGGTCAAGAAATATTATTATACTGATTTTGAGATACAAAATAACTCCATGTAGTAAAACATTATATCTTATATACATTATTGAATACACTGGTGTCTGTATTCTATGTCTCTTTTAGAGATTTTATATTGAATATTATATTTATAGATGCATGTACCATGGTAGAGTGACACTATCATCATTGAGTGTTAACTATTCCTTCACGAGGGGGTAATATAGTATAAGTTATCATACATATATTTTTTCGTAATGAAAAATATATATTGGGGAGAGACATCTTGATAATTACCTTAAAATTGTGTTTGAACATTATATACGAGGCCATTTTTTGTCCCTACTATAATCCTAAAGCTATTGATTTGGCATTCACATGCCTCATGATAAGTGGTTTGGTTGTGGGTATAAAAACATTATCAAGATATATTGATGTATTATTAATGAACTAGAATGATGTATGATATAAATGGTTTTCATTCGCAATTTCTCACTGAATTGATGGTCAATTTTCAAGAAAACCACGATATTTTCAGGAATTACCACTTCCCCAGTGGAATTGAGATAATTTTATGATATAATAGGTCATTATATTTCAATGGAAGACTCGTGGAAGAGATAAAATATGTGTTTTTATGGATTTTGGAGTATTTCTTCCTAGTTCATGTCAATCTAAGTTATATATAGCATTAAAGTAATCATACAGATTTTTTTATATAATATAGTGCCTCTATAATGGGATCCTTGGATAATATTTTCTATTCATCATAGATATTTTATTTTTACATTATTTAAATGATTTCATATTGAAGATGATATGAATGTGAATTTGAGAACATATTATTATACTTTGAAAAATGAATTGTCTTATCATACCATATTGGTTTTAGTGGATATATTATGAGTTTGCATCTTTGATTTTAGGAATATTACAAAGATCCAGAATTCACATGAAGGGGTATCCAATTCTAACAGCTATCATGAATTGAATAATACCATACCATTTTAGGACTCATATGTATAATCATTTTCACTATGTACTTATTGGATAGATACGGGGGAGTAACAAACTATATGTTCTATTATACCATTTGATAGATTTTAGAATATTAATAAAATTAGGATATATTTAGTTTGTGTTTAGAGTTGGAAAAGATCATATATTGATTGATGATTCCATTAATTTGAGTTTTATGTGGGATACCAGATGTTATTATGAATGCTTCATCACTCAAGGACAATGTGTATTAAAATTTAGAGGATTACCAAACATGGGATCATGGGGCTATTTAAGGCTGTTAATAGAATTAGTATTATGGAATATCAAATAGTTTTTAAATTGAGATACAATATTCTTAATGATGTTATCCATGTATCTCATCTCTAAATATTCCTTAACAACCTTTGTAATTAGTTCAGTATAATGAGGTTTACCATGATCAAGATGTGTCAATCAAATAGTAAATGGTTTATGTAGTGGTTTGTGTCACTAAAAGACTCGATGAGAAATTAGTCTCCCATGTATGGGTATAGTGGCATCAAGAGAATACCCATGATATTATTTGGGAGTATGAGTATATTATTTTGGTGTAGTATTTGGAAATATTCATTGGTAAGTCTAAGTGATTCTCAGATATGTATCATTAGTCTGAGATTATATATGTTGTGGTAGTCATACCACTCCGACCATCAAAGGAAAATAATTTAATCCATAAAATATTAAATATAATGTATTTTAGTATTTTTTTACGTGTTCTATAGTTTGGGTATGGCTCAAGGACACTTATTATATAGAAAGTTGTATAGATAATTAATATAATCATTAGAAAATTTCAAATTGGATTCTTTATTAGTGACCACCAACTTCCAACAGGCTCAATACCATTATTTAATAGACTTTACATTTGGTAGGTATCCAATAGAGTTCTAATTGGTGTACTATTTTTTAAATTATTATAAATAGTAAGAAAATTATGTAAATTATTCTGATAATGGGGTTTTCGTCAATTTATTTATAATTTAAATAATATATAATTGTCCCTCATATTGTCTAGTTATCTATATATATATTAAAAGATAAAATACATTTAGTTCATGAATGTACTTTATGTTGATCATCTTGTTGACCCTCCATGGGTAACACTACTACTGAATTTTCATCTAAAAAAGTGTATTCATTAATACTACACCATGAATAATTTTCTAAGCCTTAATTTTACTACCTTTTAGTTTAGTTAATTTGTTAGACATGAGGAATAATCATCAAATGATCATTATGTAGATGGATAATAGATGTTTTGGGATGGAGATGTCGTTAAATAAACCCATGTTTTTAATTTTCTTTTTTTGACACCTTGATCTAGATTAGTAGGTTTGATCTATTGATAAAAATTGAATAATACATTATTTTCCATGACAAATAGCCAATTGAATAGTGATAAAGGCCAAAAAAAGTTGTGTCCTAATCATTTTATACATATTATAAAATGATTTTTGAACAAAAATATCCAACAAGTATGACCCCATTGATCATAAGTCCATATTTCATTTGAATATTATCATATTATTATATTAATGGAAAGTGAAACATTGTATCTTTATTTTTTTTTACAAAATTGATCTCCAATAATTTCATTGGATAATGCATGGAATACATAAATAATGGGTTGAGAAAAAATTACATATAAGATAATAAACATGATAAGAAAATATAACATGTCAGGAAAAGTTAAACCAATGTATCCTAAAATTAAACATTCATGATTAAATGAATAAATCAATTGAATAATCATCATGATATCATAAGATCAATATAATATAATATCTTTTTCAGGAAAAAAATTAAAAAATATGAGTAAACACTAATTTCATGCACAATATCTCATGGCAGACAAGGTCCCATAATGGGTATGTTTTACTCCTGAATCTCATACATTGTATCTCATGAGACTAAAACATTGCTCAATGAAATAGAGAGCTATATGGGTTCATCCATAGTATATTTTTCAGTATCTATATTGTGCACATAAATTAAATCAACTGTAATGAAAAAAATTATAATTACCCATGGAAAAAAAAATTGTTAGATATATATGTTTCATATCATTATCAAGAGAAATTTAATAATATTGGTGTTTGAGAAATTGACATCAGAAATCTGTTACCCCAGGAATTTAGTGGTATAATAATCATTGTGTATATTTTAGGGTAATATATTCAGAATTTATAATCATTCCATAAAATTAATTATAGTGACAATGTGATTTATAGTGATGTTAGTCATAACCCTAATAAAATGGTAGTTTAAAGGGATCCCTTACCTCACCAATTGTTTTTCATATGTTTCATTTAACATCATGAATAATAAATGTATTTCAGTTAAATACATTAAAAATAATTTTTTTCATGCATGTTAGTTCTTTTTTATTTATTATAATTTTATATTTAGTTTTATAATATTTTACATTCACTTTAGGAAATTTGACAATAATCACCTAAAATGTAAAAAATCACAAGAAAATTTTGAATAATGTCACTGAGATTTTTAATTAATAATATAAAAAATAATAATGATGACATAATTATAATTTTTTATTTATTTATATATTTAAGCCCAACCATAAAGTATAATTATCAGAAATGGATTGTGTTATTGTCACAGAAAAGGTAAGTTGTATATATGTGTGGTTAAAATTTCAACATTTCATTTATCATAACCAAAAGATGTTAAGATAAATTTTATCATTATATCCCAAATATAATACTAATTCATTAAATTCACTTATATATATAATCTAGGTGTTGTTTATTTAAAAACGGATCACATAGCTTCATGAGGTGGATGTATTCCATTCACACGAACATCGTTATCATTTTCAATATATTATAATGTATGAATGTATATGATTTATATTATTTAGAGAATGATTAATATTGAATGAATAAAATATAAAAAATTATTTTAATAATCGTAATCATTTTTTTGAGTTGATGATTCAAAATAAATTACATCGTTCCATGAGATGGTAGTCTGTGAGGTAGTAGTCTGTCTTACCATAGAATGACAGATTGATTTTGAATTTGATGAAAGTGAATATTGATTTTTTTAATTTTGTTAACATAATATAAAATTAATGTATGGGGCCAAATTAAGATATAATATCATTTTTATTAATATAATTAAGATGGTTTATGAAGAATGAATATAATGATGCTTTGTTATAATAATACCTCTTCTTGGGATCACCACATTAAAGTTATACCTAACGAAAGAATATATAATAATTCAAATCAAATAAAAAATATAGAATTTTTATTTAAAGTAATTAATGGATTTAGTTATGAGTTTTTTAAATAATGTATTTTGGATGTGTTTAAAGGATATGAGAGTGGGCTTCCATATATAGGGAAGGATAAGTTACATTCACATAAATAAATTAAACTATTCCATAATGGGAAATCTATCTCAAGACCTGTCCTTAAAAAATATACAAATAAGGGAAAAAATAATACATAAAGATGGTAAAATCTTCTTAATTTCTATATATATATATATATTATTCATCATGTTATTAAATTTAGCTCTTTAGTTTACCCACTAGTATATTGATTTGAATATTAATAATTGAAATAGATATTTAATGTCAATACAATTCATTATGACCCTAAAATATACTTTTAAGATTACATAACATTAAAAATGATAATAATATATATTATATTTATTTTAACAAATTAAATACATATAATTTCTATAATTAAATTTAAAATTGATCTTAAAGACTTGTCGAAATAACACATTCTCAACAAATCCATTTTGAATCATAAGATTATATTATTTAAAATTTATAAAATGTAATCATAAGTAAATTATTTTAATTCAATTTTATAAAAATATAATTTATAAATTTCATTTAAATCAGTTCTCATTATGTTTTATTTTAATTAGTTTCAAATTAAAATCATTATGAACATTAGAATAGTTTTCAGAAATATGGGGTTTATAGACAAAAATTGAACTTATATTAAAATATAGTATAATGGTGATATAAATTTAATTAATTGGAAAAAATATAATTAAATAATAAATATTTCACTTTTAAATAAAATTAAATTAATAATGGTTTGTTTATATTTCTATTTTTTTTTATAAATGACACTTTTCCAGTAAATCCGTAGTTTTCACTAAATGATGGA
The DNA here is from genome assembly GCA_963277665.1 of Viscum album. Lineage (NCBI taxonomy): Eukaryota > Viridiplantae > Streptophyta > Magnoliopsida > Santalales > Viscaceae > Viscum > Viscum album. Next base: position 1,134,843,516 of record OY728128.1, read on the forward strand.
GAATCAATATTTTATAAAAAAAATACCAATACACCACCCTATGTATGTATTGATATTCTCATTTAATTTTTTCCCAATTTTTGAAATGAAATTTATAAACTATACTATTATTAATTATAACCATTCTTAAAAAAATAAATTAAAATTTATTTTGCAGAAAATTTTTTTGTGAATAAAAGTTGATATTAATGAAATTTATAACATATTTTAAAATTATATTTAAATTGAGTAAAACATATTTATATTTTTTCTAAAGTATTCAATTCTATTCGAACTAAAAAAATTCATGTCGAGTGTGTAATGTTCATTTTTAATTAATCATGGATCGTAAAGGTTGAGTGTTTTTTATTTCATACACTATCGAACATTGTTTCTTCATTTTAAAAACATATTTTGTTACATTATTTCCCCTTAAATAATTTTTTTTAAAATTTAATATTAGATAATAGGTTATAATAATGTTAATGTACATATTATTCATCACCTCTTATAGTTCCCCGGTTTCCTCTTCATATTTAGGTTCTTATACAGCAAATTTACCCGGTGAGTTGTCCTACTGCATTGGAAATTATCATTATAGTTCATTATCATAACAAGATGCTACTCAAAATAGATTTCATATTCCATCCATCCAACCATTTGATTTAGTACATGTGAGGTATATTGTATATAATTCTTCAAGATAGATACATGAAATATGTATTTTACTTGGGAATGTGATGGTGGGAGTGATAGTCGATAATCCACAACTACGATACGATAACAAATGTCAAAGGGTCCAATGTACATGATTATTTACTTCACCTATTTCACAATTAATATGACACATTTCCATTTATATATGGATAAAACACCTTTTCTGGACCTCAAAATCTTGGTCTCACCGATGATTGTTATCATGAATATTTTGTTAACTCTGAAAATTTCTCATATGTTGTTGAATTGTATTTAACTTTTATACCATTTCCTTAAACAATTAATGTACCAAAATGTTATTTTCTCTAACATGAACCCCAAAAATATGTTTTTATATCATTAATAAATTAGTTCTTATAGTGCCATTTAGATTCTCAGGTTGAAGCTATTATTATAGGATAACTCACCCATTTGAATATATTTAACACCTTCTATATTGAAGTCCATTGAAAATGATTTCAACATTTATTTTAGTGTTTAAACAGTCTAGTCTTATTGGGAAAATTTTTGGGAGTGATGATACACAATGGATTTTAACAATGTATTTAATGTGTGATGGACTCCCACTTGGATCATTGAGATAAATCTCATAACATTGTCAGATATAATTCATTATAGTGTTCCATGAAGCATGACTGCCTCTCAGATGTATATCCTTGAAAGATGATCCAATATGAAGTGTAATAAAATAGAAATAATGTATGATATTTTTTTAAGATGATCCTCCACAACCCAAATTTTATTTTTGTCCTCATTGTGTCTTTGAATGAGTGATGAAATTTTTCTTTTTTATGATTCCCCACTTCTATGTAGGTATGTATAATGGTTATTTGATCCCTATATAATATTACATTTTATCCTTTACTTGACGAAATACCAAACACATTTATGGATATCCCATGATTTCTTTTATTATATTTTCATACTAATAGTTATATTAGTTACCTTAATACATATTTTTACTCCTTGTGTGGATAGATATAGTCAATATATGTGCATCATCCAATTTTTCCTTCTTAATATTAGGATTTAGTTGAATACATAATTATGTACCATCTTCTAAAGCTTCATCATCATAAATTTGGTCATTTTTTGTCTTGTCAAAACAAGATAGTTGATAAATATTATTATAATGAAATGATTATGTTCCATTATACATGATTCCATGATCCATATTTTATAAGTATACTATGATTATATCCATATCAATTATCTTAACTGATAAAATATGTAGAACCATTTTACATTGTGAATCTTAAATATTGTTTTTATTCCAAGTATGTTAATAGAATGAGAAGACATAGTAATTGATCAGTTATAAATTCCTTCACTGAAACATATTTATATTCCTCTAAGTGAATATATATTTAAGTCTATTATTCTTTGACTATATATTCCACTTCCCCCCATAGAAATTTTTTTTCAATATATTCAATGAAAATATCATTGAAATCATCAACAGATCTATCATTGTATATTTATACACATGAAAAATTAACTGAATTAACAAGTAGTGTATTTCATAATCATTTTTCATTAGTATAAAGCTTATTAAATTTTTAAATGAATCGTTATTTAATATGATAGATTCCCCAATTTAAGTATTCCTTAGTTTTGGATCATTGATAAGACTCTTTATCAACTCCAAATAGATCTCTTCAAAATATAAATTTTAAAAAATCATTACCCCTTTTTTTACTAGATTGTTTAGTCTATTTGGATATTGAAAATTTTCACAAATAATCAGTAAAACAAAAAGACTTCAGGGAAACAATGTATATTCATTATAGATAATATTATAAGTTAGTCCATGATTTTATTTTTATATAAAGGATCTATTTAAATGTATTTAATGGTGATAACATGCCCCATAAAGGATTATTTCTACATCAAGATATGAGATTTACTATACATTTTATACAGCTTATCATTTAAAAATTCCTTTAACACAGTATTAAAATTCTAAACATTCTCCCACATTATTTTCTATTAAATTGGGATAACATATATAAATACTAACAAAATTTTCTTATAGTTATTCTTAATGACTTGTTCATTGATTCTATAAAAATTGATATAGAATTAGTGAATAAAAAATGCATCACTATGATCTCATATAGTTAATACCTTGTTCAAAATATAGTTTTAGTAATATCATCCTTCTTCACATTTAACTGTTAATATCCCAACCATAGGTCCACCGTAAAAAAATACACGGATCCACATAGTTGACCAAATAAGTCATCTATCCATGGGTGGTTATATATGTTCTATATCATTTTCTTCTTGAGTTCAATATAATAAATGTATAGGTCCTCTAGAACATACTTTTTCTTGATAAATAGGACCAGAACACCTCATAGTGAAGCACCCAAGCATATTAAAATATTTTTCATATTCTCTTATCTATACAATTTCACTTATTTTATCTCAATATGGAATATTTTATTAAGATTATTGTATATTCATAGAGATCTATGTATAAGTTTTACTGAGAACTCAACCTCTCGATTATGAAAATGACCAATAAAGCCTATGGGGGAATACATCATTCTAGTCCCTTACAATTGGAATTTCTTGAAACATTATTACTTAATTTATCATAACCACTTGGCCTATATATTATTGATCATATAGAAATAATATCCATTTTTGAATTGTGTGTTATTTTGGAGATTATTCCTCCTCATTACAAATGGTTATAATCATAGGATGACATGGAATGTGAATACATATCTCCCACTATCATCAGTTGATGATAGATTTATAAAAGGATAGCCAATCAATTCTTAATATAAAATATAACTCCACTAAATGAGGTAATATGATATTCTTGGAATATATTGTATGTAAACATTTATTGGGGAAAATTCACATACTTTTCATGAATCCATCACCATTTTTATATTTCTAATATATAGCTCAACCCATTTGTTTTAAGGTAGTATTGGAATAATTATACAAAATATTCTTGATAATAAAGAACACATAGAGTTATAAAAAAATATTATATTATCTATTATCTAATGGATAACTAGTGTAACTATAACCACGTAACTTTTGGGATCCAACTCCATTTTAGTGATCACATATTCTATTCTGGGTTCTTCATTCCATAGAAGTTACTGTAAATGAATGTCTCTAACATAAAATGGATAAGAAAATTAGGATAAATGATTCACATACTCCATGTAGTTTATCACTGTATGGAGACAACTAATTTGAGACTTTTATCCTCATCTACATTTGTAGGTTTCTTAATAACTCATTTGTACTAATTAGCCTAAATCCATATATTTCTATATTCAAAGAATCTCCAAGTTCCTATTAGCTAGTATATGGGATGATTCATCCCAAACATATGAAAAGTTTTTTGTATGGTGTTCTATATTACATTGGATTTATCTATTTATACTGTTGAATAAATTTCCATTTATCATTTTTTCATCGAGCCCTGATGACCACAGGGATTCATCGATCTTTATCCCAATGTCGAGGGTAAAACTAACAATTTATTTATAGTTTTTAATTCTAGAAAATATAAATTATTTTCATATAATTGGAAATAGAAAACTAAATAAATAAACAATAATTTTGATGTTTTGGGGAAAAATGGTGTGTCATGTAATCCCCATAAATATAGCCTCAGAAACCCTGGTAGTCTCATCATCCTTTTCCAAAAAACTGAATCCATCACTCTGCATTTTATGATGTGGTGTTTGTGTAAAATAGTTTTTATTAATATGTTTTTATTCCATTAGATTAATATAATTATTGGATATTGTTCACATGATCCGTTCTCACCTATAATTGGATTATACATCAATCTGAAAAATAGATAGTAAAAATTTATCATTATTAAGCATTTGAAGACATAGAATATCTTATGAAAGGTTTTATTCAATTTTTCTAGGATGAGGGGTCTATAATTACCAATAATTTTATGTGGTCTATGTCACATACATACATGACAACAACTTGATAATTCTTAGAAGGAGTATAGGGTTATGTATGATTCCTTATTCATAACATGATCTTTTAGAGTTAGTGCTTACATGATATTCTTAGATCCAACTCCCATTATATATTCCATATCATCAGGGATATCATCACATTTCATATAATATATTCTTGGAAAAATTACCAATATTTCAATCCCATGACTAGAATAAAAACATTATGAAATTACATTAACTAATAAATGTACACAAGAGAAACATATGAACATGAGAATAATATCTAACAAATGGTATGTTCATCCTAACTTATGATTATATTTGTTTCAGTCTATGTTTTCCATTCTAATGAATCCAATTATATTTGTTAACATAGAAATATGCTAAATTCCAACATAATGCTTTGTAGTGTTTTCATGAATATATAATATATAACCTCAAAGTGTGTATCATGGGCCATTTTCATGAACTAAGAGATGATTGAGTGCAGATCGATGCAATTTTTTTGAATTATTATCCCTAGGTACAACTATTCAAGAGAAACATCTACATGTAGTATCTAGAAAATGATGTAGTAGATCAAAAACCACTCTCTCTATCATTCACTAATACAATTAAATAGTTCTATATATGAAAATTATACATATACATGTCCTTGTATTTATCAAAAGGGTTATCACTAAAATTTTCACATCTTAATATCAGAAGGTAACAAAAAATATTCTCTAATAAAAACATTACAGACCTAGGCCTTTAAAATATATTTATTAATTATTTTTTAAATTATAAAAAAACATATAGAAACCCAATTAATATAACTCCTATATTCATTCGAAGACTATCATCAGATTATATAAAAAGGAACATAAAATATGTTATACCAATATTATACTCCAAAATGAGATCTTAAAAAAATTTGTCCTCTTAACATTACATGGGTTAACCTGGGAAATATATAAAGAAATTGTTGATCTAAAAAATCTATTAAGGAAATATAAATGATATTGAAACATAACATGAAAATATCAAGGTTATAACATGTCATTATTAATATAAGCCTCAATAGTAATCACATGAAAGAATAACATAGTCAAAATTGTCTAAATAAAATCATGTAACCATATTAAATGTGTAGACAACAAAAAACATGAATTAATCACGAGTCAAGGCTAATAGCCATGAAAATATCTCATGGAAGAAAAAGTCCCATATTAGAATAGGTTTACTGTAACACCCCAGGTAAATAAAGGATATGAAATTTTCATATTTATCCATATTTGTGAATAAAATATTGATATGACTTTAAAGGGGACGCTATGCTCGATGGCGTACCCAACACGCAACAACGAGTTTCTTGGGAATCTTACGTTGCACTCTAATAATAAAATAATATTATTTCAAATGGTAGTTAACATGTAGTCGTTGTATTGGCAGGAATGGATAGATATAACTAAATTATGATTATATATGTTTTTTAAATGTTTTTACATTTATCCAATAAAAGGTAAAGGCTTAAAATACGCAACAAATTCAATTTTAGGCGTATATGCCCTAGTTTTCACTAAAGGTTCACTTATCGCCTTTTAATGGAAAAATGTCATTAAATATAGTTTTTATCACTCTTATACATTCTTTTGGACCAAATAAAACTCTTATTAAGAATCGGGACATCAAATTTTACTTTTTGTAATTTTTTGGTATTTTTTCGATAAAGTTCATTTTTTAATGAAGTGTAAAATGTTGTGTTTTAATTCAAAACCACTTTTTAATCTAATTTATTTATATGATTAGATTATCTTTTGAATTGGTTTTAAAGTGGTATTAGAAAATATTTTTACCATTAAATCCAATAGTGGTTGTTGGAATTAATTTCACTTTGAAATCGGACTTAAACTAGTGTCAATCTTTTGATACTTATTGTTTCTTAAAAACACACTATTTGCTCTGATAGCGGGAATTAATTATTAAATTAATTAATGTGAATTATATGTTTTGAATTTTGTAAAATAGACTTCATTTTTGAATTCGTAATATCAAATATAGCTTAGGGTGAAGTTTTGGTAATTTTCTGAAAAACTTCAATTTTTGATGAATAGTGAAACCACTAAGTGGTACTTATAAAACTGATTTTCCGTTTAAATGAAATTTTGCCATCATTGTGTTTTGAATTTCAAAAATCCGACATACATGGTTTTCATTAAGAAGTAAAATGTGGTTCAATGAGATTATAATAATTTTTTTGGGGAATAGTAACTTATTAAGTTCTTAATCGCGATTAGTGGTAATTAGTGTAGTTTAAGGTAAAAATAATGTTTTAATAATATGAAATGAACTTGAAACATGTCCTAACCTCATTGGATGTGTGAGGGCCGACCAAGAAAAGCCATGGGTCAACTTGGGGACCCCATGGAGACACATTGGTTGGGAAATGACATAAATAACTTTTTATTTAATGTAAAAGTAAAAAATGACACAAACATAATATGTTTTACGAAAACAATTTTTATATGGGGATATAATTATCAGAATTTTGATTATAAATAGTCCTTGGAAAGATAAAAATATTTCATACATCATAGTATTTATTTTATAATTTTTAGACATTATATAAATTAAATTATTTATTACATAATAATGTTGCAGCGATGACATCATTATTTGACGATTTAAATAAAATGGAAAGATAATGTAAAATATATGAACTACACATGTCCAAAACTTATTGGATGGGTGGATTTAGAACCCGTATCAACATATCCAAGAATTATATCAATGTGGGACCTTTTAAAACCGAAACACATTTTCAAATAAAGTAATATTTCTTTACTTTCCAAAAGTGTCCCTCCTCTCCTCTTATAAAAGGCCCCCACCTCTACCTCATTTCACACACTCCTCAAGCCTTTGGCTCGGCCAACCCCTGCCCAATTACTTTCTCCACATACCTCTCCTCATCCTAGAGGATTCCCTTTGGGCAGAAGCCTTTCAAAGGAAGCCTTTAGGCACAAATCAAAAGGAGTTACTCTTTTAAAGGTAATTCATTCTCTCTTGCTCATTTGTTTTATTTTGCTTCTCCAACCCTCTAAACTCTTTTTATTTATTTATTTTGTAACAAAACCAGTATCTTTAATATAATAGGATGTTTTTATATGATTTATTCGAGCTAAACTCTCACAAAACTACATCAAATGGTTAAAGAACATACGGTTTCCGTGGATGGCAAAATTGTGCCTCCCGAAACGATGATTGTTCAATACTCATTTAACACCTTCAAAGGTGTCCAGTATGAGGTCACTATTTTTATATATGATATATAATATGTTTATTTTTTCATTAAGCTTCTGTATTTTTGATTTTTGGCATACCTTTATGGTTTCCATTATGGGTAAACACGATATCTTCATTTAAGGAAGTGCGGACTACCGCCGCCTCAAAGTGATGTGATTCGTTAATGCCATATGTGGGACGTGTAAAGGATGGATTTAAAGTTATTATATATGATACCATACTGGAATTAAAATAAAATTATGTATCATTATGTTTTAATTCCATTAAATATGAAATAGAAATGGAAGCAGCGTCCATGCGTACGTACGGCTTACCGTCTCCATGAACGGTACATTTCATTTCTTATCTCAAAATATCATGTACTATTATAAGTACATGTATATAATGGATAAATATTATGTATGATACATCTAAATGATTAATATAATTCTGGAATTAAAATATACATACTTCTCATATAGTTTTAATTCCATTAATATGACGTAGAAATGAAAGTAGCGTTCATGCGTACGTACGACTTGCCGTCTCCATGAACGGTGCATTTCATTTCTTTCCTCTAAATGATTATGTGATATTATAAATACATGTATATTCTGGATATATATGATATATATTATATCCAAATCAGGAATGTCATTCTGGATATTACGAACCTTTGACCAAATTAACAACATGTAAGTGTAAGAAATCTATTTTTGACTTAAGAACCAAATACCGACAAAATGAACAATATTAACTTAAATGATCACATGATGTTCATAACATGGTATAAAATGAATAATGAACTTGAAAAATGTTCTTAAGAAAGTAGATATTAACTCAAGTTTATTATTCAGGAGATTAAAGAACGATCGAGTCAAGTCGGACCCGAGGTAAGGGATCCTACTCCTCTCTTTATTTTTAAGTACACAATTTTATGTCATTCCTTTTAAAGCTCATATTTCTTGTTATTGGGATGAACTTTTATATTACACTTACTGTAATTTTTATTTTCATGTGATGAGAGACCCTATTCTCTCTCATCAATCCATTTTGGATGTTTTGAGTGGCACCGTTAGGCTGCCAAACTTTCGTAAGAAATATAACCTCTCTCTTTCTTTTTAAGTACTCTCCTTTATGTCACTTCTTTTAAGCTCCTCTTTGTAATGTTGGGGGATGTTATTTTATATTACTCTTGCTGTACATTTTATTGTAATGTGATAAGATACCCTATTTGATCTCATCAATCCATATTCGGATGTTTTATGTGGCGCTGTTAGGCTGCCGAGTTTTCGTAAGGGATTTTTCATCTCACTTTTATTCTCGTGAGATTTATGCTACGTTTACCACAAATTCCATTGAGTGGTGTATGTACTGCCCATTATTCTAATCTTTGTGTAATTTAATTTCGTTTATTAGTATTTACATCAATGATCTATTGTCCTTCTTTCATGGGGTGTATGTTTTGAAAGATACCCAAGTCGGTAAGGGAACCTTTCACCCTCCTCTTTTTTTAAAAGACTTCTTTTGTTGGGTCTTTAAATTTACATATTGTGATGTTGGGATATGTTCTCATATATCCTTATTGATTTAAAATTTATGTCCAAGTGATGAGATACATGTTTTATCTCTCATCAACTCATTTTGATGTGATGCCGTTAGGCTGGCAAGGAAACTTTTTAACCCAATTTCGATTTCTTTGGGTTCAACATGTGGTCATTGAATATGTCATCCATTGAATATGTGTGAATGACATTTTATTGTTTTACACTTAATATCCACTTATATTGGGTGTATTTATATTTTTCACACATATTTTTGAGATTGATTTGTCCTTAATTTAGGGATACCTTCTTTATAAGGGATTTCATCACATTTGACATTTCTATTGAGGGTTCATTGTGGTTATGCACCAATTCGCTCTTATATGGTGTATACACTATCCTTTGGAGTATTATATCATGAATCCATTTATTCTAATGATATTACAAAGTTCTAACTAAATGTTATTCCTCAATTATTGTATTCAAGTGTCTCTAATTTTGGTAAAACCCCTATATCGCTTTAAATGTTTTAATTATTTGTTATTATTAATATCCATGTTTTCAAAATGGTTTTAAAGATTTATTTATATATATATTAATGGTTTAACATTTTAAAAGCTTCAAGGTGGTATGGGACACTTTGATTCAAAATTCACTTTATTAAATGTTTTAAATGGTTTTGAAATGGTTTTGATAAAGGAATCTATTATGATAAATTGTGATGTGGAAATGTTATCATTCCTTTATATTGGTTTTTTGTTTTATGATTTTATATTGGTACTTGGACATTTTAACGAGTGGTTACGTTATAAACCATATGACGGGTGGTGCCAGGAATACAAGGACAGGTGGTTACGTTATAACCTCCAATGCATTGGGTATGGAAGTCGGCCGTATGGCTATTCCATTAAGTATGTATGGAAATTGGCCGTATGGCTATTCCATTAAGTGATATGTGTGTAAGTTGACCGTATGGTTATTCCACTTAAGTATGTTTATGTCCCAAGTTACCTTTATATGTTATGTGTTCTTTATATGGGTTTTATGGTAATCATTTGGTTACAAAAAGGTAAGAAATGAAATTTTATTCAGAGAAGAGTTTTTACTAATTCTAAGAGGTCAAAAGTGTTACTTTGATAATGTATACATGGTTTACTTGTTTTTTTGAAAATTTAATAGTTTTAATTCATTGTGTATCCCTTACTGAGCTTTTTATTCTCATCCCAAGTTTTTGAAATGTTTTTCACAGGACATAGCGTGGAATTGGGTCATGGATGGGATCAAGGGAAAGACATGCTACCAAAAATAGGAAACTAGACATGTTTCATTTTAAGAGTTTTCATTTTATGGAAATTTAGTAGAAGAGACTACTTTGTAATCTTTTGAGATGTAATAGTTATGTCCTAATTCTCTAAAACTCTAAACCTGAAAAGATCCTCAATGTGAATTATTCATTTAATTCAATATTAAGTAAGGTTTAAGGCTGGGGCCTTATATTTTCTATCAAAGGTCGGTTTAGATAACATTAGAGGTTAGGGTATTCTCTAAGCACAAGTGAAATTACCATAATGGTTAGGATTTCAGAAAGAGTCATAGTTTTAGATAAAGTGAATGAGTAAGTATATCTTAGTGTTTACCTTCCTCATTAGTACATGATGGTTTTGTTGATATACTCACACTGACCTTTTTGGTTTTAGTAAATGGACGGATCTAGCAGGAACCAAAGAGACAACAGGTTTGAAGAAAACTGTGTTGGTTCTCTGATTAAGATACTAGATAAAATGGAGGATTCAATGAGGAAACTCGTGGTTGTTCTAAACCAAATATCAAGGAGTCATGATCAACCACTTCAACCTTGGTGAGTTCTCTAATGCATCATGTACGATATGGCCAACTCGATGTGGAAATTCAGGTAATAATTATTAGGGTAACCATTAGGGTTTATATGATACTTAATTTTTAGGTAATTATGGGTTACTCTATGATATGATGGAAAATGAAAGGAATGAGATAAAATTGAGGTTAAAATATGTTATGATTATTCTTGAAGATTTTATCTCGTTTTGGGGAATGTTTTAAGAATTATATAGTTTTGAAAAAAGGACAACACGCAGACCGTGTGACATCCCGTCGCGTCGGACAAAGCTGCGAGAATCGAACCCACAACCAATGTGCGACTGGTATTTATCGCCTACCACTGGACTACGTGAAGTCCCTGGTTAGTTTGACTGATTCATTCTAGTTATATGATTTTATGAATTAAGATTAAGTTTATTTAGGGTTATTTATGAAAATGATTAACCTATCATAGAGGATATGTGATTAGGTTAATTACTTTTCAATACGAGACTTTAGGAGCAACAGATGTTGTTTGGAGATAAATGTTACGATTTAACTTGGAAGACTATGTGACTAAATCCTTCAAATATTTGGGTTTCAACCTTAGTTTGGTTTACGATGAATAATTTTATGGACAAATTGTTTATCTAATGGTCCTCGTTGAACTTTGGGTTTTGTTGGACAAATTTTGGAGATTAAGAATAGATTTTCTTTTTATAAAGGGTTATCCTTTTCTGGATTATCTGATCTTGTACTAACCTTTGTAGTTTTGGTTTTGGTTAAAGCCTAAAGACATGAGATGAATATAGTTATCTTTTGTGGATTAGGTGATTCTCTAGAAGTTGATTTTAGTACTCTTAATGTGAATAAGTCTCCCTAAATACTCGTCTTTTGGAAAAAATTATGAGTTTGATTAAGGAATCTAGTAAAAGTTGAAAGTCAACATGATAAGTTATTATGTTTCCTTATGAATAAATTCCTCAATAAAAAGTAGCTTAAAACAAAAACGTTGTCTATTAACTTTTCCTATTGGGGAATCGAATAACGTTTAACCCATCACAAGTTTGTGATTTTCTCATGGTCAACTTTCTCCTAAACATGTTTTCTATCACTCTCCATCAGAACATGACCCTTTGTTTTCTCCTCCATGTCCATATTTTCATACTTGGAATCCTAGTATGGGTTAACTCGGGTGACCATTGTACTTATCTTTCTTTATTTTAAAGTGATTGTTTTACCGACTCTTGTTCCGATGTGGGACGTTCAACGATGTTTCGAAGCTCAATTTTAAAAATTGAGAGGACACAATTCACAAAAGGGGGGAAGGATGTAACACCCCAGGTAAATAAAGGATATGACATTTTCATATTTATCCATATTTTTGAATAAAATATTGATATGACTTTAAAGGGTACGCTATGCTTGATGGCGTACCCAACACGCAACAACGAGTTTCGTGGGAATCTTACGTTGCACTCTAATAATAAAATAATATTATTTCAAATGGTAGTTAACATGTAGTCGTTGTATTGGCGGGAATGGATAGAAATAACTAAATTATGATTATATATGTTTTTTAAATTTTTTTACATTTATCCAATAAAATCTAAAGGCATAAAATATGGAAAGAATTCAATTTTAGGCGTATATGCCCCAGTTTTCACTAAAGGTTCACTTATCGCCTTTTAATGGAGAAATGTCATTAAATATAGTTTTGATCACTCTTATACATTCTTTTGGACCAAATAAAAATCTTATTAAGAATCGGGACATCAAATTTTACTTTTTGTAATTTTTTGGTATTTTTCCGATAAAGTTCATTTTTTAATGAATAGTGTAAAATGTTGTGTTTTAATTCAAAACCACTTTTTAATCTAATTTATTTATATGATTAGATTATATTTTGAATTGGTTTTAAAGTGAAATTAGAAAATATTTTTACCATTAAATCCAATAGTGGTCGTTGAAATTAATTTCACTTTGAAATCGGACTTAAACTAGTGTCAATCTTTTGATACTTATTGTTTCATAAAAACACGCTATTTGCTCTGACAGCGGGAATTAATTATTAAATTAATTAATGTGAATTATATGTTTTGAATTTTGTAAAATAGACTTCATTTTTGAATTCGTAATATCAAATATAGCTTAGGGTGAATTTTTGGTAATTTTCTGAAAAACTTCAATTTTTGATGAATAGTGAAACCACTAAGTGGTACTTATAAAGACTGATTTTCCGTTTAAATGAAATTTTGCCATCATTGTGTTTTGAATTTTAAAAATCCGACATACATGGTTGTCATTAATAAGTAAAATGTGGTTCCATGAGATTATAATAATTTTTTGGTGAATAGTAACTTATTAAGTTCTTAATCACGATTACTGGTAATTAGTGTAGTTTAAGGTAAAAATAATGTTTTAATAATATGAAATGAACTTGACACATGTCCTAAACTCATTGGATGTGTGATGGACGACCAAGACAAGCCATGGGTCAACTTGGGGACCCCATGGGGACACTTTGGTTGGGAAATGACATAAATAACTTTTTATTTAATGTAAAAGTAAAAATGACACAAACATAATATGTTATACGAAAACAATTTTTATATGGGGATATAATTATCAGATGTTTGATTATAAATAGTCATTGGAAATCTAAAAAGATTTCCTACATCATAGTATTTTGTTTATAATTTTTAGACATTAAATAAACTAAATTATTTATGTCATAATAATGATGCAGCGATGACATCATTATTTGACGATTTAAATAAAATGGAAAGATAATGTAAAATATATGAACTACACATGTCCAAAACTTATTGGATTGGTGGATTTAGAAACCTTATCACCTTATCCACGAATTATATCAATGTGGGACCTTTTAAAACCGAAACACATTTTCAAATAAAGTAATATTTATTTACTTTCCAAAAATGCCCCTCCTCTCCTCTTATAAAAGGCCCCCACCTCTACCTCATTTCACACACTCCTCAAACCTTTGGCTCAGCCAACCCCGGCACAATTACTCTCTCCACATACCTCTCCTCATCCTAGAGGATTCCCTTTGGGCAGAAGCCTTTCAAAGGAAGCCTTTAGGCTCAAATCAAAAGGAGTTACACTTTTAAAGGTAATTCATTCTCTCTTGTTCATTTGTTTTATTTTGCTTCTCCAACCCTCTAAACTCTTTTTATTAATTTATTTTGTAACAAAACCAGTATCTTTAATATACTAGGATGTTTTTATATGATTTATTCGAGCTAAACTCTCACACAACTACATCAAATGGTTAAAGAACATACGGTTTCCGTGGATGGCAAAATTGTGCCTCCCGAATCGATGATTGTTCAATACTCATTTAACACCTTCAAAGGTGGCCATTATTATGTCACTATTTTTATATATGATATATAATATGTTTATTTTTTCTTTAATCTTCTGTATTTTTCATTTTGGGCATACCTTTATGGTTTCCATAATGGGTAAACACGATATCTTCATTTAAGGAAGTGCGGACTACCGCCCCCTCAAAGTGATGTGATTCGTTAATGCCATATGTGGGACGTGTGAATGATGGATTTAAAATTATTATATATGATACCATACTGTAATTAAAATACTATTATGTATCATTATGTTTTAATTCCATTAAATATGAAATAGAAATGGAAGTAGCATTCATGCGTACGTACGGCTTACCGTCTCCATGAACAGTATATTTCATTTCTTATCTCAAAATATCATGTACTATTATAAGTACATATATATAATGGATAAATATTATGTATGATACATCTAAATGATTAATATAATTCTTGAATTAAAATATACATACCTCTCATATTGTTTTAATTCCATTAATACGACATAGAAATGAAAGTAGCGTTCATGCGTACGTACGGCTTACCGTCTCCATGAACGGTGCATTTCATTTCTTTCCTCTAAATGATTATGTGATATTATAAATACATGTATATTCTGGATATATATGATATATATGATATCCAAATCAGGAATGTCATTCTGGATATTACGAACCTTTGACCAAATTAACAAAATGTAAGTGTAAGAAGTCTATTTTTGACTTAAGAACCAAATACCAACAAAATGAACAATATTAACTTAAATGATCACATGATGTTCATAACAAGGTATAAAATGAATAATGAACTTGAAAAAGGTTCTTAAGAAAGTAGAGATTAACTCAAGTTTATTATTCAGGAGATTAAAGAACGATCGAGTCAAGTCGGACCCGAGGTAAGGGATCATACTCCTCTCTTTCTTTTTAAGTACACAATTTTATGTCATTCCTTTTAAAGCTCATCTTTCTTGTTATTGGGATGATCTTTTATATTACACTTACTGTAATTTTTATGTTCATGTGATGAGAGACCCTATTCTCTCTCATCAATCAATTTTGGATGTTTTGAGTGGCGCTGTTAGGCTGCCGAACTTTCGTAAGAGATATAACCTCTCTCTTTCTTTTTAAGTACTCTCCTTTATGTCACTTCTTTTAAGCTCCTCTTTGTAATGTTGGGGGATGTTATTTTATATTACTCTTGCTGTACATTTTATTGTAATGTGATGAGATACCCTATTTTATCTCATCAATCCATATTCGGAAGTTTTATGTGGCGCTGTTAGGCTGCCGAGTTTTCGTAAGGGATTTTTCATTTCACTTTTATTCTCGTGAGATTTATGCTACGTTTGCCACAAATTCCATTGAGTGGTGTATGTACTGCCCATTATTCTACTCTTTGTGTAATATACTATTTTTTATTATTATTTACATCAATGATCTATTGTCCTTCTTTCATGGGGTGTATGTTTTGAAAGATACCCAAGTCGGTAAGGGAACCTTTCACCCTCCTCTTTTTTTTAAAGACTTCTTTTGTTGGGTCGTTTAATTTACATATTGTGATGTTGGGATATGTTCTCATATATCCTTGTTGATGTAAACTTTATGTCCAAGTGATGAGATACACGTTTTATCTCTCATCAACTCATTTTGATGTGATGTCGTTAGGCTGTCAAGGGAACTTTTTAACCCAATTTCGATTTATTTGGGTTCAACATGTGGTCATTGAATATGTCATCCATTGAATATGTGTGAATGAACTTTTATTGTTTTACACTTAATATCCACTTATATTGGGTGTATTTATATTTTTCACACATATTTTTGAGATTTATTTGTCCTTAATTTAATGATACCTTCTTTATAAGGGATTTCATCACATTTGACATTTCTATTGAGGGTTCATTGTTGTTATGCACCAATTCGCTCTTATATGATGTATATACTATCCATTGGAGTATTATATCATGAATCCATTTATTCTCATGATATTAAAAAGTTCTGACTAAATGTTATTCCTCAATTATTGCATTCAAGTGTCTCTAATTTTGGTAAAACCCCTATATCGCTTTAAATGTTTTAATTATTTGTTATTATTAATATCCATGTTTTCAAAATGGTTTTAATGATTTATTTATATGGATATTAATGGTTTAAGATTTTAAAAGCTTCAAGGTGGTATGGGACACTTTGATTCAAAATTCTCTTTATTAAATGTTTTAAATGGTTTTGAAATGGTTTTGATAAAGGAATCTATTATGATATATTGTGATGTGGAAATGTTATCATTACTTTATATTGGTTTTATGTTTTATGATTTTATATTGGTACTTGGACATTTTAACGGGTGGTTACGTTATAAACCATATGACGGGTGGTGTCGTGAATACCAGGATGGGTGGTTACGTTATAACCTCCAATGCATTGGGTATGGAAGTTGGCCGTATGCCTATTCCATTAAGTATGTATGGAAATTGGCCATATGGCTATTCCATTAAGTGATATGTGTGGAAGTTGACCGTATGGTTATTCCACTTAAGTATGTTTATGTCCCAAGTTACCTTTATATGTTATGTGTTCTTTATATGGGTTTTATGGTAATCATTTGGTTACAAAAAGGTAAGTAATGAAATTTTATTCAGAGAAGAGTTTTTACTACTTCTAAGAGGTCAAAAGTGTTACTTTGATAAAGTAAACATGGTTTACTTGTTGATTTGGAAACCTAATAGTTTTAATTCTTTGTGTATCCCTTACTGAGCTTTTTATGCTCATCCCAAGTTTTTGAAATTTTTTTCATAGGACATAGCGTGGAATTGGGTCATGGATGGGATCAAGGGAAAGACATGCTACCTAAAACATGAAACTAGACATGTTTCTTTTTAAGATTTTTCATTTTATGGAAATTTAGTAGAAGAGACTACTTTGTAATCTTTTGAGATGTAATAGTTATGTCCTAATTCTCTAAAACTCTAAACCTGAAAAGATCCTCAATGTGAATTATTCATTTAATTCAATATTAATTAAGGTTTAAGGCTGGGGCCTTATATTTACTCTCTAATCACATAAATGAAATCTCGTGAGACAAACAAATCACAAATATCAGAGGAGTAATATATGGATTCCCCGATAAAAAAATTCCCTCCATCTATGTTTCTCCCATTATATAATTCAATCAAAAAGAATAACATAATACAATATATATGGAAATATAATTGGGTGTGATTTCTTCCATTATATAATAATCAAAGGAAATTTCATAAGGAGTTAATTTAATAAATTAACATTAGGAATGTATTACAAAATAAAATGAAGGGAGAATAAGATAGATATATTTTTGAGAAGAATATATAAACATTATGTTTTAGAGTTTCCTACCATTATATAGAGTGAAAAATTGAGTTGTATAAATATTAGATATAACTAGATGAAATTGTTTGTTTAGATATATCCCTTACCTCGAGCCTAATTTTCTATGTGTATTTTTTATCATGTAGAACAATAATAATTGAAAATGTATATACATTATTTATAACTTCTTCATTTTTATTAATCCTTTTTTATTTGATATCATGTCACATTCAATTACTTATTCATTTTGGTTCAAGTATGATGTTTTGAGGATGTTCAATTCATAAGGTAAAATCACATTCAAAAGTTTTGTTATGTCTAATAGATTATTAATTCATCACCTATAGAATTAAAATAATGATATTATTATCTTTAATAAAAATTAATTATACTTTTAAAACTGTTACTTAAGGATTGTTTAGACAACTGTACTATATTACAATCATGAAGAAGATTACTTCTACTTACATACGACTAACCCTTGCATTTTCTAATATTCACAATAGAGGGAAGGTAAATGATATTTTATCTTTTCTTAATAATATTTATAATAATATATATATATTTTTTATTTATATATAATTATACTTAAAATTCATGTAATTTAGTAAAAAAATAATTAATTACATTACTTCATGAGGTGGTAGTTCACCATAAATGTGAATGACATTATTATTTACAATGAACAAAAATGTATGAAATAATTTGATATATTACTTATCTATAATTATTAATATGTTATTAATTATATATATATATAATATATTAAATAAATATTCATAAGATTAATTGTGAGGATATTATCGAAAATGAATCACATCAGTCTATGAGGAGGTACTCCTCTATGCACATGAATGACAGTTTCATTTCCAATTGTATGGAAGAGGATTTCGATATAATATATTCCATCAGTATAGTGACCCTTTATTATATTTTTTATTATTATATTATACTATCATCATTTTTAATGAATATTAAAATCAGGTGTATGATAAAATAAATTAAAGATTCTAGGAAAATAATGATATCATCTTCATACATCCTCTTTTGGATTATATCTAATGCCTACCTTGATATAATTTATGATAAAATGGAATATACGATGTGGTAAGGGAATAAAAGATGTGATTTGGGTGGGTATTTACAAAACAAATCTTTCATTGGATGTTTATATGGGAGAAAAGTGCTTGTGTACTTTTATAAAGGGGGATAGTAATACACCAATTCAAGCCAACCAGACTAGTCACCCAAGTCAACACATCATGGGGTGGGGTAAAATAATGAAAACTGAATCTAGCCTAATATATATGATAAATAAAATATAAAAATATATTAAAATTAGAAACTAGTGATAGATACATCTATGCCACAAAAATGAACTAGAAATAATGAAACATCCAGAAGACAAGCCTCATTGTAACACCCCATGATTTCATATTACATTATTTCTTCAATGTAATTCAATAACTTACACTACATGCAATACTAAGTTCAAGCGCACCATGACATACCAAACTATAAGTTCAAAATTGGTTATTAATAGTAATAACTAAATTTTGAAATTTATATAATCCTTATAATTTTATAACCCATATTATTCATTTTTTCAGATAAAAGAAGTATTTTTAAAAATAATGCAATTTTATCACCTTTTAATGGAGAACCATTTTTAAATAAAATATTTTAAACTCTTTTATATTCAATTTTACAAAATAAACATTTTCATTACAATAGGGTCATAAGAATATAGTTTCAATAAATATTTTTTCTATTTCTGATAACTTTCATATTTGGGTGAATAGTGAAATATACTATATTTTATTGAAAATATTTTTTAATCAAAATAATTTATAGTGTAAAATAATAATTTTTAAGGGTTTACAAGTATAAATATATTATATTTTTACAATTTAATCCAATGTTATTCATTTCAAATAATTTCACTTTGAAATTGAACATAAACAAGTATCAATCGTTTCTTAGTTATTATTTCTTAAAAACATGGTTTTTGGTTTTAACAAGAGGAATTTAAATTTTAAATTAAAAAATGAAACTTTTATGTTTTTAAATTTTGTAAAATGGACTTAATTTTTAAATTCAGCATATCAAAATTATATTAGGGTTAACGTTTGGTATTTTTCTGAAAAATTTCAATTTTTGATGAATAGTGAAAAACACTGTTATTGGTAAAAACCCAATTTTTTATTTAAATAATAATTTTTTTGTTTAAATTTTCTTTAGGTAAACATATATTCATAATACCTCTATAATTTCAATATAATTAATTGGAGTAATTTTATAATCAGTTTAGATGTATAAAAATTTTATTGAATTGTTTACCGTCTTTTACCAACATCCTATGAGCATTTGAAAATTTACATAAAACATAATTTTACCTTTCCTGTGAGTTGACTTTCAAAATGTCAAGACACATTTTTTACCTCAGAAAGTAAAATGTGGTTCAACAAGATTAAAATAATTTTTGGTGAATAGTAACTTTTGACTTTTATTTACAGTAGTTAAAGATAAATAGGGTTATTCATGGTAACAAGAATATTATAATAATAAAAAATTACCTTAACACTTGTCCTAACACTATTGGATGAGTCACGACAGACCATGGACATAATTGGGTAGATTTTGGGACCCCATGGAGACACTTATGAATGATAATGACACTTAATTTTAATTAATTTAAAGTAATGGAAAAAATGACATAAACAAATATCTTTAGTAAAAAAAATTTACATGGGGTTATATAAATCATCTCTTCTACTATAAATATCCATTGGAAAGCTAAAGATATTTCCTGCATTATTTTTTTTAATAATTTTTAGACAATAAATAAATTAAATTATTTATGATACTATTATGATGTAGTATTTTCCTCATTAATAAATGATTTAGATATATAAGATTATTAATATTAAAACTATATCCAAAACCTAATAAATTATTGTTGGATGATTTTACTTCTACCATGAGTCATCTTATATTTTTCTTTAATTAGTTTTGGACTTTAGAAACCTAATATCACAATATAATAAAATAATGTTTTTACACTTTCTTAAAGAGCCCCTCCTCTCCCTTATAAAAGGACACCACTTTTAACCCATTCCACACACCTCTCAAGCCCCTTGTCTCATCCAAAACCTGCCCAAATAATCTATAAATATCCTTATATTACAATTATATGCCTCTCAATAGGAATAAGTCAATTCAAAAAGTTATTTTGATTCAAACCAAAGGAAGTTAACCAAATTAAAGGCAACAGTTTCTCTTAAATTCATTTCTTTTATTTTGTTTTATTTTACCCCTCTAACCCCCCAAAACACTTTTTATTCCTATCTTTTATTAAAACACCAGTATCCTCAATATACTAGGATCTTTTTATGAGAAGGATTCGAACAACACATACACACACCTCTTTCTAATGGGTTAAGAACATATTGTTTCTGTGGTTGGCAAACTAACGCCTCACGAACCAATGATTCTACGATTATCTCCTACCACCTCTTATTATGTCCAATAAGATTGAACCGAATTTATATATGATATATATATATATTATGCATACTTTTTCTTTCTACTTCTAATTTATCCATTTATATCATACATTTTTGGTTTCTATTATGTGTAAAATGTGATAATTTCATTTCAGGAAGTACAGACTACGACCCCATCCAAGTGATATGAATCATTAATGAATTACGTGGGATGTATAAAGTATGGAGTTAATTATATTATATATGATATTATACTGGAATTATAATATACCTGTGTATCATTATATTATAATAAAAAAGACAAATGAATACAACATTCATGCGTATGTACGGCTTACTGTCTCCATGAATGGTGTATTTTATTTCCTATTTCCAAATATTATGTACTATCATAAATACATATAAATACTTAACATATATGATATATATTAAATCTAAATGAGTAATATAATTCTATATATAATGGAATTTTTACCACATGGAAAATTTGTAAGTATAAAAAGTTCATTTTTTACTCAAGTTCCAAACATCAACAATATGTCCAATATGAACTAAAATAATTAAATAATTTATAAATCAAGGTAATAAGTGATATAATCAGAATTATAATCATGAAAATATATTTATAAAATAGAAATTAACTTATGTTTATTATTAATGAAGAACAAAGAACTTACGCGTGAGTCATGTCAGGCACATGGTAAGGGGTTTCTTATCTCACATTTAATTCAGTGAGATTTACATTTTTCACCACTTATTTATTTCATGTGGTGTATTGTGTACAACCATTTTATATTTATAATCATGATTCTCTTTATATTCATGATATTTTGTTGTTCATTTGGTGGTTATTTAATGTTTTTCAAATGACTCGATTAAGTACAACAAGGTAAGATTTATTTCCTCAATCTCATTATTTTCTAAGATTGTTCATGTGTAAGTATTTTTTGGGACATACATATCATAGATACAAATATTTTATAAAAATTATTTGAAAATAAATCTTTTATGGTTTTATGGTAGGGTCTATTTAACTAGATCATCATTTTAAATGTTTTAAAAATTTATCTTTCTAAACCCATTTAATTAATGTCAATGTTTTCAAAATGATTTTAAGGATTTATTTATATGGAAATGAGTGTTTTGAATTGATAAACATTTAAAAACATTTAAATTGGAATGGGACACATTGATTCAAAAATCCCTTTTAAATGACTACATTTATAAATTTTTATAATTTTAAACAATTTCATGATAAATGGGTATTTATCTCAAAGCATTTAACTGATATTTTTAATATATGTCAACAACCATTAATGTATTTTAAGCCTCTTTGAAGATTATTTTTTATGATAAAAATCATCCATATTGTATTTAATGTTTTATTATATTTTTGATTATGGATGTGTTATTTTTATAACATTCATGGTTTATACATAAAGTATTTACATTTCGTATGAAAGTTTTAATTCATATGTTTATGTTATATTTCAACCTTTTATTATGATGAATGTATTATACTAAAATGTTCCGGTTTGGGGTCCAGTTACAAAAGACCCTATGAGTTGGATTCTGTATACAGAGGCTCTCTGGGATGGAGTCTAGTTTCAGAGGTTCTCTGGGTTGGAGTTCGGTAACAGAGGCTCTCTGGGATGGAGTCTGGTTATAGAGGCTCTCTGGGTTTGGGTCCGGTAACAGTTAGCCAATAGGTCCTAGCATGAGGCCTTGACATAGAAATTAAAGTCATGTACTATACATTCCCTCATTAGGATATTAGTTATTACATGTTATTATTAAACTAGTAAAATATCCATGTGCATGTTTATATGGTAATGTTTGATTTACATTTTCCATATTATGTTCAAATTTATGTTTAAAAGTCAGTTGTTTTATTACACATCTTGCATTAAATGATTATAGCTTTCACTAAATTATTTACCCTTACTGAGCATCTGAGTCGAACCCTATCTTATGTTTTATTTTCCCAAGATATGAAGAAGTTAGTTATGAGTGGCATGAAGGTATAATCTAGGAGACATGGATGTTTATAATGGAATAAATTACTATTGTTTTTCTATTCCAATTGTTATGTTAAACATCATGTATGAAATCTATTTTCCCAGACTGTTAAACTAATTTGTCCTTCGTGGTATGTAATAATGCACCAAATTTGGATAACTAGGGTTGGGGAATTATTGTAAGTAATACGGAGGGATTAACAATAACCTTGGAAACTAGATTTAGATAAACCATGATTACAACAAATTATCCCAAGATAGACATTGAGGATTAGTATATAAGAACATCCTATAATTTTGATAATGTAGATGTATTGTGAGTTTCCCATGAAAATACATCCATGTCTGTATATTAGAATGTAGAGGCGGCTCTGGCATAGATGTACCTTGGGGTAAAACCCGAAAACACCACTTTGAGCAAGACTCGTACGGGAACTGGTGCATGACAATGGGCCTTGTTGAAATCTTGGTTACGACACTCTCAGTGGATATTCTTAGAATAATTATAATTTTCATTACAAATCATTATAAAGTATTTATGATTATATTCCTCCTCAATTTTTTTTAAGATTATGGATTATATCCATAATCTGTTGAATATAAATTAGTTGTTTTACAAGATTAGAATTATTCATTTCTATTTGTAAACTGACCTAGTGTATGCTATTATATTGAAATGTCTCCCAGAAGATGGAATGTGAAATCCAACAAAAAAAATGATCCAAAGAGTAAGAAGGATAATATCTTTAATGGTATTAAGCCAATATTTAGAAGGGAAATAGTCTCCCATGTACTCTCAACATATGAAGAAATAGTATCATTATTATTTAAGATAAGTGTATAATTATCTGAGTCTTATTTATTTGAAGGGAAAAAATATAAGAAAATGATGTAATAGAGAAAGATGGATAATGGGAAGAGGGAAAAAATTATTTTTGCACATGTGATAACGGTGGAATGAATCACCTTGGTAAATTTTTAAAGGGAAAGGGAGTTTGTTATAAGTGTGAAGAAAAAGGACACCAAGTATGTGATTGTATGGGTATGAAAAAAGTTTCAAATGTACAATGATTTATCTTCAAGGAGTTGGGACACTATGAGAATCAATCTCCAAATCATCAGTGTATACCCCAAAGGCTACTACTGTATAATAATAAAGTTATGATACAACTGAAGATGAAGAGAAATGATTTGATTTCTTAAATTTCTATTAAGGTATTGTGTCATTTGAGTATTGTATTAATGATGTACATTTTATAGGAATTATAGAGTATATAAGGATTTTACTGCGGTACTATTTCATTAAGGACTTGAGATTGTGTGGAACCAAGAATAGTGACTCAATAACAGGATAATGTTTTGTAAAATATATGGTTGAGAGAAAGATAAACCATAATATGGTTCTGATACTGAGGTCGTTATTTAGGAATAATACATGATTGGTTTGGGTAAATTATATTTGATATTCTTGACTTCATTGAAAATAATTAATGATTTTTATATTCCATCATTATTGGAGTTTAAAACATTTTTTTATAGAAGGAGTATATCATGTATTCTATAATGAATAAGGTACCATGAATGTAATAAATTTGGTTTTATGGTAATTCAGGATGATGTAGTGTTTTATAAGAATACACTATAAAGATGTTCACATGTTATTACATGGAAAAAAAGGATCATAATTATGTTTAACTTCCTTATATATATTTCATTGTGAGCTTGGACAGATGTATTTTGGATTAGTCTAGTTTTAGATTATTTTAAGATTTCCATAAAAAGAACAACTCGTAGATCGGGCGGCAACCCGTCGCATCTGGCAAGGCCGCAAGACGTGAACACGCAACTGAAGGTTGACAAGGGTGTATCACCTACCACTAGCCCACATGTTTTCCTTGATTGAATAATGTAGTTTTTTTATGGTTTGATAGGTGAATTAAAAATTGATTTTTTTGAAACCCTATATGAATTGGATAAATAAAATATTTTTTTACGTTCTATTATCTATTAGAGTGAATGATTAGTTTATAGTATAAATTAGTTAAAGGATGAAACTATACGTGTCAAGTATATATTTTTTCTTCTCTTATTCTATGAATAAATTAATTTTAAAACTTTAGGTAAGGGATTTTAAAAATAAAAATGTGTTATCCTAATACAATATGTTTTGTTGAACCAATGATATTATAAATCATCATAGATTTATGGCTTTGAGGCCCTCAATTCTACAATAATTTTTGATTGATGACCTCCATGACTCCCTATAAATATTTATTTTTTTCCACCAATAGTGTGTCTCTTATTACCACTAATGTTCTCCTAATCGAGATCATAATTTTCTATGGACTTTTTCATTCCCCTTTTCCTCTTATTAAGAATAAAATTTATTAACCCAATTTTCGATTTGGGTTTTCCCACAAAGGTATTTTTAATTTTCAGCCTTTTATTTTCGAAGAAAAAATTTAAATTGTGAGGTTTCAATTTATTGTAGGGGGGAATAATGTTACACCCCAAGAATTCATAGTACATGTTTTCGTCAATGTAATTCATCAACTTGCACTACACACAACACTGAGTTCAAGCACACCATGGCTTACCAAACTAGTCGTTCAAAAGAGGATAAGAATAGTATTAACTAAATTTTGAACATTATATAACCCTTATAATTTTAGAATCCATATTATGAGTTTCATATACATAATGAAAAAAAATCATTTTTTCAGATAAAAGAAGTATCTTAAAAAATAAAATTTTTCAGCCCTTTAATGGCTAACCCTTTTTAAATCCAATATTTGAAACTTTTATATATTTAATTTGAAAAAATAAACTTCTTATTTAGAATAGGGATATAGGAATTAACTTTTAATAAATTATAATTGTTTTTCGGATAACTTTCATATTAGGGTGAATATTGAAAAATATTATAATTTAACTGAAAACAAATTTTTTATCAAAATAATTTGTAATGTAAAATTATACATTTTAGTGGTTTGTAATAATAAATAGATTAATTTTTTACCATTTAATCCAATGTTATTCATTGTAAATAATTTCACTTTGAAATTGAACATAAACAAGTATAAATCTTTTGTTATTTATTATTTCTTAAAAACACGCCATTTGGTTTTGACAATAGGGAATTAATTTAAAATTAATAAATTAAACATATATGTTTTTGATTTGGTAAAATACGATAAATTTTTTAATTATGAATATTAAAATTATCTTAGGTTGAAATTTTTGTATTTCTCTGAAAACTTTCAATTTTTGATTAATAGTGAAAAACACTAAGTTATTTGTTAAAACCGACTTTTTATTTAAATAGTTATTTATTTTATTTAAATATATTTTATGTAAAAATCGATACATAAAACCTATATAAGTTCAATATATTTCATGGGGTCATTTAATAATAATTTTAGATATATAAAAATTTTATTGAACTTTTTACCGTCTTTTACCCAGCTCTTAAGAGAATTTGAAAATTTCAATAAAAAAGAGTTTTACTACTTCAGTAAGTTGAATTACAAAAATCTATGAGACATGGATAACCTCATTAAGTAAAATTTTTTCAATAAGATGTCAATAATTTTTGATAAATAGTAAATTTTGACTTTTATTGACCACGGCTAAATGTAAATAGGGTTATTTAAGGTAAAAAAATATATTATAATAATAAACAATTACCTTAACACTTATCTTAACCTTATTGGACGAGTCTTGGAAGACCAAAGGCATCTGTAGGTCTATATTGTTACCCCATGGAGCAGATTATGAATGATAATGACACTTTATTTTAATTAACTTAATGTAAAGGAAAAAATAACATAAACAAAAATTGTTTAGTAAATCAATTTTTAAATGGGGTGATATAAGTCATAATTTAGACTATAAAAATTCATTAGAAATATAAAAAAATTTCATACATTATGGTATTTTTTTATAATATTTATACATCATATAAATTAAATAATTTATGACACAATAATGATGTAGTATTTACCTCATTAATAAACGATTTAGATAAATAAGATTATTAATATTAAAACTATATCCAAAACTAGTCCGATTCTTATTGGATAATTTTATTTTGACCATTAGTCATCCTATATTCTACTGTATTTGGTTTTGGACATTTATAAATCAAATGTCACTATATAATAAAATAATATGTTCACACTTTCCTAAAGATCCCCTCCCCTCCTTATAAAAGGACACCACTTCTAACCCATTACACACACCTCCCAAGACCCATGTCTCATCCAACCACTACCCAAATAAGCTCTCAAGATCTCTATATTACCCCTAGCAGCCTTACCTTAAGCATATGTCTCTTCAGAAAGTCTTTTTGGTTCAAACCAAAGGAAGCTTCCAAAATTAAAGGTAACAATTTCTCTTAAATTCTTTTCTTTTATTTTGTTTTATTTTACTTTTCCAGCACCCCTAATCTCTTTTTATTCCTTCATTTCTTGAAATAACCTATATACTCAATATACTAGTATGAAGTTATGATAAGGATTATTACTACACTTACACACACCTCCATCTAATTTGTAAAGAAGAAATTTTTTCTGTGGTTGGCAAACTAACGCCTCACAAAACGATGATTTTTCGATTATCTACTACCACCTCTCATGGTGGAAAATAAGATGACTATATATTTATATGTTATATATATTATGTTTATATTTACTTTGTGCTTCTATATTTACTATTTATATCAAACCTTTATGGTTTCCATTATGGTAAAAGATGAAAATTTCTATTGAGGAAGTGCGGACTACTACCCCCTCAAAGTGATATAACTCGTTAATGAATTATGTGGGACAAATATTGTATGAAGTTAATAATATTATATATGATATTATACTGTATTTACAATATACCTATGTATCATTCCATTAAAATAAAAAATAGAAATGAATGTAGCATTCATGTGTACGTACGGCTTACCGTCTCCATGAACAATGCATTTTATTTATTATCTCCAAATGTTATGTACTGTTATAAATACATATATATACTAAAAATATATGATATATGAGAAATATAAATTATTAATATCATTATATTGATAATTTAATTTTGAACATGGAAAATTTATAATTAAAACAAGTTCATTTTTTACTCAAGTTCTGAACATCGACAAAATGTCTGATATGAACTCAAATA
Organism: Viscum album; assembly: GCA_963277665.1. Taxonomy (NCBI): domain Eukaryota; kingdom Viridiplantae; phylum Streptophyta; class Magnoliopsida; order Santalales; family Viscaceae; genus Viscum; species Viscum album. The sequence goes on from OY728128.1 coordinate 1,134,872,220, forward strand.
ATTATATAATTGTTATAGCAATTTAATAAGTGATATAAAAGGAATAATAAACTATAAAATATTATTATTCATGTAGAAATTAGGAAATGTTTTTTATTCAGGATGAACATGGAATATACATGTGAGTCAAGTCAGACACATGGTAAGGGGTTTCTTATCTCATATTTGATTCTATGAGATTTCCATTATTCACCACTTATTTATTGCATGCGATGAATTTTATATTTCCCTTTGATATATACTATCATTATTCTATTTATATTAATGATATTATGTGAATCATTTGGTGTTTATTGACTTTTTTTCACATGAATTGATTGATTATAACAAGGTAAGGATTATTTCATCAATCTCATTATTATCCGTGAGTGTTCAAGTGTATGTATTTTCTGGGACATACTTATCATAAACACCCATATTTTATAACAATGATGTCAAAAAGAATAGTTTAAGGTTTTATGGTAGGGCTATTTAACAAGATCATCATTTTATGTGTAATAATTATTTATCTTTGTAAACAATTTAAATTAATGTCCATGTTTTTAAAATGATTATAATGATTTATTTATAGTGACATGAATGTTTTGAAATGATAATTATTTTAAAATGATTCAAAGAGGTATTGGACACTTAGATTTAATAATCCATTTTATATGGATACCTTTATAAATTGTGAAATTCCTAAACGATTTCATGAAAATTTTATTTCAATCATAGCATATAACTGATCATTTTCATCTATGTCAACATACTTTAATGGATTTTAAACTTATTTGATGTTGATTTATTATGATACAAATCTTCCATATTGTATTTAATGTTTTGTGATTGTTTTATTGTGTACGTGTAATTTGTATAGAATTCATGGATTATGGATAAATTATTAACATTTCATTTTTCTAGTTTTAATATGAATGTTTACGTTATATTTCAACCTTTTCTTATGATGAATGTATTGACTAGTATGTTCCAGGTTGGGGTTCGGTTACAGATGACCCTCCGGGTTGGAGTCTGGTTACAGAGGCTCTCTAGGTTGGATTCCAGTTATAGAGGCTCTTCAAGTTGGATTCCTATTACAGAGGATCTCCAGGATGGAGTCCGGTTACAGAGGCTCTCTAGTTCTAGGTCTGGTTACAGTTAGCCCATAGGTCCTCGCATGAGGCCTTGACACTGAAATTAATGTATGGTACTCTAAATTCCCTCATTATTAAATTAGTTATTACATGTGATTATTCGACAAGTAGAATATCCATGTGCATGTTTATATGGTAATTTTTTATTTATTTTTGTCATAGTATGTTAAAATTTATGATTAAAAGACTGTTATTTTATTACACATATTGCCTTAAAAGTTTATTTCTTCTGCTAAATTATTTAACATTTTTTAGCATCTGATCTCACCCCTTTCTTATGTTTTATTTTCCTAGGATATATAGAAGTTATTTATGAGTGAATTTTCGGTATAATTGAAGAGACATGTACGTTAATAATGGAATAAATTACTGTTATTTTAATTTTCATGTTGTAATGTTGAACTTCATGTATGTAATCTATTTTCCATGAATGCTAAACTGATCGGTCCATCAGGACTTGATTCCTTGTAATCATGACAATGTTATGTAATAATGCACCAACTATGGGTTACTAGTGTTGGGACATTACACTCTTTATGACCACATCTTGTCTAAAATATACCAAAATGAAAAACTAGCATTCCAAAAATACATATATCACTGGTGAGTGAAAATTCATTAAACATTTTCCTGCAAAAAAATCCGATAGATACCTATAAGATGCATTAGGGCGTGAGTAACAGATCCCAATAGGATACCACCAAAAGTACAATAATCATAATAATAACGTGAATTCAAAAGTGCATGAATTAAAACAAAACTTTTCTAGAGTATTTTTTATAAATAAATTTTTTTTAATTTTTTTTTTCAAACAACAGATTATTTTTCTAAAAATGGATTCCAAATTTTTCAAAGATAGAAAAAAGTTAATGACCCTGAAATATAAAAAAACATGTGACCAATCATCCATGAAATCAACTATCTAACAATAAAATGATTGAATCGATAGTGTTACTTCTAGCTTGGCTCTATCCAATAAGACAATATTTACCAGACCGTCATAATCCAAAAAAGAATAATTTTTGATCAATTTAACATTGAGGACTACTATATACCATCTACATACAATAGTTATCTCCTAGTGGTTCCACACAAACTATGGATACATGTGTCTCTATCTCTGTTTACCCAAGGTTCCCATAACTAACTATTTTTCTCTTAATTTTTTTAAACTATGATCAAATTTTTATTGAGAAATTTCAAATCCTATAAAATATCCTTTAGGATTTAAAAAAATTCATTTTCCACTTCAAATAATAGAAATTCCATTTTCAATGAAAACCAAATTCTCAAACACGAACACATTACCATTTCAATTTCAACACAACAAACGTCCACATCAAATCTCACAAAATCAATTTGAACATCAAGAAGTTCAATATATTATAACAATTGAACATATCCATATAACTTTTGTGTGTATAAATCATATCATCCTTTGAAAATGTGGATTGGAAACTGTATGGTCTACCTTGAAATAATAAGGCATGACCAAATACTGAAATGGATTGAATGAAAACACAATCCTATTACTAATCTCTATAACAAAAGGTTCCACAACAAAAAATGAGAGAGAACCCAAGAGGAAATCTTACTAAGAGAGACGAATTACCTAACCTTATAGATCAATCATTGAATAAATATATATATGGATGGAAGGAATACACTAAAAACACCTAAATGTTCACCATCCTGATCAATGCCTGGTAACTATTGTTTTAGAATAAATCAACCAATGGAATATTACTATACCATGTTGCATTAAAATCAAGCATTGATTCCAAAAGAAAACATCATAAACCAAGATTACCCTATCTATTTCCGATCAATATATGGATGATAAGACGTTCCCAATTTCACCTATAAAAATGCATCCTTCTCTAAACATTTTAAAAAAATGGATGTTAGCATAGGATACCTATCAGAAACAACTTCTAAGGGAAATCGATGAATGTAAACTATCTCTCAGACATAGAATCCCCCTACTTTTTCTCATTCATTGTTTCTATTATTGGAAAAAATGCATGGATTTAGTGATTCTGTCAGCAATCACTAATATATCATCCTTACCAATTGGATTATATGGAAAAATAATAAAAATCCATGGAAATATCATTCAATTTGTATAAAATAATGTGTAAGTTATGTAACAAACTTTCATTTCTCTAGTGCTTCACCTTCACTTATTGAAAAGTGAGACACCACAATATAATAATTACTACTGACCACCTCATCCCCAGCCACCAATACCAACATAACAAATAATAGTACATATTATTATCCCCGTGGTGTATAGACTAACAAGATTACATTCCAACATATAGAAACTTTCATATAAAGATGAATCAAATAACAAATATTCTATGTAAGAACAGGGAACCACTAGGAGACTAAGACAACTCACATGAGGTCTCCCCACCATTTTTGATTTCTCATAAAAATTAGATCATAGTTTTTGTCATCTACTCGAGTAGAACTCTATCATCTGAATGGAAGTACAAAATTATTAAATACAAGAACACCCGACCACAATCCTCCTATAGTCCAAATATCATCTCCGCAAACAAACTCATCAGAGAAAACTATTCATTTGGCTCTTTCAATGATTTTTTCAAAAAATTTCTTCTTAATGAATGGGCCACCATATTCCCTTTCATTAGAGTATATATGATATCGAGTTCAACGGTATAATGATAATCAACCCAATATCTCAGGAACAATTTTATTTCTACATGGTTGAAAATATACATTAGAATATTTTTGTCAAAAAATACTAAAAACGAATCTCCAAATAGATATTGACACCATGTTTTGAGTGCGTGTATATTAGATTCCAACTCAATATCATGGGTAGGGTATTTCATTTTATAAGGTCATAACTAGTGTTTACCATAAACCTCATTCTATTTCCCCTACATTAAGATACATCCCAAAACCATACTAGAAGCAGAATAAAAAAAACATAACCCAAAACTGCTTCTGGAAGAATAAAAATAGGCGCTGATTTCATCCTCATATTGATCTCCTAAAAAGATCACTGAGAAATGTTGTCCCATTAAAATGTTATACCATTACGAGTTATGGTTTTCATAAAATATTCTATCTTGGATAATCCACTTAAAAAATTACCATAGTAACCTTCCAACAACAAGAGACCTCATATATCATACATGTTTTTGGGATTCTCCCAAGAAATAACTATCTTCAATTTTTCGGACAAACTGATACACCCCTATCAAAAAAACCAATCCCTAAAATCATCAACTCTAAGATCCAATACTTATACTTGGGATTCATACCATATATATGATATTCCGTAATTATTTGAAGAATGATATCCAAAGGGACTTTGTGATTTAAATATCACATGGAGTAAACCAATATAACACTTATGAACAGAAAAAAAACATTCCATGATTCAATGAAATATTCTATTCATCGCTGGTATGAATACCATAATATAATTAGTGATTTATAAAGGCATATCCATAAACTCAAAAATCATATAACGAAATTGAAACGTTTACATGGGTATATGCTTTCCTCATACACTCCACTAATGGTACCCCAACCATAGGTAAGTTTTTGAAAACTAATAATCCCCTCCCAACTGATCAAATAGATTATCAATTCTATGAAATGGATTAATGTTTGTATTTTTTCCCAAATTCACTATATATAGTCTACACAAATTCTAAAAATTTCATCTTCTTTATTATAAAATAGTAAATATGAGTCCAATGTTGACATGATATGATGATGAAATCATTTCACACAATGTCCCTCAAGATAATATTTTTGTTCCATAGACTCAGTAGGTCCTATTCTATTGAACGGTATAAAAACAGAAATCATTCTAGGTAACAAGTCAATTGTAAACACATACACTTTGTGTGGTTTGATTCTAGGAAAATCAAGCAGAACAACATTCGTTTATGCTCAAACCATAGTAGGTAGTTGACTTCCCAATCATGAGTCAACAAAATTGTGAGACATTTCTAACAAATGGGATGAGATTAATCCATCATAAGGAACCCCAATATATAAAAATCCCAATGATTTAATGATCAAGAAATAATAAGTCCCTAACCACCTCAACGTGGCCTATCACCAGTTGAAATGTGGGATATTTGAAACCTTATTTAGACCTATTTTCCATAGGGTGGGAAGTAAGAAAAAGAAATTCATTAGCTCCAAAAAAAATTATCTCATAAACTATCATTGATGATAAAAATAATGAGTACACCCAATATTAAAAAGTTCTACAACCATAGTAGACGAAATAAACATTATAACACTTATAGTAGATGCCCCTACTTTAGATTCCTCTAGAACACACTTTGATACTAAATGGTGACTATATATATCCTTCTTGACATCTTATGTGGCTGAAGAATGAGACCCACTACCCTGGGATGCATCAATATAAACATGTGACCCCTTGGAGAATGTAGATCCCACCTTATTTCCCCTAGAAATCTTATCACAAAAATGATTTAGTTGGCCAGATCACCCACAAAGATTACAAGTTATAGGATCCTCCTTACACTGAGGCTTGGAATGACCATTACTACAACATTTATAAAATATGACATGTTACTTCCCTATATAAGAACAAGAAATTTTTCTTATAGAAAACTGACCACTCTTTTTAAAAAAATTACATGAAGTAGTACCCTATCTAATAGTTTCACCCACAGAAGCTCTGTCTAATCTTTTCCTTCCATCAATGTCTTCCTCATCCAAATATAATTTTTCCACTACCTCAACAATGTTATAATGGCACCAAATATCTATCATTGACAACACAATATCCCTCAAAAACATATTGATCATCCTAACTTTCATGTAATCATTAGTGACAAGCTAGGGTGTCAGATGCACCATGTTTAGAAAGCTGGTAGATTAATCTAGAATGGTAATCTCCCATTTTTCAAACATTATAAACTCTTGAGACATTTCCATAAATAAAATGATTGGATATAATTTTTGATAAAAGAGAGTTTTTAAATAAAATCATATAAGAGGTTCATGCAACATTTCTTGCACTGTAAAATCTAGCCACATTTTTATTTTTCCCTTGGGGAATATATATAAAAACACCCACCTAAGAAACTCAAGATTATTTAAAAATACATTCATCTATTAATTCATACAAGACACATTTCTGACTATTTTGGTAATTTTTCCATGTAGTAGAAATTTAGATATTTTATGGTAATCATTGTGTGATGATCCACTACCTATCAAATTCACTACACTCATTGACCCAAGTGTCTGAATGGTACTAATAAATACATCAACCAAATAATGGACCTTTCAAGGATCCAACTAAAACACTTTCCTTTTAAAATTCTATCATTTATTTGGATGATCTCCTATATGAGATATTTTTGTAAAACAAGAGAAGAAAAAACTTATCCATACAAAAATTTCAAAAAAATAAAACTAAAAATAGAAATCCAAAAAAATCATTCAAAGATTAAGAATTTAAATCCATTATGAATCACATCACAAAAAATTCAACACCTTTTTAAAAGAACTACTCCATCTAAATAAATTCCCCTATTTAGATTACTCATATGACTGTTCACCCAAAAAATCCAGAGACATTTTATATTGGATAATATAAAAATAATACATAAAAATTTTATTTAAATGAAACTAAATATTTATTCGTGTACTTAGTAAAGATCTCCTGACCTCCTTGGGAATCCGGGATTTAGTAAAAGGAGTGACTTGGATAGGCCGGTTTTATGAACATTTTTTCTAAATTTATATCATTCTACTACTATCTACTGAGGAAACAAAATCAAATTGGGATGTGTTGATGCACTTCAAGATGATAAAACTCACTTTTTTACCAAATTGTAATATACAATCCCAATTCACCAAAAATAGTAACCCAAGTTAACCCATTGCATGGTGTGGTAAAAAAATATAACCAACTCTACAATTGTATATAAGAAAAAAAAGTGAAAAAAACATTAGATGCGAAAAAAAGATATAAAACTGATCCAAATAGGCTCAACCAAAAAGAAGGAAAATTAAATAAAACAAGCATCCTGATAAATATGTCACCTCCAAACATACATGAAATGAATCAATAAACTAAATAGAAAACTTGCATCTCTATTGAACACACATTCCATTACCTGTATCCTAAAAAATATTGTCTATGTATTCCCACATGCCTATGTATGGTGTGGGAAACATAGCCTAGTATGATAACACCAAAAGATATCCATAATCTCTAAAAGAAATAATTAATTGTTTGAAATTTAAAACTAATCATTATTAAAAGAATTTTTATAAATAATTTAATTTTAAATCCTTTGTCAATCAATCCATCAATTTTAAAAAATTGATTGGAAGATTTTTTACATCTAGAAAAAAAGGTAAACATACCGAAATATAAATAAAAAATGTGATAAAAAATCCATCCAATCATATATCTTGTGATAAACAACAAAAAACAATAATGAATCTTCTAACTAGGTTTTATCCTTTAGGAAAATATGTACTCGACCTTCACAAGCCTATAATGTCATAATGATGGAACCAACTAAGGACAAGACCTACTATTGTTCATCTACATACAAATGGTTACCTCCTTGTCGTTTCACGCAGACTAATGCTACCCACATATCTATCATAACATACCAATGTTTTCCATTTTGCAATGTTTTTCAAATTATGTTTTTGAAAACTATGATCCCTTTTTATGTATAACAATTTCATGGCCAAGATGATCTTTTTTATGCTTTGAAAATCCATTTTCCATTTCAAATCAGGGTAATTTAATTTTCAAATAAGACCCTATATTCAAATGTGAACCCATTCCCATTTCGATTTCACCGTATGAAATTTTCACTTCAAATATCAAGGAATTAGTATGAAAAAATAATAATTTCCATAAATTAGAATAATTTAATAGATCAAATAGCCAAAGGGGAGAATAAAACGTATCCTCCATATACAAAAGGGGTTAGAAACCACATGATATACCATTATAAGATATTTAATGAACAAAATAAATAATATATTGAATGAAAACTCATTCCATTTACCAATATCTATAATAATAGGTTATGCAACAAAATGAGAGAGAAACTAGGAGTAAATATTACTCCCAGAGATGAAGAACACAATCCTACTAATCAATCGTTGAAAAAAATGATATAGATGAAAGGAATGCACCCTAAAGAACATATGGTAAGAGATCAGTCTATGTAGAGGAGACTAGTATCACTAATGATCCCTCAAACCCCTGTATGACAAACTAATAACTACAACTCAATTAATTATATGTCATGTAATATTTTATATATTTTTAATGCAATTTTTTAAATGATACAAAAAAACATGTCATTTATTTTATTAAAAACCATATTTTTAACCCTTTACACATCTTGTATGTTACCACAATCTGAATTCAAATCATGAGATGAACTTGGATGACATTACAATTTTTAAACCCAATTTACATTCTATGAAACTACCCAACAAATAGTAGAGAGGTAAAGGAATCATTGAAAATAAAAAAAATCTATGAATTCACCATTATAGGTATCCTCTCAATGTATCGCCAAAAATACACTCCCAAAAAAATGGGAAACCAACAGAATTGATAATTGCATACCTGATTTAAATATAATGGGGAATTATAAAGAGGAGGTTTGTTATTCTCATTAACCAAAACTATTCAATAATTGGTATTATCTCCCAAGATATGTGCTTCAAAAATTGAGAAATAAAGTATTCTATAAGAGATAAGGCTGATCCACCACTCAAATCTTCAAAATTAAAATTTTTTAAACATGTTATTCTATTTAGCTGTTTATATTTACCCCCACCATTAAAATAGTTATAATATTAACTATGGAAACACATATTTATAGTTTTTACTATTAATTATGACTAAAAATTAAGTTATGTAAAATATAATACTAATTACAAATAATCCATATATATATTCTATTTTATTGTATTCACTTTCTATATGATGATGAATTTAATTTAATATTAATGAATCAGATGTTTTGGAATAATGATTTTATAAGAAATTGAATTTTCAATCATGAGATGATCATATGAAAGTCATTTGACCAGTAAGTATTGTTAAATGAATTTTAATTTATATATATAATTTTCATTTAATTTATATATTTAATCATCTGGGGATATATTTATTTGTTTAAAAGATGAAATATTATCCACCTAAAAACTATTTTTAGAAAAAATGTTTTTTAAAACCCTCAAAAACTAGTATAATGATTTATTAAATGATATTTGTTGTGGGAATTACAAATAAATAACATCAATGTTATACTTATATAATATTAATATAATATTGGTTTTTTTTTCAAATTATGTAGTTTATTGAAAATATATTTTTACTGAAAATTGGTCATTTTCAACATTCACAAAAAAAAATCAATATTGTCTGACATACCCCAAAATCTATCTCGATATAGATATATGTATTTAAATTAAAAATAAAATCATAAATTTATAAAATATCATTTCAATTCTTTGTAAAAAAAATATAATTATAATATTTTCTCACCAGATGATATATATATAATCTTCAGAGAAAATATATTACTCTGATGAATAAATTTCATTAATAACCAATTTGAGAGAATATTTCCTCTAATTTAGTAAATTTTATATATTTTTTATACATACATCATAATCTTTTAATACGATTAATACTTTCCCATTTAATGTCTTAGATATAATTTTCATATTTAAATAATCATGGTACATTTGGTATCATTATTGTGTGTGGCATATGCTATCAATCATAGTTTAACATTTTAAAAAACTCAGTGTGTTAGATGAATTAAATAATGTGGAGAACATTCCATCTATTAATATATTAATAATAGTAAGTTTAATAATGAAATTGATAATAAATTTATTTTGTAAGGAATATTTAGTTGATGAAATAATAACATCACCACATGAGATATCAAAATGATAGACAATAACATGGTCATCATGAAAAAATGGATCCCCACATATACATGATAAATTTATATAAAATTATGAAAATAGATAAATAAAATAAAAAATTAATCAATGAATATGATCCTACAGTGTGTCATGGTACCACCTTAATCACATTCCACCTTTGTCTTCTCAATATTCGAACATAGGGACCATTCAATTGGCGTGATACTTATATAAGAAGTCATCTTTAACATCAATATGTCTTTATAGTGTGTAAGTATTAACCTAGTAGGAATCCACCTATGGGACCTTATCAAAAGTGAAGAAAAAATATAAATATTTAATCATCAATCGAAATGAATTAATAAATAACACAATACCTTCTAGGTCATATTGTAATAACTAAGAAACCATAAATTCCATGAAATAAATTCTTGAATCTATTCTAGGAGGATTTATCAAAAAAAAATGGAATCTAGTGCATCACATTTTCCTTATTTATTAATTAAGAGCCCCTTTATGCACACCTAAGCCATATTTTCTCATACAACCCAACCCTTCTTAATTATTAGAGTTAATTTTATATCAAAATTCACACATTATTACATATGGTTTACCCATACCTTTATAATACTATAAAAATTAACAAGTACTAATACGTTTTGAGGCTCTACAATGTAAGGTAACTCATTAAATAAACTCTTTTAAAATATTTCCTTCTCATTATATCTTTTACGAAGTCCAAGAAACTCTATAAAAGATTATCCTTTAAGTTGATATCCCCAACATCACTGATAAATCAATGTGGGATTAACACTTTACTGAACAATAACTTTTCATCCCCCCTACATGTGGTCAACTATAACACCTGAAGCTTCTACGGTACACTTCTCTTTGAACAATGCAATAGTGTGTGTTGTATGCAACATTGAGTTTTAACACACCACAACCAATCAAACTAGCCGTTATGAAAAGTAATACCCAATTTTTGAAATTTATAAATTTTATTTTTCAAAATGGAATTAATTTTTGGATTCTGAATATCAAAATTAGGCTAGGGTGAATTTTTGGTATTTTTCTGAAAAACTTCATTTTTTGATGAATAGTGAAACCACTATGTGCTACTTAAAAAAACTAAATTTTTCAAAAAACTTAATTTTACTGCTTTTGTGAGAGGAATTTCGAAAATCCGAGAGACACAGTTAATATAAAGGAGTAAAATTTGGTTTAATGAGATGAAAATAATTTTTGATGAATAGTAACTTTTTACTTTTATTTACCACTGTTAAAAGTAAATAGGTCAATTATGGGTAAAAATGATATTAATATTACCCTAACACGTGTCCTAATTCTATTACACAAGTGTATCTCGTCCAAAAACAACTTTAGGAATAATATATTATCATTTAGGTCAACTTGGATTATATTAGGACATTTATTATTATTTAATTCAAAGAAGAGTTAAAAGAGTTAAAATAAATGTTTATTTAGTAAAACATTTTTAATATCGGGTTATACTTAAGATAAATTCAATTTTAAATATTAATTAGAAAGAAAAAACTATTTCCTACATAATGATAGTTTATTTATAATTTTTAGATAATAAATAATTTATTTTATTTATGACACAATGATGATATAGTAATTACCATAATAGTGAAAAATTAAAATAATTGATATTAATAATACCCAAATAAATTTATTTTGAGACTTTTTATGAATTAAACTAATTTTCTACGTTACTGTGACATGTTAGGATTGACTAAATTATCTTTTTTTAAGTAATAATTCTTTCATGATTTTCACAAAAAACAAATATTGAATAGTATCAAAATTGACATAAAAGAGTTTTTAAAAAAAATATTGTATTATTAATTGATATTAAATTCCTAAAAATATGAGGTTTGGCTGAGAGACATATATCATGATATTTTTATCATTAATGGACCACTTGGGGGTCTCTTAGGGGTATATAGTTTGTTTATTAACTATACAATATAAAAATACAATGTGATATGGTATGTGTCAAACTAATTAACTAGGAGTTACAACTAAAAGATAAGGTTAAAATAATGACCCAAACCTGTCTAAATTATATTGGTTGAGTGGTTTTCGACCCATCCCCACCTTAAACTTTAAATAATCCACATTTTAGCCAATAGAAAAACAATATGTATTTATTATAAAATAATATTTCTAGCATTTCCGAAGGTTCCCCTTACCCCTCTTATAAATGGGCACTCCCACTTCTCATTAATTAACAACATCAAGACATTTGGTTCAGTCATCCTCTTCCAAAATACTCTCTCATCATCCCTCAATTATTCCTAGAGGCCTTCCTTTAGTCAAAAATCCATCCTAAGGAGCCCTTTTGATCATATCAAAAGGAAGAACCAGAAGAAGAGGTAATGATTTCACCACCGCTTTTCAAGTTTCTTTCTTCTTCCAATTCTTTTATCTTTGTTATTACCATTCTAAAATAATAGCTCCAGTATATTATATATACATTGATGTTATTATAAACATGTTACAACCATATTTCAGTATTCTATCCATCTTTTTAATGACATGTCACCATACGTGCGTACGTACGGCTTACCGTCTCCACATCGTGGTGTAATTGTTATTCAATATATTATTATTTGTATGGGTATAATAATGATTTAAAATTCATGTAAATATTAAAAAAACATGATAATTATTCTTAATATATGATATAACATGCATATATATATTATTTAAATATCAAAAGAATGATATTGTCGCTCGTGTGTACGTACGGACTACCGTCTCCACGAACATGACGAGATTCATTCTCCATCATATCCATCCAAGTCTAATTCTCAATTGATGATTAATAATAGTATCCAAGGACTTGATATCATTCTAGATATGAATAAGATAAACCCTATCCTTGACAAACATGCCTTTCGTAACAAAACATATAAAATAAAATGAGTAAGTTAACACCCAAAACAACGATAATAGTAAGATATTATTAACAAATCAATGTTAAAAAATAATATATGATATCATATGTGTATATAATTCTTTTATAATTTAATAAAAATTATTCCACCATAATAATGGAGTTTAATAAACCCCCATCGACGTAAAAATACAGGTTAAGGGTTTATTTTGCAATCTCTTCATTATCCGAGGTTGTTTATATGTAATAATCTACTAATATTTCTTTGTCATCCACATACATGTTTCTTAAAAATGTATTTCAAAACATTTTTACTGTTTACTATAATATGATTTAATGTTATTTATACCCTTCATTACTTTTATAAGTGGTTTATAAATAAATATTTCCGTAGTTTTCCAAACAAGGTCCTTTTTAACCTTTTTGACAGAATTAAGGTAAGAATGTTTTTTAACTTATACGGCAGGTGCGACTGTTTTCCACCATTATAAAATCTTCGAAGATTCCCATAAAATATTATAAGAATATTTTCAAATAAAATTATTTATTTTATAAATATATGACTCTTAAATGATTTCAAAATAAAAAAGAGATATTTTTCTAGAAAGAGTTTAGATTTCATCTATGTCAACATCCTTTGATAGATTTTACGCTTATTTGAAGTTGATTTATTATGATACAAAACTTTTATATTGTATTGAAGGTTTTGTGATATGTTTGACTGTGGATGTGTTATTTTTATACCATTCATGGTTTATGGATAAAGTATTTACATTTCATATGCTAGTTTTAATAGGGATGTCTATGTTCGATTTAAACCTATTCATATGGGGAATGCATTGGACTTAATATGTGACGGGTGGAGCCCGCTATAGCTCCTCGATGCATCGAAAGGTCTCATGAGACAAAATAGTGTCTTGGCACAAGGCATTGGCAAAATCTTATTTGTAGTTTTGGAACGAGGACTTGGCTATGTGGTTATGATAGTCTGGCAGTATTCATTCCAACGTTATGAAAGTGGTTATTGATATTGCATGTGAATACTCGACTTGTAGAATAACCATGTGAATAAGTAAATGGAATTATATCATTTTATTTTTTCCATACTCTGTTAAAGATCATGTTTAAATGGCTTTTGATTTAGTTATACATTTCCTTAAATGATTATTCTTTTTTATGAAAGTTTCTTCTATATTGTTATCCTTATTGGGCATTTGAGCTCATCCCATTTCTATGTTTTATTTTTCCCAGGATGTGAATAAGTAATTTATGAATGACCTGTCAGGATAGTATAAGGGGATAAGAGTGTGGAATATGGAGACTATATTTTTGTAGATTTCATTTTTGGATATAATGTAATCTTTATTAATGTAACTAGTTATTCCAAGGCTACTAAAAAAATCGGTCTTTCGAGACTTGATCTTTCTTGTGATCATGCCAATGTTATGTAATAATGCACCGACTCTGGGTAACTGGGGCCGGGATATTACAGTTGGTATTAGAGGATGTTTAATACAAACCATGGAAGCTAGATTTAGATAAACTCATATTAGATCACATAGATCTAAGATGAACTTTATGGATTAGTATAGAAGAAATTCCTAGAATTTTGGTATTGTAGAGATATTTTGAGTTTTCCGAGAAATGCATACCTCTATAGATACGAGAACGTAGTGGCGGCTCTGGCACTGATGTAACTATGGGTAAAACCTGAAAACACCGCTTTGAGCTTGACTCGAACAGGAACTAGTGCACGACAATTGGCCTTGCTGCACTCTTGGTTACGACACTCCCAGTGGATATGCTTAGGATAACTCTCATTTTATTTAAAAATAATTTTGAAGGGTTTATGAGTATATACTTCCTCAAGGAAAACATGTTTACGATTATGGATTATATCCATAAATAGTTCAATTTTTGTTAAGTGTTTTATAAGTATGGAATTATGTGTTTTGATTCATAAACTGATCTAGTTTATGCCATTATTTAGAAATGGTGCCTAGTGGAAGAAATGGAAATTGTATTAATGCAGGCACTCCATGTAGGTATTTCCCTTTTACTCAAGATAATTATAGTGGAGCTGGTGATGGAACTGGTGCTGATCAACAAATCACCATACTAGGACAACTCACTCAGGTTATGAATAATAACCTTACCCGTATGGAGAACCCTAATCCGCAGCATGGAGGATCAATGTTAGATCGCTTCGTGAGGAAACAACCACCAATGTTCAATGGGAGTAAAAATCCCTTAGTAGCTGAGAAATGGACAAGTTCACTATAAAAAATATTTTGGGCTTTGGGAAGTAATGAAAAGGAAATATTTATCATGGTAGTTTACCTCCTCACTGGAGATGCTGATCAATGGTTGTCATTGATTCAAAACATGAAGGAAGATGAAGAAGTATCAATTATGGAATGGAGGGAGTTCAAATATATGTTTTTAGAATAATACTTTCCTCGTGACCATCGTGCAGATATGGAAAGGCAATTCTTGAGTCTCAGTCAAAAGGAGGATGAGAATGTTGCAATGTATGAGGCTAACATTACAAGGTTAGCAGGGTATCCTGAAGATTATATATGTAACCCAAGAAGTAAGATTGATCGTTTCATTTATGGGTTAAAACCATTTCTTCGTCGAGCATTAGTCTCACAATCCTTCTCGTCGTACGAAGACATTGTTTCATGTGCTATCAAGATAGAGAATGAATTCTCTAAGTCATATGACTTTAAAGAAAATCATGAGAAGAAGAGATCTGCTGATCATTCTAGGATTGGAAATAAATGGAATAAGGGAGAAGTTCAATATCCATCTTGTAGTAAATGTGGGAAGAAACACACTGGTACTTGCTTAAAATGAATGGGAGTCTGTTACAAGTGTGGTGAAAAAGGCCACCAAGCTCGTGATTGAAAGGGGATGAAGGAAGCAACTGATTTCCAATGCTACAATTGCAGGGGCATAGGACATTATGCAAATGAATGTCCTATGTGTCAGGGGAACTTATCTCAGAAAAGGCCAAGGGATCATGGCCAAGATTATGCTATCACTACTACTGAGGCAGAAACTCTGAAAGATGTGGTGGCAGGTAATTTAATGGTTTCCTCAAGTTTAGCAAATGCATTATTTTATTTTGGATCCTCGCATTGTTTCATATCTTCCTAGTTTGCTAAGAAAATTAGATATTTCAAATTTTATTTAACAAGGGAGTTGTCAGTTAACACTCCTAAGGGAAGTATCATTGCAACAATGTTTTGTGAATTAGTCCCCATTAGAGCACATAAATTTTCTTTATCCACAGATCTCATCGTCATACCTATGATTGAGTTTGATATTATCCTCAGTATGGATTGAAATTCGGACCATGATGCGAAGATTTCTTTTAAGAAGAAGGAGGTTACAATTTTTGATGATGATGATAAAGAACACCTTATCATTAGAGCAGAATTGTCAGAACCTAATTATTATCTAGATCCACCCCCAGTAGCTCAACTAAATACAATTACTGGGGAGGAATAGAATGAAATAATTATGGGTGAGGAATGGAATGTTCAAATAGAGGATGTACCTGTTTTGAAAGAATATGTAATTTTGTTTTCGGAATATTTACCTGGACATCCTCCAGAACGAGAAGTTGAGTTTTCCATTGATTTAATTCCTGGATCAAGGCCTATATGGAAGACCCCTTTTAGAATGGCCATTGTAGAATTAGTTGAACAAAAGAAACAAGTATATGAATTGAGTAATAAGGGATTTATTCTCCCTAGTTTTTCTCCATGGGGAGCCCCTATTATTTTGGTTAAAAATAATGATGGATCTATGAGGTATTGTATCGACTACAGGGAGATCAATGCTATAACAATAAAGAACAAGTATCCCCTACCTCGCATTGATGATTTATTTGACCAACTGCATGGAGTCAATAATTTTCAAAGATTGACCTTTGATCTGGATACCATCAGTTGTGTGTGAAGAAGGAAGACATTCCGAAGATAGCATTTCGAACCAGGTACGGGCATTACGAGTTTACAGTAATGCATTTTGGATTGACTAATGCACCCTCTGCATTCATGGATCTGCTGAATAGAGTTTTCAAGGAATATCTCTATAAATTTGTGGTGGTATTTATTGATGATATCATTGTATACTACAAAATTTATGAAGATCATGAAAATGAATTGTGCATTATCCTGAAGACTCTGAGAATACATGAATTATATGGGAAGTTTAGCATGTGTGAATTCTAGCTTCAGGAGATTTCTTTTTTTGGCCATATTGTCTCTTAAGAAGGAATATCTATTGATCCTTCTTAGAACAAGGTAATCTAAGAATGTCAATCACCTATGAGTATAACTGAGGTAGGCAGTTTTATTGCTTTTGGTAGGTTATTATCGACATTTCGTCCATAATGTTGACCGATTGGCTAACCCAATAATGAATCTCACACTTAAACGGGTTAAATTTGATTAGAAAAAAGAGTGTGAAGAATGTTTTGAAGAACTGAAGAGAATATTAGTCAATGCTATTATATTGACTCTACCATCGGAGAATGATGGGTTCGTTATTTATAGTGATGCATCAAAGAAAGGACTTGGTTGTGTCCTTATGCAGAATGATAGGGTTATTACCTATGCATCCCGACATTTGAAAATTAATGAACAATACTATCCTAAACATGATCTCGAGTTAGCAGCTGTTATCTTTGCTTTGAATATATGAAGGCACTACCTCTATGGTGAAAAATGTGAGATTTATACTGATCCAAGAGTTTGAAGTATATTTTCCCCCAAAAAGAACTCAACATGAGGCAAAGGAGATGGCTTTAATTACTCAAGGATTATGATTGTACGATACACTACCACCCGGGGAAGGAAAACAAGGTGACAGATGCTTTGAGCAGAAAATATCATGGAGTTTTGAACAATATGAGAATTGAAAGGGATTTAATTTTCATTGTTATAGATAAGATGGACATGGGAATATCCAAGGAAGGTGAATCATCAATAATTTTTTAAATGGTTGCCAAAACATCTTTACTAGAAAGGATTAAGTGTTATCAGACCGATGATGAAGAATTTCAAAAGAATATTAAAGCTGTGAATGATGGGAGACTGAGAGACTTTGTGTATGAAGAAGGAATTTTGAAATTTTGGAAGAGAATTTGTGTTCCCGATATACCTGATCTAAAAAGGGAATTGCAAGATGATGCTCATAGTTCCAATTTCTCTATACACCCTAGGAGCACCAAAATGTATATAGATTTTAAGGAACATTTTTTGTGGGAAAACATGAAGAGGGAGATTTCTGATTTTGTGTCAAGATGTATGGTTTGTCAACAAGTGAAAGCTGGAAGGCAATATCCTGGAGGAGTCATGCAACCTCTTCCCAGACCGGAGTGGAAATGGGACAATATTATGATGGACTTTGTCATGGGGATACCAAAGACTCCTAGAAGGAACGATGCAATATGGGTCATTGTTGATCGTCTTACCAAGTCAGCACATTTTCCTGCAACAAGGGAAGATTTACCACTTTTAGGACTAGCAAGTCTATATATTAATGAAGTTGTGAGACTTCATGGAGTACCCCTATCGATTGTTTCTGATCATGATCCCTGTTTTACTTCAAGATTATGGAAAATTCTTTAGAAATCCTTGGATACTGATCTTTATTAGAGCACTGCCTACCACCCTCAAATAGATAGACAATCAGAACGAACTATTCAAAACATAGAAGACATGTTGAGATCCTTCTCACTTGACATTCAAGGTATGTGGGATCAATATTTACCTCTGGTAGAATTTTCCTATAAAAATAGCTTCTATTCGAGTATTCAGATGGCACCATATGAAGCGTTATATTGAAATAGATGTCGCAGACCAACCTATTGTGATGACGTTGGTGAAGAAAACCATGTAGGCCCAGAACTGGTGGATGAAACGATAGAAAAGGTAAATGTAATCCAAAACCATTTCAAAGCAGCACAATGTAGGCAGAAGAACTATGTCGATAATTGAAGGAAGCATTTAGAATTTCAATTTGGTGATCATGTTTTCCTGAAGTTATCTCCATAGAAGGGAGTCATACATTTTGGTAAGAAAGGTAAATTGAGTCCCAGGTACATCGGACCTTTCAAAATTCTAGAACGAATTGTGGCTATAGCTAACCATTTGGTAATGCCGCCAAGTCTCTTCAAAGTTTGCGATGTGTTCCACATATCAATTTTGAGGAAATACAAGCCCGACCCAACGCATGTACTCACCTATGAGGAATTAGAACCGGAACGCAATATGTATTACTGCGAAGAGCCCATCATGATTCTTGATACGAGAGAACAAGCACTGAGAAACCGGATGACTCATCTGGTAAAAGTCTTAGGGAGAAACCATAAGATGGAAGAGGCAACGTGGGAACCCGAGGAACATATGATGAAGAACCACATGAGTCTTTTTATGTGGTAGTATTATAGAATGTTCGAGGAAAAAATACTTGAAGGAGGGGAGAATGTAACATCCCAAACATCTACAGTACGCTTCTCTTGGAATAATGCAATAGCATGTGTTGTACGCAACATCGAGTTCTAACACACCACAACCAATCAAACTAGCTGTTCTGAATAGTAATACCTAGTTTTTTAAATTTATAAATTTTATTTTTCAAAATGGAATTCATTTTTGGATTCAGAATATCGAAATTAGGCTAGGGTGAATTTTTGGTATTTTTCTGGAAAAGCTTCTTTTTTTGATGAATAGTGAAACCATTAAGTTGTAGTTAAAAAACTGAATTTTTCATAAAACATAATTTTACTGCTTCTGTGAGTGGAATTTTGAAAATCCGAGATACATGGTTAATATCAAGGAGTAAAATGTGGTTCAATGAGATTAAAATAATTTTTGGTGAATAGTAACTTTTAACTTTTATTTACCACGGTTAAAACTAAATAGGGTAATTAAGGGTAAAAATGATATTTATATTACCATAACACATGCTCTAATTCTATTTGACAAGTGTATCTTGACCAAAAACAACCTTAAGAATAAAATATTATCATTTAGTCCCACTTGGATTAGATTAGGTTATTTATTATTATTTAAGTCAAAGAAGAGTTAAAAGAGTTAAAATCAAAGTTTATTTACTAAAACATATTTAATATAGGGTTATACATTAGAAAATTTCTATTGTAAATATTCATTAGATAGATAAAAATATTTCCTACATAATAATATTTTATTTATAATTTTTAGACAATATATAATTTACTTTATTTGTGACACAATGATGATACAGTAATTACCATAATAGTGAAAAAGTAAAATAATTGATATTATAAATACCCAAATAAATAAAATTTGAGACTTTATATGAATTACACTAATTTTATAGATTAATATGACATGTTAGGATTTATTCAATTAGTTTTGATCTAAGTAATTATTCTGTTAAGATTTTCACAAAAATCAATTATTGAATAGTGTCAAAATTGGCATAAAAGAGATTTTAAAATAAATATTATATTATTAATAGATATTAAATTCATAAAAATCTAATGTTCTTCCAAGAGAATTATATCATGATATTTTTGTCATTAATGGACCACTTGGGGGTCTCTTGGAGGTATATAGTATGTTTATTAACTATATAATATAAAAATACAAAGTGACATGGTAAGTCTCAAACTAATAAACTAAGAGTTAAAACTAATAGATAAGGTTAAAATAATGACCCAAACCTATCTAAATTATATTGGTTGAGTGGTTTTCAACCCATCCCCACGATAACCTTTATATAATCCACTTTGGAGCCATTAGAAACCAAATATGTATTTATTATAAAATAATATTTCTAGCTTTTCCAAAGGTGCCCCTCACCCCTCTTATAAAAGGGCACTCCCCCTCCTCATTAATTCACAGCATAAAAGCCTTTTTGTTCGGATAAACTCTACCCAAATACTCTCTCAACATCCCTCAATTCATCATAGAGGCCTTAATTTAGTCATAAAGCCAACCTATGGAGCCCTTTTGATCAAATCAAAAGGAAGAACCCGAAGAAGTGGTAATGATTTCACCACCCCTTTTCAAGTTCCTTCCTTCTTCCACTTCTTCTATCTTTGTTATTACCATTTTAAAATAATATATCCAGTATTTTATATATAAATTGATGTTATTATAAACATGGTACAACCATATTCCAGTATTCTATCAATCCATTTAATGACATGTCACCATACGTGCGTGCGTACGCCTTACCTTCTCCACGTCGTGGTGTAATTGTTATTCAATATATAATTATTTGGATGGTTATAATAATGATTTGTAATTCATTTAAATAATAAATATAACCTGGTAATGATTATGAATATATTCTATACCATCTAATTATATATTATTTTAATATCAAAAGAATGATATTGTCGCTCGTGCGTGCGTACGTACGGACTACCGTCTCCACGAACGTGATGAGATTCATTCTCTATCATATCCATCCAAGTCTAATTCTCATTTGATGATTAATAATAGTATCTAAGGACTTGATATCATTATAGATATGAATAATATACAAATTATCCATGAAAAACACATCTTACGTAACAAAACATATAAAATAAAATGAGTAAGTTAACACCTGAAACAACGATAATACTAAGATATTATTTACATATCAGTGTTAAATGATCATATATGATATAATATTAATGTATATGATTCATGTATAATTTAATAACAATTATTTAACCATTATAAAGGATGTTAACCTACCCCCAACCAAGTAAAAGTTCAAGATAAGGGTTTATTTCGCAATCTCTTCATTATCCGAGGTTGTTTATACGCAATAATCTACTGGGATTTCATTATCATCCACATCTATGTTTCTAAAAAATGTATTTCAAAACATTTTTAATATTTACTAGAATATGGGTTAACATCATTTATACCCTTTTTGACTTTTATAAGTGGATTATAAAAGAATCTTTCTGTCATATTCCAAACAAGGTCATATTTAACCTTTTTGACAGAATTAAGGTATGAATGTATTTTTAAATTATACGAAAGGTGCGGCTATTTTCCACCGTTATAAAATCGTCAAAGCTTCCCTTACAATCATATAAGAATATTTTCAAATAAAATGTTTTATTTTTTAAATATATGACTCTTAAATGATTTCAAAATAAAAAGAGATATTTCTCTAAAAAGTGTTTTGATTTCATCTATGTCAACATCTTTTGATAGATTTTATGCTTATTTGAAGTTGATTTATTATGATACAAAACTTCTATATTCTATTGAATGTTTTGTGATATGTTTGACTATGGATGTGTTATTTTTATACCATTCATGATTTATGGATGAATTATTTACATTTCATATGCTAGTTTTAATACGAATGTTTATGTTATATTTAAACATGTTCATATGAGGAATGCATTGGACTTAATATGTGACGAGTGGAGCCCGCTATAGCTCCTCGATGCATCGGTAGGTCTCATGAGACAAACTAGTGTCTTGGCACAAGGCCTTGGAAAAATTTTATTTTTAGTCTTGGAAAGATGCCTAGGAATTGAAGTTATGATATTCTCTAATTATACATTCCATCATTATGAAAGTTGTTATTGATATTGCATGTGAATATTCGAATATTAGAATATCCATGTGAATAAGTAAATGGCATTATTTCATTTTATTTTTTCCATACTATGTTGAAGTTCAAGTTGTAAATGATTTTTTTAGTTTTAAATTTCATTAAATTTTTATTTTATTTATGATAGTTTTTTCTATATTGTTATCCTTTTTGGGAATTTGAGCTCACCCCTTTTATTTGTTTTATTTTTCCATATATGTGAAGAAGTAATTTATGAATGACCTGCATAGATAGTATGAGGGGATAAGAGTGTGGAATATGGAGATTATATTGTTATAGTTTTCATTTTATGATGTAATGTAAACCTCATTCATGTATCTATTTATTCCAAGGCTACTAAAATAATCGGCATTTCGAGACTTAATCTTTCTTGTGATCATTCCAATGTTTTGTAATAATACACCGACTCTGGGTAACTGGGATTGGGGCATTACATCAACCATATCTTAAAGGAACAACCTAGTAAAAATAAAACTACAAGAATATTTCTTGATTGGATTAACATTAAAAAAAAATAAAATATAGAAATAAATATTTATATAAATTTGTTACAATAGTACAGACTTTCAACCTCAAGAATAATAGGGATTAATCTCCATTATACACCATCAAATTCAAGATATAACATTTAGAAACCTAGAATCAACCCAAAATTTTCATATTTGTGATTAGACATTGAAAATTCTAAAAAGAGAAATATAGGTTACATGAGATATAAGGGAATTATACTCACCAAAAGAGAACCTCTTTAACAAATAACACATCCAATACCCCCTGAGATGAGGACGGAGTAGAAAAAAGATAAAAGAGGATCCATCCTAGTTTTCTATGTCAGATGTTTGTCAACGAGAATATTTGTGGGGTTATAAATTTTATCCATATTGAAATCAATACCATTCCTATAAAAAATGACAAAACTAGTGGATCATACATAGCTATATAAGATTCTCTATAGTGAGGCATCATTTAAGAGTACTACAACATGGCCCCTAATAAATAGCACATGTACCACTGAATAGACAAAGGTTTTTGGACCCTAATAGTGTCTATTTATTTATAGGACACATGTCAATGATGGAAGATACCCTATGTAATGGAGGGGGCATACAATCATTATAATTATATTACGTTATTAATATTTAGGTTGCATTGTATGTATTCAAAACCAAAAATCCATAAAATGAAGCCCTATATATATCACAACATAAACCTTTCCCACTACTCGATAACTATGATGTATCTCCGAACACCACACCACATACTCCATAAGACAAAACTATTTTAGATGTGTATATTGGATAACTCTCTAGAACCAACTGAATAGCCACATCTAATAAATGAAACATCCAAATACTTTTGTGATGCATCATAATAACTGTATTATTAATTTTTTACACATGTATTCAAGATGAATAATCACCTCTAACTGTAGATAGAAATATACTTAAAAATTATTCTCTATTTATTTAAATTTTTTAAGAATCAACCCTTTTTTTCAACAAATATAACTCTCTATCCTTAGAATCTTCTTAGATATAACCATACTTAAATTCTAATTAAATAAGAGACACAATATTTAAATGAAGTAATATCTCACTCCAATCAAAAATCCATAAAGGGTGTACTTCATATAAATAATATGCATCTAAATAAAAATACTTGTTATCGATCATGTGATCATGATTGAAATCATACTTCCAGAGTAGTGACATATGAAATATAACTCCAATACCATGATGTCATGGAGGAAGTGCTAATTAATAAGAAATTATACCAACTTGAAACATTATATCAAATTAACAAACATACCGTAGAATATTCTCTTCCTTATTTCTCAACTTCTAATATTATAACATAATTGGTACCAATTATAACAATCATCCACATATTATGAACT
This sequence comes from Viscum album, assembly GCA_963277665.1. NCBI lineage: Eukaryota > Viridiplantae > Streptophyta > Magnoliopsida > Santalales > Viscaceae > Viscum > Viscum album. Next base: position 1,134,896,770 of record OY728128.1, read on the forward strand.
CTTAGTGTGATCAGCTCTATTTGGCATATAAATAATGCTTTCTATGTGTAGTAATGAACTACATCATGATTTACTACACCAAATCATGTGTTTCTGACACAATTCTAAGTCTAATAATAGAAGAGTGGTCCACCCTAATACAACAAAATGATGAATATAACAACCTACTACAATTATAATATAAGGAATCCATATGGATTAATTCCTAATAAATGTCGATATATTAAAAATCTAATATTGCTAGACATGCACCCCCAGATTCTCAATACTCAATCATATATTACATATGTATATTCTAAATTTTAAGAATATTCCTCTATTAATATTTATCAATTTTGTTGGGATATGTTATTATCATCTTAATATAATACCCTTTTTAATTTAACAGGCCCAACATAAATCCAAAACTATAGTGTGGATCTCAATATGATACTATGCTCATTGACATACCATGTAACTACATTGTTGATCAAAATCAAAAGCTATCTAACTCAACCACAAATTATATATCCGGAATTGGAATGTAATTTGTAACCTCAATCAACTGATATACTACTACACATATAGCCTCATGGCCTTTTTATATCTTGGGCAGTCCTATGATGAATTCCATGGATACCTCATCCCTAAAATATTATACATAAGAAGGGGATAATGTAAACCATATGGTTATTGGATATATACCTTTATCTTATACTATGTAAATAAATAATTGATAAAACTAAGGTTATATATCCACATAATTGGCCACTAAATACAACACATTATATGTTATTACATCTTAGTAGGGATATAATAACCATATCGTTTACATTATCCCATTATAATGAATAATTTTTTTGGGATGATGTTACCATGGAATGATAATCAATAATTATCACTTTCTTCATCTAGTTGAGGAATAATAACTTATTATGTTCATAATCCCAATAATTTTTATCCCAGTACCATCCTAGGAAAGGTTCATACTCCATGGAACATTTATAATTCAATTATCATTCAAAATCAAGCATCTCATTGGGAATCAATTTTATATAATACTGTTTATTAGTAGTTAAATTAACATAAATACATTTATCTTGAACCATATACATGTTCATAAACCATTATGTGTGCATGATCATTAGCTTCCACTCATACACCCATGTCTGAGAACCATTCTTCATAGCTCTCCTACATAGATAATCTGAAATGAAATTACCCCTCTCGAGGGAATTTATAATATCTAATTGAAATGAATGAACATACATGTACCAATGAATTTTATATATATTCAATTATTATTATGTTATATTATACCACAATGTGTTATGGTTTGTATAGATGATGAACCCTCACTGAATAAATAATCGTTCCAAAACTATAATTAATAGTATAAAAAATATATCTTTATATAATGGGTATGATAGCTATTATTGTAAGGTTTTATTTCACAACACACTCATGGATAATAATAATAATTTTATAAATCCATCCATATTTTAGTTCAATTTTTTTATCAATTTTATAGTGACCATGAATCTTGTTGTATGTTTAAATGAGTACTTTTAGCAATATGTGCTATATTAGATACATGAAATAGTATATGAGAGCCACAAGCTAATTTATGGTCTTCATAGTAACTATAGTAATCAAGATGTAGCTACTAAATAGAATGTTTTATCGGTAGTGTCTATAAAGATTATATTTAATCTAATAGATAACTGGTGTGTTATCAACAGCAAACCAGTTGTCTACCAACTGTCCAATAAATGAAAATATCTTACTAGTGGAATATCTATATGGTTTCAAAGGTATTCTGATAATTTTATATATTAGTGACTACTTTTTTATTAAATCACTATAAATCAATATAAAAGCAACACTTGCAATCACTATATCCATCTATAATTTATTTTCCTCTACCAACCTAAATCCTTGGATGGATGTAGCCACAATTAAATCTTTTATCCAATTTTATAATTTCGAGATCTATTTTTATCATGGTTCATCTTTTTCATTATTTCATCCTTCAAAACGACTATTTTTTCTATGTAAAATTATTGGATGATGATTTAGAAATAGTAATTTAAATTATAGGGCTCTCTTTCTTACTTCATCAAGCCTATATTCTCTCTATCATGTAGATGTTTTCAAATATTTCAAATTACAAGTGTTCTAATCAAGGAGTCCTTATCAACTCCCTTTAAAAGTAGATCAATGGTTGTTTTCCCAGTCATCATAGTATTTTGAATTTAATTAATTATTTTGATAATATATATTATATATCAAATAACCAATTTCATGGACATCAAAAAAATGTACAATGATCTTCTCTTAATAGAGTTTTATGTGTAAAAAATTTTAAATTTTCACGAATTTTTCTAATATTAAAATTACATATTTAATAATATTTTTTTTATAAATTAATATGAAATGTCACTTTTTAAGATAATAGGAGTAGTAATGTTTCACATACGTTGTTATGATTTTACAATTTGTATTACTTAAAACTCCATTTTAAAAATTTAAAAACTAATATACTTTGTGATTGGTTTTCAAGGGGGATATTCATAGATTTTACACTAAATAATGATTTCAATGTTTGGTTATACTTTTATTGTTCTATTTGGTAAAATTAAAACCCATATTATATTCCACTTTATATGTGTAAATATTATTAGTGTTTGAATTATTTCAAATAAATTTTAATGTCGATTTTTTTAATGGTATGATTATATTATTTAGAGGAGATGTTCTTACATAAGTGTTTTCATGAACCATCCCAGGTACACATGTAACCTGATAACTGAGATGGTCCTGGAATAGCCTGAAGGGAATTCCCTCTCCCCACAGGTCGACAACTAGCACATCGAATCAAAAAACATGCAAGTGGGGATGAATATTCCAAAAAATACGGAGGAATAATGAAAAAAATGTAAATATTATCATTAAAAGATCTCCACTATGAGTAAAGTACCAAAATTTAACATGGAATTAAATCACCCAAAACTAAAACTAAAGTACCAAAACAAGGAAACATTATGAAGACCATAAGTACATAACTCATCATGTCCATGGTTAAATATCTAGATCAACCTCCAATAGATCATTTCACCTTTCTTGAACATATAATGAGGTAATCTTCAAATACATGAAATAAAGAGTTGGATGAGAGCCAAATATCAGATAGATTTAAAAAAATATTCAATATTAATATTAAATTGTAAAATTAACTAGTAATGTTATTTTAATTTAAAAAAAAAATAGGTTTTGAATTTACAAAAGTATATTTAATGAAGTTGTGCATTACAATTTAAAATATGGAAAAAAATTAGTAATTAATGCATCAAATTTCATTTAAAGGAATAATATTTAAAAATGAAAAATTTTCCTTCTATAAAAATGGTACTTTACACAAATGGACCATTTCAAATAATGTATTAAATAAAAACAATTATATAAAAAATTTATATAAATTCATAAGGCATGTAAAAAGTTTATAACGATGGCATATACATACATTCCAAGAATATAACAAGTGTGAAACATGGTCATGTGCCAAGTAAGAATGATGGTTAACAGATATTGGGACCAAACAATATAAATAAAAAAATTGTGCAAATTACACTAAACCACAGATAATATAATTCTTTACCATCGTTTATGGGATGTGATGTGCTGATATGATGTTTTAAAATGTCGTTAGTCCTAAAGTTTCATCAATTATAACACAATATCTTCTGAAGTATTTCATGTTCCCTAGTAAATAAAAATGTTAGAAAATTTTACTTAAGAGTGTTTAAAACAAAATTGAATCCCATTCTCCATTTCAATATGCCAATTTTCTCTTTAAAAAAATGGGGTTTTAATCTTAATCATGCCTTTTCCAAAAATATGTAACCATTACACTTCTTTCAAAACACTTTTAGTCCATTTTTCATCAAAAAGGATTTGAAAAAATTCCTGAAATTTATGAATCCATTACATAATGAAATTCATCTAAATTAATTTTCACAAAATTCCATCAATTTCATCGTAAACACCCAATTCACATGAATTGGGGTTCCTAAAAAATCATTCTATCAAAATGAATACTTTAATTAAATTAAACAATTCAATTGACTGAATATCCATCTAAACCAAAATATAAATATACAAATTTAAGTTCCCACATCTTCTATACCCATATACCAATTTAGTGGAATTATAGGGTTCCCAATTTAAATCCAGAAACCCATTCTTTGTAAAAACCCAAATTCACAAGAATTGGGTATTTATAATAAAACAATTGAAAGAAACATAATTAATTCTAATTAATTAAATTTAACTTTGTATAGTAGTGATTAAATAAATTTATTTTTGTATATTAAAATTTGTCCATCATAACAAAACCACATACCTTGGGATCAATGGATCTTAGATGTCCAAACCCTAGCTGGTAATCATCAAAGAAGGATGAATACAACAAGATTCAAGAGAAAAAATATAAAAACCTCGGATTAGATCTATGAGAGTTTCTATTATATCCTTAAACAACAAGTCATGTTCTATAAAACCTCAGAGAAAAATAGAGATATCATTAGAGACAAAGAACAGGAGGAGGGTACTAACTAGAGAAGGATCAATCAGTTTTCACCTATCTTCAGATTGTATCTTGGAGGGGTAAAAGGGTACAAGAATTCTTCATGGTATCTCTACAGTCAAGAAAAACATGTTTTAATCATAAGAGGTCTGTTCGGGACCTAAAAAAAAGTGTTAGTGAATTTTTAACAAAATATTGGATTAATTAAAATATTCTCATAACGGATTCCTAGGAAAAAGTGCATGGTTTGTGAAAACCATGAGCATGCTGTTTTATCATTATAAATTGTTCTTATAGTTTATCCTTAGGGTATTCTTTTATTTACCAACCATGTACAAGCTATGTGTTTCTCTCTATCCAATACATTTCATTTTCCTGTAGTAGGGCACACTATTTAAAAAATCATGTGTAGGTTGTGTGCCAACCATGCACCATCCCAGAATTCACAAAATACATAATTTTTTAACCCAAAATAACCACAAAATGAACCCATCTAATGATAAAATAAATGGTGGGTTTATAAAAACATAAAATTTTTAACATGATGTTATAACCTTCCAACAATAAAAACATTCCATCCCATGAAAACCATAAATGAATCATCCTTGACTAAAATATGATGCCACTACTCTCAATAATTTCTTCTCTCTCCCACATCTCATGAGAATTAGAACCATGTTTCCTTAGAAAATGATCCAAAGGTATTATCCTCCCATGAATTTCCTTGGTTTTAGAATCAACTATCCTAACTGGTTGTTCATCCATGGATAAGTCAGTCTCATCCTTAAGATCACTCCAACCTAGAAAAAGAGATTGATAAGAGAGATATGACCAAATCAATGTTAAATAAATCACATTATGTATCAAAAATATATGTTTTGGTAGTTCTAAATGGTAAGGAACATTAACCACCTAATCAAAAACCTCAAAATGAAAAATAAAATTCATAGAAAGCTTATGTTAACTTTGATTTCATCGATGGAAAAATTGTGGTGAAACTATGAAGAGAACCTGCTCACCAAATGAAAATTCTAAAGGACTATGGTGATGATCTGCATAAGATTTATAGTGACTATGTATATTCAGCATCCAATGTAGAATAAACTATATCTTATATTTTTTCTCTTGGACCAATCGCATCCCAACCAAGAAACATTCTCCAATCTCTGACCAACACAATGGTGATCTACAAGGCCAACTATACATGGAATCAAAAGGTTCTATTCTGATCATGAACTGGTAAATATTGTTTTAGGAAAACCCAACCAACCCCAAGTGATCATCTTATTCCACACTAAAGTTGAGAACAAAAATTTGAATCATATTCTAGTGAATATTTATATCTATTTCTATTTGTCCATCCTACTATAGAGGGTATATCATACTGAAGTGTATGTGAGATTATAATGCCTCCTAAAGGATAATACCAAAACAAGAAGTATACCAAGGTTCCATATTTGAGAAAATAATAGATGAAACTACATGTAAATGAAAAATCCCATTCACACAGTGGTTTTCAAACTTAGAATCTTTCTTTGTTTCATTAATGGGTATAAAGTGAGCCGACTTGGTCATTCTATTGATCACAACCCATATAATTTTTTTCTTTATCTGGTTATGAGGAAAAAAACAGAACATCCATAGAGTTATCATCGAACATACAAGTAGGGACTGGAAGTGGCTAAAGATAAACTGAATGATTTTGAGGCTTTAACATAACCTATTATCATGTATAAAAATGAGAAAAAAACTTAATAATGCCCCATCTCATACCTGGCCCCCAGAATTTTCATCTCATGTCATAGAACATCTTTGTGGCTCATGGGTTCAATATACACAAGGAACTATGGAAATCTATATTCACATTCTTCCTTACAGATCATGACCCCACAAAATGGTTCTCAATGCATTGAATGTACTCCTTATAAAATGTCCCATAATGTATGGTCTCCCCACCATAAAGGGAGTCTCTAATTCTATAGAACACATCAAAAAGATCCTTTTCATAAATAATAAACATGAGGAAATATGATTTCAACTAAAATCTAGACATGAAAACTACGACCCCTAATTCTTGTAATCCTATGTGAAATGGTGAATATATATCCATCAATTTCCACTCTTTCAAAGGTTCCTTCAATGCATGGGTAAGAAATATCTTTCTCAAAGCATCAAAAATTACATTCCCTTTCCCTGGGTTTTAGGTAATTTCGATATCAAAAGACTGTAAGTATTACACCCAATTCCCATAGTGAATATTCATGTATTTTTTAGATAAGATATAACTTAGTCACTTATTGTATAAATAAACAGTGAACTTTAAATTTTAAATGGAATGTCACAAAATTTTTAGTGCATGCATCACAACTTCATGTCCAATGTTACGGGTTGTAAAATTTTTCTCATGCAGACTAAGCTAATGACACCCATAAACAAAACAATGAACACTTTGCATTAGATTTTATCCCAAACCTGAATGTTACGCATCCCAGAATACAACATATACATGATCAGCTTCTAGAAGAGTCATCATCGATGTCATTTCCAAAATACCTTATACATAATCAAAGAAACTCTAAAAAAAATTATCTCATGCAAACATTACTCCATTCTGAGTTTGTACGTTCATCGGTGATGCCAACATAGAGAAGTCCATAACAAACCAGTGATAATACCAAAAAAAATGCAATAATATCTGAATCTCACGGAATTTTCGTGGTTTTCCCAATGTCATGAAAGCCTTTACATTCTCATGATCAACTGATATTCCATGTTCCGACACAATGAACCTCAATAACATCACATCCTATATCCAATAATCACATTTCAATAGATTTTTATAAAGTGTATGATTTGTCAACAAACAATGAAGTGATCTTCGATTATTTACATGGCCCCCTTGGACTTCGAGTAAACAATTACATCATCTATAGAGTCTACTACGTTTTGTATAATGATACTCATGAAAAATACATTTAATAAAATACAGGAAAACTATAAGAGGATTGGTGAGGATAAAGGGAATAATTTTTTGCTCATAATGACCATAATTTCTCTAAAAGAGGGTTTTCTTAATATCAGATTATTTTATCCTCAACTGATGGTAACTTGATCGAAGGTAAATATTCGAGAATGACTTTTCCCAAATTAAAATTATCAAACATATCATTAATTTTTGTAATGAATATTTATTATTTATAATTAAATGATTTATTTTTCAATAATCAACACATAGATGAATTAAACCATCATTATTCTTTTGAAAGAGAAAATGTACTACCTGAGGTGACACACTCATGTGTATGTAGCCTTTATCTGAACATCATCTAACTGGGACTTCATCTCTTTCATTTCATTTAGGACCATGTGTTAAGATAGAATATAATTTTTTTAGTACCTATCATAATGTCAATAGTAATATCAACCTCTATTATCTAGGGAAACCCAAAGAAGTCTGGAGGAATTATATTTGGAAATTTGATGATGATGAGAGGGAGATCTCCGCTCAATGATTCCTACTCAAAATGAAAATAAAATAATGATATCTATTTCCAAAATCTTGGATGGATGTTTAATATATTCTCAACCGCGGATCCCATTCACTCTAGACTACATGGAACACTCTATTAGGTGTAGTAAAGATGACATGTTGAATATAACAGTCAATTTGGGCTTTATTGGTAATGACACAATCCATATCGAAAATTATTTCAATAGTTTTCATATTGAAAATTTGAAAACTCCATCCAAGATTAATATCTTAATGATTAAAAAAATAATTTGGACTATGGGGACCCTACTCTCTCTTTGTACCAAGGGGTGTATTAATATCCATTTTACAATATAAAATCTCAAAATGATGATTTAACTTGTTACCAATACTTGTTTAAAAAAATGAAAGAGATGCAATAGTATTAAAAGGAGCAGTCACTAATGATGAAGCTATAAAAGTGATTCTTGTCATTATCATTGAACCTGTATCATATTCCTCAAGAGACTCGTCTACTGCATGAGGAAAATTCTTTTTGAATTCCTATGGATAATACATTTTTCAACCTAATCCTCGGATTACGCCACTATTTTTGAAGGTTTGGATGATCCCATTACACTATGTGGTGTGAAATAAATGTTTTCAAATATCCCCATGTGTCCTGAGAATCCACAAGAGCCAAAATGTTTTGTTTATATATTGAAAACCATTATTAATTGTCCTAGATTTCCACACTAGTAGAAAACAGGTCTTATCCTTGTCCTTAAATGATGATTAAAAAATCCCTACTTTTGATAACCAGCATGAGATTCAACATGCCTCCTATTTACCATATAAGAATACACACTACCACTATGATGGGAAGAGACTCCCTATAACACTAGAATTTTAGAAAGGTAAATCTCCAACATCGGTTCTTTGTCCAGTACCTCAGAATAAGAATGCAGTTTTAGAAAGAAAACTCATGAACAAATATCTTGTCAAATTACCAACTAAATTCATTGAGCCTTAATCCTATCATTTGATAAGGTATTATGTGAGAAATGCACAATCTTAATGAAATGGTTGGAATACACTTACATAGTCTTATTAGGCTACTCAAGATTGAAAATATATACAGACATGGAAAAAAAATTGAATATATATAGAACAAGTCGTTGAAAAAGAAGATTTAAGTATATTCACTCTAAGAACTCATGTTTCTTAAATGTTTCCATCATTTCCCGCCATCTCCTTCTTGGTCATAGCAACAAGAATGTGGAACACTTCACCTTAACATCATCTGGTGGTACCATGAACAAAAAAAACATCCCATTCTGCAAACCATTACTCATCCTCTTAAGGATAATTTGTTACTTTGAATGCTGTAGGATATTGGGGAAGAATCTCCTAAGAACTTTTCTTAAGGATGTCTCTCTAAGGATCCATAGCTAGATCGTCAAATAGAACACGAGGTGTTGTATATCCAAGGGCATGGATAGTGTTCAGTATCAACTTAACAAGGATCAGGTCCACAATATGATTCGATCACATAGGATCCTTGGTATAATTCTATTGGATCACATTTCCATGCCTTCTAGGAGGAATGATTCTACACAACATCATCATACCATAGAGAAGAAATTATAGTAATAGTAAAACTAAATGACAAGGGAAAATAATCCCAACAGAATGTCAAACAAGTCTTTTATTTTAATACATCCAAATGAAATTGGAAAAATTCAAGAACTAATCCACATGGTTTAATTCCCTTTACTACCCTAGCTACCTAATGTTAATTGCATTAAGAGCTAGATAGCCACTAAACTGCAACTACATCCAAATTATCGAAAAAATTCTTGGATAGTATACCGGCTTCATGACAAAATCTCAAACTTCCTCTAATATGAATTTATCGTGAACCATCCCAGGAACCCTAACAACCAATTAACCTGGGGAATACTTACATAGAATGTAAGGAATTCCAGATCCACTTGGTTCATTGACTCTAACCTGGAATCATACATGATTTATGTGTTAATTAATTTTCCACAAAACATAGTGGAATCAAGACACGTATGAAATCATTCATATCAAAATTAACTCCACAGGATGTAAAGTAATAGAAGTTAACAAGGAATTGAAACCGACAGTAATACAACCCTATGTTCCAAAATAGGGAAACACTTCTATATCCTTAATGAAACGTGTCACCAAGTCTAATGTTCAACATCTAGATCCACCTTCAACAGGCCCTTCCCCTTGTTTTAACATGGAAAGAGATTACCTATGACCACCATAAGGTACCAGTGGAGTGTGAAACAATTTCGAGTAGGATTTCACCAAAATTTCCATATAAGATTTCAATATCAAATTAACTAATAATTTTCTTTATTTTTTCAAATAAATTGGGTTGGTATTTATAAAAAAATTAAACATGTAAGCTTTATATTTACAAATATGGAAATTCATTTATCAATTAATGCTACTGATTTTAATTTATGGATATACATTTCAAAAGATGATATTTACATTTTATAAAAATGGTAATTTAAAAAATGGAACTATTCAAAAAATGTATTAAATAAACACATTTATATAGAACATTTTAAATAAATTCATATGTTATGTTAAATAGTTTATAACAATGTCATATACATACTTTCCATATAAAAACATGCAAACAACATGGCCTTGTGCCATTTAGGTATGATAATTCAAAGCTATAGAGACCCAAAACTCTAGATATAGAGATATATGTATATAATTCCCTTGAACTAATGCTAAGATAATTTATCACGATTGCCTAAGGGATCTTATGTGATGTTATGATGTTTTAGAAGGTTGTATGTTGTGAAGCGTCGTAAAATATAACAAACTAACTACCTAAGGAATACATGTTATTTAGAAAAAAAAACAATACGATATTTATTTTAATAACCATTATAATTCCATTAAATCTCATTCTCCATTTCAATATGAAAATATTACCTTTAAACCCCATAATGTGTTTTTAATCAAAAACATGCATTTCCAAAAGGATAAAACCACTGGGAAACTAGCAAAACCTTTTTATATAATTTTTCATATAAAAAGAATTAAATCCAATTAATGAAATTTATGAATCTGTTAAACAACTAAATTCAATAAATTAAATTTTCAAACTACTCCACTAAATTAATCAAAATACTGACATTCATTGGAATTGGGGGATTTTCACAAATCATTCCCTCAAAAAAAAATTAATTAAATTATACATTTAAATTAAATAAATTTACATCCAAACTCTAATTTAAATATAACAATATATGTTACCCTTAATTCCAAAACCACACCCCAATTCAATTGAATTAAATGTTTTCCAATTTGTAGCAAAAAACCATTCTTCGAAAATACCTCAATTAATCTGAATTTTGACTTTCAAATAAATAAAATAAAAGTCAAATATTTAAAACCAATCCATTAAAATTAATTTAAAAAATAATTATAAATAATGAATATTAGGTTTAATAATATTTTGGATTCATAATGGAACCACCGACCTCGAGATTAGTGGATCTTGGATAACAAAACCATAGCGGGGATTAATCAAAGAAGGACAAAAAAATTGAACCGAGAGAAATAAGATTCAAACAAACATTTTCAACCATAATATCAATTATTAGATCCCTCAAAAATATATCGAGATCTATAAAACCCAATGTAGTAAGAGAGAGATCATGGGAGATCAAAAATGTGAGGAGAAAAGTCTCCAGATATGGATAAACCAAGATTCTCATACTGTTATATCACATCTGGGAGGTGTCCTAGGGAAAACTAATACTTCTTAGGAGCTCCATGGTTGGATGAAACTGGTTTGGATCAAATAAGTTCTATCTCAGTCCTAAAACATGGGTTCAAGAATTTTTAATAAAAAAGTGTATTAATTAAAATATTGTCTTCATAATTTGCTAGAATATAGTGAACAGTTTGGAAAAACTGTGCACTAGTCATGAACCCATTATAAATGGGTCATACTATTCCTACTAGGTGGAAACCCAACAAGACTAACCATTTTAATGTTATACAGAGCTCACTTTCTATGACTTCCCATTTTCTTAAAACATTTCACATTTTTTTGGAAAACCATGTGAAGGCCTCTTTCCAAACATGTACCATCCCAAAATTATCAAAATTATTAAATTTTCAACCCAAAAAAAAAACACCAAACAAAATCAAACCATATCTAAATTAAAAGGATGGTTTAGAAATACTGGAAAACTATAACAGTTCTTTACAGGTGTTCAAATGGTATGATTGATTTAAAGGCTTGAATTTATAATATAATGATATAGTGAGATCCTTATATTCAAATTAAATCATATTTTCGTATTTCTTGGGAAGACATGATTGTTTAGGATTGATTTAACGGTATACAAGTGATCTACTTTTGAATTTTACTCTAGTTAGTGGACATACATGGGTTTTAGGAAAACCCCTAGAATATTCTAGTTGGATAGGCTATGTAGGTTTATACTGGATTTTGTGGGTAGGTGCATATTGATGTGAATTTGTATTCTAGAATTATAAATTTTATTTAACGATGACTATGTTATCTCTTTTGTAGACTTTTTTCCTTTATCCTTATGGATTCCATGAAGAAAATATATATAGAATTTACAATGTTTGTTTATCTATATTTTTTTAAATAATGTTTTACTATTTTAAATAATAATTTTTAATAAATATATTTAAACTAAAATTTATTCTTGATTGTATTAAAATAATATTATTTTTCAAAAATTATCAATAATCTCAGTTTTCGGGAGATATACAGTTTTCCTAAAAAAATATTTGATATTTAAAAAAATTATTTAGAAAAACTTTTTTATACCAATATTTTCAATCATTTTTTAATAATATTTTCTATTAATTGTTTATGTTTTTATGGTTATTAGTGACCTAATTGTTATTTTAATCTCATGCCAATATAAATTGCAGTTTTACTTCTTTTAAATAAAAACTAAATATATCAATATCTCTTTGATCATGTCATGGTGGTGGTGTGTTTTTCATTATAATACATGCACATGGATTTTTTATGGTTGATTGTATTATATTTTCCTTTAATTTCAATTGGTTTGGATATTAATTTTGTATTCAAGTGCCTTATATTTTTTATTATTATTTTCTTATTTTATATAATTTATTAATATTTGATCAGTTTTCCATTCCTCTTTTATTATGGGTGTTAATAATATTATTTAGTGAAATCATAACCATTCTATTCATTTAATTCCTAATATATTATGAATATATTTTGTTGATAGTGAATGGCCTACGACTATTTAAACGGCTAGAATAAATATTTTTTGTAGGGACAACCCATGTGGGTTCCTAAAGAATTGTTATCGTAGGTGAGGCATTTTTTTTAATATGATGTATGGAAGATTTTGTTGCATAAATTTAAAATTTTAATTATTCATTTATAAAATGGTTCTATATCAACACCCATTCAAGATGATTCATTAGTTACCGTGGTTTTATGGGATTTGTATCTCTTGAATTAAAGAAAGTTTTATTGTTTTTAGGCTTTTTGTGGAGTCTATATTTATGGAATCAATAATTAAAGAAATATTTTATAAATATAATAACTAAATTCCATCACAAATTAATCCATTTTTTATATCATTTTCATTAATTATATTTTTTATACCAATTGAAATGTCCCTATTTAAAAAACCATGAATTACAATATACATTGCTATCAATTATTATCTTAAATACAAACAAAAATTTTATGATTAGTTATATCAAGAAATAAAAAACACATTTAAATGAAATAGATGTATCATTCTCCACAAATTATAATTTTCCCTATATAAATACATTTCCACTTTACAAAATAAAAATTCTTCCTAACCCTCAAAAATTCTACACAGAATATACCTTTAATGGAAAAAACCTAAAAACATATTTTATCATAACATAGGGAAATTTAAATAAAATAATGATTATCTTATAATCATTATTATGATAAAAATGAGATATTTTATTTGATGGTCAAAACTGGACATTTTTTAATCATATGGGTATGAGAACATTAATATAACTTCCAAAATTTATACCAAATCAAATGATCATTAGAAATAAATTATGGCATACAGATGTTTCATAAAAACTTAGATTATCCATAAATGTTTGGAAAAAAAATTATCGGTCTTAATCTTGGATAATTCTTAAATTCTTGATATATTAATAAGGATAAAAAATCATTTCATTAGTCAATGATCAATTTCAATACTATCATTGTGGATTAGCTTCACCACACATTTCAGATTTTCATAAGTCAAATTTTACCCACAAAAACTCATTATGGATAGGGACAAGAACTTAATAGGGTTTATTCCCAATAAAATCATTATTTTAACATTATATTTCCATCTAAACAACATTTATTAGAATATTAAATAATTTATTTTACTCCAATATCATTATAAAATCATATATACATGTGCCACAATATAATAAAACATTAATTAGAAGATCAAATAATCATACCTCCATATCAAAACCTCTAGAAAATAAATGGTGTCTATTAAAATTTTAAATTTAATCATAGCATAAACTTTATAAAATAAATTAATTATATAATTTTTTCATCATTTTATAATTAACCAGTTCTAATGAATAATTTTTAATTGGATCATAAATGAATCACAATCAACAAAAGCCATCCATAGAATAAATGTGTATTTTATCATAATATCATATCCCAATTAAACAATAAAAAAAATAATTTATTTTGGAATACACGAGAAATATGTTTATATGAACAATCAAGTTTTTGGGTAAAAACAATATAGGATATCATTTTTTTAAAAACTTTAAATAAAAATTCCTAGAATATTGAGAGATTTCATTTATTTTAAAATAACCATGGTTATTTATATATGTATAAAGAACTAAAATAACTATAATGATATAAAAAATAACCCTTCATAAAACATATTTTATAACAAAACATTCTTTCAATACTTTTGAAAAAAAATATATAATAACTTTTTTTGAAAAACAATTCATTTTAAACCATTCCACTAAAACAATTATAAATGAAGATAAAAGTGTTAAAATTGACCATTATAAAATATTTCATGTATTGTTAGTGACATGCATAAAAAAAATTATAATGGTCATTAAATAATGTTTTCATTATCAAAATGGGTAAAGGAGATGACTTTTATGAAAAAATAATTCATACATTTTATCATACAAAGAGATGAAAAGTGTTCTAATACAAAAATATATTTGAATAAAAAAATATGAATAAAAAATATTTATTTTAATTTGTATTATCAATAAAATTCCTTTCAATGGATATTTTTGACATACTATCTTTGAAAGATAATATATCATAACAAATATACATACATATTTGGTAATTTAGGAATCTTAACACTAATAAAATAATTAAATAAATAAAACATTAAATATCATGAATATAAAGGGATTCATTATATATCATATAATGTTACATTATATATCCCAAATATATATTATATGTTTTGAATATGTAATATGTCTCATAGAAACAAAAGTGAGACTAAAGACCCCTACATCTTTGTTAACTTCCAAATAAAAACAACTTATATTAAATAATGTGACTTATATATTTAAATTCCATGTATTAATATGAACCATTATGTAATATTTTAAATGGGTATTGTATACACTCATAAACATAAATTGGTGCATAACATTAATCATTTCTTATTGAAACTATATTTATATAAAGATCCCTTACCTTAATAATTATCTTTAATCATACACATTCAATACAATTGAAAATTAATATATATTTATTATAAAACCATTTCCAACAATTATATATTACTAAATATCATTCCCTTGTAATTTTAGATATCCTTTCATTAAAATTTCTTAATTATAATAATGATTTGAGAAAAATATTCTCAGTTTTCCTGCATTCATCAATATGATGGTTTCTATTCTAACACTATGGTCATGGTTTCATAAAAAATAGAATAATAATAATATAATAATGATCATATTTATTCATTATATACACATTCATAACAATAAATAATATGTGTTACTGATAAATAAATTGAATTAATTCATGGACATGGTATTTTAAGTGTAAAAATAGTTAATAATAATTTTTTCAGAAATATTACATATAAATAATAGATCCATCATAATAATCTTCCAGGAAATACCATTAAGAAAAATGAAATATATCACTTCTTTGATACACTAGTCTATAATTATTCACGAGTGATATATTCATTTCCTATTAAGTTAGAAGGAAGATGAAATTTGGTTATTCCAAAATCATAATTAAACTTAAATATATTTTGACATTTAATTATTTTTTCATGATTTATTTTTTAAATTTATTGGTTTTTAGAGAATAAATAATCATGTATAACTAAATTATGAATTATAATTTTCTATTTGAAAACATATTAGTGTGTAATCCTTTAGCCATCAAGGATTTCTATTTTGGTGAGTCTAGGGATTATCTGACATATGTAAGGAAGGCATAAATGTATTTGGATAGTTATTTTCTAAAAAAACATATTCAATATTTTCATTAATTTATGGAAAGTTCTTTTCATTTATAGGTTATGGAAGGGGTACCCTTGGAATTTTAAGATAAAATAAATTTAAAAAAATTAATTTGAATTTTAATATGGGACTAAATTGATATATTGATAATTTAAGGTGATAATGAGTTTTTTTATATAGTAAAATAAAAATTATAAGAATCTATATAAAATTAAAATCCATATCTCTTAGTCTCAACACCACAATATCTATTTTTATGATTACCATGCTATCAATTTTTCTACAAAACAAGGGTGTGAAATATAACTATATAAAAACTAATGACCAATCATAATAAAAAAGATTATATTATTTACCATATCTAAATAAATGGTTCAAATAAATGTGTTTTTTAAATTTTTAACAGTCCAATAAAATATTAATTAACAGGTGATGCTAATAAAGTCATTTTCATTTCTATAGACACGAACTGATTTTTAACGCATCAAAATGATATTAGTATTCAAATATATTTTTTTAAAAGTCGCAAATATATTTTTTTAATTTAATTCAAAATATCAACAATATAATACAACTTTTATTTTTAAAAAAATTTGTTACATGTGTTTGTATTATTTGAATAAGAATTATGCCATTTCTTTTTAATAAATTATCATAATTATTCAATCACTAAAAATTTAAAAAAAATACCATCATAAAAAACTAATAATATTTCAAATAACTATTTTTAACAATACAAACCATTTTTTATCCCAATGAAAATATATTTTATATATTAAATTCAAGAGAGAGTCATTTGTTATTTATAATTATTATAAAATTATTTTATGATCATAATCGAAGCCTTGTAGAAATAAATTGAAACATTTTATAATTGTGGATAATTATTTTTTATAACCATTCATCCAATAAATTAAGAAATTTTTTGCCTTATTTTAATGACTTATCAAAAAATGTGTCGTGTTTTACATGTTTACCCATAAAATTACGAAAAAAAATTTATGGTTGTTAATAGTCATAATTAAAAAAAATAAAAATTTAAATATTTTTAAAATATGAAATTCCTTATTAAAAACATGGAATAAATTTAATCACTCTTACTCAACATTATAGATATTACTTTTAAAAAACAAAAAAATCAAGGAAAATTAGTTGTCTCAAATAATGAAAAATAAGAGATGATTTATTTTAATAAAATGTCATTTTAAATTTTCAATCATTATTAGTATTATATTTAATAAAATTTATTTAATAAAATAATAAAACTATTTAAAAACAATGTTATACTTTTTTAATATTTGAATGGAAGAGATATATTTGTATAAAATCAATATTTTTCACTATTCACTAAATAATCTTGTATTTTTTTAGAATACCAAAAATTCCATATAAGATAATTATTTATATAATGAAAATAAAAATGATATAAACATTTTAAAAATAAATATATATTTTTTTAAAATATTAGTATAATAGTAAAGTATAACCTAAATACACTTTTATAGAAATAATACCATTTAGAACATTTTGACCTTTAAATCCATTATATATGTATATATATTTATATAAATGTTTAAAATAATATTTTTTATGTTTTATCCATAAAAAATATACCAATTATATATAAATACCGCTAATGGTTATATATCTAATTGTGACATGTACAAAACAACTATTATTCAAAGGACATCATACAAAACCACTATATTACATTCTAATGTATTGATATGGAAGATTCATTAAAAAATTCAGTTAATTCTCTCCTATCTTGTCTATTATATTCATAATTCATTTATATATTTCTATAGCTATAGTTGGGGTCATAATTTTCATAGAAAAATATAATGATAATAATTTTATTTGTCTCATTTATTAGTATATATATGTTAATTTTTTGTATAATTTTTTCATTTTCTTTATATTATACATCAATATGTTTTAGTTTTTACCATTCATTGTAATATATTGCCTCAATAAAATTATCATTGTTCTTATAATATTAATGTTCCTTTTATTACATGCTCTCATGCATAATATTATATTAATTTGGAAGTACATTTTGAAATATATTGGTTTTAAATTCCACTCACATTAATGAAATTGAGTTCTCTATTTTTTTTATAATGTTTAATTAAATAGGTTTTAGTAAATTTACATAATAAATACCATTTTGTGGAAAGTAATCATACCTATGTGTAACTAAATTCATATTTAATTTACATAGATTATATTTCCTCG
Organism: Viscum album; assembly: GCA_963277665.1. NCBI lineage: Eukaryota > Viridiplantae > Streptophyta > Magnoliopsida > Santalales > Viscaceae > Viscum > Viscum album. Next base: position 1,134,915,612 of record OY728128.1, read on the forward strand.
TGAAAATAATTTAATCTATATGTTAAGATATAGAAACTTATCATATTATAGGTATTTTTTAAACCATGGATTTATTAAAATCATTATTAATTTGGAATTGGTTTCAAGTAGAAAAACTTTGCTTCTAAGTGATATTTTCCACATAAGGCTCAATATAGATATCTACATATTGAATAATTGTGAGGTATTATTTTTCAATTTAGATAAAGAATCAATGAAAATATAATTACATGATTTATTTTAAAAAATTCATCATTCAGATTTATTTCGAGGGTATTTCAATCTATTATTCATGATAAATAACTATAATGAACTTTTCCAGAATTAATGAAATTATTATATATTAATTGAATATAGGATACAAAAATGATTGAAAAGTTATTCATCTTATCTTTAGATATAAAAAATTAAAAATATTTTAAAAATGTTTGTTAATAAATATAATGACTAAAACATTATATTAATTAATAATACACTATTCATTAAAACATTAGTAATAACACAAAAATATTGACCAATTTCATTACAAACATAACTATTCTTAAAATTCTTCACAATGTTTAAAACTGAATTCAAATCCAAAAAATAATAAATTTATCAAAAAATTTCCAAAAAAAAGCATTATATTTATAACAAAATAACATTGGTCAATAATAGAGTCCAATACAAAAAAATACAAAACATAATCATATACTTTCTAAAATGATCTAAAAATTTCTCAATACCACCATAATAATCACAAATTCATTGCAAAACCATATATTCATAAAAAATATTACATAATATAAATTCTTCAAATAAATTTGCATACAAAACTTAATTTGATATTAACCATAATCATATTATATTTCCAATAATGAAAAATAATTATATATAACATTACTCAAATAATCTAAAAATAAAATTTCAACCATATACACAAAAAATATGATGACCCCGTTTTCCCATCAACATTAATTACATCATCATCAAGTAATTTATCAATATCATTGGTCTGGGTTTATTTTAGCTATTTTTTTAATAAAATTATTTGGAATAAAGTTATACTAAATAAAATTTTATACATGAGGGGTACATATTTATATATGTAATATATATTGAAACAAAATAATCATATTTGATATTATTATTAGTCATCTTTTATTCCAATATAATGAAACATCAATATTATTTCTATGAATTTAAATTTATGATCATCCTTAGGAATTTCAAACCATAATTGTGTCTATAAATAATAAATTACCCACATATGGTATATCCTATCATATAATATTATCTAAACAATTTTATGGTATCAAATATAATATCCCATGACTTGTACATCAGAATTATATGATAAAAAATATCTCTTAATTACAAGCATTGATTCCAATTGAAACATCCAAATTTTATCCATAAAAATTAAAATATATATTTCTATTAATGAGAAACATTTAACTTAGAAAGAATATTATGATTTGTTTATTAAGGAATTAGTAAAGACCATTTCATATTTATACTCATGTATTTCAGCTCAAATGTCATTTTTCCTTTATATATATATATTATTATTTCATAATAATTTTTCATCAAATAAAAAAATATTTCAATATATTATAGCCATACAAAATAATATTATAAATTACATTTCTTAATCCCCTTGTGAATAAATAATATAATAATGGTGGATTATAGTTTCATGGTGTGGGTAAAAATAAGAGATAACAATGGATGGTCATATGGGAGAATTAGTTAAGATTAATTGTAGGAGAACATGATCATAATATAAAAAAATAATAACAAATAATTTAATATAAATTGATCTTAAATTGTGTTATAAATATTTTTATTAAATAAATAAATAATTCATCTGTATGTGGAATCATCAATAATCAATCATGAGTTGTGGGAACATATCATATGAATAATAAATATGGTTTTGGTATACAGATACTAATACAAAATCATTTTCAATGTAAAATCTCACTTACATAACTATAATAGTACATTGGATTCACTCTCAATTCCTATATTGACCTGAACATATCATACAAAAAAGTTACATCTTTAGATAAAAATTCAAAAAATTTCATGGATACATTATCAAGAACCGCAATGTATTAGTGTTTTTGGAGATTAGATACAAAATATTCTCATTTATTTATAGATCTTCAACATTGCCAACAATTGTATTCCAATATTTTTAATCATCATAGACAATCGATATATAAACTATAATGTATAATTAAGAGAAAGTAAAAAATAATAAATGGTGAGAATTGATGTCCATTATGGGTAATCCTTTAAGATATCAATCAATGATCATATGAATGAATTAGATAAAAATAACATTATAAGATAACACCTATAAATTAAAAAGATTAAACCCCTTCTATCAATGATAATAAAAACTTTTCATGGAATAATAATTTACCATTTTAAATTATATGAATCATAAGAGTTCGAAATATTAATAATTCCATTTGGAACCATTGTTTAATATCATAAAATTTAGACTCTAACATTGGTATATGAACATTTCATATGTCAATGATAACAATTATGACCATAAAATCATTTTGGATCTATCATACCTACTTTTTCCCATATGATAATGGATTATGTGTTGTTTACTTCATATGATAGTTGATGAAGAACATCAACATATATCCTATAGTTAATTAAAATAACTAAATTTCACCCAAAGATTATGTTATGGGATATAAAACAATATCTGATGCATTTGTAGGATATATAATTACTATAAAAACCCTGATATAAAGATAACAAAACATATGGGTGAAAAAATTTCATTATTAATTTACCATATCATGACATAATATCTAATTCAATAAAATCATGTATCATAAACATTTCATCAATTCATCATAGCATAACCCGTGAAAAATTAATGGGTTTCCTAAAAAATATAATCATCATAAACCATTCGCAGAGTGAATAAGAATGAAATAATTTTATCATATACCCAATAAACATAATTAACATCTATTTGTTGTAGATCAAATAATAATTCATTTAAATTAATCACTGGAATTTTTCCTGATTAAAATACATTTTTCACATTGAAGGAACTTATTTAAAATCTAAAAAATCCAAAATATTAAGGAAAACATTTTCTTTGAAAAAAACATAAAAATATTAAAAGAAGATTCAAATTATTGATTGAAAATAATGTTAGAAAATTACATCAATGATGTATATGTTATGATAAAACATTCAATTCACACTTTTTGAAAAAATAAAGTGAAAACACATTTTTTTTAAAACCATAAGAATATACATTAACTATATTTTGGAAATTTAAAATCTTGGTAAAAAAGATTTAAAAAATAATAATAGATTAATATTAACATTCTCTATAATGGCTTTTAAAAACCCTCTATTTGAAAGAAATTATTTTCAATGAATGAGATAAATAATGTATATTTTCCTTAAATATTTATTTTGATATCATTAGTATTAATGTTAAACAAATTAATGGGAAACATGTTTTCAAATTAAATAACCATAGGTAATACATTTATAGTGTTTAATGAATAATAAATCACAATATTTAATTTTCTTAAATATAATTAAAATCAATTCTGGTAAACAATTAGATTGTAACATAAAACTCATACCAATTTTTTATATCCAAAAAATTTCATAGGACACATATATGAAATTAATTTCTACTATATAAACCTTTTAAAATAATAATATAGTAAGTATTTAATATATCTCTTATTAATATAATTTCTATGAGAATCTGTTACCTTTATTTATATATTATTCAAAATCACTCTAACCACCTTAAATTAGAAAAGCCTCAATTAGATCTCCAAATAATATCCATAGGGTTGGTCCTTTTGGAATACCACAACTCAAAAATTTGAATAATTATTTTAGAGAGATAAATTTTTTAAGAGTTGTCATGTAGTGATTAGAGGAGGTTCCATTTTATAATTTAGGTGAGTAGATCACTTCTAATTTTCCAAAGTTATATGATGATATTCAGTAACATTCCTTGAACAAATATCTCCAAAAAGTACCATGATGAAACATTTTTTGATATATTATCTACAAATTAATATATAATATAAATTAGATGTGTTTTTAGATCATTTTTAGACATATATTTCTTATTTAAACAAAGTTAATATTATTTTATCCTTAATCGTGATAACGTTTTTTTACTGTATTGACAATTTATTAAGGAAACAATATGTTAATCTTAATGACTAATATTAAATATGATGATTATAAATATAGAATCCTTTGTATATAATTCATTTCTTTAATGTGGATAAGTTTGTATTATAATTGAACCCTCAAATGTGTGGGGAAAATGGTTTCCAATGAAGATTTCTCCTTAAATATAAAATGTTTCTATAAATAAATTCATCATAAAATTGGTTATAAAGACCCAAATATTATTAATAATTAAATAATTGAACTATTTTTTCCTTACAAACATTTTAAATAAATTTTAAATTTTAAATTTTTTAATGAAATGTATTTTTTTAATAAATCATTATAATTTCTGATTATTCATGGAAACTTATTATTTTCCAAAAAATCTAAAAAATTCACATAATGAAATTTTTGAAATTATTTTTTCATTTCATGTATTTATTTTAATTTTTTTTCAAATGATTAATAATGGTAATTATTTTATTTTCTCATAAAATTCAATAAAACCCATTTTGATGATAATGTATAATTTGATGGATATATATTATTTTCTAAAAATATGATATCAATATATAAATCCATTATAACTATTTATATTATATTTTTATTCTTTTTCAAAACACCAATTTACTTGATATGTAATAAACAAATATCATTTTATTGTTCATTTAGACTCATGGTTTCATGTATTTCATCCTATCAATGATAAGAAAATTAATTAAAAAGAATATTTTATAAAATCTTTTGGTGTTATGTAATACCTCCATTAAAATTAATTTATCCCTCTAAATTTCATTATTTCACAAAACATAGTAAGTATATTTATATTTCATCACATTATTGGCTTCTCTATAGCTCCTTTTAATCTACATTCATCTAATGGACTATAAATTGATAAATATTCGTACTCCATATCACGTAATCTCTGTGAAAAAAAATATAGATTTTTTAAATAAAAAATATCATGTTCTAACGGTTTTACATCAACTTTTTTTTTGCATGTGAAGGATCAACTATTTTCATCCTCTAGAGATATATATTTAATAAATTGTAAAATTATTAGTGTTTTGGTGGATTCTCTAAGTGGTAATCGATCAGTAATATCAAAGGGAAAGTGAATTGGACAAAGTATCCCATTCCTTATGAATATAATAACCTTATTCCAAGATTAATTTTATAGAAACACGCTTTGACCAGTTAGAACTATTGATCCCAATGATTATTACCAGTTTGTCATTTTTATTGACTATGTGGAGGATTATAATGTTAAATAATAGTTCTTAAATTATATACAATTTAAATATATACCTTAGGTAACAATAACATTCATTCTCTAACTTAATCTCATAATTTTGGATCTTTAGACTTTAGTTATTTGAGGTATTTTTAAAGAGTCTTCTGAATTCCTAAGTGAAATATACATTTTTAATAAGGCATGCTCAGTGAAAGGTGTTAATCACAATAACCTTTGAAATCCATAGAACATAACCAAATAATATCCTCTAGGGTTTTAACTGATCACTCAGACTGACCATCCTTCTAAGGTGATAAGTAGTGTGGAAACACTACATTATATCCACATCCCACTAAAGACATCATCAAAATGAAAAAGTAAACCTCAGATCCAAATCATTTATAATAGAATATGGTACTATAAAAAACCTTTCCACTTATTAGATTTATGTCAATAGAGAAATTCAAGAGATAAATCTTCTGAAATATAAATGTATTCTATCAACGTTTCATGGAGATTGACTACATCCCAAATAGAATCATAGACATTAGAATGATGAAAAATTACATGGTTTTTTTTCCTATTACAATCCTAGTATGGATAATTATTGTGACATCCCCATTTACTTATTTTTAATAATAATTATTTACAAACAAACCAATCACTAAGATACATACTCAGATATAACTCTAATCATGTTGTCCCACACGAAATAATCATTCATATCAAGATAAATACCTATACATATATGATGAATAGATAATAATGTAAGATAATCTATATATAATAGATTCATCTTAAAATAGAAAATGGATTGAACACATACCCAATTCTATAACATTATCATTCCATGACAATCAAATTTAATATCAAGAACATTTATTTAATACTTTGGAAGCTCTAAATCTTAATTCAATTACTATTTAATCCTCACAATATAGATGGTTAAACATCAATTTGAGAACGATATATTTAGAACAATAATATAAGAATTATAGATATAGATTTTAAAAATGTAGAATTGTGGGACCATTTCTTATCCTCATCAAAGTTATGCTCGGTTGATCCTTTTGACTCAAAGAATCATCCAACATGTTCTCTTTCCCATCATAGTAAAGTATTTTTTTAATAATAATTATTATACTCTAAACATTTTCTCTAACTCATATTTTATCCATTCTATTTTATAAAAAAAACTAAACATTAATGATCTGTATATATATATCACACCATTCAACATATTGATAATACCATAATATATTTTATTCAAAACATATTTTAGCTAACTCAAAATCAATACTTGGGTAATTTTTCTTGAAAAAATTAAATTTTCATGTGGAATTCTATATTTCCATATCATTCTAAATTATAATTAATCCGAGTACATTTTTTCAATGCATCAATATAGGTTAAAAATCCTTACCAACAGTAGGGTAATGTATGTATATGTGAACCAACTAAAATTTTATAATTGTTCTTTGAAATTATCTTCAAATTTATTTGTCTAATGAATCTTGGATACCATAGGTGTATAAATATATTATCAATAATATAGTCATAATAAATGAATTAAACATCATTGATGAAATCAAGATAATATAAAAAATCAATTGAATATGATAACCATAGTTGTTATGTTTTTTTCTCAATAGAATCCATCATTGATGGGTATTCTGAAATTCCATCACTTGTAATTATACATCTCTATAATGAATCATTTAAATGATTCAAATAAAACATGGTATTTTTTTATTTAAAATTGTCCTTCATCAATGTATTCCATACTAGACAAAACTTATCCTAATGAAAATCTGTTTCCCTCGGATTTCACACCCCATTATGGTTTACTATTTCTGATAGGTATCCAATAGCTTAATTTGTGGATCCAAAAAACACGATGTTTTTTTATCTAGAGGGGCCTTCTTTTCAAGGGTAGTTCTCATTAGGTATTTTTACCCATGATGCTAAAGAACTCGCATTAGCTGAGACGATGTGAGTATAGGATTATCACACCCTTTTGAGGGGGGGTGGATTATTTCCTACAATTGGAAACTATTATAGATTTATGGTATGTTAATGATTCCATCATTAATTTAAATATATGATGTCAGTTATCCCAATATTATCAATCAACAATTAGTTTTTATGGATTTCAAAATCATCTCTTTATATTTGAGATTGTTTATTGATGGAGATATATGTATGTCTCTGAGGTTCTTCCTCAATGGTATCTACTCATATACAACATAAATATCCATTGGTCATAAATATGATGATTTTGGTTTACTAGCCACACTAGATTCACTATGAAGATTATTTTCATCATGTTAGTTAAATGTCACTCTAGATAAAATTGTCATCCTAGGAGACAAGATTTTTTTGATATTTGGATCCAACTTGTAAATGTTCTTCCTATGAATCCTTGTGAAAGGAATAAAAAACCATTTAGTTAGGTTCTTCTTTAAAAGGAACATCATACCTTATAATGTCATGTAATGAGGACCCAACTGTCTAGTTTAACATCATGTGGAATTAACGTCTATATAGACTATTTCAAATCAATGTTTAGTGTGGGACTTCAGGTGAGACATCCTACGGAACATGTAAGGGATAAAAGTTAAAATGTTAAATTAGTCCATTCATGGTATATAGCACAAAATAACATGGTTGTTGTAGAATGTGGGGTTTAAACCTCACAGAGGCTACCTATGTATCCTATTTTAATGGGATTCGAATCCCACATAGTTCGTTAGTGACATCCCATGCCTATAAGAGATTTTAATATGTCTCCCAGGTGAGTATGACCCTTTAAGATAATAGGTTGTGGCTTACTCCTAAGAAGGATATCCCCTATGAATGGATCGTGATGTATATTTTCACTCAATGGGATTTGAAGGCTTAACATGGGGTTATCATTTGAGAAGAATGCCCAAAATAAGGGAATTATGAGATGTCCTTATTCCCAAGGAGGATTCTCATTGATATGGGACTATAAATGGGTTTCCTATATATACTGATTAATAAGAATCTTATTTCTCCATGTTAAATAATTTAGGTGGAATGTGTTTTTTTCATGATCATTACTACCCACTAATCTCATGTGAGTCATTCTCGGTGTGAGATGCAAATGGAAGAATAACAATTGAAAAACCAAAAACATTTCATTCGTCATTGGTGGAAGAGGTTAGGGATAGGGTGGAAGAGGTTAGGGCTATAGTGGAATAGTTCATGTCAACGGTAGAAAATTATTGGGCTACAACACTTCCATATCTTCACTTTATATTGGAAAAGAGTCCAATGTTACGAAGGAATTAAGGTTAAGGAGACTGAGGTATAGAGGAAAAAGACTACAACCTCCCATATGAATGTATTGGGGCATACAGAATGATGGTTATCCGATAATATATTCCATTGATGGGGATGATCTAATTCATTTTTTAATGGAATTTAATGTTTTATCCTTACTCCTGATGGGAGCTAAAGGATCTGGGACATAGATATGGGAAGGGTCGAAAATGGTCCAACCCATTATCATCCACATCCAGAACTTCCCAACACTCACTATAGGGTAAGATTCTTCATGACCATAGGGATACATACCAATATCCACCCCGATATCACACATCTACCAACCAAATATTTTTGGGGAATCTCTAACAATAGAAATACATACCTAAATGGAGGACATTCCGGTTTTCCACTCATTGAGGTATTGTAAATATGGGGGTCTTAGTGAAAGTTACATGTTGGTCCTATTTTGGAACAGGAACCATGGATATAAGATCCCTTCCATATGTACAACTTAAATAGGGCTTAATCGGTGACTTTTGTTTGTCTTGGCTGCAGGTTCATGGCATAGGAATACCCAAAATGTTGGTTGTTTAGGACATACAAGGAGCAGAAAGTTCACCATTTAGTGTTCATGGGAAAGTGGGAGAAGGATATGCCTCAGTTAATAGGCTACTATGGTAAAAACACTTGTTTGAGGCTTCATTCGAGACACCCTGGATCTCCTTCGGTGTTCATAAAAGGGTCATACGCGGTTCCCTCGTTAGGGAGAGGCACCCTGGGTAGGTGGATTCCCATAATGGAAGAATGGTCCTTGTATAGGTTTATTATGTCATTAGAACCTAAGGGAGATTTGATCTTTCTTATCCCCATTATAATCTATTATCTCACATTTTATTAGAAAACATAGAAATTTCATGAGACCTGTGCAAAGGGGATGCACAATGGGAGATCCAAGTTCTCTTCCGAGTTGTCAGTTATTAAAATGTAGAGCCTAAGGGTACTATTTATAATAAAGCATGGGACACGTTCTAAGGAAGTTAGTAGCATAGGACTTCCACATAGGTCCTCAGTGTAGCAATCCCTTGAAGGGTTGGAATGATTTCTATGTTAAGCAGGTCTTCAGCATACCTTTACTGCATAGGGATATCATGTAGGGTTTATGCCTTCTAGGATGTACTAGAAGATGCAACGCTAGTCTATTAGCCTACATGTGTTACGTGTGTGGGTCATATGGGACATGTATCTTATATTCTCTTAAGATTATTGTATACTTTAACATATTTAATAGGCTCTTCATGATCCTGTTACCTCGTTTATCAAAATTTATTGCCAACACCCCCCCCCCCCCCCACCATCAGTATTCGATCTAAAATGAAGGAGGATGCTCTATTCGTAAGGTAAAAGTGAATGGGGAAAATTTTATGAAGGATAAATTGTTGGATCATTTCACTAGATGAAGCTGTGTCTCTTTATAGGGTGCCCACATAGGGTACCCATGTAAGTTTTCCAATAGGGTGTTGACCATATGTTAGAAGTTTCTATAAATACCATGTTGTTTTTGAAAATTCCCCCACCCATAATTCCTTATTTTCGCTCTCATCGTACAGTTCTTTTGTCTTGCTTCATCACTTTATTATTCTTTCTACATTCATTGTGAATTTCATCCACGATGGATTCAAAATGATTTTTTCAAATTATAGCTATTTTTAGATGGGGATGCACAGATTATCCTCATCAAAAGGTTTTTAAGTAACCACCTCATTTAGAGGGCTTCACTGAGCAACCAAGTCGAGAGGGCTGTATGGAGTCACCTCATTGATGGACCTGTATAAGGACATTACATTAAAAAATTATTGAAATATACTAGGTTAAATTTTTAGATTTGTAAATTCAATACTAAAAAATTAACTAGATAATTTGGGGTCGTCATGTAGGTTTCTAAATGGTTTCTTTAATTACCTCAACTGAGGATACTATTTTGTATCAAACTGAAATGATGAAAACTATTAGACAAGATTATTATAACTTCATTGAAATCAACATTATGGTTTTGGGGAAGTGTTTTATTCCATATCAACCCGAGTATCTGCAAAGTGAATACCTACTACACTATGGTTATGGTCTTCTGAAGGATGCTCATATTCCATATTTTAAAAAATACACCCCAAAAACTCATCTTGTGAAACATATCAACACTCCATGTGGTAGTTGATATACGAAGTGAGTTCTCATCAGGGAGAGAATAATACCAATTGGATTCATTTTATATCACATCAAATATACTTCTGATATGAATAATCATATCATAGATCTAATAAGTCATTATTTTTACCCGACCATTCATTCCACTGAGACAAATCAATCTATTTGTTGGATAGAAGAATATGTTATCTACATTAGAAGGGACGTTAGTCTTGAGTGGATGTGGGTGTTCTAGGTGTGCCAAAATTGTATGGTGTTAGAAAAATAGATTGAGGATGCCCATATTTATAAGTCTGCTTTTTGAATTACATACCAATATTTACAAGAATCATGAAATTATTCCTGAATTATTAAACCAATGGAGTCCGCAAAAAGAATATTTTCAATTGACACACTATGAGGTCAGTATCAGTTTTTTTGATATCTATAAAGTCTATGAGGATCCCATTATTAGGAAATTGTATGTAGATTTTATCCAACTAAATATTATATGGGATGACAGTGAGAAGATTCCACCATTGGTCTGTGATCAGTTCAAAATATTGAGGAAGACGTAGGAAAACATAGATCCTCATCCCAAGGGTTATGTCCATATAGAAATGTGGATAGGGGATTTCTTAGAACCAGTAATAGAGAAGGTTATCACTTGTAGGATCCTACTATTTTCCCTAATACAAAGAATTAGGGTTCTTCAGTTACATTATATCCAACATTGGTGAAGGTAGAGTAAAAACATTGGTTTTATAATGTTAACTCTATGATTAATGTGAAGGTTCATATGTTTCCTTCCTTGCCATGTGGCTAAGCATTTATCTAGTCCCATTCCAAATGTTTTTCTATGTAGTGAGGATAGGTAATTTTGTTATTGCATCCAAATTATCATTGGGGAATCATTTTGGGATGGATACCCCTATTTTGGAAATAATATATCATTTCATGTTGCATTTATAAAATGGTAATGACTCATTTAGATTTTCATTACTATTCTTGGTTTTGTGGGGAAGTATTTCATCACATATCTATTCATACTCAGTGAAGAATTTTATTGAGATCCCAAAAAGATTATTTTTCCCATTTCTTCAATAATTTCATGGGATTCATCCTATAATCCTAAGACCTTATGATGTGTTAAACACTTTGAATTTATAAGGTTGATTTAGATTTTTTATTTGGTAACCGACCAGGTAGAATTTTGGTTTAAAATGGTATGTAAAATAATTAAAAACTGATAGGGTACATGATATCCATCATGGATAGTGTGTTGGTACCCTGTATTGATAGTTAATTATTTGTGAGGCTTACGTTCCATATTGGTTTTCCCCCGTTTTTAAATGTATTAAACAATAAAGTACCTTTCCCTCTATTTATTTTAGTCATGAGAACCATCCAATGGTATATATAAAATCATTGATCATGTAATATATATATGTATATGAAATAAGAATCATGGTACCTCTGTCTGAGGAATAAATTGGACTATAGGTTGGATATACCAAGGGATGGGTTTCTTCATACCATTAGGTGGATTTGACCAAGGGAACATATCCGGTAGAGGCCTTGACAATTTCTGGTCATGGAATGCATGGTATGAATCCTATAACCAATGATTATATGGATTCTATAGAGCCTTCAGAAATTTCTTGTACAATGTTCACTAAGAATGATTGGGTTATGGATGTAACACCTCCAGTGCCAAGGAGGTCAACTCATCATCATCCGAAGGAAGTTATCATCTCATCCTTTCATTATTCTCAATGAGAACGAAATCCAGAAGAGTCTTTCTATTCCGTAGAAGATTAATTTTCTCAAGAAACATCCTCATTGAAGACTAACTATGAACAACCCTTAGTAATTCTTTATTGGGAAATCATAACTCATGATATCATGGATGAATGCGAGTTTCTCTATCTAGAAATTGAATAATGAAAATTATGTGATATTAAATCATCATTTGATTTTCATCATGGTAATAATTTTTATAAGGTAACAGTGTAGATCAAGGAGCTAGAGGATTTCATATATGAAACTGATGATCAAGCCACTTCCTTGGGTGAATATTCGACATACTAGATTGAGGAGTACTATAATGGGAAATTCTAAATCTAGTTAAGTAATGGGACATTTTCAATAACACTACTGATGTATTTATCTTCTATTATTTATCCTTTATCCTCTTTAATCCATCTTCATTATTCCTGAGGGGATTTAATTTTTCAACTGAACATAGGAGAAGGAAGATTAGCTGCAAGGTTACCATAGTTTACAATGTACAAGCCTATGATAACTCTTATAAAGGTGGTGGATGATGCCCTCAGGTTCACAAAACTATCTCTGGGTGTGAGGAACATGATTTAGGTGATAGCGATGAAAATTCCTCAATTGATACCCTAGGTCTCTATTAATAATAAATGTTGGATGGGATATTCACTATCTCATGAGAGGAAGAAAAATAGAGTGTTAAATTTGGCATAGAGAACACATCATTAAGATTATTCATGATGCTATCTAGTATTACAACTTTTTTGACACACCTTCATGACCAGGTAAATTTTTTTTCATGGATTTCCTCCCTTAAGGGTTCCAGTATTCGCCCTTCATGGATTAAGAAGGATATTTTAGGGGAGTTCCATATTTGAACTGATGAATCTATCAACAATGAAGATGTATTATCAAAGGGTGATTCTACATCTAATAAAACTTCTAAAAATAGGGACGAAGGTTAGAGTAATGTTAGATGGAATTTCTCTGTTCCACATGTAGATTCTATCTTTACTCTTCTTAGAATACTTCAGTTTGTTTCCTATGCCTAAGGACCCTACGGTAATCAATTTTGATACCATTGAATCCTTGAAAGGGTGAAAAAAGGATATTAGTCACTTCAGCGTAGTTTTTGATGTTGATAATAACACTGCAAGTCCCAACAAAGTCATTTTTGTTGGAGTGTTGATGGAAATGAATGTCATCAGAGGAAATATGGGTCCTACTAAATGTTTCATGGATACCCTCAACGGGGATGATGCTATAATATACAAATCTATATAAATTAATGTTAAGGATTCTATTAGTCTACAAAATGATATTATTAGTTCCATGAAAGAGTTTAGTGACTATCAAAAGGAACTAGAAGGATGTGAGTTTCCTAATTTGTCATTTTATATGAGTATTTGTTCTTCTTTTATCTGAAATTTCACATCAAAATTCAAAACATGTATCTTTGTCTATATAGAACATTGAAAATATTTTAATGAAAAGACTATCCTAGTACATCCCACACCCACAACCGATGGGGAAAAAACAAGAATCCAAAACTATGATATGCTTCCACACCTCTGATCATTGTGATTAATCATTATCAGAAGAGTTTCCCACTCCATGAAATATTTACTAAAAGCACTGATGTTTTGAATATTGGGAAAGAATATACTCATGAATCTAACTTATTAGTTGGTGAATTTCATTGACTTTCATGATCATGCATCATTATTTCATCTCATTTGATGATAATAATTATTCTTTTTCATCATTTAGAATTATTATCTTATGTGTTAGGTTTGAGGTTGATGCTTCTTCATTAAATCAACCATTAATGGATGGTGAGGTATCTGCTATCACAGAGGGACTATAACAAGTCACTTCTGGGAGTTATTTGACTCTCGAATATGTCGTGCCACATGATAATATCTCTGATCCAGATTTTGAGTTGTAGGCTACTCTCAAACTCACGATTGACAAGACTTGGCAGATCATCTAAGAAATGTTCACTGAGACATCTCTTGAAGAACAACCTTCACATTTTGGATGACATCCAGCACTGTTTGGCATATTTGGATATTTGGAATTTTATTATTATCTAATTTATACAATTTTGAAATAGTTTGTTAGGTAGTGGGGGAAAGAACATAATCATTATAAAGACCTTATTAAGATCAAACCACTCACTGTAATTGATGTTTTATAAGCTGTATTATCCCAATAGAAATATACACATAATAAAAAGTTTGTAGAATTAAAATGGAAAATTAAGAACATAAAAATTTAAGTGTTCGACCATCAGTAATAATTAGATGATGTTAAGTAGGGACTAGAAAAACTCCAACAATCATTAGGATAAGCTCAATTGGAAGGGGAAGCAGCCATTGCGACTGTTATGGATGCGCATCGTCAAACCATGGAGACTAAAACTGGTCAGCTGACTTAGCTTTGATAAGTATCTCATAGGGAACAAGAGTCTATTCAACATATGAAGATTTCTGATAAAGGCCTTCTGTAATACGGTATATAGAGACTTCTTTTGTGGAAGTTCCTATGAATTTTCTTTGTAAATTAAAATCATCTTTTTATTAACTATATATGACTTCATCACCTATTTTCTACTATAATCACAATGACAAATATTATTTTCATAGAATTTCATCTTCATTACATATAATTATAATTAAAATGATAAAAAATAAGTATATTTATCCATTACCAAAACCAATGGGTCTTGTGAGTGTAGTTTGACTTTTTTAGGGTTATATAGAAAACCCTAGAAACATTATGTATTTTCTCTCATCACCATAATTTTTCATTAAGCTTAGTATGAAAGAGAAATAATGGGAGAGACTCGTCTTTTTTATAGGATTCCCTTTGTTGGTTTTCAACATGGTGAGTACGGTATCAATTTTTAAGGGAGTTTAAATTCATTCATGCTAAAATAGGAGGCTAGTGTTTTAGGTCGAACCTCGTTGACCATTAATTTTGATTTTATAAATCAAACTAGGGATGATGGCTAAGACTGTTCTTATATTATTTAGATACTTCTATGGGAATATTGAAACAATTTTATGATATCAGAATCTAAAACATCTTATTGATAATAGAGGAGGTGTATCTATTGAACAATGTTACTATAGACTGACAAACCCATTATGATGTCTATTTTATGCAAGGCCAACTAGGGAATGTACTGCATGGTCAGGTGGTGAATTCCTCAGGCTAGCCAGGCCATTATGGGGGTGACTAATGAAAGGCCAACTCAGGTATGTACTACATAGTGAGGTAAATTAGTTACCAGGAATTTTGATATTCTATTTCTCATGGGTGACATATTTTTATTGAAATTTGGTGTTCTGAAGTCCATAGGGATTTTTTTCCAATGAAATATGTCTAAAAACAAAACAAAATTTTTTATCGACATAGTTCACTAATGGGAAACCATTTTTAAAACAATTTTTTTTAATGAGTGTACATTTTCATATATATCTAATTTGAAGTGGAGAAGGCCATTTTTATGATAGAGGATATAGTTATCACATAGTTTAATGTCATGTGACTAACTGATTATGTTTTTCAGTTTTAATTCATACAATAAGGACATTAGGTTATCTTGTTTAAAGTCATTAAATAGAGACATTAGGGGGATATATTTTTAAGGTCTTCTAATTTGATCAATGATTTTATGAATATCTGATTCTTGATATGATATCTAGAAATGTGCAACAACATTCAGGCATTGAAGGAGAAAATTGTAATCTATGAATAGGGGGTTCCTAGATCTAATGAATGGTATGGGGAAAAGGGATTATGACGTTTAGAGGATGTCCTACTGAGGTGGAAGTTACTGCTGATTTAACATCATGTTGTGGGGGTTGCTTTATGCAATTCCAATAGGAGAATGTACTGCATATTCAATAATTCCATCCATTGGTTACAAAACCCATTATAGGGGTTATTTATCAAGTCCAACTAGGGTGTGTACTTCATAGTCATTATATTTAGCTCATATGAATTTTGATATTATGATACTAAAAGACAATAAAAACATTTGGAAATTCATATTTTCCCAAGCACATTGTTTAGTTTTGGGAAAATGTACCTAAATATGAATGGGGTATTTCATGTCATTATTTCCAATGAATCGGAGAAAATAGATTCTCTACAAATTTTTGACCCAAATGATGTATGTATGATGCCTACAGTTTTTTGACATAAAACAAGGACAACAATATTACTGACTTAATTTATGTTCCAAGGTCAAATGACCCATGATTATCCCCATATTCTTTGAACACATGATGAGTGGAAATGTAAACCATGATCTAGGAGACTTTTAGGTCAGGAGAAAGGAAATTGGAGAAATATACATAGGATAAAAAGTAATTTAAAATTGTGTGTTCTAGAATAAAATCATAAAATTCATAAAGGGTAAGAAAATCCTTATCCTATGGGAGAAGTCACCACTGGCTAAAAAACATGTTATAAGGTTTTTTATGCATGGCCAAATGGGGAATGTAATGTATATCCAAAAGGTGGAATCTGTTTTTTGAAAAACCTATTATGTTGAAACTTATTCATGGAAAATAGGGGCATGTAATAAATGGTTAGGAAAATTATCTCTCATTTTTAAGGCATTCTATCACCAAAATATGTGGAAAGGTAATTATGATGTAAATTTACTTAATATTAGAATTATCAAATTTCAATAAGTATTATTTTTCAATGCATAAAGGAAAAGATAGAATGATAATGGCCATGATTTTTGAATATCTTTCACAAATTTGTCTCATATGTAAAATGAGGAAATATTTTGGTTTTTGGTGGGTTTTATAAAGATATGAAGAAAAAGAAACAATCCCTCATATATTTTTGATTTAATTCATGAGAGGGTAAATTTTCAATTACCCTATGGATAGAATTTAAGACCTACGCCTCACTGCATATCTCAATGGTATTGTAATGACCCGCAAAATTCAAGGAATGTGTTTTTTTAATTTTCTTTGGGATTTTAAAAGAACTCGGTTTCCGACGGCACTTGATTCTGATGCCTAGAGTGCCCAGAATTTCTTTCCGAAGTTTATCTTGGGTACATTCAGTGAACGAATGATCGGGAATTTCTTACTTTTGAACCGATGCCCGGAATCGAATTCCGAGGACACCAATGGAACCGCAGCGCCGGTAATTGCTTAGGAACACCACTTTTGATGTTGCGTTTACACGTGGGAAGTTGTAAAAATTTGTGGAAGTTAAAATAAAAATTAAACTAAAATTTTCATTTAACTATGAGGTTTAGGCTTTGGGTGGAAGTTGTGTAACTACCCAACTTCCCAAGGGAGGTTATGAAGGTGGTGGGTCCCACATGAACCCTACCCCTTCACCTTCCCTAACCTTACATAACCCTTCATAAATTATGACAACTTATGTTTTTAATTAAGTGAGTTAGATGTGGACTTTTGAATTTCAAACCTTTGGTTGTGTTAATAAAATAAGATAGAGTCTTATTTTATTTTTGGTTGAAGTCTTGTTGCCTAGAGATGTTTGGGAGAAAAACTAAAGGAGGTTAGGAAAATCTTCATCTTCTTCGCCTTCGACGAAGAACGCAAAGAACACATCGTTCTCCGATGAAGAATGTTGAGTTCTCGGAAACCGATTACGCGACACTGACGCTACTTCCTCCTTCCGCAACATCTCTTTCAGCGACACTTTTTCCACTGCGAATCCTTGTTCGACGAACCTCCGTTCAAGCTACGCTCGAGGTAGGGGTTTCTTTATTTTCTTTTTTTGTGATTACCACCTTGTCATTATTCATGAAAATATGACCAAATGTTATCGAATAAAGAGAGGGGGCCGGACCGCAAAAACACAGCCGACCCTCCTCCATTATCCATGTTTGTTTTCTAATGTGGATTGGGACAGAATGACGTGGTGTCGTCGCACCGCGCGGAATCGTACGACAAGAAATGTGCAGCGCCATCGCGCCGCACTGTGAAAGCGAATAAGAACGCGACTCTGTCGTGCTGCGCCTTTGAAAACAAAACAAGACGTGGCGCAGTCACGCCGCGCCGGATGAACCAAGGTCGCGGCCGGTTCTGGGTCGGGGCGAAGCAGGGAGATAGACGCCCGGAGACGGGCCACCGGCGTCGGATCAGGGAGGGGACCGGTCGTCGCCGGTCCCGTGGAGCAAGAACCGGCCGGCTAGGGCGGGCCGGCCAGATAGGGGAAGAGTTGGGGGTCAAAACCCCCGGCTGGCCAGCTGAGTGGCCCCTTAATTGGGGCCGCAGTTTCCGAACGGCGGGGGGGCAGCGCGCCCCCCGCATAACCGAACGGATCGGCCGTTCGGGCTGAGCCAGCTGGCGCCGCGCACTAGCGCGCCGGGCTGTTGGGCCGCTGGTCTAGGCCGCCGGGCCATTCCGCCGAGCCGGGCCCCTCCCAGGCCAGGCCGGGCCGTGCCTAGCTGGGCAGACCCAGGGGGTCTCGGGCCGGGTCGGTCCGGGCCCGAAACCCCCGTTTTTGGACCCTATTAGGTCTTTCGCCCATATTATGGGCTACGGACCTCCGATTTATGCACCGTCAATGGTGACGTGATCCTTGAAATGAGACGGTTGTTTTGACATATTATACTCATGGTTCCAAAATACATTTTTTTCTGCTAGGTTGGTTCGTACACGAAACCAACCGGGCCCTCGGAGGGGAAACACTTATAATTTGAGCTTTGGACGTCCGATTGATGTGTCGTCGACTTGGTTGGATTCATCTTAGTGAGAAAGTTCTTTTGGATTACTCCACCCGAGGTTTGGACGCAGGTGGAGTACGGTCGGGTTCGTTTTTCCTTAGAATCTAACCGGGCCCCTATAACGAAAAAGCCAATAACTCTCAAACCGGGCGTCCGATTGACGTGATGTCTGCTACGTTGAGTTCCTGTTGACGATACGGAACTTCTGAATACATCAACTATGGACTATGTGTCAATTGATGTATCAGCCTCTCAGCTTGGGGAGCAGACCCTCTCGAACGATCTTTCTGTGTGCTGGAACCCTAGAGCTGGCTGCGACTGCGTTGCGACTCGACGACAACGAATGTACAGAGATCCTTAATGGATTCGACGGTGAAGACTACAGCACTCGGTGATCCTACGTGGATTAGTGCTACAGATCCTGTGTGGATCCGATCCTGTGTGGTTCAGCGCTCAGTGGTTCTATGTGAGCCAGCGCCTATAGATCATGTGTGGGTCCGATCTTGTGTGGGTCATTGCGGGGGTTAGTTACCAATCGATCCTGTGTGGGTCAGACCCTTCCTGGGTCATTGCGGGGGTTAGTACATTCCGATCCTTTCTGGGTCCGACGACTTAGATGAATCAGTGGATATATCTGATCATCTTTATCATCATATGGAGAAGTATACCTGTGTGACCTGAATCCTGTTTGCATTCCTTTGTGGATTGTGTTGTACTATCCAGTTTGGATTACGTTTTGTTTTCCTGTGTGGGATACATTTTCTTTCCTGTGTGAACTGGGTTTTACATGGGCTCAGAGGTTGGAGCGTACTAAAATTGATGACTTAGGTACATGTATGGGCATATACCTAAGCAGTGTTGGATGTTACTTCGTGATTGTATCTTTCCTTGTGGTTTTTCCTTTGTGGATTTTGGGAGACATTCGGGGGTCTCGGGTCCCTACTGAGTAGATTATACTCACCCCTAGATGGGCTATGCCCACACTATGTTGTTTTGGATGCAGACGACAGACAGAGTTGATCGTGGTTAAGGCTTGCGGAGCAGGTCGGTACCCGGAGGTGGACCACTGGTCTAGCCATACTCGGAGTAGACGGTGGGACCCGAGGAGCTGTGGAGGCTATCTGTACTCACCTTTCAGGAGGAACTTCTAGTGGACGGCTCGAGGTTACAGTTTTACTTTTCAGTTGCGGTTTTCCATTTTTCATTTGTACTTACAGTTGGGCTTGTATTTCTGGCCCCTTTACTTTCAGCACTTACTATTGTACTCAGTTTTTACTTAGTGTTCACTTCTACTACCTGCTTACACTGTGGTGGTCTTTTACTTTACAAAGGAAATTCCTTCCCTTTTTACCGGGATTTATGCCTTGGTGCTAGTTTCCAGCCCCTGGCCTATGGAAGGCGGGCTTGGGGTAGTAACGGCACGGGCCCCGAGGATGGGTCGTGACAAATTGGTATCAAAGGAGTTCGGTTGTACCTCAGAACTCAATACTCTCGTCTTCTCCTCTATGAAGCAATAGTGTTAATGGTATTGGGTGTGGTTATCAGTCTAGGGTGTCCAGTGCTAGTGCAGCGGCCGACGTATCCGTACACCAGGACACTGACTTCTGATTTCTGACTTAATGCACAAAAACATTGATTGCATCTTTGTTTCAAGTTTTCTTTGTGAATTCTTATTATCAGCTCACCAGGTACACTTTTTGACCATGGTGCACCTGTTTTTTTTCAGGATGGCCCCACGACGGCAGCCAGCTTGGGTTCCGAGATTTGTGCGTGACGACAGCCCACCGAGCGATGAGGCCTCGGTACATGGTCCTTTGACAGCAGAGGCACTGGCGTTACCTCTACTCGCCAAGCCACTGATGATACCAGCCCCAGCCGCTGACGATGCACGTCACCTTAGTGCACTGCATGAGTTCCAGCGCCAGCGACTGCCCAGGTTCTGCGGGGAGACGGACCCCCAGGCAGCCGAGGACTGGCTAGAGGAAGTGGTACGAGTTTTCAGGCTAGTGAGGACCCCAGCAGACCTCATGGTGATCCTCGCAGTGAGCCTACTGCATGAGGCAGCGGGCTGATGGCGGAGCTTGATGCACCAGGAGCACGATGAGACATCTCTCCTCTAGATGGACATTGAGAGCCCCTTCCGCTCGGAGTTCGTCCCATCCACCCTCCGTGCGGTGCGCATCCAAGAGCTTCTTCAGCTGCGGTAGGGCAGCTTGACGGTCGCCCAGTACTCGGCGAGATTTACCGATCTCTCACACTACTTGACAGACATGGTACGTGACCCATTCTTCTGGGCCCAGATATTTGAGCAGGGATTGAGACATGAGATCATGGAATCGTTGATCTCCCTCAGCATCCCGAATCAGGCAGGAGTACTATAGAGAGCCCTTTTGATCAAAAGCTTCCTTGTTGAGTCCACATCGATACCTACCGTAGGGCGGAAGGTAACAGAGTCTTCTACAGCAGACAGTCGACGGATGACTCATGGGTCATGGCAGACCAAAACCTCCGGAAAATGACCTCAAGACACTGGCTCAGTAGTACAGGGCACACAGCACGGAGCCAGTCTTTCGAGAGGCAGACAATGCTACACATGCGGCAGGCAGGGCCACATGGCTCGTGACTGCCCGACCCACCGTGTCGAGGAGCAGCAGATAGTTGAGGGGCCACCCAGGCAGAGGTAGAGGGTCGACCATGGTGGTCCGCAGGGAGTAGGAGGATGAGGAAGAGGAGCTGTCCGAGTGGCAGGTGGTGGGAAAATCTTTGAGGATCTACCACCACCACCACCAGGAGGTCCACCTCAACCACAGGAAGCTTGCGGGAAAAGATAGGCACACCTCTAGGAAATAGAGTCCAACTACCACGGAAAGCTCGAGATGATTACAGGTACTATCTGTGTCTATTCTACCCTTACTGTAGTTCTTATAGACACAGGAGCGAGTCACTCTTTCATATCCACTGCCTTTGTTCGGAGCTCTGATAGTCTGGTAGAGCCGTTGGCTCGATCATTACAGCTGGAGACTCCTACGGGATTAGAATCGACGATTACACACTAGTTCCGGCAGTGTGAGAATACTCTAGGATGTGAGATCTTTGGCTGGTATCTTCTTGTAGCGGCGTCGAGGCCTTAAAACGTCAACATGGGCATGGATTGGTTTTCTACGGTTCATGCTCATATCGATTGTTTTAGGCGTAAGGTGTGATGTGTACACACCGATGGGAGAAGGTTCACCTTCACCGGCGAGAAGGGAGCCTTAGTAGCACAGGATGGACTCACGCAGAGAAGAGGACAACCCATAACTCATCAGTTGGCTAGCCTCATCCTAGTAGTTTTTTACGTACGGAGTCCTGGTTTTCCTGCAGTGGTGGATAAGTAAGCGGACGTTTTTCCCGAAGACGTTCCAGGGCTACCTCCTCGCAAGGAGGTAGACTTTTATATTGACATGTACCCTGGGACAGCCCCGATATCCACCCCAGCATATCGGATGTCCCCCACCGAGCTTCAAGAGCTACGGGTACAGTTGGCGGACTTGCTGGGGAAGGGATTCATCCAACCCAGTGTTTCACCCTGGGCTTCCCCGATTTTGTTCGCCAAGAAGGCGGATGTGAGCTTGTGACTTTGTGACGATTACCATCGCCTGAACCAGGTGACCGCGAGTAATA
The DNA here is from genome assembly GCA_963277665.1 of Viscum album. NCBI lineage: Eukaryota > Viridiplantae > Streptophyta > Magnoliopsida > Santalales > Viscaceae > Viscum > Viscum album. The sequence goes on from OY728128.1 coordinate 1,134,938,666, forward strand.
AGTATATGCTACTGAGGATTGATGACCTCTTCGATCAGCTCAAGGGATCACGGTGGTTCTCAATGATATACCTCAGTTCAGGCTATCATCAGCTTAGAATCTGAGACGAGGACGTGCAGAAGACAGCCTTCAGGTGTCGGTATGGCCACTATGAGTTCTTGGTTATGTCATTCAATGTAACCAATGCTCTAGAAGTGTTCATGGCCTTCATGAATAGGATCTTTCAGCCATACCTCGATCGATTTTCATGGTCTTCATCGATGACATTTTGATTTACTCAACGACTGAGGAGGAGCACGCCTACCACTTGCGGGTTGTACTAGAGACACTCCGAGAGCACCAGATTTATGGAAAGCTCTCGAATTGTCAGTTCTGGATACACGAGGTCCACTTCATGGGATACATCATATCTTAGGCGGGAGTTTCAGTGGATCCTACGAAGATCGAGGAAGTACTAGCTTGGGAGCCACCCAGGAGTGTGACGGAGGTGCGGAGTTTTTTGGGACTAGCTGGATACTACCATAGATTTGTGCCAGACTTCTCCAGAGTTGAGGCACCACTCTCAGCTTTGATAAAGAAGTGGAAATTCTTTGTGTGGTCTGAAAGATGTCAACAGAGCTTCCAGGAGCTGAGACAGAGATTGACCAACACACCTATCTTGAGGTTTCCTAAGGAGGGAGTAGGTTACATAGTCTACTGCGATGCATCAGGGACCAGACTCGGATGTGTCCTGATGCAGGAGCGGGCAGTGATCTCCTATGGATCACGCCAGTTGAGGCCTCATGAGCAGAACTACGCTACCCATGACCTGGAGTAAGCAGCAGTGGTCTTTGCTCTGATACATGGCGACACTATCTGATGGGTGAGTTCTTTACAGTCTATTCTGATCATCAGAGTCTCAGGTACGTCTTCTCTAAGAGGGACCTAAACCTGAGATAGAAGCAATGGCTCGATTTCCTCCATGACTATGACTTTAAGATAGTCTACACTCCTGGGAAGGGGAATGTGGTATCCGATGCTCTCAGTAGGAGGACGAGCATTCATCTACTTGAGGAGGCGAAAGATCAGCTAGCCACTTTGCAGATATCCTTCGTGGATAGGGATGGAGCAGCCTTCCTTCAGTCTCTCATAGTTACTCCTCCACTACTACAATGAGTCTGGGAGGCACAACGTGGGGACGCTGACTATAAGACGCAACGTGCACAGATATCCTCAGGACAAGCACCTCATGGTTTCTCCCTTAGAGTAAAGCACGACGTCCCTCTCAGAAGACATACCTCTGTACTAGTTGCTTTACGGGATGAGGTGCTGAGAGAGTTTCACACTTCTACTTTGGTGGTACATCCCGGAGTGGCGAAGATGTACCAGGATCTTAGACGGCAGCACTAGTGTCCGGGCATGAAGAAGGTTGTGCCAGGGTTCATTTCTCGATGCCTCACCTGTCAGCTGGTGAAGGTGGATCATCGGGTCCCAGCAGGCTTGGTACAGCCCTTGGAGGTCCCGGAGTGGAAGTGGGATTGCATATCTATTGACTTCGTGACTGGACTTCCACACACCTCCAGAGGTCATGACTCCATTTGGCTGATTTTTGACCGACTCACCAAGTCGGCACACTTCTTACCCATCCGAGAGAAGGGCTCAGTGGAGTGCTTGGGTCGTCTCTACGTTCAAGATATTGTACGGCTTCACGGTGTGTCCTCTTCTATCGTCTCCGATCGAGATGATCGCTTTAATTCGTAGCATTGGAAGGGGTTGCAGGAGGAGTTTGGGACGCAACTACGTCTGAGTACCGCCTTTGACCCTCAGACGGATGGTCAGATGGAGAGGACCATTCAGACTCTCGAGAACATGCACCGCGCATGTGTCCTCGACTTTGGTCGCGACTGGGAGGACCATCTACCCTTATTGGAGTTTTCGTACAACAACAGCTACCACTCCACCATCGGTATGGCACCATATGAGGTGTTGTACGGCCGACCTTGTAGATCTCCTTTGTGCTGGACAGACTCTGGGGAGTCAGCGCTTGTGGGACCGAAGATTGTCCAAGCCACGACAAAGAAGGTCCAGGTCATCCAGGAGTAGATGAGGACAGCTCAGAGCCGGCAGAAGTCTTATGCTGACAGGAGGCGGAGGCTACTAGAGTTCGAGGATGGTGACCACGTCTTCTTGCGGGTCTCACCTCGACGTGGATTACAGAGATTTGGTCGAGGTGGAAAGTTGTCTCCATGCTTCATAGGACCATTCCAGGTCCTCAGCAGGATCGGATAGGTGGCATATCGCCTGGCTCTACCACCTCAGTTGCACCGGGTGCATGACGTCTTCCACGTATCTCAACTGAGTAGATACGTGAACGACCCGACGCATATCATTGACTATGGGGAGCTGGATGTTGATGATGGGGCGACTTTTCGGAGGTCCTAGGGGAGATCAAGGAACGACAAGAGCGGGTCCTACTTGGATGATCGATTCCTCTACTGCGCATCAGATGGCAGCATGGGAACCTCCAGGAGAGCACTTGGGAGTGCGAGTCTCAGATGTGTGCTCAGTACCCGCATTTTTTCTCTAGTTTTCGATGTATCATTACGGGGATGTAAAGCCCTAAGGTGGGAGTAATGTAAAGACCTGTAAAATTCAAGGGAAATTTTTTCTTAATTTTCATTGGGATTTTACAAGAACGTGGTTTCTGACGGCACTTGATTCTGAGGCCCAGAGTGCCTGGAATTTCTATCCAAAGTTTAGCTCGGGTATGTTCAGTAAACGAACGAGCGGGAATTTATAAATTTTGAACCGGTGCCCAGAATCGAATTCTGAGGACACCAATGTTACAGTAGCGCCGGTAATTGCTTCGGAACACCACATCCAAAGTTGTTTTCACACGTGAGAAGTTGTTAAAATTTGTGGAAGTTAAAATAAAAATTAAACTACAATTTTTATTTAACTAAGTGGTTTAGGCTTTGGGTGGAAGTTGGGTAACTACCCAACATCCGAAGAGAGGTTATGAAGGTGATGGGGCCCACACAAACCCTACCCCTTCACCTTCCCAAACCTTCCATAACCATTCATAAATTATGAAAACTTAGGTTTTTAATTAAGTGAGTTAGATGTGGACTTTTGAATTTGAAACCTTTGGTTGTGTTAATAAAATAAGTTAGAGTCTTATTTTATTTTTGGTTGAAGTCTTGTTACCTACAGAGGTTTGGGAGAAAAACTAAAGGAAGTTAGGAAAATCTTTATCTTCTTCGCCTTCGATGAAGAATGCGAAGAACACATCGGTCTCCGACGAAGAATGTCGAGTTCTCGGAAACCGATTACGCGACGCTGAGTACCGCGACTCCGAAGCGACTTCCTCCTTCTGCGATGCCTCTTTCAGCGACAGTTTTTCCGCGACGAATCCTCGTTCGACGATCCTCCGTTCAAGCTATGCTCGAGGTAAAGGTTTATTTATTAACTTTGTTCATGATTACCACCTTGTCGTTCTTCATGAAAATATGACCAAATTCTATCGAATAACGAGAGGAGGCTAGACTGCTCAAACATAGACGACCCTCCTCCATTATCCATGTTTTTTTATAATGTGGATTGGGATTGAATGGCATGGTGATGTTGCACCACGTGGAATCGTACGACAAGAAATGTGTGGCGCCGCCGCGCCGTGCTGTGAAAACGAACAAGGACGTGACGACGTCGTGCCACGCCTTTGAAAACGAAACAAGATGCGACGCCATCGCGCAGCGCCGGAGGACCACAAAAGTACCGCGGCCGGAGCGGGGGTCGCGGCCGGTTCCGGGCCATGGTGAATCAGGGAGACCGGTGGCCGGAGACCGTAGGCTGGAGACCGGTGGCCGGAGACGGGTCGTCGGTGTCGGAGCAGTGAGGGGACCGGCCATCGCCGGTCCCATGGAGCATGAATCGGCAGGCCAGGTCGGGCCGGCCAGACAGGGGAAAATTAGGGGGTCAAAACCTCCGTATGGCCAGCTGAGCGGCACCTTAATTGCGGTCGCGGTTTCCGAACGGCGGGGGGCAGCGCGCCCCCCCGCATAACCAAACGGCTCGACCATTTGGGCAGAGCCGTCTGGTGCCGCGCGCCAGCGTGCCGGGTCGTCGGGCCACTGGTCTGGGCCGCCGGGCCGACCCAGGGGGTCTCGGGCCGGGTCAGGTCGGGCCCGAAACCCCCGTTTTCGGACTCTCTTCGGTATTTTACCCATATCATGGGCTATAGACCTCTGATCGACGCACCGTCAGCGGAGACCCAATCCTTGAAATGAGATGGTCGTTTCGACATATTATACTCAAGGTTTTAAAATACTTTCCGTTCAGCCGGGTTGGTTCGTACATGAAACTAATCGGGCCCTCGGAGTAGAAACACTTATAATTTGAGCTCCGGACGTCCGATTAACGTGTCGTCGACTTGGTTGGATTCCTCTTAGTGAGACGGATCATTTGGCTTACTCCGCCCGAGGCTTGGATGCAAGTGGAGTACAGTCGGGTTGGTTTTTCCTTAAAAACTAACTCAGCCCCTGGAACAAAAAAGCCAACAACTCTTAGACCGAGTGTCCGAATGACGTGTCGTCTGTGACGTTGAGTTCCTGTTGAAGATACAGAACTTCTGGATACATCAACTCTGGACTATGTGTCAGTTGATGTATCAGCCTCTCGGCTCGGGGAGCGGACCCTCCCGAACGAGCTTGCTGTGTGCTGGATCCCTAGAGCTGGTTGCGACTGCGTTCCGACTCGATGACAATGACTGTACAGAGATCCTCAGTAGATTTTATGGTGATGACTACAGCACTTAGCGATCCTACATAGATCAGTGCTACAGATCCTGTGTGGATATGATCCTGTGTGGGTCAGCACTCAACGGTTCTGTGTGAGCCGGCACCTACAAATCATGTGTGGGTCCGATCTTGTGTGGGTCATTGCGGGGGTTAGTTACCTATCGATCTTGTGTGGGTCAGACCCTTCTTTAGTCATTGTGGGGGTTAGTACCTTTCGATCCATTGTGGATCTGATGGATTAGATGATTGAGTGGATATATCTGATCATCTTTATCGTCATACAAAGAAGTTTACCTGTGTGAGATGAATCCTGTTTGCTTTCCTTTGTGGATTGTGTTGTACTATCCTGTGTGGATTATGTTTTTCTTTCCTGTGTGGGATACATTTTCTTTACTATGTGTACTGGGTTTTACTTGGGCTCGGAGGTTGGAGCGTATGAATATTTGTCACTTAGGTATATGTATGGGAATATACCTATGCAGTGTCAGATGTTACTTCGTGATTGTATCTTTCCTTGTGGTTTATCCTTTGTGGAATTTGGGAAACCTTCGTGGGTCTCGGGGTCCCTACTGAGTAGCTTATACTCACCCCTTCATGGGCTATGAACGCACCACGTTGTGTTGGTTGCAGACGACAGACATCACTGATCGTGGTTGAGGCTTACGGAGCAGATCGGTACCTGGAGGTGGACCACTAGGCTGGACATACTCGGAGTAGACGGCGGGACCCGAGGAGCTGCAGAGGCTATCTTTACTCACCCTTCAGGAGGGACTTCCAGTGGACAACTCGAGGTTTCAATTTTAATTTTCAGTTGTTGTTTTCCCTTTTTCAGTTGTACTTACAGTTGGGTTTGTATTTCCAACCCCTTTACATTCCGCACATACTGTTGTACTCAGTTTTTACTTAGTGTTCAATTATACTGCTTTCTTTCTCTGTAGTGTTATTTTACTTTACAAAGGCAATGCCTTCCCTTTTTACCGGGATTTACGCCTTGGTGCTAGTCGCCAGCCCCTGGCCTACAGAAGGTGGGCTTGGGGTAGTCACGGCACAGGCCCCGAGGACGGGTCATGACAGGTATGATAATCAAACCATACATAGTTCTAAAGTTACCATGTATTTTGAAGTTAATTAGTGAGGACATTGGTAATGCATTTTTACATTTTACATAAAGTATGAAGATGGATCCACTATGAAAAATGAATATTACCACAGGACCAAGGTGTAGAACACATGAATCAATATTTATCTTGATTTGATAGGAATAAATACATATGTAGATCTAAAATATAATGGTTCAAGTGTAATGTGATAAATCATATTGGATCGCCCTATGTAAATATGACTTGTACATGGGAGAGTAGGGGATTTTTATACATTTTTCTATGGTTGGGAATTGGATTAGGTTTCGAGAATCGCTACATGTATTTTATGGGTAAAAATCAAGCCACATGTTGGTTTGTGATGGACAGTGAAGTTTACCATTATGTGGTATGGACATCTGGTGTTCATTTTGAGGTCATTCAATTACGACCATTATTTATTTAATGTGAATAGATATACATTACATATGAAGATAAATCCATTATGAAAATATTAATCCCACACGATTTGTGCTTGGTGTGGTGATATTTTATTCTACCGCACAAAGGAAACACAATTTAATGATAAGGGCATTTAAATTATGTAGTGGTGGAGCATGGGGATAGGATTTGAGTCTCACGATGTATCTTATTGGGATGAGAATCAATCCATATTTTTTTCTTGATATTACCATTAGTTTCACATCAGGCGGGAAATAAACGATGAATTGATATAACATAATGATAAAATTATGGTTGATCTAATGTATAGGGTCTAGGAATCACTATGTATCTCATTGGGATAAGAATCAATCCATACATTATCCCTGACAGGCTCCTCATGTTGTTCTGATCCACACACAGTGAATGGGGAATTTATTAAAAACAAATCACTATTGGACCTCGGTTTAGAGATCTATGCTTCACTATATATCTCAATAGTATTATAATCAAGCCAAAAATAGTTTTTGAAGATGATTCCCCACACAAACTAGGGGTTTATTAGAGGAAGGAGGGTTTTATATTTTTCATATTTTTTCTAGAATAATGTTTGGGTTGAAGACACAAAATGGTATGAGAATGAAGAAAGATATTTTGAAATAGTTCCTAGTAGAGATTTTCTTTTTAAAGAGGTAAAAGGGGAAATTTATTCATTATGGTAATTTTTTATACCAGTATTGGTGATCTAGTCATCACAAATTATGTCATTGGAATGAAAATCATGATACATGTAGTTCTTGGTAAAACATGAAATTTATCATCATGTAGTGAGGACATGGATAATTAGACATGATATAATCATTGAGGCTAGATGAGGGGAGGAAACCCATGTGTCACTGCATATCTTTCTGGTGAAAGAATCAAGCCACACATAGTTCCTGAGTTTTATTCCCAATGCCGGTATGCTCTAAATATATGGAGGAATGGGGCTGAAGTGCCCCAAGGGAGTGGAAATGATGAGGGTGAGGTTTACATTGGGAAGATACATGTATTTTGAGGGAACATAATGAATATATACTCATGTTATCTTGAGTATTTCATACCATAAAAAATGATGACCTTAACCACATAGTTAAATGTCATGTGGTGACTAAAACAGGTGTATTATAGTTTTATATCTAGTAGTAAGGACCACATATCCTGTCGTTTATCATAATGAGACAAGGAAAATGATGGTATACAATTTATAATTATTTAACATGGATGAAAATGGTTTTATGTTTTTTAATATCCTGAAACTAATAAAACAAGTCGTTTAGTATTTCTTTATGTAGAAAGTGTGATGATGTTATGTAGTTTAACATCGTGCAACATGGATGAAAATGGTGTTATGTAGATTAACGTCCTGCATCTAAGACAACATGTTATATAGTATATTTTCATGTGATATGGATTACGATTCTATCTAGTCTAACATCATGGAACAAGGATTAAATGGTGCTATGCAGTTTAACGTCATGTAGCTGAAAAATTAATTGTATGATGACAAAATGTATATTTTCAAGAACCTTTCATTGGTTAAAGTTGTAGTGAGTTCTCCATCCATTGATACTATGTTTTATATTCTATTTTTGTGGAAATTAGTTATGGTGTAAGGTCCCTCCCACTTTGGATTAGGCTTTGGAGGATTCTTTCCATGCATCATTAGAGTGCTAAGGACCAATACCAATTCTCCATTGAGAAATGATCAAAGAGGGTTCCTCTTGGTAAATGCATGTTCTCCTTGGTTCTGATGCACCTCTATGTTATGTAACATGTGTAATCTCATTTTTTCCAATCACTCTAGTACATCTTTTCGTTTTTCTGGGATATCAATATTTTGGTTAGCTAGAAAAAATTGGAAAAAGCAGAGTGATGGAAAATAAACCTTAATGGTTAAGCCTGCATCTTTTATGTACACTAAGATGTATGGGGTTGCATGCATTATAGTACATGTTGTAGTTTGATAAGCCCATATTTCATGTAAGTGATTTTTATTCCAATATTTGTTATCCTTATCCACCATGATTGAGTGTATTTTCGAGAGTTTCTTATTTAAAGCGTCAATCTTTCAATTGGTCATTGCATGATAGCGTGATAAATGGATGTATTTGATATTGTGTTCCTACAATTGATTTTCTAACTCATTTGAGTTGAAATTGGTTCCATTTTTTATCAAAATTATATGAGGGAAACAAAATCTATAAATGATATTAGATTTGACATAACTAATTATGATTTTGGATCCAATTTCTATGAGTGGTATTTCCTCAGTCCATTTAGAGAAGATATCTATAGTGGTAAGGATTTACGTGAACTTCATAGCCATAAATAGGGGATATGGTCCAATAACATACATCCCCCATGTGTAAAATGACTAATTGTATTTAGTTATATGGTGTATGTTTAATGGATGATGGAATAAATTGGGATGAACATGGTAGGGATGACACTTCATAGTGAATTTTGTGAAATCATACAACATCGAAGGCCAGAAGTATCAAATCCATAGGATTTGATCATAGATCATATACCATAATTTGTGGTAACCACAAGATATTTTATAAAATTCATCTATAATAGTCATATCCTATTCCAAATATAAACATCTAAAAAAATACTATATCAAAGCCTCTATTAGTGAGGAATTTCTAGTGATTTATGCCATCATAAAGAGTGAAATTAGCCTCTCGTCATAAGAACTTCTCTCTTCCAACCCTTTCAGATGGAATTACTCCCTCTTGGAGATATTAAATAATAGGTTTCATTTATCCCACAGTATGACCATATGTCTCAAAGATGGGACATATTTAATTGATCTTGTCTACTCTGATCTAAAAAAAGGTTAAACCATTCGATGATTGGATATGATGATGACTATTTTTCCATATATTGTTCTTCCAAAGCTATGGATATATTATTGAAAAATCTACCTAAGAAGTATCTGATTTTTAGATTTGTTTCAATGTTGTCCCTGAGGGAAATTATGTCATCAAACCATGGTCATAATCACATCAGGAAATTATCTCCTCTTTTATGATGGAATAATCCCCAATAATCATCTTGATTATCAATTCTGAATCTCTCTTCCCCTATAGGAGGTTCTCTGGTACATGGAGTGCCAATTCCAAGCCTGTAAAGAGAGCCCAATATTTTTCCTCTTTGTTGGTATTTCCCATAGATAATAGGAAGGAGTATAGAAAAAATTCCTTTATCGAGGAGAAAAGAACAATTTTAACCCATTTTTTTAATCTTAGGATCTTCCATTCTCCTATATATTGAACTCCTGTGAGCACCGTAGAAATACATTTCCCTTGTTCGAGATCTATCAAAAATAGAGAAAATTTCTTCAGTACCCAGTTAAATATTTAATGACTTCTCTTCTGCAGATGGATTCTGAGAAAGGGAGACTACCCATGTATGGCCATTCACTATTTTCTGAGGCCCAAACTATATATGAACAACTCTGCAATAACATCCCACTATTCCATATATTTTCTTTTTATCATAGGAATACTAATGAAAAACATTAGTGGGATCATTGGAGAGAGAAAGTGAAACTCATGATTCTATAAATAGTTCCTCATCTTCTAAAGTAAAATTAATAATTCCATGAAAATATTCTCAATAACTAAATATTGATTCACTATATTGAGAATGTTTTCATTGAGATAGTAATGTCTATTTTAATTCCTAGTATCATTTTTAATGGGAAAATCACCAATTTTTATCTCTAAGGCTATCATTTAAAGAATGAGTGGATTTCCTTCAAGAGGTGGCATCAATACTACTGAGACCAAGATTTATTTCTTGAGGACATAAAATGAATCTGGATAGTCATCGGTCTACTAATAAGTGACCCACTTCTTCATAAATATGGATAAGGCTAAACCCTTTATTATGAGGTTGTTATGAATTTTTTAATGTAGTCCAAGTGCCCATATAGTCCTCTTAACTCATTCATGTTTCAGGGAGGTAACATGACATTGATAGCTTTATCTTTCTCAGGAACCAATTTTATTCCACGATGGCACACAATGAATCCAATAAACATTCATGAGGTTATCCTTAATGTATATTTTTGGGGGTTCATCATCAGATAATGGTGTATAAGCTTAATGAATATGGTCTTTATGTTTTAAATGTTGTCAGAAAATTCCCAATATCATACCACTAGATCCAAAAAATAGTATTCGACCAAATTTCTTATGAAGGGGTTGAAGATGTGATTCGTGGCCCATTGTTATGTGGTGCTAGAATTCATGAAACCAAAGGCATTACCTAATAGAGGAATACAGTTTTGATCTAAATGCTATGGATTTTTCATCTCCTTAGTCCATCCACATTTGATTGTTCCCAGAGTACTCATCCATGAAGTAGAGGGTGTGGTAGCTAGTTGTTACATCAATCAAAAATTCTGTGATTGGAATTTCAAATGTCAAATTTGGGAAAATTCTAGTGATATCTCTAAAATCAATGTCAACTATGATTTTACCTTTCTTCTTTTTCATAGAGACCATGTAGGATAGCTATTTTGGGTACTACACCTCTTCGATGAAGTTGGGTTTGATGGGCTTTTCAATTTTAACCTAAATATTTGAGGTGTGGGTAGAGTGTGTCCTCTGGTCTACCAACAAGTATCCTTAGTGATCTTCTAGGAACCCCAAATGATGAGTGGATAATTTGTGTTCAAGACCAAGAATCTCTGTTTAATTCCATGAATACACATCCTAGCACTATTTTAAGAAGGTGGTATTTTCCATCGAATCTTTCAAAATCAAGGATGCACTAATTAGAGTGGGTTATGGATCTTCTATTGTAATGAGTTTATTTCCCTGAGATCATCCACAATGGTGGAGACGCCATCCTCAAATTTTGGAGGGGAATCCATGAGATCTTATCCTACTTCTTCTTCCTCTTTCTCTTCCACATCATCTTCCTCTTCATCGTGGTCCTCTGTTTGTACTTCTTCCAAGGGAGGAGATGATAAAAACATTTCCTCATTGGGAAGTGGGGAGTCTCTATTTGGACATCCGAATGATAATGAATATATTTTAGTGTCACTTGTTAGCATACATAATAAATGGATTCTTGAAGGGAACACAAGGTACTATGGATGGGTTTTTTCACATTATCATAATGTCATAAATGGTTCTTCTAGTTCTGCTAGAAAAACCAGTATTGTTTGAGGATTAGGGGACAGAATGAAGACATTTTCAATCATTCCTTCATTATCATCGGAAGGGTTGATAAATTCTTTTATTCCATGGTGATCAATAGTCATGATTGTAATTATGGAAGATTCAAAATTCATTCATGAATTATGTCCCACCCATTCTGTTTTACAAATAGGTAGAATGTAATATAAACTGTGATTCATGAGTGAGTTAGCTGGATTCATCTATAAGAAATTCAAGACCTTGATTCGGGTGATATCATTATCCATTGATTTCTTTGCATCATTTCGAATGAACCCTACAACAATGTATTATGATTCAGAGGATTTTAATAGATATTTGTCACCATAAAATGTCCCAATTTGGCCATGGATATAATATTTGAGACATTGGTTGTATGATGAATGAATGGATACCTTCTGATGGAGCCAAAGTCTTCCTAGATGAACATTTAATATAGTGTCATGTAGGACCTGCATGAACCCTATGTTGGACACATGATCTATGAACATATATTTGAGTATGATATCATTAATAGATTCATTTTCATTCATATAATAACATTGTAACATCAGAGTAGAGTTAGACACGTATAATTCATTAATACTAAGTGGAAAAACTATCCAAACTAGGATGGGGTTAGCTCTTGAGCCATTATCAATGATAGATAATTATATATCAATATCATTAAACAATATAGTAATATAAAAGGGTCTAAATTTTCCTTGTATGACAGCATCATCAACTTGGACAGTGAAGGAAATGACTACATTGAATTATGAATGATCATTATATTCATAATGTAATTCATTATGAGTGACCTCAAATTCAATTCTCGAGTTCTTGATAATTCCATAGTGAGTACATACCTGAAGTATTTTGACAAACTCAGAGAATCCAAGATTGATATATTATCTAGAACATTTTCTAGTTTCATATATATGTTATATTATTGGTCCAAATTTCAACATTTTTGGAATGAAAAGTATCTTTTGCAGGCACTTTAGGAGCTGATGTTCTTGACATGGATGGACTATCTCTATGGGAAGGAGCTTGAAGTGCTTCTACTCTTGGTGAATTAGATAGGCTGGGACTACCCACCTTCCGAATAAGTGGTGGTGTATCCTATAACCAGTGATCCATGATAGGTATGTTATGGTAGACCCTATCATATGTGTAGGATGAACTATTTTTTTCTTGTTCAGCACATTTTAGATCATTCCCATGAGTTTCGGCTACATAAACAGTTTGAGAAGGGGTGTGGTTGAAGTAGATACTCCTATCACGACCCAATCATCCCATGTATCCTCAACCATGAAAAACTATTCCCCTAGTTCCCCAATCAAGCATATGGAAATTAGTTTCATACATAAAATCATATTTTGAGTAGGGATCTATTGAGTGAATAAAATTATAGGAACCAATGATAAACTCTTCATCTGATGATGATTCTCCCCAGAGGGTTGAATTTTGTTGTACCATTTGGAAGAGTGGTTCCCATTCTCTTAAGATGGTATAAATGAATTAGACAATGATCGATTAAAACATTGGCATTGAAACTAAATCACATTCTTATAATTTCTATTTAAAATTATGTTTGTGTCACTCCTTTAATGACATACCTTTAGAGGACTAGTATTTTGATGAAGCTATATTTTCTATAGCCGAAGATGCATGAGGAAATGTTTGTTGTTTAAACAATGTTTTTAGAATGGAATAAGTCTAATTGATTTTGTTTATCCTTAAAAACACTAAACATTTATGAATCCTTTCATTTAACTTTTTCTCACCCTCGATCCTCATATATATTGGTAACATAAACATATTCTACATAGGCAGGTGAATTCTTTATTTTCACATTCCTAGGAACAATCATAATTTTTAGAAGGTCTCTAAAAAACACTACTAGATGAGATGTCCCACAATTTGATAGAATAGCTAATATTTTGGAACGTACTCATCACCTTCATGGTTTGGCCTCATAGGATTTAGAAACTAGACTAGGATGTCTTCCAAAGATGATATGATGTAACCGAGGACATGGTCATTTCAAAAAGAATAGACCTTTATTTGAAACTCCTCAAACTGCCTCCATATCTAATCTATTTTATCATCTTGATTATGAGGTCATTGTATTTGATGCTCAATAGGTGGAGCCTTGCAGTAAGGTGATGGTTTGGAGGTAGGAGTTGGTACATGAGCCCACTTAAGTGCAATTTTAGCAACCTCTTCTTTTCTTATTCTTCTTCATTGAGCTAATGGAATTACTTGGAAACGGTTTTTTATTTACAATGGATTTCCTAGATATTTCTCAATTTTCCACAATAAAAAAACTCCCTTGTGTATTTTATAGGGATCAATGGTGTTCGCAACCCATCAAAGATTTTTTCTACACATATAGGTAAAAAGTATCCTTGAGGGAATGGAAGGTTCAAGGCCTAAGTTAATCATTTCCACCATGAAATGTTGTTTGAAACCCTTTCATTATCTTTTTTTAGTTCATAAGATCAATGATGTTATACTTTTGTAGCATTTAGATGAAATAGAATATGATCTTTTGATGGAAATCATCCCATCTAGAGAATGATCGAAGCTATAATTTCATATACCATAAAAAGGCTATCCCCTTCAATGATTGTATGAATCATTGGAGTTTTACTACATTATGATTTTCATGGGTCCCTCTCATGGGATCATAATGGGAGAATAAATGTACCAATCACTACATTTGATATCCAGAGCAGGTAAAACCAGAAATGTAGGATTTCTAAATTTTGGAAGAGGTGGTGTCAGAACTACCCATTTAGAATAAGACTTATTTTATAGTTGTATGGCTACACTCATTCCTTCTATATCTTTAAATTTATTTTTTAATTACTCAATATTGTTAATAAGAATTCAAGGAATTTTTGACTGAACCAGAATAAAAATAGGTCTGGAATATAGAGTCAGAACTTACGAAGTAACTAGAAGGAGCACTGGTGGCAATAGTACTGGTATCTTCCATTGGTAACAAATAATTTTTTTCATAAAATGATATTCCTTACTATGTTCTAGATGTGTACCCAGTGGAGGGAATTGTTTATCTTATATTTTGTTAATCAAATATATTGGTGTTTAACGCCCAATGTAGAGTTTACATTCCTTATCATATTTTTCTATTACAGATTTCTTTCTTTTTTGATGTGTGCCAACTTGAATATGATTTGAGGGTGTTATTGTAGATAATATATAGTTGGATGATTTCTTTTGATTAACTATTCCTTGAGTCTTCCCAACTCTCTCATTTCCTCCACTTACTGAGAAAAGAATTCCACTAGAAATTGGGATTTTCCTTCTCCAATGGGAATGAGAGACGTGGTATGACCCTTAATTTTTCCCTTATAAGGTTCCTTTAAAGGAGGTCGAGGTAGATTGGTTGGGCGGATAATCAATTTCTGTGCGAGCCTTTGGTTTTAGGTATTCTGACCTTCGGTCTTTATTTTAATGTGAATCATCTACTGTATTAGAACGTCTTATTTAGAATCCTCTAAATGTGTATTATGTTCTAGAGGTTCTTCAAAGATTGTATTTATAATATTCAAAGATTTTTAGTGAATAATAGGAATTCTATTGGAATATATACGAGATTCACAAATTCTATGTTCTCCATGAGACCAAGGCCTCTTCTTAGTTGGTTCATCGGTGGATGTTTGATTAATAGGGACCAAAAGGGAATTCTCGAAGAGTTCAGTCATGATCATTCCATGTGAATGTTCAAGATAATGGAATGGGAAAATTTATGAGGATTTACTCTGAGGAATCTACCATAATCGGAAGAGGATTTCTCCCTAGTGAGGAGGGAATTTTTGCGGTTGAAAAAGAACACATCTCTATGGGCTAGGGCTATTCCTATTATACACTCACAAATGTTTTGGATTGGTTTGATAACACCGAGTATTTGGTTAAAAAATACCTCATTCCTAGGGGTTGGGGTTGTTCCTGAATAACTGTGGATTATATTACTTCTCATGATCTTCTAATTTTATATATTCTAGTCTGAATGTTAGATGGTTTCATTATCCATCACTCACCCAAATCGCCCATTTCTAAAGACTTTTGTGCTATTTATATCATTTTATCAATATAATGGTTGAAAAAATATATGTGGTATGGAAGATCAATGATTTCAAATACTTAAGGAAAATGTATCTCAATGGATTTTTGTCTTATGGCCTAATGTTTGGGAAAGTAGTTGGGGGCCTTTTCCTATTTGGAATTTCTTCTATCATGAAATTTTTTTTAGCTGGCCTATGTAAATGAATCTTCATGATTCAAACTTTAGAAGGTTTCTCTAGCATGGGAGAATAGTGAAATGAAATGGTCCATGTACACTCTATCCACCAATATGAACACTATATGTGGTGTCTACAATCATTATTCGCAACCTCATTAATATATCATGGCATGCATGTTGAAGGGATCCATGATGCTTCTCTATCATCCCATATTAAGAATTGAGGATAGATGTCAATTCAATTTGGCACTGTAACCCTTATATCACCTTGAAATAATTTTGATAATTGTCATATGTTAATACATTATCATGTAAGAGATGAAGATTTTTCCATATGTTGAGGTATATAACATACATACAATCTTCCACCGACATCTTTGAAAGTTAGTATTGAGAGGTTGATAAATGCTAGGAAATAACAAGTATGTCTTCTTTAGATAGAAATTTCTTTATGTTTTGAAGATATTATTTTTCATCCCCAGAAGGATCCACAACCATGTCTTACTAGAGTGGATGCTTCCATATTATTTCACCAAATAATACGGCGTAGGTTGTGGTTTCCTCATATATATTATAAGGAAAATGACCCATGGTAGGCTCATCAAATGATCGTTTCCTTGGGTTGTCTTCTCATTAAGATAGGATATCACCTACTAGTTAAAAGTCATCATAAATGACTGGCCTTGCATTTGTTAGTGTCTTGTGATAAAAAAACATTCTCATCATTGCATTAACATTTGGATTATCCTTTCGACAATGAAAATAACTATCATGATGAGATGTATCATAGTGAATACTATCATGGTAGGGTCCACCATGATGCATTTTAGGAAGGAGAAGACCCACTTTCTCCTATTTCTTCTGGCCACATGGAGGGTTTGTGGTTCTCTCATCAAGAGGTAGGCTATTGAGATAGAATAAATTTTCCTAAATTAAGGCATTGTGATGAATTTCGGATAAGGACATTCAAAATTACATCTAATACCCCTATAATTTTGTAATGGGTGAGTAGGTTCTTTATCCGTGATTGATAAATGTCTGAGGGATTCACGAAATACACTATCTTATGATGCCAGTTTGTAGATAATGTTTTAGTTCTCCAACCATTCCTGATGAGATTCCATCTTGAACATTTTCATAGAGAAGTGGGAGCTATGTGTTTGCATACGAGGTCATTATTGGAAGGTGTTTTTTGTCTCCTTGGAGTAGAAATTTGAATATGAAAATTTCGTTTCATTAGTTATGGTAAATATTCTTGATCCTTTTATATGTATATTATGGGAGAGTTTATCTATGACCCTCTTGGATGATAGAAGAGATATTTTTCAACTCTAGGGTGTTATACTGATGAGGTACCCCCTTTGAGGGGACAAAGATATGTGTTCATCCATCGATTAATATTGTTGTCGCAGTGATAATATCTTGGAATGTGTGTAGGATGTGGGTAGGGATTTTCATATGCCTTTTTACCATTTCCAAGATATGATTGGCGACTTCAGCGACTGTAATTGGGATATATTTCCCCATTTTGTATCCAGATTATGTGTATTTTCATTTTCATGTCCTCCATTTCCAACCAGTAGATACTTATAGTACTCATGTGTGGGAGAAGAGAGTACATTCTTCCCTATACCTTCCATAAACACATGCCAACTAACTTCTCCATGTGCGACCTAATGAGCTACTGGTAGGCTAGATAAATGTGGGTAGGTGTATGAGCCTTCTCACTATTTTTCAATTAATATAGATGACAGATTTGTTTAGGGAATTCCAAATGAGTTTTTTGGTAGGCTTAGTGGGTGTAGGTATGTGAATTCTCTTGCTTGTAGGCTTCTGCCATATTTGGTAGGTGGGTTCCCATGAAATACACTATCACAAGTTTTATAGGTGTAATAATGAAGGTGAATTGGTGTATGTTTTTGCTCCTTATTTTCCACCAAACTAGGTTGGTGAGATTCATTGGATGGGGAAATGGCATGAGCCTGTTCCATATAGGTCCGTTATTATCCTTTGTGGGCTGTCTTTCATTTATGGGTTTGAGGGACCTGGGCCGAACAGTCCAAGGTGACACCCTCATCATGTTGAGGGTTCACCACCTCATGACATTCAGGATAGTGATTTTTGGATGGAGACTCTAAGAAATACCCTTGTACCTCCAGATCTAGTTCTTAGATAGCCTCCTGATCCATCTCCTGAAAATATGGGTGGAACTGATCATTTTATTATGATGATGGTGGTCGAAACTGTCTTCTTCAAACAACTGGTCATCATTAACCAGACTATTAGTGGTGATGGATGTGCTAGAGGGCCTTTCCGTCAGCCTCCAACGTTGATATTATACCATTTTGATGGTGCTATCAGACCAATGAGTCTGATTCCCAGTGTTAAATATGTTAAATCAGTGATGACATACATTGTGCGGAGGAAGATCTAGCCTGAGTAGTATCCAGGTAATTCATTAGTGAAAAAATAATGGAATACATTTTAATGAAGGGTGTTTTTTATATGATGTGGCTAAGAGTATAAAACATCAATGATCAATAAACCCCTTTTAATGAATCATATTTTTGGGTGAAAAAATTCATGGTTTATTTCCCTATCATGTCCTCATTTTCATTAAGAATTAATGTGTCCAAATAGGTAGGTGACACTATCATATTAGTTAATGATTAATGTCAGGTTCCCCATTTTTTGTTTCCCTTGGATTTTGTGCCCTATAATGGTTTTTTATATCCGAATGGTTTCCAAGGTGTTAAATTTTTCAACCTGAAACACACAACAGTTCAATATCCATAGGGACTTGCTTTTCATAGGCTGGTGCTCGTTGGGGAATTTGATCCATAGTGTTTAAGAACATGAATTGTTCAAGAGGATTAGATGTCAGTCTAATCACACCCTTTTTAGGGGAATATTTTCTTAATATTTGACTCTGTTACAGATTTAAAATATGGTCACTAATTAGTCATTAATTCCCATGTGTTATGTGATTTATCCTAATATTATCAATCAATTTTTAGCATGAGTGGAATTCTGAATAATCTAAATAAATTCAAGGTTCTTCCTGGATGTATATATTTGTATGTATTTGAGGATTGCATTCATGGAATTTACTAATATACTAATTGGAAATTCCTTGGTCATTATTATGTAGATGCTGGTTTTATAGCCACATGTGGGATACTTTGGAGTTTATTGTCATCCAAGTAGATGAATGTCACTCTAGAGTCTATCATAATTTTACGAAGATGATAGTTTTATTGATGTTGATATCAAACCAGTAAATGGTCTTCTTATGTATCCTTGTGAATAGAATATTGACCCATGTAGTTTATTGGCACTTAACTGGGAACATTATACATTCTCAGGTCATGCGATGAGGGCCCAACTCAACAGTTTAAAATTGTGTGGAATAGGCGTCTAGTCAAATAGATCATAGTCAATGTTTAGTGTGGGACTTCTAACAAAACAGCCCAAGGAAAATGGATGGGATATGAGTTTACATGTAAAATTAGATGATGATAGTGATATGGAAAAAAATAATAGGTTTGATTTTGGATGTTGGGTTTGAACCTCATGATTGTTTCCTACGTGTCCCATTTGAATGGGAGTCAAATCCCATGTAGATAATTAGTAACAAACCACTACTATGGCGGCCCTCAAGTGTTCATCTCGCAAGAGAGTATGGCCATTTGAGATGATAGGATGAGGCTTACTCTTAAAAATGATATCCTCTATGATGGGACCATGAGGTTCTCTTCACTCAAGGTGATTTGTGGTCTCATCAAGTGGTTTACACATGAGGAGGATACCCAGATGGAGGGAATTATGATTGAGGATTATTCTTGAGGAGGATTCCCATGGATCCTGGACCCTGAGTGGGTTTCCTATATATCCTCGTTAACATGAATTATAGGTCCCGTAGTTTAGTCATTTGGGTGCATTTTGTGGTTTTAATAATCGTTATTATCTTCCATTACCATGATATTCTTTCTCAGTATGAGAAACAAGAGGAACTAGGTGATACGAAAACCCACACACTATACATATTTCACTGGTGGAAGAGTTCATGGCTATGGGGGAAGCGGTCGGGGATACAATGGATGAGGTTGGGGCTATGGAGAAAGAGGATGAGGCTAAAAAACATCCCTATCATAACATTACATTGGATGAGAGTCCAAGGTAAAATAATAATGATGTTTAAGGATGCATTGGGGGAGTGGATAATGGCTGAAACCTTCCATATGAAAGGCTAGTGGATTAAACGAGGATAGCTACCCTAAAATCAATTCTTCACATAGAGAAGGATATAATTCCATATTGAAAAAAAAGTAAGAGCGACCCTTACTCCCTACTAGGAACTGGAGGATTGGGGTCTCAAAGACGATAAGGGTTAGACAATGCCCAAACCTTAATCCTCCAGACTAGGAACTCCCCAACACTATCCATAGGATAAGAGTCCACATGAACATAGGGATACATACCCACATGCACCCTATGAACCCTGACCAGTCAACATAACAAGTGAGGGGAATCTATGACCATTTAAATACATACCCAAATGAAAGACATGCGTGGGTGACACTCATCCATGTTTTGTAAATATAGGTGTCTCAAGGGTGGCTAAAGATTGGCCACTTTTAGACAAGATAACAATGGATAGAGGATCCCTTTAATAAGATAATTTGAATGGGTTCTTGTAACTCCCTGACCCCAGTTACCCAGAGTCGGTGCATTATTACATAACATTGGCATGATCACAAGAAAGATCAAGTTTCGAAAGAACCATTAGTTTAGTAGCCTTGGAATAACTAGATACATTAATAAAGATTAAATTACATCATAAAATGAAAACTACAACAATATAGTCTCCATAGTCCACAATATTATACCCTCATAATATCCCTACAGGCCATTCATAAATTACTTCTTAACATCCTGGGAAAAATAAAACATAGAAAAGGGGTTAGCTCAAATGCCCAGTAAGGATAAAAATATAGCGGAAACATTCTTAAATAGGAATAAACATTTAAGGCAATGTATAACTAAACAAAATACTTTTAAACTTGAACATCAATATAGTTTGGAAATAATT
This sequence comes from Viscum album, assembly GCA_963277665.1. Classification (NCBI taxonomy): domain Eukaryota; kingdom Viridiplantae; phylum Streptophyta; class Magnoliopsida; order Santalales; family Viscaceae; genus Viscum; species Viscum album. The sequence goes on from OY728128.1 coordinate 1,134,959,545, forward strand.
AAATGAAATAATTCCATTTACTTATTCACATGAATATTCTACTAATCGAATATTAACATGAAATATCAATAACCACATTTATAATGATGGAATGCATAATGCCATACTATAATAAACACATTTCCAAGGGATCGTGCCAAGACTACAAATAAGATTTTTCCAAGGCCTTATGCCAAGACACTAGTTTGTCTCATGAGACCTACCGATGCATCGAGGATCTATAGAGGGCTCCACCCATCACATACTAAGTCCAATTCATTCCTCATATGGAATTTTTTAAACATAACATAACCATTCATATTAAAACTAGCATACGATATGTCAATACATTATCCACAAACCATGAATGGTATAAAAATAGCACATCCACAGTCAAACATTACTCATTAGATACAATATGAAAGATTGTATTGTATCATATTAACCTGAATTGATAATGATGAAGTATATTGACATAGATTAAAATAATCATCAAAACAATTAGAGTGAAATATCCCCCTTTTTCATGAAATTATTTAAAAGTCACACTATTTATCAAGAATCCAAATAAAATAGATTTTAGAATAAAAGTGTATCATACCACTTTGAAACTTTTAAAAGCAATTTTTATTTTAAAACATTAATGTCCATATAAATAAATCCTTAAAACCATTTTTAAAACATGGACATTAATGAGAAATATTTAGAATAATCAGTCTATAAAACATTTTAAAATGTCATTTTAGTTAGAGTTCCTATCCAAAATAGAGATACTTGAATAAAAATAATTGAGGAACTAAAAACTTTTTAATATCATGAGAATATAGGTATTAATGATATATTATGTCAAAGTACATTATATACACCATATAAAAGTGATTTGGTGTATAACAACAAACAAGTCTCAATGGAATGTAAATTGAGATGAATTCTCTTATAAAGCCCATATCCTTAGGTTAAGGATAAATCAATGAAATAATTATGTGTTAAAAATATAATTACACTCAATATGATTGGATATTTAGTGTAAATCAATCAGATGACATTCACACATAATCTTGTAAAAACAACACCAATGAATTGGATATTTAACTCAACAAATGGATATTGAGTTAAAATTAATCATATCAAGTTCATACAGATAAATTGAGAAATTAAAAATGGATTGATTATGTGTATAAAAATTATATCCATATTAAGCGGAGTGGAATTTATGACATAATCAAATGAATAGTGATTCTACACATAATCTTGTCGTAAAATAATCAATGAAGTATGCGTAAAGTTGAATGAGTGGAAATTGAAATTTCAAATTCCCTTATTGATTTGGTAACATAGAAAACATAAACCCATGAAAGAAGGATCATACAATGATGATTTAAATATAAATTAATTAATGTATATTATACAATGAATACAAACATGGGCAGCACACACAACACATTTAATAAATAAGTGGTGAATAATGAAATTCTCACAGAATAAAAAATGAGATAAGATACCACTTACCTTGTACTTTTACATGGATGGGGTAGGTTGAACTTTTGTATAATGGTGAAATAATTGTTATTAAATTATAAAATAATCATTTACATTAATATGATATCATATATGATCTTTTAACATTGATTTGTTAATAATATTTTAGAATTATCGTCGTTTCATGTCTTAACTTTCCCATTTTCTTTTATATGTTTTGTTATGTAATCTATGTTTGTTATGGATAGGATATGTATTATTAATATCAAAAATGATATTAAGTACTTAAATATTATTATTAATCATCAAATGAGAATTATACTTGAATGGATACGATAGAGAATGAATCTCATCGCGTTCGTGGAGACGGTAGTCCGTATGTACGCACGAGCGACAATATCATTCTATTGATATTCAAATTATATATAATTGGATGGTATATCATATACTAAGAATCATTATAATGTTATATTTATTATTTACATGAATTACAAATCATTATTATATCCATCCAAATAATAATATATTGAATAAAAATTACACCACGATGTGGAGACGGTAAGCTGTATGTACGCACGTATGGTGACATGTCATTCAAAGGATGGATAGAATACCTAAATATGGTTGTACCATGTTTATAATAAAATAATATAATATATAATATACAGTATTATTTATTTTAGAATGGTAATAACAAAGATCGAAGAAGTGGAAGAAGAAAGAAATTTGAAAAGGGGTGGTGAAATCATTACCTCTCCTTTGTGTACTTCCTTTTGATTTGATCAAAAGGGCTCCATAGGTTGGCTTTATGACTAATGTATGGACTCTAGGATGATGTTAGGGAAGTTTAGAGAGTATTTGGGAAGAGGTTGGCTGAACCAAAAGTCTTTTAAGGTGTGAATTAATGAGAAGGGGGAATGCCCTTTTATAAGTGGGGTGAGGGGAACCTTTGGAAAAGCTAGAAATATTATTTTATAATAAATTCATATTTGGTTTATAATGTCTAAAAATTAGATTATTTAGATATTAAGGTGATTATGGGTCGAAAAACACTCAACCAATAGAATTTAGGCAGGTTTGGGTCATTATTTTAACCTTATCTTTTAGTTTTAGCTCTTAGTTAATTAGTTTGACACTTACTCTGTCACTTTGTATTTTTATAATATATTGTTAATAAACATACTATATACCTCCAAGTGACCTCAAAGTGGTCCATTAATGATACAAATATCTTTATATACATCTATTGTATGAAACATTGATTTTTAGGATTTGAATATAAATTAATAATATAATATTTGTTTTAAAAACTATTTTATGTCAATTTTGACACTATTGGGTATTTTTTTTGATAAATTCATAAAATAATTATAACATAGAACAAAATTTATACAATCAATAATAATATGTAATAGTAACCTATTAAATTAGTGTAATTCATAAAAAGTCTCAAATGACATTTAATTTGATATTTACAATATCAATTATTTTAATATTTCATTAATTAGGTAATTACTGCATCACCATTGTGTCATATATAAATTAAATTATTTAATGTCTAAAAATTATAAATAAAATACCATTATGTAGGAAATATTTTTATCTTTCTAATTAATATTTAAAATCGAATTTACCATATGTATAACCCTATATTATAAATGTTATAGTAAATAAACTTTGGTTTTAACTCATTTAACTCTTCTTTGAATTAAAAAATAATAAATGTCCTAATCTAATACAAGTGGACATAAATGATTATATTTTAACCCTAAGGTTGTTTTTGGTAGAGATAAACTTTTACAATAGAATTAGGACATCTGTTAGGGTAATATTAATATCATTTTACCCTTAATTACCCTATTTACTTTTAACCGTGGTAAATAAAAGTAAAAATGATACAATTCACCAAAAATTATTTTCATCTCATTGAACAAAAATTTACTATTTTATATTAATAGTGTCTCTCTTATTTTCTAAATTACACTCACAGAAGCGGTAAAATTATGTTTTATGAAAAATCCAGTTTTTTAACTACCACTTAGTTGTTTCACTATTCATCAAAAAATGAATGTTTCTAGAAAAATACCAAAAATTAGGCCTAAGAAATATTTGATATTATGAATTCATAAATGATGTCTATTCTACCAAATTCAAAACATATCATTTGTAGTAATTAATTTAAAAATTAATTCCCATCGTCAAAACAAATAGCATGTTTTTAAGAGATAATTACTATCAAAAGATTGACACTTGTTTATGTCCGGTATAAATATGAAATTACATCCAATGACCAAAATTGTATTAAATGGTAAAAATATATTATAAATTTACTTTAAAACCAATGATATTAATAATTTATCACTATTAATTATTTCTATTAAAAAAGTTGTTTTTAATTAAAATTTAGTAAATTTCACTATTCATCAAAATATGAAAGTTATCCAAAAAGTACAAAAATTTCACCCTAAGTTAATTTCGATATTACAAATCCAAAAATTAAATCCATTTCGAATGATAAAATTTAAAAAATTTCAAAATGTAGGTATCACTATTCATAACGGCTTGTCTGATTTGTATTGGTGTGTTACCATCTCGAAGTTGCGTACAATGCACGTCATTGCATTATTCAATGGGAAACGTACCGTGGAAGCTTGAGGTGTTACATTCTCCCCTCCATCAATAAATTGCGTCCTCATAATTTTTTTAAAATTGGGCTTGAGAATATAATGGAAAGTCCCACATCAGAAAAAGAGTCAATAGAACTATCACATTAAAATAAAGGAAGAGAGGTATAATGGTCACCCAAGATAACCAATACTAGGATTCCATGTAGGAAAACATGGATGTGGATGATAAACTAAGTGTTAAGTTCTGATGGAGAGGGATAGAAAGCATGATTAGGATAAAGTTAACAATAAGAAAATCATAAACTTTTGTTGGGAGAAACGGTCATTAGTCTCCCAGTAGGAAAAGTAAAGGAACGACATTTTTTGTTTTAAGTTACATTACATAAGGACGAGGAATTAATTTATGATATTAACTAATAACATAAATAGAAATACTTACTTTTTAAGTATAGTTTGATTCATTAATAAATTTATACAACTAACTCATTTTTTTAACAATGTGTATTCAAGAATACTTGGTCACAATGGAAGAGCTAGAATAAACTTCTATAGAAATACATGATCCACGTAGGATAAACTATATATTTACCTTTTCTTTATAGATTAATCAAAACCAAAATGGTTAGTATAATATCTGATGATCCCCCAAATGGTGTTTCATTAGAGAAAAAAAAACCCTAATCTTAATTTCTAAAATTAAACCATCAATACCCAAAAGTTAAATAAATACCATTCAATAATAAATTTTCCTTAAAATCCTTCAATATAATCCAAACTAATATTGATACACAAAACATATAAGAATGTGGTCTTACATGTTAAATTGAATCTCCAAATGAAATTAATTACTCTTAATGTCACATACATAAAAGGTAATTAACCTAATCATTTCCATAAATAACCCAAATCACTATAAATCCACAATAATAACATATATAAAAATCCACCATTACTCCTCAAATGAAATCCTATACTATTCTATTTTCATTGGGCATATAGTGTTCACCACAAAGCGAACAACTTCCAAAATAACATTTATTACATAATCACCAAATAATTTTCCTATAATAAGGTTCTTCATTTGATAAGACATAAAATCCCAAATCAAATTATTTTTTATCAATAAAATAATTTAACTAAAAATAATAGTCACACTAACTAGGGAAATCACGTAGTCCAGTGGTAGGTGATATATCCCAATCGCACTTTGGTTGTGGGTCGATTCCCATAGCTTTGTCCGACGCGATGGGTTGTCACACAGTCTCCGTGTTGTCCTTTATCAAAAACTATATTTTATAAAATTTACATAGTGAGATAAATTCTTCTCAATAACCATAACATAATTTAACCACAAATCCTATCTCATACCTTGCATTTTCATCCCAAATTATTATAACTTATAATTTCCTCGAACCCAACGATCATATAAATCCAAATGGATATTTGTAACTATACCCACAAGAGAAAAGATAATTATTCCTCAAATATCATTCTCACATGGAAGACTGCAGGGTTAAAAATACAAGAGAAAATTATTCCAAAGTAAACCCATCAACAAGGAGCACTAATAATTTTTAAAAATTTCTCCAACCATTTATTTCCACATAGCTTCTTCTTTGACCAAGAAAATATCCTATAGAATAGGGAATTCACTCGGGTAATTGTCAGGTCCCCTACATTTATGGAAAATTACTATAAATGGATTATTGGGACCATTTTTATCTTCTTCCATAGTACTCTTCATTTTTATTCAGCAATTCATCAATTTATGTCCTTCCTTCTTGCACGTAAAGCATTTCATTGTCCCATTGATACACTTTCCTGGGTGTCCCCTTCCACATTTCCTACAGGATGGAAATTGAGGATTCCTTTCTCCATGGTCTCCATTGCTGGAGCTCCTATCATTCATCACCTTTCTCTTCTTTGTTGAGTTCGGGAATTGGTTAATATATATATTTTTTATCATATGTTTGGAAAATTGATTTGAAATAAAGATGGTATCTTTTACACCTATCAAAATTCCATTTTTTTTCTCATTTCCTCCACCATTCCCACCTTGTACATCATTCTCAAAGTCACTATGACTTCCTTGGAATCCATCCATTGACTAAAACCAGAAAGCATTGTGTGAGTAACAGTAGAAATAAAATCATTTAGAGATTAACATGTTGCCATATTCTCAATTTTAAACACATTATAATTAATCACGGCCATTTACTCTCATCATATATATATAATACTTCAAATCGGATTGTAAAGAAAATGTAAATTATGATAAGCATATCCCCCGGGAGTGTCGTAACCAAGAGTGCAGCAAGGCCTGTTGTTATGCACCATTTCCTGTTCGAGTCTAGCTCAATGTGGTGTTTTCAGGTGTTACGCCTAGGTACATCTGTGCCAGAGCCGCCTCTACCTACTCGTATCCAGATAGGTATGTATTTCTCGGGAAACTCACAAAATATCTACAATACCAAAATTCTAGGAAGTTCTTCAATACTAATCCTCGAAATTCATCTTAGGTCTACGTGCTCTAATCATAGTTTATCTAAATCTAGCTTCCAAGGTTTGTACTAAACTTCCTCTGATACAAACTGTAACGCCCCGACCCCTGTTACCTAGAGTCAGTGCATTATTATATAACATTGGCTTGATCATAAGAAATATCATGTCTAGAAAGACCGATTAGTTTAGTATCCTTGTAATACCTAGATACATTAATAATGTTTACATTACATCATAAAATTAAAACTACAACAATATAGTCTCCATAGACCACAACCTTATCCCATCATATTATCCCACTAGGTCATTCATAAATTACTTCTTCACATCCTAGGAAAAATAAAACATAGAAAATATGTGAGCTCAAATTTCCAGTAAGGATAACAATATAGAGGAAACTTTCATAAATAAGAATAAACATTTAAGGCAATGCATAACTAAAACAAAAGCCATTTAAACTTGATCTTCAACATAGTATGGAAAAAATAAAATGAAATATTTCCATTTATTTATTCGCATGGATATTCTACTAATCGAATATTCACATGTGATATCAATAACCAATTTCATAATGATGGAATGCATAATTCCAGATTATCATAACCACATAGCCAAGGCCTCGTTCCAAGACTACAAATAAGATTTTGCAAAGCCCTTATGCCAAGACACTAGTTTTTCTCATGATACCTACCAATTCATCGAGGAGCTATAACGGGCCGCACCTGTCACTTACTAAGTCCAATGCATTCCTCATATGAATGTTTTTAAACATTACATAAACTTTCGAATTTTAACTAGCATATGAAATGTCAATACTTTATCCATAAACCATTAATGGTATACAAATAGCACTTCCACAGTCAAACATAACTCATTCGATACAATATGTATGATTGTATTGAATCATATTATCCTCAATCTAGAATTATGAAGGATATTGACATAGATGAAAATAATCATCAAAACAATGAGAGATAAATATCACCCTTTTTCTTGAAATTATTTAAAAGTCACACTATTTTTCTAGAATCTATTTAAAATAGATTTTAGAATCAAAGTGTCCCATACCACATTGAAAACTATAAAAGGAATTGTGATTTGAAAACTTTAATATCCATATATATAAATCCTTAAAACCATTTTTAAAACATGGACATTAATGAGAATAATTTAGAATAATCAATCTTTAAAACATTATAAAATGTCATTTTAGTTAGAGTTCCTAACCAAAAGAGAGACACTTGAATAAAAATAATTGAGGAAATAAAAACTTTTTAATATCATGAGAATAAAGGGATTCATGATATATTATGTCAAAGTACATTATATACACCATATAAAAGTGATTTGGTGTATAACAACAAAGAAGTCTCAATGGAATGTAAATTGAGATGAATTCTGTTATAAAGACCACATCATTAGTTTAATGATAAATCAACATCATAATTATGTGTGAAAAATATAAATACACTCAATATGATTGGATATTCAGTGTAAATCAATCAGAAGACATTCACACATATTCTTGTAAAAACGACACCAATGAATTGGATATTTAACTCAACAAATGGAGATTGAGTTAAAATTACTCTTATCATGGTCATACCGATGAATTGAGAATGTATCAATGGAGTGATTATGTGAATCAAAAGTATATCCATATAAAGGGGAGTGGAATTTATGTCATAATCAAATGAATAGTGATTCTACACATAATCTTGGAGTGAAATAATTAATGAAGTATTCTTAAAGCCGAATGAGTGGAAATTGAAATTTCAAATTCCCTTATTGACTTGGTAACATACAAAACATACACCCATTATAGAAGGATCATAAAATGTTTATGTAAACATACATGAATTAATATATATTACACAATGAATATAAACATGGGCAGTACACACACCACATGTAATAAATAAATGGTGAACAATGGAATTCTCATGGAATTAAAAGTGAGATAAGAAACCCCTTACATTGTACTTTTCCTTGGTTGGGGTAGGTTAAAATCCTGTATAATGGTGAAATAATTGTTATTAAATTATACAAGAATAATTTACAATAATATGATATCATATATGATCTTTTATCAATGATTTGTTAATAATATTTTAGAATTATCGTCGTTTCGTGTGTTAACTTACTCATTTTCTTGTACATTTTTTGTTATGTAAGACATGTTTTGTTATGGATTGGTTGTATCATATTAATATCCATAATTATATTATTTCCTTAAAAATTATTATTAATCATAAAATGACAATAAGACTTGAATTGATACGATGGAGAATGAATCTCATCGGGTTCATGGAGACGGTAGTCCGTACGTACGCAAGAGCGACAATATCATTCTTTTTATATTAAAATAATATATAATTTAATGGTATATAATATATGAAGAATCGTTATCATGTTATATTTATTATTTACATGAATTAAAAATCATTATTATTCCCATCCAAATAATAATATATTGAATAACAATTACACCACGATGTGGAGACGGTAAGCTGTACGTACGCACGTCTGGTGACATTTAATTAAAAGGATGGATAGAATACTGAAATATGGTTGTACCATGTTTATAATAAATCAATGTATATATAATATACTTGATTTATTATTTTAGAAAGGTAATAACAAATATAGAAGAAGTGGAAGAAGAAAGGAACTTGAAAAGGGGTGGTGAAATCATTACCTCTTCTTCGGGTTCATCCTTTTGATTTTATAAAAAGGGATCCTTAGGTTGGATTTTTGACTAAAGTAAGGCCTCTAGGATGAAGTGAGGGAAGTTGAGAGGTTATTTGGGCAGAGTGTTTTTTATCAAAAATCCTTTATGGTGTTAATTAATTAGAAGGATGAGTTCCCTTTTATAAGAGGGGTGAGGGGCACCATTGGAAAAGCTAGAAATATTATTTTATAATAAATTCATATTCGGTTCCAAATGGCTCCAAAGTGGATTATTTAAAGGTTAAGGTGGGTATGGGTCGAAAACCACTCAACCAATATAATTTAGACATGTTTTGATCATTATTTCAACCTTATCATTTAGTTTTAACTCTTAGTTAATTAGTTTGACACTTACCATGTCACTTTGTATGTTTATGTTATATAGTTAATAAACATACTATATACCTCCAAGAGACCCCCAATTGGTACATTAATGTTACACCTGTAATGATATAAGTCTCTTGGATGATCCTTATATTTTTAGGATTTTAATATTAATTAATAATATAATATTTTTTTAAACTCTTTTATGATAATTTTGAAACTATTGGGTATTTTGTTTTTTATAAATTCATAACAGCTTCTTACTTCGAACAAAATTTATATAATCTATAATAATATGTAATATTAACCTATAAAATTAGTCTAATTCATGAAAAGTCTCAAATTACATTTATTTTGATATTTATAATAACAATTATTTTAATATTTCATTAATTAGGTAATTACTGCATCACCATTGTGTCATAAATAAAATAATTATATAATGTCTAAATATTATAAATAAAATACCATTATGTGATAAATCTTTTCAGATTTCTAATTAATATTTACAATAGAATTTATCTTATGTATAACCCTATATTAAAAATGTTTTTGTAAATAAACATTGATTTTTACTCTTTTAACTCTTCTTTGAATTAAATAATAATAAATGTCCTAATCTAATACAAGTAGACCTAAATGATAATATTTTACTCCTTAGGTTGGTTTTGGTCTAGATGCACTTGTCCAATTGAATTTGGACATGTGTTAGTGTAATATCAATATCATTTTTACCCTTAATTACCATATTTACTTATAACCATGGTAGATAAAAGTAAAAAGTTAATATTCACCAAAAATTATTTTCATCTCAGTGAATCACATTTTACTAATTTATGTAAACTGTGTCTCTCATAATTTCGAAATTACACTCACTGAAGTGGTAAAATTAAGTTTTATGAAAAATTTAGTTTTTTAACTACCACTTGGTTGTTTCACTATTCATCAAAAAATGAAAGTTTCCAGAAAAATAACAATAATTAGGACTATGATATATTTGATATGATTAATTCAAAAATTATTTATATTTTACCAAATTCAAAACATATCAGTTTCATTAATTAATTTAAAAATTAATTCCCGTCGTCAAAACAAGTAGCGTGTTTTTAAGAGATAATAACTATCAAAAGATTGGCACTTGTTTATGTCTGGTTTAAATGTGAAATTACATACAATGACCAATATTGTATTAAATGGTAAAAATATATTCTAAATATACATTAAAACCACTCAAGTTAATAATTTATCACTATTAATTATTTTGATTAAAAAATTTGTTTTTAATTAAAATTTAGTAATTTTCAGTATTCATCACAATATGAATGTTATCCAAAAAGTACCAAAATACCACCCTAAGATAATTTCTATATTACCAATCCAAAAAAGAATTCAATTTCAAAAGGTAAAATTTATAAAATTTCAAAAAGTAGGTATTACTATTCATAATGACTAGTTTGATTGGTTGTGGTTTCTTAGAATCTCGAAGTTGCATACAATGCACGTTATTGCATTATTCAAATGGAAATGTACCATGGAAGCTTGGGGTGTTAAAATTCTAAAAGGGTGACTTATGTAGGCCCTCAATATAGGATCATTACATAGTTCTTCCATGGAGGCGGGTTGCGCAAGTTCTAGGAGTAATTAAATTTGGATTACACATGGGGCATGGGCCTACATGAGTTGGATATTCCTCTATTAATATCCTTCTGAGGTGGAAACACTTGGATGATGATTTAACCAAAACACCCAAGATCTCCACTGATTTTCCTAAAAGGGTCTCATGTTGGTCCTTGATTATGGATAGGGACCTTACATAGGTGGTTTTTTCTTAGGGGATAATGGTCCTCATGAAGGTGTCTTATGTCGTTATAACCTTAGGTTACATTGATCTTTCTTATGCCCTTAATTATCCGTTGTCTCTCATATTTGGAGATCTACCTTTAAAATTTCAAGAGATTTGACGAATGGGCAACATAATGAGATATTTGGGGCATCATTCTATTTTTTATTTGTTCAAATAAGGTGTCCAAGGGTCTTATTTATTGTCATATAGGGGAACTGGTCAAATGAATTTGTCAGAGTAGGTTCACTACATGGGACCTCAGTGTAGCTATCCTATGAAGTGTTTTAATTATTGTTGTGTAGCACTGGATTTCAGCATAGTTTTACTACATATATATTCCATGTTGGTGGTTGTGCCTTATAAGCAGTACAAGAATAATTTGTTGTGGCCCATTGGTGTGTAGGTGTTATACACACAGGTCTATTGGGATATGCCTCATTTATTATATAAATATCCCTTGATACATTAACATGTTTAATATTATCATCATGATCATTTTCCCTCATTTATAAATAGGATGTTTCAACTAAATCATTTACCTTTTGAATACAAAATAGAAGCATTTATGACCACTATTTAAAAGAGATAAATTTTATCTCTAAAGACTATATTAATAAAATCCCTAATTATAGTGGAGGAAATTTTAATGAAAAATTGGAATAAATATAACCATAGTGCCTATACCACATATGGATGACTGCATTGGGTATTTTATCACATTTTACCCTCAAATGATAATACCCAATTCTATGATCAATCATGGAAGAGTATCGATCTCCTCATAAATGATTAATCAAATCAATGATGTAGCGTAGAACATACTTTTACAAGATAGTAATCCTGTTATTCTCTCTATAATCCATACATGTTCAAAATTATTTATATTTATTAATTAAAAATGAACTAGTTCCGCCCATGGAGACACATATTTCCAAATAATTTCAATGTTTTTATTCACATGGATTTGTTTATTCAATTTATTAAACATAATTTGGTAAATTATATAAGGATTATTTGAAATAGGTGTAACTGTATGGATTATTTCTCTTGGAAAAATTACTTAACTACTTTGATAAAGACCAAAAAATTATTTTGGAATGACAAAAACTCCAAAAAGTTTTAATTTCATCAATGTTTAGTTTCTCAATAACAATTCAATAAAAATATACTTCATGGATTGTGAATATGATATTCAAGATAAATATAATGTATATTGTATGTTTTCATACATCTCTAGAATGATAAATGTTTATAGTTTCATTGAAAATATGAATTGTACCCTCCCATCCTTATTAATATAACTGAGATCTATATCAATAGATCTATTCCATGTATAGAATATCATGATATCTAAATTATGTGAGAATCGAAAGATTTATATGATTCATATTCACACAATATTTGTTTATAGAGGAACAATGAACATTAGATAGAATCATCTCACCATTACGAATTATAAATCCTAAATCAATATATAGTCATTGGGTAGTTAATTCAATATTTTTTTTAAAATTCTTTATATATAAATGATAGGGTATACCTTAAATAAAATATCAAATCAACTCTTATAGAGTAGATAATAATTGCACCATTCACCATGTCACTCTCATAAACCACATCAGCATACATGATCAAATGATATTTATATTTTACATTCATATTAAGATATTAATCATTTAAATCATATTGATAAACCAATTTATTCATCCACTTGTTTTCATAATTCTTAAAATCCTTCCATCAAATTTATTAGAAAGTGGGTAGTGAAATAGATTCTATATTATTTTTAACTATTTCATTATCCATATAATTCATCACTTATTGACAATCAAAGGGGTTATTACCCATCCATTTACATTTGAATAACATATTATTTGCATACATGTAATTCACATGATGTTTTCTCTAATGTTTCTATTTTGTATATAGATTGAATTTCATTCCATCATGTAATCTATTGGAATTTTCATGAGGATTGATCCTCTAATTCATATCATAACTAATGTGATTATTGGAATCTCAAATTTCCATTTCCATATTGACTTCAAGTCAAAATATTTTTTCATTACTGCTATAGTCTATTATAAATAACTCTTTTTAGAGACATGATTTTAATCCACAATATATTTGATAAATTTATCTTTTAGGGTTATTGGTTAAAAATCATACCTATAATTTCATGTACATTTTTCATAAAAAATATCAATGGATTCAACCTATTTTATATTAATGAAAATAATTCATTCAAAATATTTATTATATTTAATATAATGGTTGTAGATATAAAAAAATATTCCTAAACACATCACATTCTATGGAGTCGATTTCATCATCATCTCTTGTAATATTAATAATTCACTTCCATTTAAAATAGTCTTATTCCAATAAATATTATTATGCCATAATTTTAATGTTATAGGAACTAGAGAAAAGAAAATATTTTCCAAATGGTGTTCATAAATTTATCAATCACCATTGGATTGAATGACATCACAAAAAAATGGGGGCTGATACCTCATGATAGAATCAGAAATATCTTATTCCCAACAACAATCATTTTCATGATCAGTGTGACTTGTAGCCATATAAACATTTAAGATAATAGATGAAGGATTTTTTAATATTTCACATACATAATTTAGTGGTTCAAGTGTCCAATACTGGTGTTGTCCGTCACATTGTTTGTTTGTTTAATTTCTTCATGTTCCATCCATTGTCTAATACAATAAATAAATAAATGTGTAAGAATCATGATAATATAATTAGGGTGAACTATCACATAATTCTTAAATATCATTAATTGGATGCATAAATCATGACATGTTGTATTTAATATATTAAGTGAGGTTTAACCTATGTTGTCCATGATCATTACCAAAACCTTGGAATTTTACAATGAACATAGATTTATCCATATGTGTATCACAAATATTTTAAATTCATAATCGCTAAATATTATCTAAACATATACTCTCATACCAACTATTGAAACCCAAAAATTTCATATTGAAATATTTCAACCATTTAATAGATATTGAATAAATTTCTAAATTATTCTACAAAAAAACTAAATTTTTTTATTCTTTTTGAAACTAAATAAAAATCATCTTATTTCAAGGAGATATTGAATAACTACCGTAAACACATTCCCATTTATTTCTTTATATAGATGTACCCTACATAAATGTATCTTTATAATCCTGTGAAAGGAAACATAATCAAAGGTGAGCTCATATGCCTAGTAAGGGTAAACCTATAATATATCATTTGATGGTCATATAAAAGAATGAGATGAGCATAAGGGTTTGAGATCATGACCATAAAATAAATTGTTCATACTGAATCTTTCAAAGATAATAAAAATGATTGGTATAATAATTTATTATCATTTCAAAATATATGAATCATAGGTTGGAAACATAATTATAAATAAATCATAAACCATATGATCATTTTAAAATTTTGTAATGATTGTATATGAATATAATCATTATATATGTTTCAATAAACAACTAAGAAAATCAGATCATATGAGATCAAGCCTCCCTGAATATTTCATAGATCTTAATGTATCATTACAACCATGTACATCCCATTATAGAATAAGAACATTGACTAATTTTCCATAGTGGATCTAAACATATACATACTTCCCATAACTATCTCATGAGATAAATATATTTACCCAATTCATTGTTGGTCTATATAATTCTGATCCCACCCATCAAATCAAGAAAACCATAAATATGAGTACTACATGATCTTAACAAATTGATCATATCATCACATCATAAATTGTGAAAATAAAACATGTTTCACAGACATATAATTGATGGATCATAACCTAACTCATAAAAAATAATTGGGTTTCATAAACATATAGTATTTATAAACTGTCTTCTGAAATAAAAAAATATAGTATCATTGGAAAATATCCCCAGAACAACATAATTAACATCAAACTATGTTATTAGAGTTGAATATTATTTTAAAGGAATTAGTGGAATTTTTCCAAATTAAAATTCCCTTTATTATTTTAAGTCACCTATTCAATATATAAAAATTTCCAAAAACCTTGTGAAAAAAAAAATTCATTGAAAAATACAGTGATTTATAGTAAAGTAAGCTTCAATAATTGATAATAAATTAAAATGGGAAATTATGAACCTTCCTTTTAAGATAAAATAAAATTAATCTTTAAAAATATTACTTCAATCTAAAAACCTTCCATATTTATCAAACATCAATAAGATTACATTTCATACATATTTTTATGATTCAAAAATGGGTAAAATGAATTTAATAAATACAGAGAGAATAAAAAATATTCTTCAAATCATATTTATCAAACATGTATGTTGAAGAATTATAATTTGAACAAAGAGAAAAATCAAGTATGTTTTTCGTAATAAATTCATTCTAGTCACTTGAGTAATTGAATATAGGAAATGAATAGAAAACATGTATTAAAAACTAAATAGTGTAGATGAATAGTAATTAGCTTTTTGAGAGGGATGACATTATATTTCATCACATAAAACATGATCATATACAATAACAATATTTAATGAGATTTTATCATAAAACAAATATAACATTGGAGACATTCAAATCACTCATCAAGAAAAATAGATCATTAAATGGATATTATATACCAATAATTTCATAAGAACTAACATAAAATAAATTAATTGATCAATATAAAAAACAAACACAAATGAGTAGTGAATATTACATGTGTCATTGGAATATAAATTTGACTTGAAAATACGTTTCCCTGAGTTCCCTTTCATCTAAATTACTATGAATCACTTCTCTAATATATACCTCAATTTGATATCCTATTAAAAACTATAGGCTTATAATTTTCGGAAGAAATGTTTCTCTAGAATGTAGATGAAGATATTTGGAAGATAATTGGGAAATGGTATTCCAAATAAATGGATTAATATGTGAAAATAATTTAGTGGAGGAGGTACAAATTTATAATTGTCATGAGAGGCACAATTGTAATTTTTTAATGTTTTAAAATAATGTTAACTCACATTTCCAGAAAAATAGATCCAAAGTGGACCATTCCCAAAAAAAATTTAAGAAAAAATGATGAAATATTTCTAGAAAATAATAATTTTTAAAATATTAAATCATTTCTTACCTTATCATTCAATTTTATCACCCAATAAACCTATTTTAACAATAAAGATGGTAAAAAATTTCTTTTGTTTTTAATATTCATTATAACCAAAAATAATATTCACAATATTACATATTATTAATTATAAAAATTCCATATATTAAATATAAATTATAAAATTAAATTCATAACATTTATAGAATTGAATTTAAAATTAAACCCACAAATATGATAAATATTTTTTTCAATGTATAAAGATCTAGAAGAATAAAACATTTTTATATCAAAATTTAACATAAAATCGATAGAAATAAACTTAATTAGATGCATAAAAATAAAATTGATCTAATATTACATTTTAAACCACTTAATATCAATATGAATCTTAGTATATACTTTAAATGGAAATACAATGTTAAATAAACATTTATTTTTTTACAATATACTTCATAGAATTATTCATATTATAAAATTATTATATTTTTAATAAAAAAAATTATAATAAATTTTATTTCAAAAATTATATTCATTTTTTAAAATAAAAATTATAAAATTATTATAAAATTAATTGTATTATTTTCTCACAAAAATAAATAAAAACAATTTAAATAATAACGTAGTTTTTAAGCACATAAAGACTTTAGTAAAATTATATTTACATTAGATAAAACACAATAATTGTTTTAGTGTATGTTATTATTTTTCATATTATTGGTTTAATGAATCCATTATAATAGTATATTATATTACAGTTTATTTAGACTTACGGTTGCATGAATCACAAGCTATTGAAATGATTAAATTTATTAAATATGAAATATATCAAAAAATATTATGTTTTTTCAATTAAATAATTTAAATCATAAAAATTCATTATTAATTATATAATAGTGGTTAGAGTGTCATATTGTACTTGGTCACCCATAATTCTAGTCATTATTATCATATAAAAAATATTTCCTCACCTAATCTATGAGTGGGAACTATAAATCTTGTCCCACCCATCACTTAATGAAAATAATACATATGTGTCCCAAAAGATCCTAAAATATTAATCATGTAATAATTTAATCACATCATAACCCATATAATGAATAATGGTTTATAAATATTTCTTCATTTCATCATAAAATAACCCATATAAATCTAATGGGTTTCAAAACTGTAACATCATAACATTATTATTCCTGGGAAACAAATCGGATTCGTAGAAGCATCCTTAAATCATCATCATCATATATAATATAGAGAAAGAATTTTTCAACGTTCAAAATGGAATACCCATAATGAATCAAAATAATATATCAATTATGGTGGCCTATAATAAAAATACAATTAAAACATTTTTTTCAATGTATGAAAACATGAAAAAGTATCCTTTTATTTCCCTATGATTTTTTCCAAAATTTACAAGAATATAGAAAAACTTTTATTCCTTGAAACAAAACCAGGAAACCATGTATAGTAGTCTTTATTGTATTTTGTGTTCATGACAGAAAAGAAAATCAATTCATATTATACGTGGTGTAAGACAACATTTTTTTAAAAAAAATTACAAAATATCAGAAAAACCGAATGATAAAATTTTTAATTAAAAATATTCAATTGAAAAAAATTTAAATAATTTTTTTGGTAATGAAAATATTTTTTAAAATAATTTCATGTATTGGTAAAAAATTCCATTATATTTTTTTCTAGTGCGTAGACATGGTTGAAAATTAGGTTGACTAAAGAGGAAATATAATCATTTTTTTGTAAAAATATATTCTTTGTGATATTAAGAGTAAAAGAGATGAAAATGGAAATATTAAAATAAAAAAAGATGAAATTGAGGATAATACAAAATATTGGGTGTAAATTATAATATATATATATTTTTTCTTTTAATAAAAAATTTAAATTGACAACCTCACAAAGAAATATAATTATCACCCAAAGTATTACTCCTTTGGATAATTTCGAAACAAAACCACCTTGAATAAAATAACATAAAAATAATCAATAAATATCATTTATATAATGGTATAGATGATATATTATATACTATATTATCTATTTAAACCCCATGAAAGTAACAGGTGGTGGATATTTCATTTGACTCACAGAAACAAAAGTGATATGAAAAACCATTACAACTTTTGTAATTTTTGTGTCAAAGCACCTTGGATAAAATAAATAGAATTGTAATATTAGATACCATTAATTAATAAGGATATATTATATATTTTTTAAGAGATTCAATACATTCATACCATTTATGTAAATAGAAAAAAATCATAAAACATGTTTCAATAAAATAATGTTGATACAAAAACCCCATTATGACAAGATCACTCTTTCATTATATGAATTCAAAAATATTTTATACAGTATATAATTATTATATATTGATTATATAACCATATCAATTTTTTACATATATACCTCAATATATCAATCCATTATACTATCCAATTATCCTTTTATTAATAATTCCTCAATAAATTCATTATTCTGGTTAAAACTACACTATTTTAAATGCATGGTTTAGTTTTTAAATTTCCATTATTAAATGATAATGATTGTTTCATCGTATTAAAAATAATAATAATATTTGGTCTATAATATTTAATCAATATGTAATCATTTATAATCATCATAATAAGATAATGATGAATAATTAAATAGGTCACTTCATTGAGACTATAGTATGTAAGTATGAACAATCAATATTTCAACATTTGGATGGAGGGAATGAAAAAATAACAATAAAAATTAACCATCACCTAATTATTATAATATTATAAATATAATATTTATTCATTAAATGAATTATTATTACAAATCTATGTAAATAAGAAGTGAAAATTATTTCACATAACATTGTAGAGGTAGTAGTCCACACAGACGCATTAATGATGAAATAATTTTCCGATAGATGGAATTATAGGATTGTATTAGAAATATTAAAAATAAAGAAGCTTAATTATGAAATAAAAAACATTTAATAATAATATAAATCAATGTAACCATAGATTAAATATTTTTGGATTAAACGGGATTCTTCGTATCAAAGAGATAGTAGTCTGCACATACGCAGAAGTGATGTTTTCCTATCCACTAGGGAATGAATGGATATGACAGAGTATTAATACATTAATAAAATATCATTTTCATATATTTAAGAATTTTATTTTATTATTTATACATGGAAATTTATGACATAGAAGAGTTGTAATTTTAAAAAATCATTGAAACACTCAGTTTAGAGTAATACATCTACACAGGAAAACTAACTCTATGGTACGCATTCAGTAATTAATGTCTAGTATTCTGTGAGTCAAGGTATTATATGACATCTGTAGAAAAGTATGAAATTTATTTGTTATTTTTTTGTTCAATCTAATGTATTAAAAATTTATAATAAACTAGGAAGTTATGGTCTACATTAATAAGTTAGGGGAGGGGTACCCTTGGAATTTATTAAAGTAATAAATTAAAATAAGTAAATATTTACATTAAATTATATCCAAATTAATATATTTAAATTATAGAATTATTATCTTCCTAAATATTCTCATCCCATAATATTTAGAAAATATTTGGTGATGTGTTATCATGTATCTCTTAGTTTTAACCCTTTCTTAACAATTTTTATATTTAATGGGGTTATCATTGTTTTTAACACAATATAAATTACAAAGGATATTAGGAAAGGAAAATTTACAAACATGTTAAAATATTTTTCTATTATAAAATATGTATAATTTTATTGGAAACATATATGGTAGTTATATAATTTAAATCAGTTAATAAAATATTACTTAACATAAGATATCATTTATGACATTTTTAGGAATATTATCAAAGTTTAACATTAAATACATAAATATAATAACATAATTCAAACATAAAAAATTAATACATCACTAAGAAGTTATTTTTCTACAAAAAATTACAACACACTAAATCATCCATGTATTATTTCCTTTAATTTTTTTAAGTCATTCACATGATTTTATTTCTTACATGAATAAAAAACATTTCAATGTTTTGTAAATGTTTATGAAAAATATTCCACTAAATTAAATGAAACATATATTTTCATGATAAAAAAATATTCATCTCTCATTTAACAATTTTTAACCATACACAACCTTTTTAAATCCATATGATGATATTTTAGAGATATTAATATAAAATGAATGAAATTTTTTATATAATCATTACATTAAATAAAACTATGTTCACAATCAATGGAAAACTGAAATAAATGGATACATTTTATATTTTTGGATTATAATGGTAGAATATTTCTCATCTGAAGAAATATTGGAATGTTTTAATGGGATTTTATAGTCTTATCACATAATTAAAATCTTGTTTTTCACATTTAACCATTTCTAGGGTGACAGTATTTTTTATAAGTTCACTAATAATAATAACTCGAGATAAAAGGGTATTGTATAATGAAATTAACCCTATTAATTCCAAAAAAATCAATCAAATTTATCGTATTAAATTCATTTAAATATCATAAATAATATATCAAATATTCATGGAATACATGATAAAAAAATTATAAGAAAATGATTTTTACGTAAATATTTTTTTATTATAAAATTAATATTTTTAATGGCCCAAACACTCTTAGTACATTACTTTTCTGTGTTTATGTTGTTTGGGGTGAGATTCATGGAGGCATTTTCCAAAAACTCGGTTCTACCGAAACAATGACACAGGTCACAATGGCACTGGTCAAGGTGGAAGTGTGGCGGTGGCACCATTAATGGAGGATCTGTGATAGTGGCACCGATCATGGTAGTACCGTGAGGGTGGAACTGGTTATGGTAGCACCATGACAGTTGTACGAGTCACGGGAGTACTATGATGGTGGTACTGGTTACGGTAGCACCATGATAGTGGCAGTGTGATGGTGGAACCATAGTGGTCGCACTTTCATGGTAACACACCAAAATTGTGCCACAACTTACAGTCATCCACTGATTCGGTAGCACCATGAGGGTGGAACCATTATGGTGGCACTATCATAGTGTCTCACCAAACGGTTTTCCACCCTATTTTTTCCCCATGTTTCTGAATTTTCCAATTTCATTCCCATAATGAATTTTTCAACATAAATGTGTTTTAATACATATTTTAACTCCATATAATTTCAATAAATGATATTTAAAATCCCTACAAGAGTTAGGAAACCCTTGGAGTTACCAAATCATGTGGAATTTCCCTCGGTGTTAGCCCTTTTTCTCGTACATTCTTGATCATCCACTGTTATGTGTTCTCATCTTTTTAAAAGAACCCCTTAAACTCACATCCATTATTGCCACCTCCACGATGAGAATTATTAAATAAAAATTAATTCTATTATGCATAACCATCCAATAGTGTGTTGAAGCCATGATCCTTCTTTGGGTCATGATTTTATATCTCGTTACTCCAGGATCTCGACTTTTATCGTACAATGATTCATTCTTCTTCTTATCTGGTCTTTTTTCCTTTTTAGGGTGTGTTTAGAGTCCTGCTTCCCGAGCCTAGTGGTGAACCTATTCTAGAGCATTTCATGCCAACTCTTGTTGTCCTCGAAGTTCCTCCCCTACCAGTCACTCATCCCCAATTTTGGCATGTGGAGAAAAACATCATCCATTGATCATCCATGTAAGTTTTATGCTTCTTCTCTCCTTACTCTATATCATGTGGGGTGGGTATGATAATGTTTCCTTTAGGGATGGATGAAACCAAACCTTAATGAAGTTAATAAATGGTTTCTAATGAATGAAGGGATGTTTTATGTGATGATCTTTTACTCATTAATATTTTCTTATATGTTGTCAATTGTATCGGCTTATGTACACTGAAAATAGTGGCCATTGGTGGTCCTTCCGTGCATGCTAATGAACCCCCTTATTCTAGGATGATTGAATGGTTGTAACATGAAAATTGGTTAATCACTTAAACTTGGTTTATTAAATGGATGTCTAGTGAAAAAAAATACTTGTTTGACCACCCCTATTAACCAAATAGAAAAAAGAAACTTAATGAATGGTTTGTTTGAATATGAAACGTACCTTTCTATGACTTGGTAATATTTCTAGTTATTCTGCTTGATTCATGTGGTGTGAAGTTGATGGGGATGGGTTCCTATATTTTTTAGCTATTGGTTTGGGGTTATGAGGCTGTGTGGGGATGTATGTTGGAGCTTGGTTTGGTTCTAGTACTTTCACAGATCTAACATATCCCTTTTATTGTTGTGACATTACATGAGAACAGAGTGTGAATGCATAAATAGTATCTCGACTATTTTTTCATCCATATCTTGTGGCTATGTTTGTTAGTTTCCCTATAGTAAATAATTACTTAAATGGAATAACATGAATATAATAACAAGAATGGTTTTGATGGGGAATTCTATTCCAGGATTGAGTGGTTCCTTATTTTCGTGAGTTGTTCTTTTTATGAATGAATAGTACTGAGTGTGTTTTTGTATGGGATGATTTTGCAACCCCTATGTTGGGATGATTGATTTCTACCTATATATATAATTTAATTCTTATGTTTCTTATCGCACCCCACCCAAGTAGTGAACTTCATGCTGAACACTCCCATTTCATGGGGGAGGGTATTTTTCACAACACTCCTATGAATAGATGGTTATCATCTCCTTTTCTTCTCCCATTCCCGAGTATCCCAAGACACTTCGAGTATGCTATTATGGCCCAAGGTCCATTATATCCCACTATTCCTTGGCCGGGTGTGTTGCGGTGGTTGACCCGGGTGTGTGCAGGAAATTTGTTTCCCAAGTGTCTTCGGATGATGCTCAGGAATCTTCGGGCATGACAGTAGTTGATCATGCCCAGGTGTCTTCGGGCATGCAATTATTTGTTATGGACCAGGTTGTTGCAGGTGTGGTTATGTTTTGATGAGGTGTCCCATGTGTTTCGAGGTGTAGCTATGGTTGTGGGGGCCCAAAATGTTGTATTTGGGGTGGTAGTGGGATTGTGATGAGAATGGCAGGAGATGACTAATGCGTATGATGTCTTTAATAACCCATGGGAATGTGATGTAGGGTAAACAAACATTTATGCATTGTTACTATTAATTTAATTAACTTGTGTTATTTGGGGAGTGTTCCTTAGTGTTGATTGGGTAGATACTTTCTTTGATAGGTGCTTCAGTTATCTCTTTTTTCATTGGTCATTAGAATGCCTCCCCACTTGTGAAGGAGTGCTTTTGGTTTTCCTTACTAATGATAACTATATAGTCACCCTATGAATATAAATCTGCATTTAGGTTTCCAGGAGGACTTTGAGGATTATTTTTGACCCTATTAGCTCAGACATTAGGACTTTTAACATTGATGATTTTCATTTCTTTTGGTATATCCCCTTTTTTCTTTTAATTTTAGCAATTTATTAGAACATGCATATGGGATTGTATTTTTAGGATTACATTACTTATCCCTTCAGTTTTTGAGGTTTTTGGGGTTTTATCATTATATCTCCTGATCATAATAAATAAAAAGGCTAATTGTTTCCAAATTTTGTGTGATTTTATACACTTTATGGTAGTTTCCACTCCAGGGACTATTAAAGGTGGGACTCGGGGGTCATTATCTCTCCTTCAACATGAGGAAGTACGGGTCTGCCAGTATGTTGGCCCTTCTCTCATCTGGGCGATTGTTGGTCGTGACTTACAGGTATCAAAGGCGATGGTTGAGAGAAAAGATGGATTCTCAGGTTATTCATAGTGAGGATTTCATGGGATGAAAGGGAAAAAATTGTATGAAATCGTGGTATGTAAAATAGGTTAGGGAATACCGACATAGACATGGGTTTTTAGGGCCCCCATGATCCGATGAAGGAATATAGACCTTCTGAATGACAAAGTGATGCTACACTGATTGCAGGGTGGAGACCCTAGGAATGGTTCATGCATCATATTGATTTGTTTTCTTCTGTGCATTTGGTGTTTTGGATAATTAAAATAAATAAAAAGTATAATAAAAAATTAATAGAAATGTTATACAATCCTCGGGCTTAGTAATTCCTTATTTACATTGCATCTATGGCACCTGAATAATGACCATGGGTAGTACGGGCGATCGAGGCCCAGGAAGATGATTTGGCTGATCAGTAGAGATCTGATCGAGAGGAGGAGGATGATCAGTGAAAGAAGACACTTCATGATTTTCAGCGGTAGTCCCTTGGGAAGTATGATGGTAGCATGTTGGACATGGAGACAGAGAGCTGGTGATAGCTTTCAGCTTGATCTGGGCTTCGAAAAAGTATTGGGTTCTTCTGGTTGTATACCAACTACCATGAGCAGTGCATTAGGGGTGGACACTCTATCTTGAGGAGAAGAGAGAGGCTAAAGTATCCTGTAAAGACATCGAGAGGGAGTTCCGAGAGCAATTACTCTCTTCCATGATGTAGGTGGAGATGAGGCAGGAGCTACTCTCCCATCAGCAGGGGATCATGTCATTGAGGGAGATGGGGATCATGTTCATGGATCTCTATTCCTTTGCTCTGAACATCTTTCCTGAAGAGGAGTATCAGGAGAGACTTTTAGAGGTGGAACACCAAACTTCTCTTTTGTATACGGTTACTCTCTTTACTCTACCAACATACATGGAGCTCTAGAAGAAGGTGGAATTAGTATAGAGGATGCACACGATGGGAGTTGAGCCACAAGAGGGGAGGCAGTTGGGCTCATCAAAGTGTAAGGATGCCAACATAAGGCATCCAACATCAGGGCCATCCATGATTCATCCTGGGGGGAGAATGCCCTAGTATTTCTAGTTTTGATATCCCAGTACTCATCGCTTCTTTTTTGGTACAGGACCGAGATTCTTAATCAGTGGTAGTCGTGGGAATATTTGGAATTCATGCATGGACTGAGTGTAGTACTACAGGGGTGGTAAGGTTCATCATCGAGCTCAGTAGCCATAGTTTCCATCCAGACCTTTTTTTCCAGTAGCATCATATATAGTGAGCTACTAATCATCTAAGAGAAGATGTTGCAGGTGGAGGTCAGCCTCAGGGTGCTCCTTAGGGGCCTCAACCATGGCATGGCTGGGGTGGTGGCTGACTGCTGAGGGGAAAAGGAGAATGGTGTGGGATAAAGCACTTCACAGAGGTCGTAGTTCCTAATAGGACATAAGCTGTTCAATGTATCATCCGCTTGTTTATAATGCTTGTCTACAACTTGTTTCATTCAGGAGCGTTGCACTCCTTTTTTTCACCTAGTCTATCCCTTGCTATGGGTCTAGAAACAGAGAGACTTCTCATGTCCCTGGATCTGAATATGCTAGTCATTGGTTAGACCAGCTTGTCTTATGTTATCCAGGGAAGCTGACTAATGTTGGTGCCACATCATTCCATTGGGAACCTAATTTTAAGGCAGTTGTAGCCATATGATGTCATTTTAGGCATCGACTAGTTTTTCTCTATGTCTGTTGTTATCGACTGCTTCTAGAGAAAATTTTTGTGTTCAGATATAGGTGGCCAAAGTGTTGTTTTTGTTGGTTAGTGGGGTTTCTAGGAAAGAAATCGACTATTTAAGATCTTCCTTTCATTTATAGTTGAGATGTCAGTGGCATCGGTAGCTATATAGATGGTGTAAGTATCATGGATTGTAAATGAGTTCATGTACGTCTTCCTTGGAGAGGTCGGGACACTATCCCCTCAACGTGATGCTGAGTTTGGGATAGACTTCCAACCCGGTTCCGGTCTGATTTTGATGGATCCCTATCAGATTGATCCTTTTTAGATTCAGTAGATAAGTATTCAGATTGAATAACTCATGAAAATTGGTTTTGTTCGACCAAGTGTGTCACCATGGGGTGCTCCGGTATTGATCGCTATGAAGGAAGATGGTGGTCATAGGATGTGTATAGTCTACCAGAGGGTGAACCAGGTGACGGTTACGTACCGTTATCCCCTTCTAAGGATCAATGAATATTTTGATCAGTTGAAGGGGGAAAGACGGTACTCCACGATTGATATGTGGTCAGGAAATCACCGGTCGAGGTTGAATGAGGGTGATGTCACGAACCAACCGAGGTTGAACTTGAAATGGTCATCCGAGCAGGTCTGTGACATGGCCTGAGAGGCATTCCTGATCCTCCCGGGCTAGCTAAAATCACCAAGGCATCAATAAAGGAAAATTGATAATGATTATGCCCAATGAATATAAATAAATCATTGGAAAATTTTGAATATTGCAAGGCAAATAAATGACACGAAAAATGAAGAACAACCAACAACAAAAATCTAATCTGACTAGAACCAAAAATCATCGCGACTCCTAGAGTCTATCACTAGTCCACAACCATCTCTCTCCCCTAGTGAGCAAGCTCAAGTCGAACCTACAACAAAACTATAAATAGTAAAACACTATAGGTGTGAGTATAAACACACAGTAGACATCCCGAACAAACTATTCCCAATTCAATACCTTAAAATAAAGAAATTTACTAATTTCAGGTTTGAAAAAAATTATAAAAAATGTGGGTTTTCACACATAGACTTACATTTATAAAACAAGTAATTGTCCATTTCCATTTTTAATTTAAAAACATGTTTAATGATTGAAAGGAACAAGTGCATTTCATTTTAAAACAATTTTTTGACCAATTTAGAAATTAATATTTCAGTTGTTAGTGAAATGGAAGACCATATACAACACACAAAACACACTAAGGGAAATAGAAAATAAGTGAAACACAGTGGCCAACAACTGAAATATATCTCTCAATCCTCTGCCATATAAAAATAAACACTAAATAAAACATGGGTCGATCCATAGAGCTCATGAGAAATCAAGAATGTACCATACATGTGACTCATTCTGAAGGCATTCCTACTCTTGATGATGTCATAATACCCAAACGCTCGGTATCACCAAACCTGGCCTAACCGAGGGGATTGATACCCTATCAGAGTGTTATCCTTACTAAGGGCCACTAGCTAGTACCTAATATAAACTAGTGCAACAATCGTTCTTAGGAGATTCACTTACTATATCAGGTTCTCATGTCAGCACGTGTAATAAAAAGGGGGTGAATGAACATAGTAAATCAAGTAAACAATCACACTGCACAAACATCACACCCAACTCACGCAACATACATAAACAATATAATCACCCCTTAGTAACCTCAAAGAATATTTTCCAAGATAATTTATTTTATCAAAGTTCCAATTAGGCCTTATGAAACATTTAAAAGAACACCTATTCTCAAGATAAACCAAGTAATTTCCTTACGCGCTAGAAGGATACATTTACCATCAAACGAGAACTACACTTGAAAATCCATGAATTATGTTCAAAGGCCAAAAATACATTCGTTCACTATTTTGCGTCATTTTTTCATGAAAATATTTCACTTGACGTGTATAAAATAAATAGCACTTTTTACATTGATTAATTATTCCAAAATAATATTATCTAATAATGTTTCTCTTTTATTATTGTTAAAAAAAATTATGTAATTAATAAATTCTAAATTTAAAGGCAAGTGTTGTAGATGACCTACCTCAAACATGTCGCAATTTGTCGACGACCACTCAAACAGACGCTTCACGTATACACGCACATGCATTTATACATATATATGCACAAACACCAAGTTTTATTGCACATATTCCCCATTCCATGAAGGAACTTGTTCAATGATGGAATATATATTTATACCTCACCCTATGCATGTACATGTAGGATCCCTTGACACCCGCGGCCCAAACCCATCGAAGAAAGGACTAATACACTAAACATATAATTTAATAAAGCAATTAAAAAGATAAACAATCAATACAAAATTTGAAAATAACACATCAAGGATTTTCCCCAATGATACGCCACATACATAACTCATAAAACACCTTGAAAATATTAAAAGAAAAGAACATAATAAATTT
Organism: Viscum album; assembly: GCA_963277665.1. Classification (NCBI taxonomy): domain Eukaryota; kingdom Viridiplantae; phylum Streptophyta; class Magnoliopsida; order Santalales; family Viscaceae; genus Viscum; species Viscum album. The sequence goes on from OY728128.1 coordinate 1,134,988,078, forward strand.
ATCCATTTCCAAATTCCATTTAAAATCATCCCATAAACCAAATCCAATTCCAAAACACGAATTTTATTGTTTAAACCATTTAAAATATACATTTAAAAATATGGGAGAACTCCAACATGCCAAATTATTCATTTCACTGTAAAAACCTACAACGAAATCCATTTTCATTATAAGTTCCATTAAAAACGTGATTCACACCACATTAAAAACAAAATAAACCATTTGTACAATTCATAAAACATATAAAAGAATCACAACAAGGTATTTGAACCAAATTTCACCAATGTTCATGTTAGGAAACCAATTCCAACCCAAGAGCATATCAAATTATTTCAAAAACCAATTTCACACCATTTATAATATTTAATAAACCACTCAAAAATTTTGTGAAACAGCCCCAAGACGGATTAACAAACATCGAACACAAAAACCCAATAGAACATGATCTGAGGCCAAACAAACACCAATAACATGATAAAAAAGAATTTACAGACCTTTCGCGACATAATAATCCAACAACAATGTTTATAAAATAGAACGAAAGGATCAACATGGTTTTTCAAAAAACCAAAACATTCAAATCAAATAAACATGCTACTAAACAATTTGAAATCCTATGAAAAATCATGTAAAACTATATTCGCACAAAGTTAAAAAAATAAATGAGAATTCCAAATTAACTACATAAGAGAACTAATTCATCAAACAACACTAATGCGTGGAAAAACTTACCTTCGGTGTTGAAACTTATGAATTTTAATGTGAAACATCAATTGCACTACATTTGCACCATAAGAGACCAATGATGAACCCTGAATAACAATAATCAACCAAAACGAGAACCCCTGAACACATTAGGGTATGACCAAGGTATCTTCACACCATGAAATCCAACAAAACACCAATATAGGGGAAGTAGAAGGGATAATAAGATCACCTAATGGGTTAACACACCAAAATGGGCGGAGATTTGATCGTCAAATTGGGAGAACAACACATCAAAGCTTCTCCAGGTTAAGTAGATCGTGCGAACATGAGAGGGGAGGGAAGACTGGGTTATGCGAGTAGGGGGAAATGACCATCAAATGAGGGAGGGAGGCCTGTCGAATGGTCACTGTGCCAGATGAAGGAGGATGGACTGGCATCATCTCCTCGGCCAGTGGGGGGTAACACAAGATGGATAGAGAGGGGAGAGAATTGACGCACGCCTGTTGTAGGGCATGGAAAAACAACTATTTCCTAAGTTAAAATGTAGTAATGTGGTTGACATAGGAATTCTCGTGAAGAGGAGTTCACAAAAAAATAGGTTGTCACTTTAAAATGAGGATAAAAAAATTGTGTTTTTTAAATGAAATTTGAAATTAAAATTATAGAAAAACTACGATATTAAAAAGGGTGATTAGGTCAGTGTTGATTTTACGATTTTAATGTTATCCTTGTTCAATTTAATTCAAACCTCTTCTTCTTTGTTGATTAATGTTTGTTTCCACAATCATTTCCTCTCACTTCCTTGGTGAAATTCTTTTTGTGAGAGAAAGCCTTACCAAGATCTCGGTTTGGTCAACTCTCCTTCCATGTGTAAAATAGTTGTATTGAATATCCTTAATTGAATTGGGAAATACCCAATCAGGTTTTTTAACCCAAAAATTCAAGAACATTAACTACACCTTTTACACGTACTAACAATCATCGAGTACTTCACCACTAATTTCTGGTTTATTCCATCATATATAAACCAGAAACTAGTCGAGTGAGATTATGATTATTTTACCAAGCCGAAAATCAATAACGGAATTAATATTCAAGAATGATAAAAATTGATAATAAAATCCTCAATAAAAAATTGAATACAACTTTTATGAAGAATGAAATTTATTCAATTGCGTCCAAGAACTCAAGCATTACAATGTAGAAAACCAACCCTTCCCCAATCACTCCAAATCTTTACCCCACCATGGTAAGGGTATTCGAGATGAATGGGGAAGAAGAAGAAATTTCAAAACTATGAAAATGAAAATAAATAAAATAGAATGATGAGAATTTATTTTTCCTTGGTGTCCCAGGAGGAATGGGATGGAGAATAAGATGCTTTGAGACGGTGGAGCTCTCCTCCTTTTATAACCAGAATTTTTCCCCCAGATGTTGACACGTTGTAGCCCCAATAAATGAAATTTTCTTGTGTTGAGACCTGCTTTAATGTTGTTCATAATTCCCATGTCTGTGTCCCCTCAAAATATCATTAGATTTGGAAATTTATTCCGAGGGTTATGGCCATTTTACTGTGAGCATTTATTCGGTCCAGTCAGACTCTTTAGAACGCAATCCTCCAGTTTAGGGTGATTGAATGAACCCATAAACGACCAATTCACACGGTCCATACTTCAAAAAAGATTTTCAAAAATTCCTTACTCATCCACCCACCGGATTTCACAACATTTGGGACCACCATGGATGAGTTATGGAGCCCACCCCAAAACTTGGCAGAACTACAAACAATTTTCTTGAGCCAACTTGTGAGCTTCTTTTGAGCTTCCATATGACTGATTCATCTTTTAGTACAAAAATAGTAAATGAAGACATGGATGTTTAAAATCTAGAAAAGAATGAATTTTTCAATTTTAATTTGTTAAGATAATGTTATGACCAAAATTGGGAAATAATTTAAAACCGTTAAAAATCTGAAATGGCCAATTTTTACTATTTTGCTCAAAATAACACCAGTATCATAAAAATGAAATAATTCATCTTAGAGGAACAATTATTTGGGTTTAAAACAATGATAATAAATATAAATTATTTGAAAATACTTTATCTATGAATTCTCCAACACTTATCACATGGACTCATGGACATGTAAAAATCTAATGAAATCAAATCCAAAACACATATCAATGAGATCTACCAAAATAATTACAATAAACAAAAAGATATCATGCCTCCTCAAAGAAAATTATTTCAAGTTATCAATTTTATATTTTAATATATTTCCACTTAATTTCTTATCCCATGCACACAAAAAACCTACCCAACAAGAATTTTCTCTCATCTCACAAATGTAAATTCTTAACAAGGATTATCCTATCCTAACTCATAAAAGAGTCACCATAGGATTGATAAATTCTTACTTCTCCACCCGATGTGAGTCAAGGACATGTGTTACTCATGTGGAATTTTCAGGGCTGTTCTATGGCTTCTGGTTGGTATGATTTAGATGTTAAAAATTCTGAGGCTGAAAAAGGAGGGAATGGCTCTTTTTGAAAAAATATTACAAGATTCTAATTTTTACTCAAGAATGGTCTCTTTATCCTCCCCCTTTGTAGAAACTCAGCTCCATCGGCATTCAATATACTCAGGATTTCAGTATAAAAAATTTCAATCTTTTCAATCGTGATTTTTCCTGAAAGCTCCAGATTGGCACAAATTTCTTTTTTACATCGGAATCTCCAGAAAGGTAGAACTTCTATTATCATGAAAGCTCAAGAAAGGCACAACTTTTAATAAAATGAAATATTCAGTAGGAACATCAACTCTTCAAAATTTTATATTCCTCCAGTAGTATCACCAAATGAGGTAGTACACCACAATACATCTTCCCCCACACTTACGTTTAACTAGATCATGCAATTTCACATCAAGAGCTGGTAGGATAGGGAAAATTGGCTTGTAATGTGGCTAAACTAATAGGCAGTTCATGGAAACTAGGGGCTATAATGAAGGTTAAATTTAAAGGTGGGCCATAATGAAAATTAATATTTGGAAAAGGGGGCATAATACCAAATAAATGCCTCAATCATTTAAAACACATGTCCCCCAAACCATCATGTTTTGAAAGGAATAAATCAAATTCTAGTTTAAGCAAGCATGGTCTAGTTCTCTCAAGTATTGAGGTCAATGAAAATAATATGAAAAAAATTGTTCAGAATCCTCACATGGATGTGATTTCAATGATATTGATATTTAAATATGGCATGGGTTTAAAAAATAATTGTACTTTTCATGATATTACAAAATAATTGAACTGGAAACAAAAGTAATTTAAGGATTCATTTAATCAAAATTTTATGAAATAGATTGGTTCACTCATTAAAATGGGTTTCAAAAATGGTATTGATAACCATTTAAGCTCAAAAGTTTCAGAAACACACCAATAATTGTAAAATAAGCACACAAAAATTTTAAAACACACATTTTTTTATTTATTTGTGAAAATAAACATAAAATGAAAATACTAAACAACAAATGTTTCCTCCCCCACACTTAAATTATACAGTGTCCTCAATGCATTCAAGTGGATTTAACATGTAATCCAATTTTATAATGAATCACAACATCATGAAAGTGTGAAGGATGGGTACAACCAGACTTTTTTGCAGTGCAACATTGAGTTAAGATTCCAAGTATTACACTATGAAAACCTACAAATAAAATAAAAAAAACATAAGATATTTATTGGAAGAAATGAAAATAGAAATAGGATGAGAATAGATGGATAAATCGTGGTTTAATCACCCAAGTGGGCCCTGGGTTTCGACTGCCTCTAGATGGGCAGTTCTAATCGGTTATCCACAATCTGATGGTGGTTGAGGTTTCTTTCACAGAAACCAACAAAAATTCTTCTTCCCAGCATGCACTTGTTACTTATTGTTGAGGACTCCATTTATAGAGCATACCAAGTCCACCACTACTGTAATGATATACAATATGCATGGTAGGGTTAGGATAATAAATGAGTCCTCCTCTTTCTTGTGTTCTGCATGAACAAATTCTTATTTATTCTCCAGTTGTTGTTGAAGGTATGATACATATATGAAAAGATCAAAGGGAATGTCAGAGTTTAATTCTATTTAAAAAAAATTAAATCATGTAGATTCAATATAAAATTCTTCCCGTTCAAAGTAAGTATCTTGTGTCTCATATTCCACTAGAAAATCCACTTTGATCTTCTCTTGTACTCCCTCCATTAAATGTCCAATAGGTTTGGGGAGCTCTATATGTTCCTCTATGGATGTATATCCTTTTTCATCGTCTTCCTCCAAGGAAATACAGGTGTTGACTGAATATGAAAAATTAAAAGAAGGGGAGGTAATACACAATTTAGTTTCAACAAAATCAAAAGATAATAATTTTTATGAAAATATTGACTCGCTGGTCTTGTTTTTCTTCAATTACTTCTTCAATGGTAGGTTCTTCATGGGGTTTAATTTCCGTTTATAGAGGTAGGTAGTCAGAATCCTCCATCTTATCTTCAAATTCCACTTCTTGGTTGGTTTATTCCATCAATGTTGTCGATTCATCTACATTATGAGGAATAATAAGATCAAGAAGTTCCTCACACTCATTCCAGAAGTTATCCAGATCTTTTTGATCACCCATATGTATTTCAATTGATAAATCTTCTTCATTAATCTCCTCAAACATTGATTGAGATGGGCTCAATGGACCTTCTTTTAATTTCGTCAATGCCTCCATGGGTTCTTCATCCAAGAGGATTTGTGGGGATTCTTATTCCATAAATTTATCTGGTTCTAGTTCTTTATCTGGCTCCAGTTATTGATCCTAGGATGCATGTACTTGTTCCTCTATCCACTGAATTGAAGTCTCTAAGATTTGAACTGTTTTACTAATTCATTCAAGTTTGGCATTAATATCCTCGTGAACATCTTCTTCTCGGTGTTGTACCTTGACCATTTCATGATAATATTTTGGAAAATACTCTTGATGTTCAATTATTTCTCTTTCCAAACACTCCAACACTGGGTATTCAAGGTTCTCTTTAAAGTTTTCAATGAGATCCTTGAATTCGTCTTCTTTTTTGATTTGGATTCGAGCTCCCCAAATTTTTTTAGCCAAGAAAGCGTCTTTATACTCTATATACCAAGGTGATTCAATAATTGGTTCCTACACTTATGGGTAATTCTTCCATGAATTAAATAAATAATCATTTCAAAACAACATGGTAAAATATTTTTATAATTTTTTTTAAATTGAAAAAGTCAAATATTTACAATTAGTTTATGGAACTACCTCCCTAAAAACAACACGAATTTTCATGCATGCCTATCATAGGGCATGGAAAAACAATTATTTTCGATGTTAAAATGTAGTAATGTGGTTGACCTTGGATGTCTCCCGAAGAGGAGTGCACAAAAAATGGGTTGTCACATTAAAATGAGGATAAAAATTTTGTGTTTTTGAAATGAAATTTGAAATTTAAATGATTGAAAAACTATGATATTAAAAAGGGTGATTAGGTCGGGGGAGATTTCCTGATTCTAATTCTATCCTTTTTCAATTTAATTCAAACCACTTCTTCTTTGTTGATTAAACTATGTTTCCACAATCGTTTCCTCTCACTTCCCTGGTGAAATTATTTTTGTTAGAGAAACCCTTACAAAGATCTCATTTTGGTCAACTCTCCTTCCATGTGTATAATATCTGTATTGAATATCCTTGATTGAAATGGGAAATACCCGATAAGGTTTTGTTAATCCCAAAAAATCATGAACATTCACTACACCTTTTACCCGTTCTGACGATCGTCGAGTACTTCACCACTAATTACTAGTTTATTCCATCTTATATAAACGAGAAATTAGTGGAGGGAGATTATGATTATTTTAACATGGAGAAAATCAATAACGGAATTAATATTCAAGAATGATCTCACTTGATAATAAAATCCTCTATAATAAATTGAAAACAACTTTGAAGAAGAAAGAAATTTATTCAATTGCGTCCAAGAACTCAAGCATTACAATGTAGAAAACCAAACCTTCTCCAATCACTCCAAATGTTTACCCCACCATGGTAAGGGTAATAGAGATGAATGGGGATGAATAAGACATTACAAAACATTGAAAAATAAATAAATAAAATAGAAAGCTGAGAGGTTCTTCACCATGGTGTCCCGGGAGGAATGGGAAAGAGAATGAGATGCTTTGATAGGGTGGAGCTCTCCTCCTTTTATAGCTAGAATTTGTCCCCTAGATGTTGACGCGTTGTAGCCCCATTAAATTACATCTTCACGCATTGATCCCATCTTGAATGTTTTTCATAACTCCCTTTGTTGTTTCCCCTCAAAATCTTAGTGGATTTGGAAATGTATTCGGAGAGTTATGTCCATTTTATTCTGACCATTTATCTTGTCCAGTCGTACTCTCTAGAACTCAATCCTCCATTTTAGGGTGATGTAATGACCCCATAAATGGCAAATTCACACGGTCCTTCCCTCAAAAAAGATTCTTCAAAACACCTTGTGCATCCACCCACCGAATTTCACAACATTTGGTCCCACCATTGATTATTTATGGAGCCCATACCAAAACTAGGCAGAACTACAAACAGTTTTTTGAGCCCACTTGTGAGCTTCATTTATGCTTCCATATAACCGATTCAGCTTTTAGTCCAATAATAGTAAATGAATCCCTGGATGTTTAGAATCTTGAAAAGAAATAATTTTGAAATTTTAATTAGTGTAGATAATGTTATGGCTAAACTACAAAAATAATTTAAAACTCTTAAAAAAATGTCCAATTTTTACTATTCAGCTCAAAATAACATCAATATCATAAAAATGAAATAATTTATCTTAGAGGAACACTTTTTTGGGTTTAAAACAACGATATTCAATATATATTATTCGATTATAATAACTCTATCAATCATAATGTGCGATGGGGGAAGAGGGCAGAGGAAGAGAGAGGGATTGGAAAAAGAGAGAAAAAATTAATATAAAATAAAATTAATAAAAAATTAATGAATAATGATAATATTCATATTCATAATAAATTAAAAATAACTATAATAAACATAAGAATAATATTATTATTAACCATAATAATAATACTATTATTTTTAAATTGTTTTCCATTTATTTATTTTTATATTCTTTTGATTTTAATATAATAAATTTTTAAACATTAAGAAACCAAAATACAAATAAAGATAAATAAATAAATAAAAATAACTTTGACCGAAAGATACCGGGTCGGGGTGTGACTGTTCTCTCCACCACAAAAACTCTCTGCCTCCAAAAGTCACCCATTCAAATTAGGAAACAAACTCGATATTGAAACTGAATGAGGCTAATAAAAACACAAACTCTGTGTGACTTTTCACTGCATTAGTCACACCTGACCAATTATTAAGAAAAACTACAAAGAGAATAGCCATCGGGAAATGAGGAGGGTTCTCCCCACTACAAGAACCTGACTAACAAAAAAAATATTGAAACGCTCAAGATGGGCTAACTTTGGAACTGCTAACATGATCCAAGAGGAAACCACCACATAGAACAAACCTCAATGAAGGCCTGATAAGATTCATGCTGGGTCTCCCCACCATTTTAGAACTAACTAGCTTAAACAAATTATCATGGACCAACATGAGAAACCCAACACAAACTGACCCATGAACTCTCTACATAAACTAGACCCCCACTACACGGGGTCGTAGATGAAAGATCCCAAACCGAATAGCAGACAAAACCCCTATTCATTAGTTCCCAAGACACCTGTGTCTTCAAAACAAGCCCATTGTAAAACAAGAATGGGTCACCAATGGATATATCCACACAAGAGATATAGTCATCTTGAGAATCATTTCCATAAAGAGACAAAATTTGAATCTCATATTTTAGGAGTCACAACTACTGGAATTGTGGGAAAACAATATCACCACGCCTTTTTACAACCAAGGTGGGGTATTTAATGAAACAAAGTCGTAATGAGAAAAAGATACTTTTGTTCCTCTTACAAAAAAATAGTACCATTAAAGATGATGAATCCACAATTGAGGGATTCAAACCATCCATATTTTATTACTTAAAAAAATGTTAAACTAATGTGCCCCTCACCCAACGATACCTAACTGCGTGGAAATAGTCACCCTGTGACCAATGGTTGGAGCTCAAATGTCGTGAGGAATCTTCTTTCCCGCAGTCAGGAGCTGACATCATCCGTTCAAGACTGCTTCTGACAATGCTTCTAGAAAAACCTATTTATGTTTCCCAAACTGACATAATAATGGTAAGTATTCGAATGATGATGACAAGGAGAATTAATGAACCCAAACCAGCCACACTAGACTCCACAATAGAGAAACATTAACTGATTTTATGATGCTACCTCTAGAGACAAGCGAATCAACCCCTTGAAATTTCTGACGTAAGCCTTCACTATCCACTAGCCTCGCAGGACACTCATGAGCTCTACCACATTCCTCTCTTTCACATAAATATGTACAAACCATCAGACAAAAGTGGTATTAAACGCCTTCCATGACATCCCATTATGCAAAAAAGCAGGGATTTTCTCCCATAACAATCCAATGTTGAAACCTCAATGAACTCAAACTAGCACAGACTCACATAGCATTGGGACTTTCAAATACCCTCAAAACACCCACGATTTTACCATGATAGGCCACTAACTTTGATAGATCACAATCACTATGGAATATAGACATAAATAGAAAATAATTAAATTACACTACTCTGATAAGAGTCTGGGTAGAACCAACAACTAGAAGAGACTCACTAGAATCCTCTATGACATTTCTGGGTAGCATACTCAAAAAGAAGAGGCACAAGTCCAAATCAAAATTCATCATAAATTAAAATTCCAAAAATCAATCACAAAAAAAAATTCAAAATCAAATCACATATCCAACCACAATATAATATGTTAAATCCAAGAGCCCGTGAAAAAGAATTAAAAACAAGAAAAGAGAACCCTAAACAATTTATTATATTTCAAAACATTTAAATTACCTTTTTAAAAACCATTTTCAGAAAATAAAAAAACTTATGTACCCGCCATTGGTATCCAATGAAGTCTCGCATATACATATACCATTACGCTATCTCATGAACCCATCCACGCATACCACCAATCATCCATGTTCCATATGCGAACTTCTATATACGTGACCCCTCACAAAAATTCCAAAGGTCAATTCAAGAAACATATCATTTTCAAAACAGATCATTCAGCATAAAGCACAAATTCCCAACCAATTTGAGAAATTCAATTATCATTAAAGCAATACATTTACATATTCCAAGAAAATTTCCAATTCACATTCAAAAAGGTGTTAATGAGATCCCAAAACTACATCCAAAACACCTCTATTTTTTTCCATTGAACCCGCACATTCCATTAAAAGAAAAATATTTCCATTTCAAAACCACTTTTTCCACTTCAAACCCACATTCCCTTTTGAAACCCCCTTTTTCTAGGAACCACTTTCATCTTTGAAATCCACTCAATTTAGTAAAAACTAATCCCGAACAAAACTCACATCATAACATCAAAAAATAAGGGACTAGTAGCTATACAAACCCAATAACATGGCTTACCAGACCATGCTCCGAGCAAGCATCCACCACAGGAAGTATATTAAACCATGCACTCGGGCCGTACAGGGGTCACTAATCAATCCAAGATCACCACATAACACCGGATCACTTCCTTTTAAATCAATCATCCACACAAACTATGAAAAAGAAAAACTCAAATCCCAGAATACGCCTAGTAACTCGAGTCTCAGGATGGGAAAGTGTTCATGATGTCCACCCTGCACCTAACTGTCAAGTCCTGACACACCTAATCTCCATGCTACTAGACACCCCAAATAAAAATAACATCCTATAATACCCTTTTTTAATGAAAAACACTAGGTCGACCCTGAACAGGTCACCTAAGACGGTCCATGACATTTCCCAAGAGGTGTTCATAATCCTCTTGGGCTGGCGAAAAGCACAAGGGCGTCAACTGAGGAAAATTGGAAACTATTTTTCCCTATCAAAATAAATAAAGAAACGGAAAAAGTAGAATAACACAATGCAAATAAATGAAACGAAAAAAGAAGAACAACAAACAACCACATACTAACATGACAATGACCAAAACTCCTCACGACTCCGAGCCAACTCTTTCCCACGATGAGGAAGCTTAGGTCAAACTTGCAACAAAACTAAAAATAGGAAAACACAATAGGCATGAGTATTAAAACATAGTATGCGTGCATAGTAATATATTTCCAATAAACTATCTTTAAATAAACAAATTTACTAATTCCAGGTTTCAAATAAATTATAAAAAATATTGGTTTCCACAAACATTTCCATTTAAAATACATGTAATTGTCCATTTCCCTTTTTAATTTAAAAACTACTTTAATGTTCGAAATGAACAGGTGTATTTCAATTTAAATCAATTTTGGGAAAAATTTAGAAATTCAAATTTCACTTGGTAGTCAAATGGAAAACCACACTAAACACACAACACACACTAAGGGTAATGGAACTGAAGTGTAACATTGGGGCCCGCAATTGAACTATTTCTCTCAATCATCCACCACATAAAAATAAACACTAAAGAAAACAAGGGTCAAACCATGGAGCTCATGAGAATTCTAGAACATACCATACATGTTACTAATATTGAAGGCATGACTACTCTAAATGACTTCATAGAACCAAAATGCTCGGTATCGTCCTACCTTGCCTAACGAAGGGGCTTGATCCCCTAGTAGAGTATAATCCTTAATAAGGTCCACTAGCCAGTGCATAATCTAAACTTGTGCAGCAATCTTTCACAGAATATTCACTTGCATTTCTAGGTTCCCAAGTTATCAGGTGTACTGAAAAGGGGGTGAATCAATAATGTCAATCATGTAACCAATCATGCTACACAAACATCACACACAACTCATGAAACCAACATACACAAAATAAGGACCCTAGAGTCACCTCAAAGGAAGTTTTCCAAAATAATTTATTTTATAAAAGTGGCAAATGAGCCTTATGAAACTATTAAAATAACACCAATTCTCATGTGAAACTAAAACATTTTCTTATGTGCCAAAAGGAAACATTTAACATCAAACCAAAACTACATTTTAAAATTAGTGAATTATGTTCAATTTCCAAACATGAAATCTTTCACTATTCGTTGTCATTTTACAGTGAAAATATTTCAAGTGACATGTATAAAATAAACAACTCTTTCTACATCTACTAATTATTACAAAACTAAATTACCTATTACTATTTATCTTTTATTAAAGTTTATAAAATATAAAGAAATTAATAAATTCTAAGTTTAAATGAAATTGTTGTTGGATACATACCTCAAACATGTCGCTATTTGTCGACGACCACTCGAACTGACGGTTGGCGCATACACGCACATAAATTTATACATATATATATATATATATATATATGAAAACCCCTAGCTGCATTGAAAATATTTCATGCACCATGAATGAATATGTACAAAGAGTATATATATATATATATATATGCCTTACCCTATGCATGTACATATAGGATCCCTCGACATCTACAGCCCAAAACCATTGAAGAAAGGCCCAACACACTACACATAGATTTTAATAATGAAATTAAACACTTAAATGATCCATAAAACTTTTAAAATAACACATCAAAGAATTTAACCAATGACATGCCACTTACATAACTCACAAAACCCATTGGAAATATTAAATGAAAATCACATAATCAATTTAACCATTTCCATAGGACATTTCAAATCATCACGCAGACCAGAACCAATTCCAAATCATTAATTTTATTGTTTAAACCTTTTAAAATTTAAATTTACAAATACTTGATAACTCAAACATTCCAAATTATGAATTTATCTTAAAAATCCTACACCCAAACGAATTTTCACCATAACTGCCATTGAAAATGTGAGTCACACCACTTGATAAACTAAATAACCCATTTCTAAAATTTATAAAATATTAAAATGAATCACAACTATGTTCTTACACAAAAATTTAAACCATTTTTACATTAAGAAACCAATTCCAACCCAAGCCCATATCAAATTCCTTCAAAACAAGTTTCAAAACCTTTATAAGATATAATAATCCACCCTAAAAATTTATAAAACATCCCTAAGAAGTATTAACAATATTTGAACAAAAATGCCCAATCATAAAATATTCTAAGGCCAAACACACACCAATACCATTATAAAACAGAATTCGTAGCCCCTGCATTACATAATAAACCAACAATAAAGTTTATAAACCACAACGAATGGCTCAACAAGGGTTTTCACAAAAAAAAAACATTCATATCAAATAAATATGCTACTATACACAATGAAATCATATGAAACCTCGAGTAAAACTATATTCACACCAAGTAAAAAAAATGAGTATGCCAAATAAACTAAATTTGAGAACTAACTCATCAAACAACACTATTACATGGAAATTATTACCTTCCGTGTCAAAAATTCTGAACATCGGTGCTAAACCACAATTTCACTATATTCGCACTATAAGAGACCAAAGATGAACCCTAATTAAAAATAATGAACCAAAAATAGAACCCATAAACATGTTAGTGTTCATCCAAGATATGTGCACCCCATGAAATCTAACAAAACAACAAAATTGGGGAAGGAGAAGGGAGAATAAGATCACCTAAGGGGTTCACACACTAAAAATGGAGGAGATTCAGTCGTCAGATGGGGAGAATGGTGTGTCAAAGCATCTCTTGTTAAACGAGGTTGCATGAATATGATATGGGATGGAATACCGGGTTGCACGAGTAGGGGGAAAAGGCTACCACACGAGGGAGTGAGGCCAATCAAATGTTTTCCACACTGGAGGAAGGGGGAAGGGGCATCGTCGGGTCCTCGGAGGGTGGGGTGTAGCGCATGCAGGATGGAGAGGGGGGGAGCACTGTGGGCGATGGGGTAAAAGGGGAGAGGAAGTGAGAGGGAGGGGAAAAAAGGGAGAAAAAATGGATGAAAAACATAAAATGAAATAAATGGAATAAAAATTTATTGATTAATGGTAATATTAATATTCATAATAACGTAATAATAATTATAAGAAACTTGATAGTAATAATTGTATGAACTATAATAATAATAGTATTATTATTTTACTTTTTTTAAATTAATTTTTTTATTTATATTTATTTTAAATTTTGTAAAATTTTAAACATTAAGAAACCAAAATAAAAATAATGATAAATAAATAAATAAAAATATCTATGACCCCATGATAACCGGCCGGGGTGTGACAGGTGAGATCGCGAAGACATTCGTCATGTGCAGATTTGGGCACTTTGAGTTCATGTTCATGCCATTCGGTGTTACTAATGCACTTGTCAAGTTCTTGGGTCTCATTAACTCCATCTTTCAAGAATATCATGACTAGGACATATTTATGTTTATTGATGAAATTTTAAACTACACAAGAACATAGCTGGACCACGCCATGCATATGAGAACAGTTCTAGAGGTCATCTGATGACACCAGCTCTATGGGAAGTTGTCCAATTGCATGTTATGGGCATGAGAGTTGCCTATCCTTGGACATGTGTTGTCCAAGTAGGCAATAGTATTGGACCCCTTAAAGGTAAAAGTGGTTATTTTTAAGCAGCACCCACAAACATGGCAGAGGTTCATATTTTTCATGGTCTAGTAAGTTATTATTGGATATTCCTACCCAACGTATCTTGCTTTGCAGCTCCTTTGACAACCTTGACCAAGAAAGACCATGAATTTGTATGGAGTGAGTAGTTATATGAATCCTTCAGTCATCTGAAGTGGAATTTGGTTAGTTTCCATGTGTTGATGCTTCCAAAAGAAGGGGTGATGTTTGATGTGTTTTGTGATACTTCTATCCAAGGCATGGGGTGCGTGCTAAGGAAATAGTTGGGGGTGATCTCTTCTGGGTATAGGATGTTATGTCCCCATTAGCATAATTATACAACCCATGACCTAGAGGTTTTAGTGATCATGTTATCACAAATTTTGTTCCAGAATTACCTTGTTGGGGAACACTTCGTTGTCTTCATGGATCACAAAAGATTGAGGTATAACTTCTCATAGCAGGACCTGAACATGTGGCAGCAGAGTCGGATGATGTTTTTCAGCACTAAGGCTTCAAAATTTCCTACACCTCATGATAGGGGAATGTGGTGATCGATTCCTTGAGAAGGATTTAACATATGGATGTGGTTCAAGAATCTTCAAATACTTGGAAGGTGATGGAGTAGTTGGCTACCCTACACATGGATGCAAGGGTAGAGGATGGTAGTATAAGGACCCAGCCTTAAACCTTACTTAATATTGAATTAAATGAATAATTCACTTTGAGGATCTTTTTAGGTTTAGAGTTTTAGAGAATTAGGACATAACTATTACATCTCAAAAGATTACAAAGTAGACACTTCTACTATGTTTCCATAAAATAAATATTCTTAAAAAGAAACATGTCTAGTTCCATGTTTTAGATACCATGACTTTCCCTTGATCCCATCCTTGACCATATTCCACATTATGTCATGTGAGAATCATTTCAAAAAAAGTTGGGGTGAGCATAAAAAGCTCAATAAGGGATACACAAAGCATGAAAACTATTATTTTTTCAAACATAAAGTAAACCATGTATACTTTATCTACTACTACAACTTGGCCCTTTATCATCTATATAAACCGGTATTAACATCGCTAGAAAAGTGATGTTAATTCCGGCGTCGATAAAGGGGGGTCCCCTTTATGAGCAATTCATTTAGCACTGATAAAGGTCTCCTACATAGGCGCTTGACGGAGCACTGATAAAGGGTTCCTTTATCAGCGCTCCTCTAGCACTGTTAAAGGTGGCCTTTATCATTGCTAAAAAAGTGCTGATAAAGGCCCCATCGCCTGCACCTACAAAATAGTACCTGCACACCTGCACACCAGAATACCTGCACAAAGTAGCACATGCACACCTGCACACCATAGCACCCACACCCAATATTTTGACCGACAACGGTATATATATTTACATAACATTATGAATACAAAAAAACACATTGCTATATACATTTCAAACATTGTTTTACAAGGTTACAATTACAATTATTCAACAATAGTTATAAACATTCATGTTTCATCCTTTGATATCTGTGATTCGCTCTCGACGGTATTTGTTGCTGAACAAAGCATCCGAACTCAGGGAAAAAAATTCACCTATATAAGAAAACATATATTATGTTATTAATGCAATAATGAAAGAAATTAAAAGAGTAATATGAAAGACTACATTAATATGGAAATGTGAAACTAAAATATGAAATTTTAAACTCAAAAGTTTTCATTCTCATAACAATGAAAGGGAATAATGTAAAATCAATATGTTTTTTATTGATTTATCTCAATTTAATAAATACTGATTCTTTATCTAATGAAAATATTTACCGGTCACACCGTGCATCGGTCGGATTGAGGTGCGGTCGATTCTTACACGTCACAAATGACTCGTGGATCGTTTCTCTAAAGTATCAAAACAATCCGAACACGTTTGCTCAGTTTGGCATATGTCAGTCGTTTTGTTTTTTTAAAGTTTATGTCATTTTCAAACTGATATCTGACACTTTTAGCCATACCAGTCACACTGTGCATCGGATTGAGGTGTGGTCGATTCTTACACGTCAAAAATGACTTGTGGGTCGTTCTACTAAAGTATCAAGACAATATGAACACATTTGCTCGGTTTGGCATATGTCATTTGTGTTGTTTTCCAAAGTTTATCTCAATTTGAAACTGATATCAGACACTTTTCTCCATACTGGTCACACCGTGCGTCGGATTGAGGTGCGGTCGATTCATAAACATCAAAAATTAATCGTAGATCGTTTTCCTAATGTATCAAAACAATCCGAAAATGTTTTATCGGTTTGGCGTATGTCATTGGTGTTGTTTTCAAAAGATTATGTTATTTTCAAACTGATATCAGACACTTTTAGCCATACCAGTCACACTGTGCGTCAGATTGAGGTGCGGTCGATTTTTACATGTCACAAATGAATCTTGGATTGTTGTCCTAAATTATCAAAACAATAAGAATGCGTTTGCTCAGTTTTCCTTATGTCATTGGTGTTGTTTTCCAAAGTTCATCTCAATTTGAAACTGATATCAGACACTTTTAGCCATACCGATCACAATGTGCGTCGGATTGAGGTGCGGTCAAATCATACATGTCACAAATTATTTGTGGATCATTGTCCTAAAGAATAAAAACAATCCAAATGCGTTTACTCAGTTTGGTGTATGTCATTAGTGTTGTTTTTCAAAGTTTATATCAATTTGAAACTGATATCAGACACTTTTAGCCATACCGGTAACACTGTGCGTCGGATTGAGGTGTGGTCGATTCATACACGTCAAAAATGACTCGTGGATCATTTTCATAAAGTATCAAAACAATCCGAATGCTTTTTCTCAGTTTTCCGTATTTCATTGGTGTTGTTTTCCAAAGTTTATCTGAATTTAAAACTGATATCAGACACTTTTAGCCATACCGGTCACACAATGCATTGGATTGAGGTGCGGTCGATTCGTACACATCACAAATAAATCGTGGATCATTTTCCTATTGTATCAAAACAATCCAAACACATTTTATCTGTTTTGCGTATGTCATTGGTGTTGTTTTCCAAAGTTTATCTCAATTTGAAACTGATATCAGACACTTTTAGCCATACAGGTCACACCGTGTGTCGGATTGAGGTGCAGTCGATTCATACACATCACAAATGACTCATGGATCGTTTTCCTAATGTATCAAAACAATACTAACGCATTTGATCGGTTTGGCGTATGTCATTAGTGTTGTTTTCCAAAGGTTATCTCAATTTGAAACTGATATCAGATACTTTTAGCCATACCAGTCACACCGTGCGTCGGATTGAGGTGCGGTCGATTTATACACGTCAAAAATGACTCGTGGATATTTTTCATATAGTATCAACACAATCCGAATGCATTTTCTCGGTTTGGCGTATGTCATTGGTTTTGTTTTCCAAATTTTATCTCAATTTGAAACTGATATCATACACTTTTAGACATACCTATCACACGGTATGTCGGATTGAGGTGCGTTCGGTTCGTACACGTCAAAAATGACTCGTGGATCATTGTCCTAAAGTATCAAAACAATAGAAATGCGTTTTCTTGGTTATCTGTATGTCATTGGTGTTGTTTTCAAAAGTTTATCTCAATTTGAAACTGATATCAGACACTTTTAGCCATACCGTTCACACCGTGCGTCGGATTGAGTTACTGTCGATTCTTACATGTCACAAATGACTTGTGGATTGTTGTACTAAAGTATCAAAACAATCCGAATGTGTTTTCATGGTATTATGTATGTCATTGGTGTTGTTTTCCAAGGTTTATCTCAATTTGAAACTGATATCAGACACTTTTAGCCATACCGGTAACACCGTTCATCGAATTGAGGTGAGGTCGATTCTTACACATCACAAATGAATTGTGGATCGTTGTATTAAGGTATCAAAACAATACAAATGTGTTTGCTCGGTTTGGCATATGTCATTGGTGTTGTTTTCCAAAGATTATCTCAATTTGAAACTAATATCAGGAACTTTTAGCCATTTTAGTCACACTGTGCATCGGATTGAGGTGCGGTTGATTCGTACACATCACAAATTACTCGTGTATCGTTGTACTAAAGTATCAAAATAATCCTAACGTGTTTGCTCGGTTTTCCCTATGTCATTGGTGTTTTTTTCTAATGTTTGTGTCATTTTCAAACTAAGTAGTTGTAATTCACTAATCTAAGGATATGAAACATAAGAAAGGGAGATCATAGATGTTCAATAAGTGTAAAGGGAGATATCAATGACCATATAAAGATAACATAAGTATTAGGAATTCACCTTCGTTGTCCTATTTGTTTACATTCTTCCATCAGGTACGCTGGCCATTCGTTTCTAAAGACATTTATATCATCTTCTGAATAGGATTTTTTGTGACAGTCATAGTAGTACTGAAAAAATATAAATACACAAAGGATTAATAATTAATTTAAATAAAGTAGTAATTATTTTCAAAAATACCTCTTTTGGGATGCTAGTATGTTCATGAAATATGATCTCTTTCATAAATTTGCAAACATAATAACCGAAGTCCTTGTCATTTGTTTGTTTCGGACACTGCAGAAACATCGATAAAAATAAGTAATTTGTTTTGATATGTATTTGGATAGTGAAATTTAATTATATATACCCAGATACTTCTCCATTTGTTGATCATGTGGGAATTGTCATCCTTATGCCCTGGATTCATTCCAGCCTTTAGACGATATTCATACACCGCCCTATCATAAAAAAATCTTCATTAAAAGATAATATAAATTATATAACTAGATATTTAGTTCTAAAAAGTTGGATCTAGAGTATTACAAATTGACAATCGCCATCATATGTGGTCGGTTAGTTGAATATCCATGTAGTGAATCCAGAAAATAAATCTTTTGAGTATCCAAATTGACTGCAATGAGCATCCCAAATTCCCTAAAAACACAAAAAGAAATAAGTACTGATAGAAATGAAAATATAATTGATATTATTAAAATTTAGAGTTTTACACTTGCATCGTTGGTATTAAAAAGAGTCTGTCAGTCATAATTTTCATTGAAACGTTCTAAGCAGATTTGACATCAATTCAGTATGAAAATTAGAATCTATTTCTATTCGTTGTGTATAAATGGTGTGAGGACTAACAAGTCCAGATTTATATTCATGGGAAAATCCCTTCAATTTTTTTTCATATATACTCCTATGAAAAATATGAGATTTATTTATCCATAATTATCAATGTATATCAGCTTCTGTAAAATCAAATCATGAAAACATACCTCATGTATACATTTATAACAGAGGTGCCTAGCCTGTCGTATGTGATGATCTCAGAAACAGCGTCTGCACTAATGAAATCTATTGTTTCCTCTCCGTACATATCTTTTTCACAAACAATTGTATGACTCTTGCCATCTTTTATTTTCGTATCCACATGAGCATGAAATGATATTAAATGTGGATATAGAACGGGTGGGGTGAACGCGCTCTCAGTAGATCATTTTGATCGGTTGGTTGATCCAATGTTGGAGCCGCTCTTTCGTTTTGGCTTCTCCATTTTATCCTTCTATAATAACATTCATCGGTTCAGCCATTTTCTAATTTAATGTTAAAGGTTCTGCTTGAAAAATGAACTGGAAATGAATACCTCCTTCTCGACATGTTTTTTTACAAGATTCGATGGCCATGCAACTAATCTTCCAACAGATTTTTCCACCGTATGAATGTCTTCATCATCATTTGGCACGGGTAGCTTGGCACTCGTCTCATGATATACGTTAATTGACACTATGACATGACCGGTTGGAAGTGGTCTGGAGTGTAGCGTGTCATTCTGCATATTGACCACCGTAGCCCTCGCTACAAGGTGATGAGTGGGAGTTGAAAAATATAAATCACAGTCATTTTCACCCTGAAGAATATCATTACATGAAAGGTATCAGTGTTTATGAGATTAACATCACACAAAAATGAATATTATAACATTGATTACCTCTGTTAAGTCAGGTCATTGAGGGGAATGGCTCTCCTCAAATCTAGTGAGGGGTGGATCTTCTCATGGGGGTTGTTCTTGAGTTGTTTGTTCTCTTCGCCTCTCCTCCATCAATCTCTTTAGCATCTCTCTATGAGTTTGGATTAGTTCTTTAAGGGTAGCTACTCTATCTCTCATTACATACAATTCTTTAGTTTGTTCATCCTCTTTTTTTTCTGAAAATATGCCCGAGGTGACACCCCAAAACCCACACCTCTGACACGACCATACTGTTCTAGCTATTTCAATGCCGTTGAAAGTATGTCTGCATCCGGTGCGGGTGTTGTTGATTCTTATGACTATGTCAAATAGAAAATATGAAAAAATAAGTAAGTATCGTTATATAATAGTGATTTAATGCAAAACAAGTTTATATTATGTCATACTTACACATGTTTCCCACACTTTTTGTGTGTTTTCATTTATCAGTTTCCCCTCTTTATTAACACGAGACTCCTTCCATAGCACATGACGTGGAATGGAAGTGACTTGAGATTTTGCTTCATCAATCTGCATATAAACAAAGATACATGGTTACAGTGTTGTTTTATGTCACATAAAATTATTACAGTACTTTTAAAATACATACCAATTATTTTTCAATTGAAGCGTACCCCAACCTTGCTTTACGGTAGGGGTAAGTTGGTTTTGCTACCCATTCTATATATTCATCACTCTGTTGCTGTTTCATAAATAAAAACCTTTCAATCAACATGATGAATACAAGAAACATTAAACAACATGTAACCAAACACAATGTACCTGAAAATTCTGCTCCGTATAACGGTTGAAAAATGCATCCCACATTCCTTGGGATATCAAGTGTGCATAAAGAGGAGACATGTGTAGCTTTATTTTCCCTTAGGCATCTTTCAGATGATGTTTCGTTAAAATGCTGCGAAAGCCTCTATGAATCCTTCCTGCAAGTCTGAAAACATATTCTTTGTGAAAAACATCTACTACAAATGCACTCTACAAGAGATGATGAAGGGTTAGTCCATATTTCAATATTTTATTTTATTTTAATAAATTAAATATATGATATCATAATGTTACCGTAATATATTCCCAGATTAATGTTTTCAAACTGCTGACAACATGGTGCCACAAATCTATGTCAATCGGAACGCGTTGTCGAGTGACAAGTCCAATGTAGCTACTAAACATGGCTCTGTTGGGGTTTACATGCTGGCCTAGCTTATTCCATCCCACCTCATATTTGATGCCTTTTGCTTTTGCCTTAAGGAATTTTGCTAAAACTGTCAAACTACGATGCACATGTATTTTTTTGTGTCGCTGGGGTTTCATCGACTACTATTTCCTCAGTTTCTGCATCATCATTATGTTTCTCCGAAGGGCTAGCATCGGCACTGACACCAGCTACAATAGGTTGAGAGACCTGTTGTACGTCAGCAGTGGGACCAACTGCAACAGGTTGCGAGACCTATTGTCTCTCAACAATGGGACCAGCTGCAACAGGTTGAGAGACGTGTTGTGTCTCGGGATTGGGTGCATCAGTAGGTGAAGAAGTCATTATCTGCATAACTGTTTTAAAGTTTATTTTAGATCACATAAAAGAAGAAGCGAACAGATAATAACATAATGTAACACAATCTATATTACAATAAAAATCAATAACATGATTATTGAACTCCCTTTTTTTAAAACGCTGAAGGGATTTGACCCCTCTATAAACTATCCATATCCCTTCATTGTGGTCTCCTATGATATATAAAACATCATCTACATTGGGACCACTAAAAAATGATTGCGAAGTCCCAATGAAAGTTCCATCTTCCGTTGAATTTTCATCTGACCCTTCAGCAGTTTTGGTCGATAACAGAACAATTGACCAGTTTTGGTTTGCGGGATCTGGAACATTAAATACATGCACTGCCTGTGATGCCATTATAAATTGTTCTTCCTTCTTCCCTTCCTTTCTGAAATCAACTTTCACGAATCCCAAATCATCTATTATAACATAACTCCTATTATCAACCCACTTGTATTGAAATATCGGAACTATAAATTCCATATAATCCAACTCCCATATTTATTTGATGATGCCAAAGTATGACATATTCGCATAAAATGGATTTCTGTCCTTAGCACCGGAAACATGCATCACTTCAGCAACAACTGTAACCCCACTATTCTGCATGGTACATTCTTCATCATGTTCATTAGTATAAAATGTATAACCATTAACTACATAAGTATTGTCAGATAATGCATACACACTTGGTCCTCCGGCTAGCCATCGAAGTCGTTCCGAAATTGACATTGGATTTTCATCTGACTTCTTAAAAATATGATCTTAAAACCATCCTATAAACTGTCAATTATGTGTATCTGATATCCATTTTTCAGCCCTTGATGGATTCAAATTCCTAAGAATTTCTTTTTGGATTTCAACATATGGGTCAACGTCGAAACTGTTATGCAAAACATAAAGGTGGGCCTGCTCCCGATCTATAATATTGATTGTGACAACCTTTCTTCCAGAAATTCCTTCACCCTCAAGCCGCCCAGTGTGATGAGATTTCGGTAAGCCAATGCTTTCCACACCAGCCATGTATTCGGTACAGAATTCAATGGCTTCCTCAACAATATATCGCTCTGCAATACAACCCTCTGGCCGACTTCGATTTTTGACATACCCTTTCAAAATCTTCATATACTGTTCAATGGGGTACATCCATCTATAATGTATAGGACCACATAGTATAATATCTCTCACCAAGTGGACCATCAAATGAACCATCATATCAAAAAATGAAGGCGGAATGAACATTTCTAATTCACATAATATGACGACAATTTCTTTTTCCATAGCTGGAAATTTCGCAGGGTCTATAACTTTTCTGCATATAGCTTTGAAGAAGAAACACATTTTCGTTAATGTATGGAAGACATTCTTGGGAAAAATGTAACCTAAAGCAATTGGAATGCAATTTTTCATCAAAACATGACATTCATGTGATTTCAGACCTTTTAACTTCAAGTCGCTCATTGACACAAGGTTACTGATATTTGACGAATACCCCTCTGGAACCTTTACGTCATTCAAGAAGTTTCAAAACTAATATCTCTCCAGCTTGGAAAGATTGTAAGCATCAGAAGGAAGAAATGTTCATTTTTCACCCTTCACTGGTGGCAACACTTCTCGTATTCACATCTCAAGCATGTCCAACCTAGCCTTAATTCCATCTTTTGTTTTTCCAGAAGTATTTAGAAACGTGCCGATAACATTGTCAAATACATTTTATTCTACATGCATCACATCAATAAAATGTCTTACATACAGAAAATTCCATTATTGTAATTAAAAAAAATTGATCTCTTTTTCCAACTGATTTTCGTAAGGTTTTTTGAAGCCGGTTTACCAAAAGTAGTGTCCACATTTTTAACTTTCTCAAACAATTGATTGCCTATTAGTAGAGACGGTGTTGTACGTTATTCTGAAATTCCATCAAATGATGTATTCCAAGAACGGTACTTATGTCGTCGCGGTAGAAATCTTCGATGTACTAGAAACACGGTTTTCGATGAATGTTTCAACCTAATTGATTGTGTACATTCTTCGCAAATGGGACAGCTTTGAGTTCCTTTAATGGTATATCCTGACAAATTTCCATAAGTAGAGAAGTCATTTATCATCCCATACAAGATGACTCTCAATGTGAAATCTTCCTTTCTGTAGGCATCATACACTGTAACTCTTGAATCCCACAATAATTTCAAATCTTCGATCAATGGAGCTAAATAAACATCAATATCATTACCCGGTTGTTTTGGTCCTGGTATAAGCATAGATAAAATGATGTATTTTAGTTTCATGTATTACAATGGTGGTAAGTTATAATTTATCAACATAACCGGCCATGTACTATGACTGTTTCTTTGAAAACCAAAAAGATTCACTCCATCTGTAGATAACGCAAGACGAAGGTTTCTCGACTCATTTCCAAATTCAGGATACTCATGATCGATTCGCTTCCACTGAGGAGAGTCAGCTAGGTGACATAGTATCCCATCTTTAATTCTTGTATCTGCATGCCATGTTAATTGTTCTTCAGTCTCATCACTTCCATATAGGCGTCTAAACCTTGGAATGATTGGAAAGTACCATACAACTTTAGTAGGAATGGATTCATATTTCTTGTATCGAGAAACACCACAGTTTGGGCTTTCATTAAGTGATTTGTGGTCCTTGTAAAATAGTATACAGTCATTCGGGCAGGCGTGTATTCTTTCAAAGATCATACCCATAGAGCGTAGAATTCATTTGGCATCGTATGTTCGGCTCGGGAGGTCATTGTCTTCTGGGAGCATGCCATTCAAGAGAGCAAGTATTTTCGTAAAAATGCCATCACTCCAACCGTTTTCTACTTTCAAATTATACAGCTTTAGTACGGCTGACAGGGTTGTATATTTAGTGAAACCAGCATACAATGGCGTCTTTGCAAAACTTTTTAACTTCTCAAGCAATTTTTGGCAATCACGAAGTTCATCTTTGATGGTCATTGTCATTTTCTCAATACGATCTTCATCATCATTCACATCTGTACTCACATCGTCCATACTGTAATCATCATTGTTCATGTTTGCAATCATATCAGATGATCCATAAAATGCAGTGTCACCCCAGTCACTACCTACATTTGTTGTTTCCCCGTGTTTATTCCAACATGTATATATTTGATCTATTCCGTGACAGGTCAAGTGTTCTTCCAACTCATCTGGACTAATTTGTTTTGAATAACAATAGCATAAACACGGACAAAGGATTTTAGAAGAGTCACATGCATGATCTTTTGTAATCTTGATAAATTCTTTCACGCCTTATTCATACTCTTTTGCCAACTGATTGGCATTCATCCATTCTTTATTTATATTCAACCTATTTTAAATCCAAAGGATGAGTATATAGGTTAGAGGAGAAGGAATATGAGTATAATTTAGATAAAAAAAGATATTTCAAAGAAATAATTTGACCATGAAATGACTAAGTCTAGAATGTTGTGGATCTTGAATACATTCTTTGACTGATTTCGAGAAATGACTTCTCGATCCTTCACTGGATAACCTAGAACTCCTTCCAAGGAAATAATGTGACCATGAAACAATACTTTTTAAACAAAATATGGGGAATTTATAATATTGTAATAAAGACAAAGCTCTCTACAAACACCCAAAACAACTTCCAGATTATCAGAATACTCCTCCTATATATTGTAATACACCAAGAATTAATCTAAAAAACGAAAATGGAGGTGTCTAGAATGATTTTAAAGAACTAGTTCATCAGTTCCATGAAATAGAGAGAGCATTGGAGATCTCAAATGAAATTCATAAATACTTTAAATTTCCATATCGACTTTAAAAATCTATCTTTTGAGCATCCTCTTCCCAAACCCTCAAATGTTGGTACCCTCATCTCTAGAAAATTTCCAAAAACCAATAGAACCTTATAATATGGTCAATAAAATCATCAATTATAGGAAATATGTAATTATTCATTACTGTCACCTGGCTATGACTACGGTAGACAGTGAAAATTAATAGGCTATGATATGACTTCATTGAAAAAAGAATTGGAAAATCCCACAGTGACATGATCATATAGATAGAACCATTTCCCTAAATATCTTCTAACAGATATTTTAGCTCCTCTAAATCGGCCAAATCCTTATGATGTGATGGAATTGAAAATGGGATCATCATGTGAAGCAAATAGGTAGAAAATGCAAACACTCATTGGGGAGTTTATCCCATGAAGTCTTCTAGAAATGATTTTGTGTACTTTTCCCTGACCACTGGAATTTCACATGAAGAACAATTCTCAACATCCCCAAGGAAAACATTGAAAAATGACACGATATGAACCATAACATAGAAGCAACTTGTCATACCCTCCATGTTTATAGATCACAATCTCCATAAAAGACATGGAATCTCCTGTTAAGAGTAAGTAACTGAACCCAATGGTGATAGTAGACTTCTAGTGCACTAAATCCAATAAAAAATCCAAGACGATAATGAGGTCAGAAAAGACCAGGTCCAAAACATGGAATTCCGAAATGTCCTCCATGCCAAGTACCACAACACAACTCTCAAAGAACATGAAACCATGACCATTTTTCCTACCCAAAAGAGTTAGTAAATACATGAATTAATTCATAAACTCTGCCTTCATACCCAAGTAATAAAAAAATACGTGAAATTAATGACTAGGACTCACCATTTTGAAATGAAACCAATACTATAGAAGAATTAAAAAATTCACCTCGAATTGTGGTTAGCCAAGATTATGAGTCCTCATCAATGACCTCTGCTGCATTGATTTTTTCTGTATTAGACTCGTCTATGTATTATTTCCATATTAAGAATCCCCGTTTCTCTTAGGATTTGATCCTCCACCATTTGATGCCTCTTATTTTAACGAAGATCCCTTAAAAAGTGGAGTATACACCACTCCCATTAAGAGCCAATTGAGAAAATCACAAGATATTCCACGGCTACCCAAAAAGGTGGAATTCCCTCAGAGTCTCTGGTAAAATCGTCCAGATGTTTCCCACATTTCTAATCTGATAAAAAAATAGGTCCATTGTCCATAAAATTTACATAATTTGTTCATAAAGACTACTCAAATCCCTTTCCACTACTTCTCTAAGACTCATCGTGATTTAAATATTATCCTAAAAAATAACAATGGATACCACCCATTAATGGAACACCATTGAGAACAATATTTCAATTAAAATATGGCTCTCACATCAATACCTTGGGAAACACCTAAAAATAGGTTGGTAGACATAGAACAATAAGAATATATCTGATATATTTCCTCAAACCCATCTCAAAATTAATAGCCATAAGATAATCATTCATGGGGAGATAAATAGATACATTAAAAAAATTACGGAATCTAGTGGGATAATCCATCAATAAATGACAACCATACTCTAGATTTAAAAACACATAGTCATTCATAAATCTTAAGGTATCTGGGTAGAACCTCTGAAGAAATACCACTTGGAAAGTGGTAAAAGTGAGATCCTCTCTATTCTTAGAAAGAATCATTGAATCCCACCATATTGAAATAAATTCTTTTAAAAAGGAACCAAAAATTAACACTTTATATGTCTTAGGGGTTTTCAAAAACTCTACGATCTACTTGATACAGATTTACTACTACATAAATTTACTTGGTTTTCTTTTCAGTAAGGAAAAACTCTGAATTGTTCTTTGAAAATTCTTGAGTGTGGTCCATAGTTCATTTCTTATCATGGAAACCAATTTAACCAACATTTTTTAAATTATAAATCATTGAATCCAAAAAATATTGTATCAATGGGATGGTTCCCCTTTGGGGTACTCTGGTTCACACTCTCTATGCTTCTACATGGTCCTTCTAGGAGGTATTGTCTACAAGAAACATGAAAAACCTCCATCAAAGAAAACCCAACATCAAATCACAACAAAATAACTAAATGAAAACACAAAAACATAAGAATAACTAAATAAATCTATTTAAGTAGTTGGAAATCATAAAAAAAACCCATAGTCAGGATCAAAACATAACCACAATCCCAAACCACCCATGGAAACTGATAATTCAACACGACGAATAGTTGGCCAAACACTTACCCATTCCAACCATATGAGTCTTGATGGTTATAGATCTAAATTAGAAAAAACTCGGAATTTTTAAATATGTAATACCATATTTCATTGAATTAATCAACAGTTTACCATCCTTTTCACCTGATTCTTTCTACCACATGTCCTAAAGAAAATTTACATCACCAAGGTATAACATAATGCGTGAAGAATATCTGACTTTAACTTAGGAACAACATTGCTACTGGTAAACGGGACTAATACATATAGAAAATGGGATGGCCACACAAACATATTCAGAGTCAATAGTAGATGATAAAAATACACCATAATCAGTGACATAAATTGAGTAAAAACATCACATAACACAATGAAAACATAATTAACTCATGAAAATTCAATTTGAATCACCTTAAGGAGGAGGACCCGGTGGTAGAGGAGAATAAGGTGTCGACAGTGGAGGCACCGGAGGCAACGGAGGCAGCATGGAGGCAGCGGAGGCAGCAGAGGAGGAGGATGAGGAGGAGGAGGAGGAGGAGGTTGCGGTGGAGGAGGAGGCAGCAGAGTAGGTATAGAAGGAGGAGGAGGAGGTGCTGGTGGAGGAGGAGGAGGATGAGGCCGCGGAATAATGCCTCAAATGGATCCATATTTATTCTGGAATGAACACTTTTATTATATGAAAACTCAAAAAAAAAGAAATATTTTGGTCCCAACTTCCCAGATAATGTATCGAACAAGCACGTAGCATATCCTCCAAGGTCTGAATTGTTCATTTCGACTGCCCATCTGATTGTGGATGAAAATATGTACTAAAATTTAATTTAGTACCCAATGACTTTTGAAGGCCTTTCCAAAAGTTAGAAGTAAACATGGGATCATGATAAGATACAATGGAGATATGAACTCCTTGTAACTTGACTATCTCCTTAAGATACAAACAAGAAAGTTGATCTAGAGATAAGGTATCTCAAATAGGAAGGAAATGAGCAGATTTAGTCAATCGATCAACAATAACCCAGATTTCTTTATTACCTCAAGATGTATTCGGTAATCCCACAAAAAATTCCATGGATATATTTTCCCATATCCTCTCTGGCACTGGTAAAGGCTGAAGCATCCCTTTCGGTAATTTCCGCTCCACTTTAACCTGCTGACAAGTCAAACACTTCACAGTAAAATCAGAAATATACCTTTTTATTCCATCCCACCAGTAATACTCCTGCAGATCTCTGTACATCTTAGTACTTCCAGGATGAACTGAAAATAGGGAACTATGAGATTCACATAACAACTCTCTCTTCAACTGTGAATCACAAGGCACACATAACCTCCCCCAAATCTCAAAACATATTCATTATCAATGTTGAATTCTGGCAACTTACCCCTCTGAACCAACTCTACATTTTTCTACAACTCACTATCTTGCTTCGGTGCTTTCTTGATTCAATCTGATTGGGAAGATTTCACTGATAACAGAAACAAAACAGAAGAACTTCTTGCACAAACAACTTTTGTGCCAAAGTTCATCAAATCAAGAACCAATGGATCTCGTTCCAAACATAGCATGTTAAATGAAGCATTACTTTTTCGACTCAGAGCATTAGCCACTTTATTTTATTTTCCCAGATGGTAATGAATTGTACAATCATAATCCTTGATTAATTATAGACATCTCTTCTCTCTTAGGATCAATTATTTCTGAGTTAATATATTCATTAAACTTCTATGATCAATATATATTTCACACTTTACTCCAAACATTTGGTGTATCCAAATTTTTAGAGCAAAAAACAACATCAGCTAATTCCAAATCATGTGTAGGGTAATTTACCTCATGAGTTTTCAACTGACGTGGATCATATGCAATTACCTGATCATTCTGCATAAGGAATCATCCAAGTCCCTTCAATAAAGCAACACTGTATATAACAAACTCACCATTCCTGGAAGGATGTTCCAAAATATGAGCATTCACCAATCTTCTTTTCCACTCCTCAAAACAATCATCACATTCTTTTGTCTAGACAAACTTAACACCCTTCTGAGTTAGCTTAGTAATTGGACTAGATAACAATGAAACATTTTCAACAAACCTTCGGTAGTAACCTTCCAAAACAAGGAAAATATTGATCTCAGTTACATTTGTGGGTCTTGTCCATTTTTCAACAAATTTTGTTTTAGCAGGGTCCATAGTTATGCCATTTTTTGAAACAATGTGACCATGGAATGAAATTTGTTGTAACTAAAACTCACACTTGATGAATTTTCCATACAGTTTATTTTCATTTAAGTTTTCCAAGATAACCCTTAAATGACTTTCCTGCTCCTCTTTACTTTTAGAAAACACAAAAATATCATCAATAAACACAACCACCATTTATCACCTGATTCAACTAAGCCATAAGTGCGGTAAACTTCTCAATTTTGATTCTGAACATCTCTAGTTACTGATTCGAAAGGTCATTATACTCTATATGACCTTCTAGAAAAGTTGAACTATTTACTATATTTTAAAACCATTCTTATCATAGAAATATCTTAGGCGAATCGACATGGTAATCCATAAATTCTATATCATTTCAATCATACCCTAAATAAATTTATAATTTATCACTTTTCTTACTCCAAAAGTTGTCTAAACCGACCTCTGATACCAACTATAAGGCCCCGACCTTAAAACTTAATTAATATTGAATTAAATAAATAATTCACATTGACGATATTTTCAGGTTTAGAGTTTTAGAGAATTAGGACATAACTATTACATCTCAAAAGATTAAAAAGTAGACACTTCTACTAAGTTTCCATAAAATAAAAACTCTTAAAAAGAAACATGTCTAGTTCCATGTTTTAGATAGCATGACATTCCCTTGATCCCATCCTTGACCCTATTCCATATTAAGTCCTATGAAAAACATTTCAAAAAAACTTGGGGTGATCATAAAAAGCTCAGTAAGGGATACACAATTAATGAAAACTGTTAGTTTTTCAAACATCAAGTAAACCATGTATACTTTATCAAAGTAATACCTTCACCTTTATAAAGTAGTAAAAACTCTTCACTGAATAAAATATCATTACATACCCTTTTGTGCCCAAAATGTTACCATAAAACCCATATAAAGAACACATAACATATTAAGGTAACTTGGGACATAAACATACTTTATTGGAATAACCGTACGGTCGACTTCCACACATATCACTTAATGGAATAGCCATACGGCCGACTTCCATACATACTTAATGGAATAGCCATTCAACCGACTTCCATACCCAATGAATTGGAGGTTATAACGTAACCACCCGTCCTGGTATTCACGGAACCACCCGTCATACGGTTTATCACGTGACCACCCGTCAAATGTACAAGTACCATTATAAAATCATAAGACATAAAACAAATATAATGGAAAGAAAACATTTCCACATTTCGATCACAATAAATCACAAAAATATATTTACATAAAAAACCATTATAAAAACCATTTTCAATACCAAAATACATTAAATACTATATGGTATTTATTTTATTTTAAAAAAACATTTCGGCTTGTTGAGGAATCCAAAGACCAAATAATACTCACGGTGGCGGAAAAAATCGTTGACAGATGTACGTTAAAAGAAACATTCCTTTTTGTCATTTAGTAAAAATGCTTCATAGAAAAAAGATTCCTTTTGCATAAAAGTAAAATTCAATGGAGTTTATACACCATATAAAAGAAAGTTGTGTATAAAAAAAAATATGCCTCAATGAAAGGAGATTGAGACGAAGTCCCTTATAAAGATCATTTTTTAAATAAAATAGATCTATTATGTGTATTCACTATAGTTACACATAAAGAAAGTAAAAATACAAGATAGGACATAATAATATCATGAAATAATTTGAAAGTAGGAGATTAACCCAAAGAACAGAAATCGGGTTAAGAATTTCCCTTACCTCATGTCCGACTTGACTCGATCGTTCTTTAACCTCATGAATAATAAACTTGAGATAATTTATACTTGCTTAAGAACCTTTTTCAAGTTCATTATTCCTTTTATATCACCTATTACTTTGTCATGAACACTATGTAATTATTTAGGATAATAATGGTCATTTTGTCGATATTTGGTAGTTGAGTCAAAAGTGAAATACTTATATTTACAAGTTGTTCACGTAGTCAAATATCCAATATCTAAAGAATGATATTCATGATTTATTTTCCATATATATCATATATATCCAGTATATACATGCATTTATAAAATTACATAATCATTTAGAGGTAAGAAATGAAATGCACCGTTCAGGGAGATGGTAAGCCGTACGTACGCATGAACGCTAATTTCATTTCTATGTCATATTATTGGAATTAAAACTAAATGAGAGATATGTTTATTTTAATTTCAGAATTATATTAATCATTTAGATGTAACATAAATCATATATATCCATTATATATATGAACATATAATAGTATATTACATTTGGGGATAAGAAATGAAATGCACTGTTCATGGAGACGGTAAGCCGTACGTACGCATGAATGCTACTTTCATTTCAATATCATATATTAATGGAAAGAAAATAATAATGATATAAAAATATATTATAATTCCAGTATAAAAACATATATAATAACTTTAAATACATCCTTTATACGTCCCACATATGGAATTAACGAATCAAATCACTTTGATGGGGCGGTAGTCCGCACTTCCAAAAATGAAGATATCACGTTTACCCATAATGGAATCCATAAAGGTATTCCATAAATGAGGATTACAGAATCTTAAGTAAAACATTAGCATATTATATATCATATCTAAATATAGTGACATCTTAATGGCCACCTTTGAATGTGTTATAAGAGTTTTGAACAATCATCGTTTCGTGAGGCATAAATTCACCATCCACAGAAATAGTATGTTCTTTAAGAATTAGATGTAGGTGTGTGTAAATGTAGCTCGAATCCTTATTATAACAACATCCTACAATATTTAGGATACTTGTGTTGTTACAAATGAAATGAATAAAACGAGTTTAGGGTGTTGGAGAAGAAATATAAAACAAAAGAACACAAGAGAAGACACTACCTTTAAATCAGGTAACTCTTTTTGATTTGAGCACAATGAATTTCTTGGAAAGACTTCTGCCCAAAGTGAGACTTCTAGGAATAATAGAGGTACGTGGAGAGACAAAATGGTCAGGTTTTGGCCAAGACAAATGCTTTAGAGGTGTGGGAAAGGTGGTAGATGTGGGGGCCTTTTATAAGAGGAGAGGAGGGACACTCTTGGAAAGTAAAGAAAATACACTTTATTATAAAATGATTTTCGGTTTTTAAAGGTCCCACATTGATGTGTTTAGAGGATAAGGTGATAAGGGTTCGAAATATACCAATCCAATATGTTTTTTACATGTGTATGTCTTAGAATTTACATCATCTTCTCATTTTATTTAAATCGTTAAATAATGAGGTAATCACTGCATCATCATGGTGTCATAAATAATTTAATTTATTTAATGTCTAAAAATTATAAAAAAAATTCTATTATGTAGGAAATATTTTTAGATTTATAATTAATATTTATAGTAAAAAATATGACTTTTATAACCCCATGTAAAAATAGTTTTAGTAAAACAACTCATGTTTGTGACATTTTTATTTTAACTTTAAATAAAAAGATATTAATGTCATTTTCCTACCAAAGTGGCACCATGGGGTCCCCAAGTTGACCCATGGATTGTCTTGGAAGGCCATTAAATATCCAATAATGGTAGGACATGTGTCTAGGTAATTTCATATTATTAAAACATTATTTTTATCTTAAATTACACTAATTACCTCTAATCGCGATTAAAAACTTAAAAGTTACTATTCACCAAAAAATTATTTTAATCCCATTGAACCACATTTTAATTCTTATTGACAACCATGTATATCGGATTTTTGAAATTCCAAACACAGAGGTGGTAAAATTTCATTTAAATGAAAAATCAGTTTTTTAAGTACCACTTAGTGGTTTCACTATTCATCAAAATTGAAGTTTTTCAGAAAAAATACCAAAAATTCACCCTAAGATATATTTGATATTTCTAATTCAAAAATGATGTCTATTTTATAAAATTCTAAACATATAGGTTTCATTAATTAGTTTAATAATTAATTCCCACTGTCAGAGCAAATAGCGTGTGTTTATGAAACAATAAGTATCAAAAGATTGACACCAGTTTTAGTCCAATTTTAAAGTGAAATTAATTCCAACGACCACTTTTAGATTAAATTGTAAAAATATATTCTAATTTCACTTTAAAACCACTTCAAAATATAATCTAATCATATTAATAAATTAGATTAAAAAGTAGTTTTGAACTAAAATACAACATTTTTCACTAATCATTAAAAAATTAACTTTATTGGAAAAATACCAGAAATTTACACAAAGTAAATTTTGATGTCCCGATTCTAGAGAAGAATTCTATTTGGTCCAATAGAATGTATAATAGTGACCAAAACTTTATTTAAAGAGGGTTTGCCATCAAAAGGCAATAGTTTGACCTTTTAGTGCAAAATAGAGTATATATGCCTTTAAATTGATTTCTTTTCTTATTTTAAGCCTTTATTACTTATTGGATAAATATGAAAACATTTAAAAAACATATATAATCATATTTTAGTTATTTCTACTCATTCCAGCCAATACAACAGCTACGTGTTAACTAACATTTAAAATAATATTATTTTATTACTAGTGTGCAACGTAAGATTTCAAAGAAACTCTTTGTTGTGTATCAAGTACGGTATCGAACATAGAAACCCCTTTAAAGTAAAATTAATATTTAATTCACAAATATTAATAAATATAAAAATGTATTATTCTTTATTTACCTAGGATGTTACAGGTAGAGGTTGTCTTTTCCAGATGACAGTGTAGTCCTCTATGCTTTAGTAGGTGGAGAAGTCTCAGTGGGGGAAATAGAGGAATAACTGATGGATGATCGTGTTAGCCAGGGTGATGCTCAGGGTGTACGGTCAGAAGACGGGCAAGATCAGATGCTATTTCATTGGAATTTGATTGTCTTGATGTAAATGCACAAGAGAGTTCTTGGTGAGTTCTAAAACTCACCACTCATGGTACACACAAGAGATCCCATGATGAACTGGGGTTTGAGGGGTCATTTTTTTTTGGCCTGGGGTGAAGCGAGAAATGGGAGAATTTGTGGCACTGTTCCTCGTGTGATAGCATGTGAAGGCTGAACACCGTGTCCATGAGTTCTATAAAACCATTTAGATGTCCCCGAGTGGATGTGGATGACATCTTGATGGATTTCATCATGCGACTACATATAGGTCAAGGGGGTTGTGATGATATTTTGATAGTGGTGGACCAGATGACGAAATTATCTCACTCCCTCAAAATCAAGTAGTTTGGTGTAGTGGATGCCTTATCACCGAGCTATGTGGATGAGGTGGTGTGATTTCATAGAGATCTGAAGTCCATAGTCTCGTATCAGTAAACTCATTTTACCTCATGGGTCTATAAAGGATTGAAACATGCCTTTAGAAACCAGAATTACCTCATCACTACGTTCCACCCCCAACCAAATGGGAAAATATAGTGGACCATCCAGACATTGGAGGATGTGTTACGGGCATGTGTTTTGGACTTTGGGGAATGTGGGTAAGACACTTTCCTTGGGTAGAGTTTCCTAAAACAATATCTTTCACTCTAACATCAGAATGGCTCCATTTGAAGCCTTGTATGGGAGGCCCTGTCACTCACATATGTGTTGGGAAGAGGTTGGGGAAGCAGGTGTTCTTGGCTCTAACATACTATAGGGCCAGACGGAGAATGTTTAGCTTATACAGGAGAGGATGATGGTTGGTAGGGACCATCAGAGGTCGTATGTCGGTCATAGAAGGATACTCGTGGACTTCGTGGTCGGGGACCCTATTTTTTTATGGTCTCCCCTCAATATTAGAAATGGAGGTTCAGAAGGGGGAGTAATCTTTCTCTGAGTTTCGTCGTACCCTTTGAGGTTTTGTGGTGGTTTTGAAAAGTGGCTTATCTGCTGGAACTACCACCACTGGTAGAAAGGGTGCAAGACGTATTCCATGTGCCTTAGATCGATTTTTTTCCACACACTGATTTTCAAATCCTCAATTGGGGGATGTTGGATATCGAGGATGAAGAGATATTCATAGAGGGAGTCAGGATGATCGAGTATCGTGAGAGGAAGGTTCTTCATGGACAAACCATTCACTTGGATCGTGTGTTATAGAGGCATGGTGGTCTCGAAGAGAGTACCTTCAAATTAAAGGCAAATATGCATTCCTTGTAAGGGTTCCACCTCAGCTCTAGAAATGTGGATTATCAAAAATCAATAAAAAAAATGAAGGCCTTCGGGCCATTTGTGGAATGTGTGTAAAGAGGCCTAACTGTGTCGATGGTAGGATATGATCCCAAATCATGATGCATTATTGTGGATGTGATTTAACCCATGTGAGAGAGATAATTCCACCATAGAGGATAGTATCTAGACACAAAATAAGGGGATCCCTAATCCATATGACCGGATTTTGTGACCCTTTTATGTTGGTGTTGTTACATGAGGGATATGTGTTCTAAGATATTGAGGAGGTTTACATTTGAGAGGTATCTTCTATGTGTTTTTTGGGACACCTCTCTTCACTTTGGGTCTAGTTTTGATTCTCGAGGATGAGAATAGTTTGAGAGGTATCTGATGTAATGGCTTGAACCCTCATGGTCAGTTACATGCAAAATTTATGGTATATGGGGTGTGACTCATTAAATAGTTTCTAAAAACTTGATTCCACTAAAACAGTGGCACTAGTCACAGTGGCATGAGTCACTGCGGCATCATGATTGTGGCACCGGTCACAGTAGCACCATGATGGCAGTCACAGTCACTGCAGCACCTAGATGATGGCACCATGAAGGTGGCACTGTGACAGTGGAACCGTAGTGGTCACACCATTATAGACTCAAACCAAAATGGTGGCACCGTGATCATGGAACCATTACGATGTCTCACCAAATAGTGTCCCACCTTTTGTTTTTTCCTAGTTTCTGAGTTTTCCATTTCAAGTCGTTAAACATTTTTTTTATGTAATTTTTTTTAATACACTTTAAAGAGCCATTTAAAGAACATAAATGATATCTAAAATGTCCCCGTGATTTGGGGATCCCTTTGGGTGACCAATGAATTTGGCTTTTCCTTCAGTGTCACCCCTGTGTTCTTGTAGTTTCTATTTCTACCCCTCTAATGTGTTTTCCTCTGTTTAAAGGAAACCCTTTACCTCACTACTGTTATGGAATCCTCTCTAAATAGAAATATTAAATAAAAATTAATTCCACCATGTGTGTCCATCCAACAGCATGGTGAAACAAGGTTCTTATTTTAATCCTTTTACAATTTAATATCTTATACACCTAGCATCAATCCGTCAATTGAACATTGATTCGTTCTTCTTCTTGGCTAGTCTTGTTTCCTTTCCTTGGTGTGTTTGGATTCCCCCTTCCTAAGGCAAGTGTTGCACCTATACTGGAGCCTTTATTGCTCACTCTTGGAGTGATCATAGTTCCTCCCCTAAATGTCATGCATCCAAAGTTCTTGGTGCATGGAGAAAATCATCGATCACTGATCATCCATGTTGGGTTCTTCCTTTTCTCTCATTATTGTCTATCATGCTGGATTGGTATGATAATTTTTACATCAAGGATGGATGAAACAAAACCATAAAAAATATAATAAATGGTTTTTAATGAATGAATGGGTCTGCTTGATGACACCAATTTAGTATTTTATCTTTTCTTATGTGTCGTGAATTGTATGGTCTTATGTCCACTGAAAATAGTGGTCCTTGGTGGTCATTCCTTGGAACAAATGAACCTTTGTCTTCTGTGATGATTGAATGGATGTATCATGGAAGATCGATAATCATGTAAACTCAGTTGATTAAATGGATTTCTAGTGAACTAAAATCCTTTTTTGGTCACCCTGGTTAACCCAATAGAGATAAGGAACTAAATAAATGGTGTGTTTGAATTTGAAAACTCCCTTGCCTTGTCTTGGTAATATGAGTGGTTGTTCTACTTTTTTCTTGTGGGGGTGAAGTCGATAGGGATGGGATGACTTATTATGCATATGATGGTTAGTAGATCTAAGGCCATGTGGGCCGTATTTTGGTGCTTGGTTTGGTTTCAATACTATGAGGGATCTCAAGGATCCCTTTTGTTGTTAAGATGTTACACGAGAACCAGGTGGGATTTCTTAAATTACTGCATAATTATTTTTCCTTCCATTCCTTGTGGCTATATATGTTAGTTTCCTGGTAGTGAAGAATTATTTAAATGAAATCACTTGAATATGATAACAAGAATGGGTTTAATGGGGATGTGTTTTTCAGGAATGAGTTGTGACTTAGTTTTGGCTGTTTTGTTTTTTATGAATTAATAGTAATGAGGGTGTTTGTGTATGGGATGATTTTAGAGCCCGTAGGTTGGGATAAGGGATTTTTTACATATATGTGTAATTTAGGTATTATGTTTCTTATTCAAGACC
The DNA here is from genome assembly GCA_963277665.1 of Viscum album. Lineage (NCBI taxonomy): Eukaryota > Viridiplantae > Streptophyta > Magnoliopsida > Santalales > Viscaceae > Viscum > Viscum album. Next base: position 1,135,026,733 of record OY728128.1, read on the forward strand.
ACCCATGTTGCGAACTTTGTGCTGAACACAACCATTTCATGAGGAAGTGTGTTATTTCGAACAATTTTATTAGTGGCTAGTTATTAGATCATTTTATGAACCGTTTCCCGAGTAGCCCAAGACTCCTTGGGAATACTGTGATGACCCATGGTCAATTATAGCCCATGAATCATTGGGAAGGGTGTGTTGTGGTTGTTGGCCTAGGTGTGTGTGGTTATGTGTGGTTTTGGTGGCCCAGGTGTTTGCGGGCATAACTATGGTTGCGGTACCCCAAAAGTTTGTTCTTAGTGAAGTAATGGGACTATAGTGAGAATGGAACGAGAGGTCTGACATGTAGGATGTCTTCAATAACTTATAGATGAGTGGTGAGGGGTACCCAAACATCGTTGTGTTATTACTATTTTTTTATGTGACATGCTTTATTTTGGGAGTTTTCCTTGGTGAGGTTTGGGTGGACTGTTTCCTTGCTAGTCGGTTATCTATTTTTCTCAAGGAGAATTAGAATGCCTCTCCACTTACGCATGAGAGATTTTGGATTTTCCCAATTGAGTATACTTGTATACTCACCCTACATATATAAAACTACTTTCTGGTTTCCATGAGGACATCGAGGACAATGTCGGACCCTATTAACTCAGACGTCGGGACCGTTGACTTCACTACTTTTCTTTTCCATTCATACCTCCCTTGGTAGTTTTCATGTAATTTGTAGCACATTATTTGGAACAAGCATATGGGAATGTTTTTTTTGTATTACTGTTACATCTACCTTTATATTTGAAGTTGTTTGGGGGTTTTACCATCATATCTCTTAATCCTAATAAATATAAAGGGTAATATGTTCCATGTTACATGTGATTCAATAACCATGGTGCTAGTCACAACTATTAGGCCTATTGAAGGAGTGAATCATGGGGTTATTATCACTCTATCAACCTAAGTATGTTAGGGTCTTGCAGTTTGTTGTCAATTCAATCATCTTGGTGAAGGTGGTTCCTGACATATTTTTTCTAAAAGGATCATGATATATGTGTTGTTGATTCCAAAAATTTATTAAATAAGGCCAAAATATAAAACTCATTTAATTTTGGCAGTTTTACAAAGGAGGGAGTGGATCTTACCCATTATATATTCAACTACTTGGGGTGTGAAATAACCTTATATCACAAGGAACCATAGTCATCTCGTCTATGCAATCACTTTCTTAACAAATAAATCCAAAACATGATTTTAATTTCTATAGGCATCTGAGACAACCTAATATAAATTAATATTGTCCTGAATACAATTAATCCAATAAAAAATGACATTTCACCTTCAAAATTTCAGAGCTTCAACAATAGGATTTATGTATGACTCGATCTAGAGAGATTCATGTTCATAGTGGACAACATTCTTGATAGAATGAATTATCTTCCATTATTATTTTTCATATTCAATTAAAACTATTATTTAATGATAGAATCATCCATTTATGATTACATGATGGGTATGGAAGGCACCAGCACAACATGAGGTTATTTTGAGGCTCGAAGCCTCCCCATAGGCATTTATAATGATTCATAAAGTAATTAGGGGATCTAGTTAATATAATTTTCATAAAGGGTCTTATGGACCTTACCTAAGCCCCAAAAACATAAAATATATTTAAATAATTAATATTATTACCCTTAAATCATTTTTTTGTTTTTTATATAGAAAACTCATCCCCTATTCATAGCCAAGAAACCAACATAAACTAAGCAGTTCTTTTTTTAAAAGGATAATGCATTCAATTCATTATAGATGTATGCAATGGAGGAAGAAGTGGATACAAGTAAGAGATTGTGGACCTCTTTACATTATACCAAATATTTAATGCATCATCTAAGAACCTACGTATTGTTATACATAAATAATTTGGTTCCAAAGTGTTCCTTTATATGATACTTATATCTATATGAAAAATAAAATCTAATAAAAATAGTTATATGTTATCCAAAATTGTAAAAAAAATAAGTGTTAGGACCAGAAAAACTGAATGCATGTTCCTTGAATTCATTAATTTGTATGGATTTTATCTCTAGATATATTATAGAGGAGAATCGACCTTTAGTTATGAATATAAGGGGTTTTAAATTTCAGAAACAATGTGGGGATGATTATGGTGCCATTAATGTTCATCATGTATGGTTGGATTGTATTGATGTTTAATTTCAATTATTTTTTATATTCAGATTTATCTATAAAAAATATATACATTTGCATACAACAAGGAAGTAATTGATATAATCAAACTGGTATTTTTAGTAAAATAGTTTTCTTTATAGACCCCATGAAGCTATCATGTTTGTCCCCCATAACCAAAAATATTTTTTCTTCATATATAGAATAATCAACATTAACGAGTAGTAACATTATTATTTTTTATCAAATAGTTATAATAAAATATTAAAACAATTTCAGAAAAAATGGACTTTTATATATTATAAATGAATAGGTATTTTTCAATAAAATTATTATTTTTCACTTTTAATTGAAATATCGACTGTTTATAAAAACTCTTAAAAATTAACCCTACACCAATATTGATACAATGAAATAAAAAGATAAATAATTATTATAAAATTAAATTTTAATTATTTGGGGATTTACTTTTCTTCTTAATTATACAGAAAATAATCTTTTATAGGAATGGATCCTTTTAAAACTTGTGTTCCCTTAATTTATTGTATCTAAATTAATAAATATATATATTTTTATAATTATTTTTTTTCATTATCAGAAAATTAAATACTAGTTGAAATTAATTATAGCTAATGGATATATATATAATGGATATTAAAATACATCAACTACGTGTCCAAAACCCAAATATTAAACGGTTATATCTCATTCATATATATATATGATTTAATTATTGTATTCCTTTAATTATAATCATCATGATTATTATGTGATTAATTATTGGCCTCTTCCATAGGTGTAGTTGGGTTCAGAATACTCCTGGAGAACTATGAGTATAATGATTCTATGTCTTTCTAATTTATTTATATGTGTGTGTATGAAATTATTTTAATAACCAATATTTTTATTCAGGTTGTTTAATATTATAAGATCATAATGAATTACTTTTTATTTTCTATTATAATGTTCAATCTCAATAAATACATCATGAATCATTTTAGTGTTTTGGTTCTAATTTTATAATATATTAATGATTATATTCCTTAAAATCATAAACATATATTAAAATATTTGTGTTTTATATACAACATCCCTTTTATAGAGTAGATTTTGGAGGGAATTTGGAGGGTTATTCTTCTAAATCATGGTTTGGAAAATGATGTGTAGTAAGTGAATATAGAACTAGTTTACTTTCTTAAAACATCACATGATCGATTAATAGTATTCTAACATGTATATCCATTTCATTAACAACCATTACACCTTATATTTTATGTTATTTTAGTTTTTTATGAGTTTTATTTCCATTAATACTATTTCTACTAGTCAATGAATATTTTATGCAATTATTCTAGAAATTAGTTGAAGTTTAGGGTTTTTCATTTAAAATTACTAAAATAGAAATTAAATGGATTGTTTGAAATGGGATGAATATTTCACAATGTTTTGAACATTGTGTTGATTGTTTTCAAAGATAATGTAATAATAGTGATAATTTTTTTATCTGAATAATAATTGTTATTTTTAAATATTTAATGTTACTTCCTAGAAAACATTATTTTTATTTTTCTGTGATTTAATGTCTTTATAAATAATTCAATAATATGAAGAGAGACTATTTTTTTGGGGTTAAAATGAATTTGATATTTTACATGAAAAAATTTCAAAAAAATTAAATGATATTGAATATTATTGAGAAAATAGTAATTCACCAAGAAAAAAATAGATTATTATTTGATAATGTTTTTACAAAATGTTTCAAAATCAAAATAGTGTGTACTTTGTGGTTAACCACTTATATATTTCAATTTAAAAATTAGGATCTTTTTTGACATATTTTTAATACCTTGGTAAATAATTTATATTATAATTATTCCCAATTATTTTTATGATTTTAATAATGTTTATTTTTAATCATTTAAAGTGTTAATGTGTAAAATGTTTTATTAATAAGTGGATCTAAAATATTTTGGTGTCTCGAAGTATTATTAAAGGTTCTAAGAGAGAATATAACTTAGGTTTCTAAAAAAATTACTTTTCTAAATGAGTTTTGATAATGTAAAATTTTGGTCAAATGAGTGAATTTATTTAACATATATTAATAAATAAGGATTAGTGAATGTTGGTTTAGAATTTTTTTTATTTTAAATTGGTTAATATAGATTGTTGATTTCATTTACTAAATACGTTTTCTCTTATGTGTAATAATTTATAGATTTTTTTTATAAATTTTCAATTTTTTTTTCAGGTCTCTCCATTTTGAATTAATGTACTCTTGAGGTGATCAATATATTATTTAAATGTATATTTAGTGTATTCCAGTTTTAGTGCTTCATTTGTTTTTATCATTCCACAAAGTGAATATATTTTTCAGGGGTTCCAAAACATACACTTATATAATTTCTATAGGAAGAAATGTTCACTGGAGGTAGTGTAATGTTGATTATGTTTGTGTAAAATTATATCTGGTATTATCTCCAAAACATTCATATGGATAAGTTTCCAAAAATCACGACTAAGGGTCTGAGTAGGATGTTGTGGAATAATACAATCTATACAATGAAAAATATGATCAATAAGTGGGATGCATTCATGGATAATTCTTTTTATAGATAATTCATAAATTGGATAAGGTATAGAATGGTATATAATTTTATACTCTCTAATAAGGATCATAAATCATTTTTGGTGTATGTGTTAAATTTTTTCATGTCGGGCTCATAGATTCCTCTAATGGTTGTGGTTCATTCTTAATGGTGTGTTGTATCAATGAATTTATTTAGATAGATATATCATTAGTTGTGTATAATATATTCCTTGACACGATTTAGTTTTTTCATGAAAGTTATCAATGTTGAAGAAGACACAACATGAGAACGAGAAGAATTAGAGTTACTCCATATTTTTATCTATTATAGAGAAATGAGTACTAGGGGGAAAGAGGAGTTCCATGTAAAATATTAAATGTTGTAATATTAAGAGACCGTCATGTCTATTCTAATTATTATACTCAATATTTAATATTTTGGATTACTATTAATGTGAAAATGTAGGATATATGATATCTACTTGTTGGAAGAATCATAAGGCCTACCATGCGTGTTCCCATGTAGTTAATTTCAATTGATATTATAAGGTATAGTTAAAATGAATGCTTGAGTATAGTATGCCACTTTTATAGATCTTCAACTTAAAATCCCTATTATTTATGTCAAGGTGGATAATGTTGGATTATTTTTTAATATAGGTTTTTCCTCTTATTATACAAGTGATAAGATAAATCGTATTTTTCTATACTATAATTTTTGTTGATTTGTTTTAAAATTTCCAATATCCTTGCTGGATTATTTCTTTTCGATTTGAGAAGATAAATTTTTTTGATATCCTTGTGATCATTATATTATATTGAATTTTTAGTTTTAAATTATTTTTCCTAGATGAACATAGAACATAATAAGTTTTTAAAATGGTGAAGAGTATACCATTAGTTGCGTTTTGGTATTAAGATTATATCCCCACTTGTGTATATTATGTTTTTATCATTTGGTTTTGAATCTTTGAAGTTATTTTTTTGTCGATATTCAGAATTTATGTAGTTGACTTTCATGTGTATCACACTCTTATTACTCTTTTGAGTAATCTTAAATGGGTTATTTTTTGTAAAAGATATGAATGTTTAATAATGATTATTTTATCATTATCACCTCATTTGAAGTGTGACTTGTTTTGGTTTTTTGGTGATGAATGATGGTATGTAGGAAATCTAGGGATATTTTTGTGAAATCTGATAGCATGTGATAAGTATGATCTGATGTTTTGTGGGGTTCAACAAGAGGTGGTGTTCCTAAAATATGGCCAAAGGAAACTCTAACCTAATATAGGTCTATACTATATTGTTCTTTTTCATGTAAATTTTTTTATGGAATTCATAATTATTATTCTATATCATCAGTCAAAAAAATATCTTTTGGTTTTAATTATGATGGAAAAACATTTAATTACCCTTAATATAGTAATGTGTGGAATGAATTCCATGTCTGTATATTTTATTTTTCTTTGGTTTCTTTAATTGGTTTTTTCATTTTGGATCAAATTGTATTGGATATGTCCCTTTATTTCTAATGGGTTATAACTTGGTGAAATATCTATAGATAATTTTTAAATAATTACATAACAAGTTATTTTGTTCACAGAAATTGTTCATTTCTAGATCAATCCATTAGATTTGTATAGTGATCTCAGTTTCTTAGTTGTACTTTATTATAATATATATTTTATTCCATCAATGAGGATTGAATTTATATATATATATTGGGTTTTTTGTGGTATTTTATCAGATGTTCTCTTTTTACCATTAGATTCATTGTTCCCTTCTATCTTGATCTTCCAATTTAATCAATACATATTTTTGGAAGGAAGAAAAATAATGGGGATAATTGTCCCAGACTGAACATAGATAACCTTCATTATTTTTTTATCACCATAATACTTTTTCTTATAACTGTTTCTTATGTTTGAGTCTTTAGATGGTTTCATGGAATACTAGTGTAGCGTTGAACCTGAACTTATAGTAGTTGAAGTGATAGGTGGCCCAAAGGTGGGATAAATATAGCCCTTATCTAAACTACGTGCTATGTTAGGGGTATAACACTCCTTCTATCGCTGGATTCCAATAATATTTTCTCAACTAAAACATTTTTTGACTTTCTATTTTCTAAATTAATTATGTTTTTTCCACTCATTAGTCACGGGGACACCCTTATACCACTGAGGGATTGCACTGACATACTAGTGGTCGTAATGAATATGATTTTAATAAATGGATTCTCAAAATTTTGTATAAGAATCCTATTTAATTTCATTATTCGTTTTTCTTTATCATTATAATGACCCGAATAAACCATGGGGGGCTTCACTATCATTTATATAACTCATGAATTGAATACATTAGAGATCAATTTTTAAATAAATGTTTTTCCCTTTCAGTTCTATATCCATTTTGGTAAGAGGTCATCATCCTCTTCATCCTTATGTTCTTATTTCATTGTTTCTAAAACATCTATGGTAAATCATTAATCATATATTTTGATTTGAGAATTATTACTCTAGGGATCCCCTTATTACATGATTAATCACAAATTCTATCATGATTTTGGATGCCATTAGGCTATTTGGATACAATTTTTTATCAAGGTTTCAAAATCTTCACCTTATAAAAATAGATTTATAATCTCATGTTCTTTCATTATGTGATTTTGAATTTCATTAATGCTTTTGATTATTCTTGCTATATGTATTGATAGAAATTTTTCTTAGGATTTTGATAACTTTGGAAAAATTTGTTTTTTATGCATTCGAATATGGAAAGTGATTTAAATGGTAAAACGTATATAATGGAAGTTGAAATTCCTAGTCATATATTTATAATTAATATTTCTAAATTAAATTATTTTTTTTTCTTAATCATTAGATAACATTATTTTGTTATTGGGTGTGATTTAACTATATATAAATGAATGGAAAACATATTTTTAATTAATTATATAATAAATAAATTTATTATATAATGGATTTTCATGGATTTATCATTAAATAATGACTCCAAGGCCTAATTGAATTTTTTTATGTTGTTATTAGAATAATATATCATAGATCATGCCAACATATATGAAATAAAAATAATTTACTTTTGAAATATATTTAAGTATTCTCTATTAATAGGTATGTTGAATTGTATTTCAATTTTGGAAAAAGGGGATTTCACTTTGTGGGTATTCTGAGTTTTTAGTATGATTAATTGTTCTTTTTATGACATGATGATATGGTATCATTAATATTTTGAATTTACCAACCCTGTTTATTTTTATTTGAAATAACTTTAGGCTATTCTCGATTAATGATATCAATAATTAACCCAATATCCCTCTTAGAGGGAATCACTAATAAATTATATTGAATGATATCCTTAAAATAGAACATGATTTAAAATAGAAATTTATAATAGTCATATAGTACACTAACAAACTATATTACCTACAGAAAAATATGTTCAATCAGTCATCTCCAAATCCAATAAAACACTAGAAAAAATTAAAAATAGAGAATCAATACTATCAAACATAGTGATAGAAATAATCGATGAAAGAATAATTCCTCACACCATCTATAGTCTCTTAAGTCCTTCAAAAATACATGTTTAAATTTTTAAAATTTTCCTATTGATGAACTATGAATCTTCCCCCATTATCATTGAATAACTTATTGAACTGATCGTAATGGAGTCTAAAGTTGTTGATACCCTCAGGTCCCATGACCATGTCCATTGCCTGAAAACCTAAAAGTAACTCTAATATATTTATAGGATATATATCATAATGCTCTTGATTCATGTGCCTAATTAACACTCCTCCCATATATGAATGGGATAAAATTAAAATATTGATATGCAACATTTTTCAAAATGAATTGATCTTAATTGGAAGACTAATAAACATATCATGTTAATTCCATAACATCCATCTTTAAAATCATATATTAGGTATTCTTGTGAGATATAGAATAAAAAACACGAATTAATCCTGAAAACTTTTTTTCCATTGGAACATCTCCCTACATATCCTCTCCATACTTCTAGAAGTTTAATATATAATCCCATCTATAGGGCCTCCACGAAGCCCACATAATAATATATTAATACATCTTGTTTTGTCCTATATTAATCCATTCTCAATGGAATGATCCTTAAAGGACACATATAAAAATGATATTTGTTCCAATTTCTGAAATTGGAAACATACCTATGAATGATTGGTTATCGTAGACTTCATGGCCTTCTAGGACTTGTTCCCAACCAATATCAAATACAATCAAATCAATTCATCGTATTAGGATGACAGGTTTGAAACAAACATAATATAATGAGAGATATATATTATCTATTTTTCTCTATATAATCTTAATATCCCATGATAAAGTTCCTATAAAATACGCCCAAAAATATTTCCCAAGATAAAATCACATTTCTCAAATATTGGTTGAACAATACTCACTACCTCGTATAAGTTCCATGTATAAAATACATTTCTTACATCATCAATCATTCATCAGACATATCTAACACCATTAAGGTTCCCCAAGAAATAATGATATGTCCTTGGTTTCTTTAGAAACACCCATTTATTAGATTTATAGAGGGTGATTTAGAAAAATTTCCTATAAATAGTCCAAAAACTCTAGCATTCCGGAATGAGAGCCTCCACAACCCACCATAATGATATGATCAACACCCGATTCAAGAGATTATACTTTCCATACTATCAGAGAAACATCTAGTTAATTATCACTCAAACTTTCATAATAATATTTAGGTACAACAAGATTATTATCAACATGGGTAATATCATAACCCAGGTCCCCTTGCAGAACCATGGGATCTCGATGAAGTTTCATTATATATATTATAAAATAGATTCTTTGAAAACCATATAATAATATAGTTATGAAATAATTAGTCAATTAACTATAATTTACGTATATAATGACACTAACAACCATTCACAAATTAGAAATTCAAAAATACTAAGAATAACCAACTCAAAATATACCCCCAGTATAAAGAATTTTTTTTTACCTCTTTCATATTACTCATAGTCAATATATGATCAAATATATGCCCAAAAACGAAAGATTTCTTAAATTGAAAAAATGAATTACTTGAGAAGACACAAAATATATGGGTACATGACTTTAAATATTTTTAATCCTGTATAAATCACCTGAAAAATGCATAAAGCTAGTGAACCTATAATCACATTCTTAATGCTTTAACTATATTACTTTTATTTAATGGTATATGAAAAATAGAATCTCATAAATTCTAAAAACATAAATATATTATTGGAATAACATGAAATCATAAAATCTCAACAAATTTATCTCTTTATAATTCCTCAGTAGATCTGTATAATGCTATATACTCATCGAAATGACATATTTATAATGTCATAATCAATATCAAAACATAATATCATTATAATACCAAGTATAAAATAGAATGCTAATATAAAAAATGTTCTTTAATAAAAATAAAAATTCCCTAGCTAAATCATTATGTCTAAATTAATGGAAAAAATTAAATCGTGTTCACCAACCAATAAACAAGAAGCTAAAAAGTACTAAAATGGTTGGAAATGATTCCACATGGAGGATAGAACCTTTGAAATAGATAATTGTCATATTAATAACAATAATTAAGTAAAAATATATCTTTAAGTAAAAAGGATCTTTTAGAAAAATAAAAAATAATATTAGCATAAGACATATCAATTTGGAATGAAATAAGCTATAAATCAACAAAAATGACTTCCAAATATGTTGTAGATCAATTTATACACAAAAAATTAATGAATTTATAAAAAAAATAAATGAGAAAATCCTTGTAATGTATTAATCATCATCTTCCATAATCTACTAGTAAGTCATTCATAGTTATGTTTCCCCATGACCAATTAATCACAAAAATGTTGGTTTGAAAATAAAGATGAATGTGTAGGGTGTGAGAATACTGATGAATGTGTAGGGTTTGTAGGGTGTGTAGGGTGTCAAACAAAAATTCCATTAATACTAGTGTTATACTACTATAATTATTATTCTTAAATAAAAAAAATAATTAATGAATTAAATACCTTTCATGTCATCATTTGATAACCTGATCATAATGAATTACCATACATACATTGTTTGACTCTATATAGAGGAAATTTCTTTATGAAAAAATTGAATCCATGCATATAGTCAATCCCTTATTGATTAATTTACTACTGTATCATACACACATAACCCATAAATTCTCACTCAATGTAGGTATCATCATTCATACATTACCAATCCCTTCTTACTCAATGGAGGTCATATCACATCCCAAGTCACACCACATCTATCATCATAAAAAAAATTTAACTAATAAAATATAATCAATAAAGATATAAATTATAATAAATCCAAAAAAAATTAATTGTTCTCAACACATAAAATCATATACATAATTGACATGTAAATATTGCCTCAACCAAAACTAAATGACTACCTAAAGATCCAACCATCAGAGTGGCTAGATCTAAAATCTATTATAAATTTAAGTGGGTTCGCTACTTTATAGGGGCTATAAAATGTCACCCCAATGATAATATTTTAAACACACTATAATGTAACTAAAAAATAACATTTATACTAAATAATGAGTTCTAATTATTCTACAAATTCACGCTCTTATATTTAGAGTCATATAATTGTAGAAACCATCCATAAAATTGTAATGTCTTCCAACATCAAGAATAGTAGAGTATACTCACAAAGACAAACCTCTTAATTCATGAATATACTACTATAATATTATAATTAAATACAATATTCAAATATTGGGTCTTATAAAAAGAAAAATCCAAAATTGGGAAAGAATATTATTTCTTATGTGAATTTGTGGACCTAGACTCACAAAAATTAACCTTTAGAATGAACCATTATTTCAGCACTAAAGATATGATCATGGTTGAGGAAAAACATTAACACCCAAATATTTAAATTTAAAATTTCTTTAGAAGATAAATATTTTTTATACCGTATAATTTACACAACTCCAAAACAATAAAAACAAGAAAATATTGAACAACTATTAAAATATTGTCTTCGAATTAATGGATAAAAATTGATGAAATTGAATTATATAATATATATTGAAAAAAAACATTGATGATATGAATTTTAATGAATATACACAACAAAATAATAATAACTAAATATATAATAAAAAATTATCATTCTAAAAATTTATATTTACTAAAATTAGAAATCTATTTGCATCATTTAAAGATAATATATATATCATATATAAAATATATAATTAATATGAATATTGGTTTGACCTTATCGTAATTTTTAAATGATAATAAATATGAAAAATAATTGTTGAAATTTTAAATAGTTATCTTCCTTGGAAATAATTTTTCCTTATATTTATATTTAAAATAATTAAAAATAATTAAAATTTATCATTAAAAAAATAATTCCATTTTCATTTAATAACTAAAATAATTTCAAAAGAATAATTTTTTTACATTTTATAAAATATTTTTATAGTTGAATATGAAAAAATACAAATATTATTAAAATAGTCAATTTTTTGAACTCTTATAATATATGAAGAAAATAAATGTTTTAGAACAATTTTGAAAAATAATATATATATATATATATCTAAAATAAATTTTAGGTAAAAAATCAGTTTGATTTATTTATAAAACTGATGTTTATAATTTTGTAACCATAAGTATAATTTTACTTAAAAAATGATTCATTCTATTATATTAAAAATTTAGTTTTCATCACATATACAAATTTAATCCAAGAAAATAGAATTCATATTTTATATCATCATGATCATATTTTATAATGTGTCCAATATATTTTTTTAAGATAAAACTCTTATTAATACAATTATTTTTAATGACCATAATAAAAGTAAAACTGTTATTTTTCAAGAATTCAATTAGTAATAAAGTGTGATTTTTTCAAATAAAAAATTATTAATTTACAAATAATTTTTTATTTATATTTAAACCTTGTTTAGTTAAAATTATCACATATAAAGTTGGTTATAAATACTAAATATCATTAATAAGACATTATGGTGAATATAAATATTTTCTAAAAATAATTTTTTTAATTTACATTTTAAAAAATACGAAGTTAATTTTATATTAATTATAAATTTAATTTTATTAAACTCATATTAAATTTATTTTCATTACAATAAAATATCATAAGTGGTTTTATTATATATGTTTATTAAACCCTTGGTTACTTTGGAAAAAAATGTTACCTTGGTAAAATCAAAAAAAAAGTTCAAAGTAAAAATATATGAAAAATTTATTTCTAAAATGTCTAAAAACTGGTGAAATTTTTTTGAAGCCTCCAAAACCCAATATCTATTCAGAAAATATTATATCAATTTTTCCATCATTTTTCCATGAATAGTACCAGTCCGTTATTGAAAAATATTGCGTATTCATAAAATTTCATGTTTCATCACATATAAAAAGGTATCCCTATCACCCTTTCAATGCTCCCATATCCAATAAAATTCCCTTTTAATCTTACCTAATATTTCTCTCTAATATTCCGCCTAATTATTTTATGGGGGTCGTCACAAAAAGTTTTTCAAATTCCATAAAATGTCACTAATTCATCATGAGTATTGTCATGGTCTCAAATATGAATTACTTAATCCTTAATAATTGCATCTTATACATTCCCCAAAAATCCAAAAAATATGTAGTTATATAATTTCCATATTATAATTATTATAAATTTGTGGATTATATAAATTTAATAGCCCTTATTTATTCCTTCCCATCCACTACGAAAATCAAAACAATGTAGATTGTGTTTATCGGATAACAACCTTTACAATGTGACATCATTAGTTTTTCAAAACCACCTAAATTTTCTTGTAATAATAAAGAACTGAAAAATAAATGTGAAGCATATAATATAATTATCAATATAAAGATAAAATATATATATAACTGCATTTTTTCATCTTATTCACTAGGAAATGATAATGTTAACAATGCGTCGTGCGGACTACTGTCTCTAAAAAATAATTTCTTAATTTTTCACATTGACTTTAAATAATTATACAAACAACATAAAATATTCTTCAAAACCCTAAAAAACAATTGCAATACATTATTATTATTCTATTATAAGGATATAATTGAAATATAAACAACTTCATTACTATATCCACCCATCAAATTTTCGTATGTTCATGTCGGGGGTAGTTTAACCACATACGGTAATTACGCAATGAAAAGGTATCTTGAATGAATAAGGGAACCTACAAAAAAATATTATAATAATTTAGTAAAAAATAAGGGTTTATAGTTATATATCGGATATATATTTTATTACACAACTATAATCGATGGATTCAATTTCTTAAATTAGTAGACACCAATTAAATTTTAACACAGACATATGAAAGAAATATGTAATAATACACTGAGGATTGATAATATATTTTTTAAATTTAATGAAATATTTACGAATAGGGTGAATAATGATATTTATAATATAATTAATTAGATTATTTTGGATTCTAGGTAAGTGTATATAATGAATAAGGAAAAATATAGGGATTGGAAAAAACAAGATATTCTTCCTTTGAGTTGGAAAAATTTATATGGAAATCTATTTAGGGTAATTTGATTTATTAAACTTAATGGATACATTTTATTTATTTTATACATAATTTATTTATTTATTAAATTCAACAGCATTACAACATCATGAAATATTTCTAAGGTATATGGGGCTTCTTGGTCCTAAATCCTATTATTCATATAGGATTCATGTTTTAAAAAAACTTCATTTATAAGGTATATATATTTTATATTTTTTATATTACATCATGAAATATCATTACTTTTATATATAGTTGATTTTCAACCAAATTATCCTATAATGAATTTGATATATACGATACTCAAATCATAAGGGTTTTGAGTATAACTTTTACCTTGTTGAGACATATTTTTCATTAAAACCCATATTATCATGGGAATTTTGTATCTTCATGTAACATACTAGTTAAATTTATATGTATGAAGTAATTTGAAATTATAAATTTCAATTTTTCCTTTTTTCTTCTATAGTATGGGTGGGGAAAAAGAATTATTTTACTGACTAACTGTGTGGGAAATCACGGTGGAACAGCTTGGGAGGGGAATGTATTTATAATGTCCAGAAAATAGACACCATCTCACTTGTGTAACCAAACAGCTGGATAGTGGGGTTCTAGTAGGTCTTCAAGTTATAAGAGACCTACTAGCCCATTGATGCATCCTACTGAATTTTCTGTGTTCCTAGTTTGATTTTGTAATTAATTTACCCATTATCATTAATTTATACACTTTTTATACCATAATTAACAACCAATTATTATCCTAAATTATATAATTTCAAATTTTCACCCTCTATCAACGTACTAGATCTTTATCGTTCATCTCCCATTTTTCCATAACCTTTTTCTGATGTTGGATGTTAAAGAAAAAGTCAAAAATATTTGTTTGGTATTATTTATCCTCATTAGAGATATGAATGGATGACTATTAGATATATGATTTCAATTACGAAAAAATGATATATTTTTATTAATAATTTGTATGTAATAGTTCTATAATGATGATATCATTTCATTACCATAACGAGATATACCTTTGAAAATGAGAATTAAATAGTTTTTTTTACTAAATCATCTTCCTAAACCTATTCTCTTTAGATGAATGATGATATAACCTTCATTTATTGATGAATTAATTGTATATTTGTAGTTATTTCAAATTGAAAATTATGACAACTCCTTAAATAAAGTTAATTCATTAATAAAACATTTGTTTCTAGGTGTTATTCATTATAATAATTGTCAAGTGATCTTCTTCTTCTAGATGTTAATTTTGAATATTTTTTAAATTCAGATATTCATGATGGATCAATGATCATTTTATGGGAGCAAATCCAACACAAAGAATCAATAATATTTTCAACTTCCATTAATTCATAGATGATTGATTCACAGAATTTCAATTGAAATCATTTAAATACCCTCCAATCAGTTCCATTAAAGGACACATTAAGTTGGGTTATTCTAGAATAATGTTATTGACATGAAATGATCTTGAGTATTTCCTCTAAAAAATCATCATAATGAACCATACTGAAATCAAGATATCCTTGACCTGTGAGAAAGTATTTATTGATGTGAGATGTGTGGTAATTTATTTCTTGAACAACATTGGGTTTATTCACCAGTGAACATTAATTATTATGTACCATATCATTTTTATCTCTTGTAAATAATTTAATTGTAAAATGAATATTATGTTTTCTTCTTTGTTTTCAATGGATGTGTGTGATAAAATTTGGGTGTGGGGTTATACCGTGATAATATTTATTAATTTTTACTTCCATGAGATTAATTGTATATATTTGAAAACTATTTTTTAGTTTTAGATTATCCTTTTAGGTTATTATATCCTCTCACGATGACAGGCTACATATCATATGAATGCTTTGTATTTTAAATAGTATAACATGAATTTTTATTTATTGCTATTTGTGTTAAAAATATGAATATTTTCATTAAATATTTACATCCTTAATGGGAAGGAGACTATAAAATTTTTCATAATGGTCGTGGATTTATACATGAGGTAAGAATGTTGTTTCCCTTTAAATTGTGTGTAACCCGATGCAATGTTTCATAGATTAAACATGTTGAAACTAGATTCCTGGGGGATAGAAACTATTTGCTCATTATTTTATAATGTGGCCTAACACAGAACAAGATTCCTCATTGTAATTTAATAAATTTACAAAATACATTTGGTTGGATATGACTCTTTTAAGAATTCATGATAAACCATCGATCTTAATGAAAATGAATGTATGGATGGGGATTATATTTCCTTGAATATAATAATAATACATATATATTATAATTATTATTTGGGAAAATTTATAATTATCATTTAATATACATTTATTACATGTGAATATTTTTTATAGAAACATTGATGGTTTCCTACTTGGTTTTATTACTCACACCTTGTAGAAGAATTTCAAAGAATGTGAAAAAGTTATATATAAGGATCTAACAAATGGGAAGGGGTCCAAGGTTGAAAGATAATATCAGGGTAATTGAATTGGGCGAGGTACTAGATGTACTTATAAGGATACAAAATTATTATTATTCGTTATATACTAGGACATATAAATGGGTTTTCCTTGAATTACTAGGATCCCATGTTAATTATTTTCATTACTAATATTCAATATACATTTTTATGTGTGTTTAATCTAATTATTTAATGTTATTATATTAAATTATATTATTATTTATTTATGGGATCATGATGTTGGTATAGCCTCCCCGACTAATGATTAAGACCATCTCATCTAGTTGGTTTCCATTTATATATAAGGAGGAATTCAAAATGTAATATGGTACATCGATTTAGAAAAACTTGATCGGGTAGGGCCATTACAAAATTGTATCAGGGAAAAAACACTTTTTTTCATTTTTACTATCCTAGTAAAAATAAAAAATGACATATATGTACCTGAATTGGGTTTGAGAGTGACAAGTGCATGGACAGATCATGTGCAATAAATCTCTAAGTAACTATTGTTGGGATTTTTATTTCTCTTTGGGATGATCTTGGTGAATTCTTATATCATTATTATGCAAATATATTCACATTACACAAATATAAATAAATTTGATCTATATATGAGTTCATAATTTAATATCATGATTTATAATATTTGATCAGGATACAATTTTAATTTTTTTTAGTGATATACCTTTTTTCCCTTGCTATTTTTATATATTTTTTGGAATTATTTTTTTATTCATTAGTCTACTCTGATATTTCTTATATACACGTGACTTATACTAACATATAGTGATAAAGTCTTTAGATATCACTAAGATATCTATAAAATTGTTTTTGGTAGAGTCTTAATAGATCCTTCACGTGATCCCTTAGACTAATATGGTTTTATCATAAATTATCTACAATTTTACAATCATGTAATAGAAAATTTAACCTCTTATATAACTGATGGGACTACCAGTTGACATGGTAAAGGCTACTTCGTTGAGGGAGGGATCCCATATTCAACTTCTATTTTTGTAGCAGGTGTGGAAGAGAACACTCCCACACCTCATATCGTACTTTATTTATTAGTCTTACTCTAATTACGATTCCTTTCACATTTTCTCACACATAACATAGGGGATTGGATGTAGAAGGTCAATTATGTTGGGGAAATCTAGATTGATTATCCTCCATAATTTAAGGAAACTAGAGGACCAAAGGATCTTAATGGGCGGTTATACGTATCTAAGGTTGACTTCAATATGATTGAGAACTTATGGTTTGAAAGGTGAATTTGGAAGCACCTGTGATATAGGGACACTAAATGAGATGGTGATGTGTGATGGGAAAGTCAGTCCAATGTGATGGTCTCACATATGAGACATTCAAGAGTATGTTATTTAAAAATTCATTCCAAACATGATGATTATCAATTAAGTATATGTCTTCCCAAAGGTATCTAAGAGGACTATGAACGTATCTTTATACACTTCTCATTTCACATGGATACCCCTCATCAATCCTATCATTATTGAACATGATGTCCAGAAGGAAAGGAATTTCATGATTATTCTTTTCAAGGACATCTAGTGAATATTTCAAAAAAAGAAAAAAATAGATATATTTGGAGGTTCTTCACAATTCCATGATAATATGGAAGGTTTATAAATAGGATTGAGTAGGTATTCCAATTTAAACCATAATTATTTAGGTTGGTGGATTTTCCATTTCTATGATTAGTGTCACCTGAATTATTTGAAATAAAATTATAGGAATTTGCAGTGGTGTATTTTTCTATAGGTTGAGAATTATAAGGTCTCTACATCAACCTCATGAGGATTCCCAGATTGTGTTAATTATTGGAAGGTTGGTCATTGTTTAATGTTCTATATAGAACATCAAAACACCTTTTGGTGTTTTCAAAAAATGGGTGTCTCCCAAAGTCTTTGTATATGTATTTGGGGCACATGAACAATATGGGATGAGGATATATGTGATCTTCATCCTAAAAATAATTTTTTGTATATATTCGTATAATTTGATGATGACAACATAGAATAGTTATTTATCTCATGGATAAGGACACTATGTTAAGGAAAGTTGTGTTTATACACTGGATCAAACTACAATAGATGTTTTTGAGAGACCATATTACATTCCATATTTGGATATGGTATCCTCTACATTACCTATTGTTTTTTTATGATACCATTTCTTAATTTAAATTAACATCAACACGAGTTGTTATTGGACATGACATACTAGCCACATTGTCTTCTCATATAGATAAATTAATACATCATTGGGCATCATAATTAGAATTCTTCATCACTACCTATAATGACAAATAATCATTTATAGTTATGAATATTTTTTGGACTTATTGGTGATGAAGATGTTGAGTTTTTATGTGATTATTAATATATATTTAATGAAAATTATCTGAGATCATGATTACTACATTCATAGTAGGGTGTACATACATAATTGAGGGGTGATAAGTATATAATGTTAAGGGAACATGACATGGGAGTTGGTAAAGATTCATAATACATGATTCATCATGGGATGATCAAGGTACATATTAATGGATTGGTTATTTCATTAGGATCAATAGTAGATCAATAATCATTTACTCTTGTCTTGTTTCTCTAGAAAGGATGACTACATGGAAGAATGCATAGGATTTCCTCTTTATAGAGGAGGATACATTGAGATAGATTCATATGTTTTGGTTCTTATATATGTTTGAAAATGAAATGTATTATGAACTACAAAAAAGTTGAATTATTGTATATTCTTCTATTCAATAGAAATATTTAAATCATGATATTTTTAATGGAATATATTTGAACAGAATTTCATGTTGATTTAATTTGATAATTTGAGGATGGATGCTTTTAAGGATTAGTTGTCGATAAAATGTTCTCTTACAGTAGACAGATTTTTTATAGACCAAGAAAATGCTAGATATCATAGTAACCCAGAGTTTGTTTTGATGTGGGAATATCTTGAAGGAGGTGACCTAATAGTCATTGGTTTGTTAGTTTAGGATGATTAGATCCGCACATATGGGAAAACTGTATTCTATAAATCCATCCTGGAATATATATTTTGAGGCTTCTATAACACATAGATAGTGGTGCATCCCAAACTAAAAAACATTAATCATGATGGCATGAAATACTTATACTATAATGGGATGAAGAGGAAAATTATTGATTTGAATCCCAATTCCTCACCTAATAGTTTGAAAATGATTATAACATGTGTCTTTCTTTGTTGATCCATCCACATTGTATGACCTTAGGGGAGTTGGAAGGTATCATAGTGGACTTTTTGACCAGGTTACCAAATATGCAAAGATACATGAAATTATTTTCATGAAAGTTTATTGGTTGACGAATATATCCTATTTTATATTAATCCATTAAACTCAATCATTATAAAATATAGGAAATATTTATATCAATGAGATATTATAATTACATGGAGTCCTCTTGAGAAAAAATTTATAAAAATATGCAAAATACATTTCATGATAATGGCGGGGCTTGCAGAATGCATCAGTGAATCCGTTAATATAGTGAAAAACAATCCTTCAACAAAATAAAGGATATACCCAGTGTCATATTTACATACTATAGGATATAATTATGTCTTTTTACAGAAATGATGGTGTATATTCAGATGACCAATGTTCCTTGGCTAAGTTCATGTACAATGATAAATTTCTGGAATTGATTCAGATGGAACCTTATGATGTCCCTTATAGGAGGCCGTGTCATTTATTAATATTTTGGAATGATAATAGTGAGGTAGTAGTTGTGGGGCCAAATAATGAACAAGAAAAATCCAAAAGTGTGACTCGTATTCCCAATAGGTTGATCATAGCTCAGAGATATCATAATATAAATGACACCCATAAAATGAAAATATTTGATTTGGATGTAGAGAGCCATGTCTTTATAAGATTGACTCATACATTAGGGTACTGATGTTTGAGGAATAAATAGTAATTTTCTTCTTTCAATGTTTGACCTTTAATTGTCATTGTGTTGTCTGGTAAAATGGATTATCTTTTAGATATTCCTTATTAATATCGAGGAATACATGATTTCATCACCATTCACTACTCTAGAGGTATACATATTATCCTAAACATGACCGTTATAGCAAGTATTTCTAGATAGATATAGAAAAAACATATATAGAGTGTGTGGTGAAGATCATATAATGATGATAGAATATCATTTAGGGGAAAAATACTTGTATATTAGATTCTATGAAATTATTTACTAATCTTGTATAAGAACCGAGAATGAAAGGTATAATTTCTTTATTAAAAACCATTTTTTTGTAGAAATCCCATTGAAGGAAATTCATAATTATTGAATTCCATTATATGCGATGAATTATAACTTTCTAATTTTATTTAAATTCTTGAGGTATTTAATTTTTATAATTTCTTCTTTATTTAATTTTTTTTTCTCATATGGGTTGTATAAAAGGATTGTTTTTAGTTACAATGTATCTGGTAACTAATGGTTGAAGATCTAAGGAAGGGAATATCCTTATAGTGCCTAGAAAATATCAGACAGATTATCGGTGGAGACCCCTACCTATCCAATTTCATACCATAAGTTATAATATATATAAAATATCCCATCATCATATTGGTGTTTGTGGAATAATTCATTAAATTCTATAGTGCACATTTTCACTACTGAATCCAATCTAAGGGTTTAATTAATGAATCCCATATTAATTAATTTAAAATATCTTTTCACATAAATTTATACCCAATTTTTTTCCCATGTGAATTAAATGATTTTTTTAATTTTTCTCATAATAATAGAGTTATCCCAAACATCTCCATTGGTTCTCCAACCTTTGACTGATCCAGGAAAAAAGTACCTTTATATTTTATTCTTTATCCACTTCAAATATAAAACTATTTTTAGATATCTGAAAATAACTATGTTGGATATATGTTTCTCATTAATTTTCAATGAATATTTATTCTATTATTAATTTAATGGAGGTGGGTGTTTCTCTTTGACATCATTTTTTGATCAAATTAAGCTACTCATAAAATAATTTTCATTCGGTGAGTATGTGATGATAAATATTTTTGGTATCCTCCTATTGATAGTCAATAAATGATAAAAACATAACCTTATTATGAAATAATAGTTAATTAGTAGTGAAATTGATTTTTTTTTACTTATAAAATCTCTTTACTAGAGATTATTTCATTGTGAAGAGAGACTTTAATGGGTAAGCTTCATTAGACCGATAAATATAAGATATTATTTTACTTGATAATAATCATTTATATATTTTCCATTTGTTTATTAATGATTGATACATAAATATTTAATATACAAACTATACTATTAAGGAATTAATAATGAATTAAAAATGCATTACCTGATCATTGAAAAATTTAATTACTTTGTATTCCTTCCATCAATTTACCGCAATACAAGTTCTTTAATGGACACCATAAATTATGTGGATCTATAATGAATATATAAACATAATTTTTTCATTGTTATATGATAAAATATTATTTAATAATGAACTATAACTTCATATAGCCCTCCCTTATTTGTGATCCATTATTTATGGGTGTGTGACATGTTTGTTGGTCAATTCCTCAATAAACATTATAGTTATTCGTTAGAAACATTAATGTATTTTTATACTCACATTTTGGGGATCTTGTATACACATTTTTCATCGTTTTATCCTTTTGATTGGTTTTTTCCTTTTTATTCATACCTTTAATCACATCTGGGTGTATGTGTTTCCTATTAGGCTTTTTTATGGTGTTTGATGCCAAGATTTTTCTTGTACCTTATTAACCATTTATATTAGGATTACATGTTTTATTTTTAGAACTATATTTTTTCATGATTACATGTTATTCCATTATTTTATGAAGTATCCTGTTATATATATACCTTGACATTACTAGTATTATTCTTTTTTTTCAATACATGGAATTTTGTAGTATTGTTTCCCCTCAGTGGTGCAGTGATATCGATGAGTGGTGACAATAAAAAGGGACATGTACTCAATGTAATAAAAAATACCATTATTGTAAAAAATTATGTAAGTATATAATAAATAAAATATATTTTTTTAGTTTTCATCAATAATTTAGTTATATTCGGTTCCAAAATAATGATTAATTTTGAAAATCAAAACTGAAAATGTTTTATTAAAATATTATTTTATAATGTTTTATTTAAAAGTAAAATTATAAAAAAAGTTATTTAAATTTGATAAAATAAATTTCATATTTTAATTCATCAAATAAATGTTATATTCTATTTAATTTTATATAATTTTAAAAAAAGTTGTTTTTCGGATGAATAGTGAAAAATGATGATTTTTATCAAAAATTATATTATAAATGTGAAATAAATTTTGTTATTAGTTTTATGGTTTCATATGATCCTTTTTACTTAATTTAATATATTTAATGATTTTGGTATGGTTTTCATACAAAATTTTATCACAAGGTCATTTCATATTAAAAAAGGTTATTTTTTGGAAAAACTATTTTCCCTCATGTGTTGTTGATTTGATTATAATTAAAATCATAGAACTACTGTATTTTGAATATTGAATAATGGATTCCTAATTTGCAATTAGGAGGTTAAAATTTTGTAAATAGTCCCTTCATTTATTTAAATTAATAGTAACCTTTCAAATTTTTTAATCACAGTAAATGGTAAATAATGAATATATTGGTTAGAAATTAAATAATAGGGAAAATTAAATTACACTGACACTTATATAAATTTTATTGGATTATTATATATCATCCTTAATCATATAAAGGTCAAATAAAGGGCCTTTTGATTCCATTTGGATGAAATTATGACCTTTATAATAATTTGTGTTCTTGAATGTATAAAATTTCATAATCCCATTTTATGAAAAACAATATTTTTAACAAAAGGATTAAAATGTGTTTTATTTAATTACAAAATGTTATTTGAATTATAAATTATTTTAAAAAATCATGGTAATTTACTTTTAATTTTTTTGATGATATAATTTCTTTAAATTATTAAACAACCACTACTGCAAAAAGGGCTATACCAATGGGTTTGAACCATTTTAATAGCCCAAAAACTATTGCTTTATTCAATACTAGTGGTTTGGGTGGCCATTAGTTGATTATACATCGGTAATAACCCATACCAATGGATTTAAAACTCATTTTTATAGAATACCTATATCAATGGATATAAAATCATTAATATAGGTCATTTACAAAGGAATGACATATTCCAATAGATTGGTCAATCATTTAGTATATGTCCTATATTAAAAGTAATCCCTTGACGTGTATTGATCCCATAACATCCAACATATATTCCAGAAACCTTACTACTATATTATGACATCATATGTGTTCGTATATTCGTGTATATATATATATATATATGAAATTTAATTATTTATTAATAATTTTATTATTATAAATAAATAATGTCACCACCTATAATAAGGGGTTTACAAAACCATTGGTATATTTTCCCATGAAAATTACTTATACTAATTGTTTGTTCAAACCATTGGTATAGGACCTATGTTGAAAAAATATCCAACACTATGTATTAATCCCAAAACCTCCCACTTATATTAAAACTACATTACCACTATCCTAATATATTTTATATGTCCATGTATTGAAATATATATATATATATATATATATTATTTCCAATTGAACTATTTATTAATAATAATTTTATTATTATTAATATTTAACAACACCACCTCTAGTAATGATTTCAGAAAAACATTAGTTTATGTACAATATGGATAAGAAAATAAATCAATAGGTATCGATACCATAATCACTTAATTATATTCCAATGACTTTACCAATATCCTAATAAATTTTTAATTTTCAAGTATACAAATATATATATGTGTGTGTGTGTGTGTCTAGAAAAGTTTAAATTTAAGTAATTATTAATAATAAAATTATTATTCATAAATAATAGACCAACCTATTGCAATAGTTTTACCAAACCATTGGTATAAGACATATATTGAAAAAAACCAACACTGGGATTTGATACAATAACCTCATGTTTGTATTCCAAATACTTTACCACTACACTATAATATCTAATATGTTCATATTTGTAAATATATATATATATATTGAATTAATTATAAATTTTATTATAATTAATTATAGAAAATGTTTAAATTTATACTAACATTTTGGTTAATTTATTGGTATCAGTTTCCAAAAATATTACATATACAAACGGTTTCACAAGATCTTTAATATTAGTGAAAATGTATATTTCTATTCCAACATTTTCCCAAACCAATGGTATAGGTGTCCATGAAAATTACCTATACCAATGGTTTGTTCAAAAAGTTGGTTTATGTGGAGATATTAATATGTATACGAATCATTTTCCCAATCTATTGATATAAAACTATAGTCATAAATAATATGTGGAGTAGTGAACATTGACACAGTAATTATAAAAATAATAAAAAATAAAATTTATGATATCAAATATATTTAATGTAACATAATTTGAGATATTTAATTTTATCAATGAGTTTTATAGAATAAAATCACCTTATTGGGTTTAATTTAAACATTTCATTTGATTTTACATGTTTTCTTCAGGTTTTTAAATTTTTTATGATGGATTGTTCTAGAAAATGACATTAATGATATATATTAAAAAATTAATTCTATAAAATGATATAAATTTACAAAATATCATATATTTAACCATATGAGTAATATATGGATTATCATATCAAAAGTCCTCTATTTATGGGTTATTTTTTTATTAATTTTAACTACATTGACCATTAATGTATAAAAACCTTGTCGTCATAATAAGTCTAAAAACAGCCCACCAAGGGTTAAAAAATGATAACAATAAATAAAAATCTAAACAATATCAATGTTTAATTAAAAGAACATATTATGACTCATACTAACACTATATTTGAAATAATTATATTTGAATCAGTTTGGAATTGAAATATAATATTTTTATTTAATTTATTGAGCAATTCCAAGAGTTCCTCTCCGATCACTTATAAAACATCACCTCTTCTCCTAAATCCTTCACACTTTAAACCCAATATTGTTCATCCAATACATTCCAAAATCTCTTCCTATTATTCCTCCCATAATATTAGATTCATTTTTCTAGGAATAAAACAAACAGTATAGAGAATGTTGTGTTAATCAAAGAATGATATCTAAAGAAGGTGTAAAGTTTTTATTGTAATGGTTTAGTTTTGTTACTTCTTCCACCCCTATAAAATATTCCTGAATTAGGAAAAAAATATTACACCATTTTCCAAAATATGAAAATATGTTATTATTTTATGTGAATATCTTATATCTATCTCTTACATCAATCAAATGGGAATGATATCCATCATTTGTTTGTATGGACCACTGGCACATCAAAAACCAATGTAATCATTTTTCAATAACAACCCATAATTTATCATTATATTAAAGGAATTAAATTTTATATGTGATATTTATGAAATAATTATTATTCTAAAAAGATAATATATCATTTACATTATCACCATTACATTCACTAAAAAATGATAATATCATTTCTGTATATATATAGACTACCACCTCTATGATGAGATGTGAATTATCTTTCATTAACAAATCACATGGATATATATATATATATATATTTAAATTTAATGAATAATATTACATTTATTATATTATTAAAATTATGGAAATGTAAAATAATTCTTACATTCTTTCTATGATGAAATTTGAAAATTAGAGATGTTACTTAGACATATATATGACATGTCGTCATCGGGATTGTAACATACTTAATTTTCATAACCATATTTAATGGCTAGATTTGGAATTATAATTAAAATACAAAATTAATAACTATCTCAAGATTAATATTCTACATATCATTTAATAATGACCTATTTGACCATTATGAACATATAAATTTTTTTATGACATATGAGTCAAATATCATCATAAAAATTGTATGTAAACTTAGATAACTATGTAATTTTATATAAAATGGTACTAAGTTATATAAAATGAATAATAAACATGACTAAAAATCATACTATATTATATAATTTAAATATGTTTATTTTGATGGAATTTAAATATTGTACATGATGATCCCAACTCATGGTATGAGCCTTTCATTTAAAAATACTTTTAATGTATCTCCAAACATTCACCATTTAATTAAAATAAATATACTATAAAAAATCATTTAATGTAGATTATAAAAATTATCCAATGATTTTTTAAATTTATTTTTTCAATTATTAACTTTTTACATTATGTATTGAATGGAATAATATTTTGAAATTCCAAATGAGGTATTTTGTTTTACATTTGTCAAAAGTTTCCCTAGAATATTTTTTAACATATACGACAGGAGTGGACATTCTCTGTATAATAACTAGTCATTTATATGAGGCTTACATTATATGTTTTCACGGTTATTTTTATACAAAATTTTCCCTTCTAAAATTGAGATGAATTTTTAAAATAATTTTCCCCAAAATGGAAAATATATTTTCCTCATCATTATTCTAAATGATAATTCAATATCATTTTCAATATATGATTGAATACATCTATATTACATATATATAAAATTTTATTTTCAACAATAAGTATTATAATGATATTTTTATCAAATATATCCTAAGGGAATTTTGTTATTTGAAATGAGTTTATAAATAAAAAGCATATTCTGAAGTCCAAATGTTTTTTCACATGGGTTTGGAGGACTTTCTCAATGATTATATAATGAAAATGTGAAAACTTAATTAGTTTTAACGTTAGATGATATTAATACCTAAAAATTTTAATCTTGATAAAACTTTTATAATGCACTTAACCAATTTTTTTTAAATTTGTGAGCCAAATATTTCATATAAATTGGGTTCACCCGGATAATGTTTGGTGATCCAGATTTAGATTATACGATGGGTGTACCCATATAACACTCTAATGTATTGGGTACTTTTCTATAACATAATAAATTATAAAGAAGTAGTAACCAACAGCGTTTATCCTATACACTTATATAGAATCTGTTTATTTATTAAATTAGAGATGAATGAAATTCCTTATGTTTCTAAAAAATGGTTTTGATTTGATTTTTATGAATTATAATGTTATAATTAGAAAAAAAAATTTAAATGGCATTCAGGTTGAAGTAATTTGTTTCAGCCACTCTGAAACAATGAGATAAGGCTAAAAATTACATTGGTTTTCATTTTCTTCTTTGGAAAAATGGTTTAATTCAATTTCTGTATGTTATTTGGTTTTTTATACTCCTTCAATATATTAAAACTTTTCACATATTTTAAGGATTAGTAAAGACACAAATGTAGTCAAGAGGAAAATATTGAATATTTTTGAAGAAATGAAATAATATTTCATATTAGTTTTTATGTGAAAATATAAAGAAAGTAGAATTTTCCACAAGAAATTAATGTATTTACTTTGAAATAGTGTTTTTAAAATTCAATAATATACTGAAACTAAAAATTGTTGGATATTATGAAAAGTAAATTATTTTCTAATGAATGAATAATGTGTTATAATTAAGTTTCATCCCTTATATATAGTATCAAATAATGTTTTATATAAATTTTGGGGGATAGAATAATGATAATATAAATCCTTCAAAATATCATACCTAATGGTTA
The DNA here is from genome assembly GCA_963277665.1 of Viscum album. Taxonomy (NCBI): domain Eukaryota; kingdom Viridiplantae; phylum Streptophyta; class Magnoliopsida; order Santalales; family Viscaceae; genus Viscum; species Viscum album. The sequence goes on from OY728128.1 coordinate 1,135,055,370, forward strand.
CATTAATATTACATTTAGTGAATTTTATTTTTCTTGGACTAATTTTTTTTATTTAAAATTCATTCCATAGGGTAAATAAGGATATTGTTGTTGGAAATAACCAAGGGGATGATTCCCTCATGAATGATCAAACTCAATTTATTATAATTGGAAGTATTTGTATTTTATGATGATGGTTCATTTGAAAAAAAGTTATAGAGTTATGGAATCCGGTCTAGAGAAAAGAAAAATCTACCAAAAATAGAATATTAATATTATAAAACATTTTATAAGAAAAAATACTCATGAATATTATGAATCATTTAAGTTAGTGGTATTAAATGGATGGATTAATTTCATATATAAAATATGTGAATTCATCAGATGTTTAGAAAATCAAAATTTAACTTTGTAAATTTAATGTGTTGAATGTGATGTTGATAAATTATGTTCCCTAGTTATGAATACCTAAGAGAATGGTGGTATTAATTCTATGAAATGTGAATAATTTAATAATAATATTCTAGATAAATATTTCCCAATGGTTTTTTTGAATAATAATAGATAAACAATTCATACAACTATAATAAAAAATTGGAATTCTCTTTGGTTTGTATAAATCAAATTTTACAAAACTTGTTAGGTACATAACAAAAAAAATTCATTAATGTTATTGTGAAATTATTAGTTGTTAATATAGTTTAAAGGAATTTTTATGATTATATTTGATAGAAATATAATTTAAATTTTAGGAGAAATATTTTCATTGCACATTGAAATGTGAGTCGGATTCTTCTTAACCATATTTTCCTCGAGATAATAGAGTAAAATATGGTTAAGGTGCTATGAAATAAATATGATACTAGTGAAAAATTATAGAAGAAGTCCCCAAAAATATTTCATGGGTTATAAATTAAAATAAAATAATGTTTAACTTGTTTTGGAAATAATTCTATTATAGTATCTTGGAAAAAATGGACTGTAATATAAAAGAAACAGTTCTAAAAATCATGGACTTGAATAATGGATATCCAAATAGTGAATAGGTGTTTCAATTAAATTTTCTTTATTAAATCATACTAATTTATAAAAAAATTACTTACATGTGATTTAAATCATCGTGATTAGAAATATAATTTTGTTGAAAAATCATTTAATACCAATATAGTTGTTTTGGGGAATAAATTGAAGTGATGATAAGAATGTTTCTAGTATATTCAAATTAGACCAATATTCTATTTGAATCTTTATCATTTAATTTCTTCATTTCTAAGAAATTTCCATTAGAATGAATTATATCTCTTTATGATCATATGAGAGAACTATTGGTGAAAAATCCCGGTGAAATTAGTTAATCAACCATGATTTACTGGATTCATACAATTGTCACAAGTGGTATGGTCTGTCAAGAATTTTTTTTTTAATATCCCTTTGTAGAGTTTTATATTATTTTAGGTATGTATTGTAATTTTATTTATCATTACACTATGGATTTTAGATCCATGAAATAAATTTCCAATGATTTTAAATCATTGATATCCTACCATTATGATGATAAATTTATTAGAGGTGGAAGTGACTATCATATAGATGATGTTGTTTAAATGAATGAAACTATTAAAAGAGTGATGTGTCGGTTATTTTTTAATAAATGGTTATTTTATAGATAAATTTTTTAGTGTTATTCATAGAAAATGATCTATTTTAATGTTCAATTCTCACCTAATGAAAATCCAGTTTCAAAACACCCTTATCAAATGTAATAGGTATAAAATTTTTAATTGAATAAAAAGTACAGAAGTTTCTAGATATATTTTTTATTCATCCAAGTACATGACCTTGTGGAAAACCTATTTTTTAATAACATAAAAAATTTCTCAATCTATATTTTACTTGATTATAGAGCATTGAATAACATGAACATTAAGAACTAGTACAATTTTCACCATGTTGGTTATTTTTATTATTATCATTAAGAGAAAATTATTTTCCAATGATTGATCTCGAGCTGGGGTACCATTTGTTGAAAGTAAATAATCCATTTTTCGAATGATTTTATTTTAAACAAGATATGGGATTTATGAGATTGTAGTTATGTAATTTGTTTCATTAAATTAATTACATTTACTTAGGAATATAAAGGATAAAATTTTTCTAAGAGGTTATGGATATGTTTATATTATTTATATTGATTATATATTTTTTATTTTAATTCTCATTAGTAATGTAAAATAATCCTAAATATTTCTTTTAAAATCCTAAAATAATATAAAATATTTTGAATTTTTTTCAAATGTGTTTTTTTTGAAAAAAAAATCACTCTATAAACATTTTTTTCTTCATATGGAATTGACATTACACCTGTCAAAACTAATGTTCTGGAATAATTTCATTGAAAAATAAATTTCATAATGGTTCATAGTTTTCTTATATTATAAGTTAATTACTAGCGGTTTTTTGAAAAAATAATAATTTTTTTTAACATCATTTATTTTGTTATATGGAAAGGGAGATAAATTCATCTCAAAAAATGGGATGAATTTTTTAGAATAAAAAAAATTGGTTAATTCTCTAGTTTTTTCCCTTTCTTATAAGAGTAGTCAATTATCCATCTATTGTTAAGCTTATTTTAATGTAAATGTTTGTGTATTAACATAGAATGATCAGATAATTGTTTATTCTTCAGTCCAATTAAAACCTCTAGATAAAAAATTATCCTACACATGAGATTTATTTTCCTAAAATGTGGTTTCATTGAAAATATAGATTCATAATTAATATTGAGAAAATTTTCCAATATATAGTAATCATAAAAGATTAAGGTCTATATTCAATAATAAATAGTTAAACATGATGCAGAAAAGGTGGTTAAAACTGATTGAAGAGTATGACTACACAATTAAATATCATCTTGTAAATGAAAACAATGTTGCTGAATCAATGAGATGAAAACATCATTCATCTTTAACCATAAAACATATGAAACATGTCCTTTTAGTTAATTATTTTATGAATTTTCATCAAGATGTGGTGGATTTAGAAATCTCTATTGCTCTAATTCAGGGTTTAATACAACTCTATCTTATAGAATGAAATATGAAATCTGAATATAAGGATATTGTTTACATATAATTTTATTGTTTATCAAGAAGTTAATATTTCATATATTTAATTATGAAAAATATGGTGTTGTGATATTTGGAAATAATTTTTTTGCGCATTTTGATTCTTATTTGAGGTTAATTTTTTTAGTTAAACTCATATTCACTTATTTTTTGTTCCTCATAAATTCTCTAAGACGAACTAATAACGTTGGGAGTATTAATGGTGAGATGGAATGAAAATATATATTATTGACTTTCACATGAAATAAATGACTTGTCAATAGGTTAAAATCAATTTAAAATTTCTGAAGGGTATGCTTCATTCATTTTTATAACCAATGTGGAAATGGGAAAATATATCTATGGATTTCATTATTAGATTGAAAATGGAATCTCTAATTAATAATTTTACTTGGTTTTTCATTTATATATTTACTAAATATCATAATTTCCTTCAAATCAAGATAAAATTTCTGTAGATCAAATTTCTTGACATTATTTCATGGATATATTTCTATAACGTAAATTTCATATCTCAATTGTATCTAATCATGATCCATGGTTCTCTAATAAATTTTGGAAATGACATCTAAATTTTTTGGGTTTAGAATAAACATTCAGTATACCATTTCATACTCACATTGATGGACCATCAAAATAAAAAATAAAAAACATGAAATCCATTATTCTGGATCATTAAATTTATTACGCATGATTTTTGGATCAGAATCATTTGTTTATTGATTTTCCTTATAATGAAAGCTTCCATTATTATATATATATTGAATCATTTTAGGCATTATTTGGAATGTTGGTTTCAAACTCTGGGGTTTTAGGATGAATTATGTGAAAGAATATTATTGGTTAAATAATTGTTGGAGTAAAATTTTAATTAGTAGAATCTAATTCACCAAAATTTGTTGGCAGAATAGGATAGGTGGAAATATTATGAGGATAACTAGTGAAAAATCATTCTCATGAGGTTGGTGGTCATGATATTCTTAAATTATATCTATGAATTTTTTTTGTATGTTATGTTATAAAGTAAATCATAATCCCACGATTCATTGGGCCTTATGAAATTTAAAATAAAATTGGATCATGTTTCCTTCATTGTGGTCTTATGGCTAAGTTTATCATGAGGACACAATGAGTTTTCATTTTTCGATGTTAATGAAGAATATATTATATTAATCTTATATTTTGAGATGAGATGTATGTAAGACATCAGATAACATTTTATATGAGTAATATTCTTTTCATATTCCTGACCAATGATGTGTTGTATTTTGGAACAATATAATTTACCAGGTTAAGGTTTTGATGAGAAACCATATTGTTTAAGAAGAAACATGGGAATCTAAAAATGATAAGAGAGAAATTTATCACCACATGTTTAATATGTGAAAAATTATATGAGGCTAAAATTGCTAAAAGGGAAAGAATATAAACACACATAAAATGAAAAAATAAATCATTTTTAGGTTAATTATTAATCTTGAATAAAATAGTTATATTTATTATTAATATATTGAGAGTTTTTTCAAATATAAAAGGGTAAAAGTTTCATTAATCTAATTTCTTATAAGATTTATTTAAAAATTATTAACCAAATTATTAAATAATAAATTGAAAAAATAAATTTCATTTTTCATTTTACCTTTCAAAAATATTATTTTGATTAATTTTTTATAATTTTTTGAAAATATTATTTTTCAATGGATTTTAAAAAATAATTTGTTTTGAAAATTTAATTTGGAAAGGAATATTTGGTTTTATATTAGTTTTAAAATTTATCATGTTCTATTTTAAATAATATAATACCATTATTTCATTGAAATATATTTTATACCTGAATTTAGCATAATGAAATGGAATATTTTTAAAGGGTTTTCTGTTGAACTATTTTTCATCAAATTTTTTAAATTTCTTTTTCAGATAAATTATACCATATAAATATTTTTAATAATGAAAAATTTATTCCATAAATATAATAATGTGTTCAAAATTTTTAATTATAATAATTTTATTATTATGTCATGATTAATATTAACCTTAGTAATTTCTATTCCCACGATAATGGTTAATTAAGGTAATTAGAGGGTAAAAATAAAATCAAAATTACTATATGATAAACTAAATTAATGAATAAAAATTATTGGGTTATTATATATTTTATATATTAATACATAATCCATTATATATCATTCATATCTTTTTTATTATTGTATGAATTTTATATTATTTTATTTTATGATTATTAAAAAATGTCACACAATTATTTATAATCACTATGATATTTTTATCATAATCATAACTGAATTATATGATCAATTAAAAATATTAAATTCAAATAAAAATGATATAACATTATAATTGAAGTTTACTTCTATTTTTTATTGATGTAATAATTACCGTAAATGATTACACAACATTGATGGAGTAATTATTCACTTAATATAAAAATATAATAAATTTTATGAAATTATATTGATGTAATATTATATTAAATAATTAATTTAATACATAAATTTTATATATATCCATAATATTTTGGATATTTATTATTTTTTTGTAATTTTAATAATTTTATATGTTATTAAAATCAAAGTAATGAATAGTTCTAGAAATTGATATTAATGATATTTTATATTTTATATTATTTAATTAAATGATATAAAATTAAAATATATTTTAGAATCATCCTAGAGACATAGATAGGGTTTTTAATATTAATCATATTGTATTTTAGTAAATTTTTTAATTTAATGTAGCTTTATTAAACTTTAATTTATAAAAAACATTTTTCATTGTAAGATTAAATTATGATAACGAAGGGTTAAATCTAAAAGATAAGAATAAAATATAGTCAAAACAACCCTAAATTTTAAAGGATGTTGTTATTTTGACCAATACTCTCCCTATATTATAAGATAAGATGTTTTGTTCCATTTTTAATTGATTTATAATTTATCATAACGTAATATTTTATGGAATTTGAATAGTTCCCCTCCCATACCTTATATAAGGGATCCACTTTTACTCAATCCATTATGCATAAAAAACAATTTGGAGTAGCCAATACATGCCCAAATACATTCATATAATATATTCCTTCATTATAAAGGTATTGTTCAGGCAGAAAACTTCTATATAATAATTATTGTGTTATACAAAGGATGTCTTCCAAAGATGTTGTGTCATTTTTACCTGCATGATTAAGTTTTGGGTCACATTCAACCTCCATGAAATCTTATTAAAACATTATAAATAAAAAATTATGTTGAAAATATACTAAGATGTTATTTGGTTTATATAATAATCTATATCCATCTTCCACAACCATGAAATTGGGATGTGATCAATCACTCATATATATGGAAGACTACCGCCTCACACACAGATGTTATTTTCATCCATCACCACCTCTCTTGACATTTCATAATGATGGAATTATAATTTTCATATTATATAGATGACATGTCCATCCTCTTAAATAATAATATTTCATTTAAAATCTCTCTGTTCCATTCACTACATATTCATAATATCATTCTTGGGTCGGTATGTACAACTATCATGATAACGGGATGTGATTTTCTTTTTCGCACCACATCAAATGGAATGTATATATAGGTACATTTTAATAATATGATATTTCGGTTATTGTGAAAATTATTTTTCTGTAAAATAGTACTTCATTTTGTTCCATTCTTATTGTTGAAAAATGGAAATATTACTCTTGTGTATTTACGGATGACTGTCTCCAATATTGTAACATAGTTTATATTTTGAAACCATTATTATTTTTTGATTATAATTTATAATTGAAATAAATTATTATAATTATTTATATTTTATTATTATATATATGATATAATAATCTCCACTTTGACCATAGTCATCCTATCAAAGTACTTTTTGATATATGCACCGAATATCATTAGAAACATATCAAATGGGAATAAATGATAAAGTAATAATTTATAAAATAATAATAAGTGATATAAAAAGAAATAATAACAGTGAAAAAATTATTCCACACCATTGGTGATGGGTGTTAAGGGTTTGGCTGGGGTGACGGAAAAGTTGCGGGGTCAAGTCCTCGGGTCTGTAATTTACTACAGTTTTCTTCCTTTCATTGTCTGTTGTAGTGACGGATATAACCGACTTAGTATAAATATGTAAAGATTATTCATATTATAAACAATTAACCTATATTTATAATTTATTAATATAAAAAATTTATGTGACGAGTCATATTAAAGGTTATATACATTATTTTAAAAATCATCTTTGAAAATTTCCTTTAAAACACCCCTTTTCTTCCATATCCTTGTTTTCTAAAATATGTATTAATTAATTTTTAAAAAAATTATAATATTAAATTTTAAATAATTTGTTATCATGTGTTATTTTTATAAATCATTTTGAAAGGAGTCTTTTTTTTCAAAATGTTATACATTGTGATTTCACAGAAAAAATTATCAATGAATTTTTTTAACTTATATGTCATAAATGGTTTTTCCTAACATCATATTAAATACTTATGTTTAATAATTACATGAAAAAATAATTACTTTTATACTTGAAAAATATTTTCCCATTAAAATTGGGTAGTTTATTTAAATAAGGGGTTTCAAAATTAAATGGTTATTTTCCTCATGAAATATTCCAAATAATTATTAAATATGAATTTTCATATAAGATGAAATCCATTGATGATACATAGAGTGAAAAAGGTTATTTAACACAATAATGAGTAAAATTATATTTTCATTAATGATAACACCTCGTTTCCAATTTGGCTATTTTAGAATTGAAAATATGTTATTAAATGAAAATTTCATTTTGATATATGAATATGTTTTTCATATTTATTTAAATTAGTATTTAAATGATTTTATGAAGGAAATATGGAAGTAAAGATATATTTATATTTATATTGTGTACTATATTTCATATATTTTATTTTGATAGATCTTATATGATGGTTTGATTTCCAATATAGTTCATAGGTGTTCCAAATATAGTTTATACATTGGTCACAACCAAATAGCTCTTATTGAACCCAATATAGCTTATATGATTGTCACACCAAGATAGTACTCCAATGAATTAGATAATTTTCTTTGGCTTAACAAATAATAAAGAAAGAGTTACTAAAGAGTTTTCTCTTATGGATTTAACGAGGCCACAATTATTTCTGACATGGTTATAGAATGTAGAGGTCTATTTTTCTAAAGGGTATTTTATTTCTAGGTGTTTTAATTTTTTAATTAAGAAAAATGTTTATTATTCTCATGCTTAAATGATTAATATTACATATTCTATATAATTGAGATAAATGTAATCATTTCATCAGTTTTCATGATATCCACAAGTCAAAAAATGTTTCATCATTTTATGTCCCATAATAAGAACATTGTGCTCATTAAATTATTTAATATTTTTTGTAGAGTTTTTTAAGATTAATAGGTACATGGATGATGTAAAGATAAAAATTATAAAGTTTTATCGTGAAAATAAATATTCTTTTAATGTGATTTTTCATGGGAAATGGATGCTAAGTTGAAGTGATCACATGTAATGTATAGGTTTAAAATATAAATGAATTTTAATTATATAAAACTCTAATCATAAATGATATTTAGAAATAACAGAAATCTAATTATTCCCTGAAGATTACAACATATGTAATGTTTATGTCTTGTCCTTACATTTTTGTCTAGGATAAAAATTGATGGCTTGATGATACCCAGTATACTATCATAATCATGATAACTTGATGATGTTGTGTAATTTCTCCTTAGTAATCCTTCTGGATAAAAATTTAAATTGATGGAGTTTTGGGTACCAAGTGGCATATCTAGAGTCCTATGGATAGTTATTTATCATTTATGAAAATTGATCATTCTTTTGACAAGGTTCTAATGAAAGTCTATCTGGATCTCATGGTGGTCGAGTCAAAAACTGAGATCTCCATTTGTAGTTGTTTTTATTACATTATTATTTTTATTATCAAGGTTATAACCTATTAAACATGTTCATATTTCTTATAGATGTGTTCGATATGTTCAACTAGGAATTATTACTCACAACCTATGAGGGAATTTGTTAAATATACAAAATTCATCTATAGAGTTCTAAGAAATGGATTTTGGCCCATGAGAGATAGAAGTGGCGATATCCTTGAATCTATGAGAGGTTTTTTCATGTAATCCATTGGATATTATGTAAATTAATTTTTTACCTTATTTTAGTAATACCTTCTCTTTTCATACTACATTCGGAACCTTTTTCACTTATTTGTATGATTGGTATTCTATAGAACTAATGTGATTTCTCTAATTATTATATTTTTTATATTATTTTTTTCTTTTTTCTCTAAAATCATATATAGGGTATAGTATCTTCAATGATTTAATCATATCCTCCCTGTTGTTTGATTTTTTTATAATTGTAGGTGTGTAGAAGGTCACATGGAGACAAATTTAGACTTTACGGTTCATAAAAGGGTGATACACAACTAAAATATTAATATTATGCATCATGATACTATAATTAATCATGAAATTAACTGTCTAATTTGAATGATACCATTAAATTGGTTCTTGAACAAATGTTTCTAGTGTTGTATGGTTTTCATGACCCAAATGTTCACTTTATGAGTCATATTTCTTATTATATAAAATTTTTTCATTATAATGATAAATTTACTACCCCAAAAATATATAATATCGTGATACATGAATTATTCATGTTATTTATTATTTCATTTTAAATCATTTACTTTAAGGGATTATTATTCTAATTACATTAATGTTTTATATTTTTTTGTCTCATGTTTTCAATTTTTGAGATTTAATTTTTATTATAAACAAAGATTTATTTTTATGTGTGTATTTAATACCCTTTCAATATTTTGTATGATGATAGTATACTGTTTCATGATATAAAATGTTTAATTTGAAACAATATCCTTCACGGGTTTCATATTAAAAAATTTAAAGATAATGGGGGTTTGGTCTCAATTTTTCGCCTCATGAGATATATATTATTAGAAACTATTTTTATATTGAATAGTGTACCTACTACCCACGAAATATTTTTTATCATTATTATCACATTATTCATTATATTTATATATTATTTTGAATACATATCCTATAATTTGTTTTTATTCTCATGTTTTTAATGTGGTATGGGTTATTCATCTTGAATTTTAACTTCTTGTAACATATTTACTATTCAAGACCACTGTATTTTGGGAATTGTGTCTCTAGAAATAATAAAATATATTATATCATTGTAAACTCATTATTTATTTTATTTACTATTTAATTTGAAATTATACACTTGAATGTGTTTTGATTTAAATGGTTTTAAAATCATAAGTGTCAATTGTCTTTGTTTTTTATTCGACGTGACATTTATTTATTGTTAACCATGTTTTCATTAATTAGATTCTTTAAAATCCAAATTTACATTTTTTGTAATTGATATTTGTCATTTTTTATTATAATTTTATTGTATCTCGAACATGATCTTTTGATACTTATATTATTATTACTGTAAATTATTGTTATCATAATTTCATTTCATTAACATCTGATTCAAATTAAAAACATGGTTCCTTTTGTGGTGTATGAATTATCAATGGAATTATTTCATAACAAACAAATTCTATTTTACATTAGGTGGTTAAAAATATAGATACTTTACACTTCCTATACCTTTAAAAATCAACAATAATTATATACATGATTTTTCACTCACTTCAGTTTCTCTTTGAATAGAAAATTTTTCTTTACATTTTATGAATGGGATTTATCTATATTAACAAACATTGATTTATTGTGAGAATTACTATTATTCCCATATACCATTACTCAATACTATATTACTATAATGGATTCTTATATTGGAATAAATTTCATTTTTTGATTAGGGAAATATGGGAAATTCATATAGATATTATTTAAATACATATGTTTATATATTTCAACAGAATATGGAAAATGTATTTTATATGCTATTAATTCCGTCATATGAATAGTGATTCACATATTATGATCTAGGGGAGAAGAATGAAATATCCCCTTGATACTAAAATAGGTATAATAAGTAATCTTGTTTTCATATTATCGTGTATTCTTATAAAGAACTATGTATTTCCTCAACTTTCGTCATTGATGGTAATATTAGGATGTCTTAGTTGACGACTTATTGGAATATCGATTATAATTAACTATATAGATTTAATATTTTCATCACTAAGGAACTATTTATTATTATCCATGTATTGAATAATTGTTATATAAATGATTGATATGTTATTCTTAAAAAAATTATTGTGTAATTTTTTTAATATCTATTCCTAAATTATAATTTATGATTATATTATACTCATGTATGATCATTTATTATTATTTATTATGTTTTCCCTTACTGAAAATTTTAAATAAACCCATCTTAGGTTTCCACTTTCTTTGGTTTGGAAGAAATGGGTTATATAAAAATTTAACAGAAAATAAGTTTTTTGGCAAAATTTTTAGAGATGTTGAATGTTTATTATGGACTATGAATTTTATTATATAGTGGAAAAATCATATAATATTGGATATAAAGATAAGATTTTTAGTCTATGATTTTTCTTAATTCTAAAAATCCATACACATAAAATTTCATGGGAATGAATTTTAATATAATAATTTATTGTGTCAGGTAATTATAGAATAATTATAATTGAGAAATATAGATTGTATCAAATCGAGAATGAATATATGTGTCTTCAAAATAGGATCCTAGATTGTTAGTTTGTAGTTATCTCAATAGGTATCATAGTAGGGTTCAAATAACTTATGATGTTATGGTGTTAGTTTTGGATAATTTATTAGTTTATAATTTACAGATTATCTTTATTTCAATTGTATAGATAACCAAATTACTTTTCTAATGTAAAATATAAAATTTTATCTATTGTGATATGATATATTTTGTAAAACCCCAATGGATAAATATATTAGACATGCATACATATAGTATAACAATATGAAATATTAGTCATATATTGATTGAGTGGATTTATAGTAACAAAATCACTATCTGTATATTGTATGTTGATCGAATATCTATTCAATATGTACCTTGGTATAGTAACCCAAATGATATTGTATTGTGTATAACTCAATCATCACCATGTTTATGAAAATGTTTTCTAATTGCAAACCCAGTAATACACTCATGATCTATATTATTAATTTAGTAAAATTCACTTTTAAATCTATTAGGAATGAATAAGTATGGGAAGGATTAAGGAATTGAAAATAGTGTAACCCATTCCAAAGAATACATGAATTAATTGAGAGTTACTTAGGATAAACTAAAAGGTAATATAAAAATATCAATGTGAATGAAATTTTGAGGTTCAATTTCATTACATTACAATGATTATCTTATGGTGTTGATCACTAAGGTTAACTCATTTTTGTTTCATTAGTGGATATATCTTAAAGGAATTAAGGTAACACATAATTACATATGAAATGAATGTATTATTCTTATGGTAAAACTAATGGTTAATAATGAAATAATGAAGTATTTTTATTATGTTAAACCAGGTATGGATAATATTGATTATCAATGCGAATATAGTTGATTTCTAAAACAAACTAAATAAAACGGGGATGTTGTTTGAAGTTTGATTATGTAAAAATGTTAATTAAGGATATATGATTCATTTTCATATTTTTATGAATATGGGAAAAAAGACATAATGATTCTAAAAAAACATAGTGATTATTTATGTATAGGAATGGATGATATATAGAAAATAATTTTTTAGTAAAAGTGAGGAGATTAATATAAAAGGTGAAATAAATAAGTGTTCGTCTTAAATAACTAGTGATAATTAATTATTGTAAATATGGGAAACATAGTCATTATCCATTCTATTTTAATAATCCAAAGGCTAATTTTGATGATGGGAATGCACAACTTCAATTAAACATGAATTTCTATTGATCCCCGACTGGTGAATTGAGTTATAATGATATTTTAGAGAGAGTAACACATATCCTTAACTCTAAAACAATGACTATTTTATTTTATCCTAATGCTACAAACTTTATTATACCCTGAATGATTTCTAAGGACATAGAATAACTACCATGATTTATAGAGGTGTTTTTATTCGTAAAAAATTCTAATCATAGCATTATTAAATACCATTTCTATATTTATTCCCTATTAAATTTTTTTGTGCCCCATATAATATATGTTTATAATAACATTAGTCATGTTAATTTTTTAATTTAGCATTTATTTTCCATCTTAAAAAATATATACGGAAAATTTCAATGATAGACAAATAAATTGAAAATTTTATGTCAAACCACAACCACATATTTATGCAAGGATAAAAACAAACTCCCATAAAAAATTATTACCACTATATTTTTTATCACAAATTTATAAATGAAAACTAAACATTAGGTATATTTATATTATGTATTAATACATTATATTTCTAGTAAAATAAAAGATATTGAGGATAAAACCACATCAAAAAATTATATTTTAAGTTATATCATTATAAAGACCCCCTTAACAATTGGATAATTTATAAATAAAAACATATCAATGAAACATTTTATAAATGGGGGAATAATTTAACAACCCCATATTTTAAATTATATGTTACATTGAAAATAATGGGTTCTATAGATTTTAAAAAACAAAACCTCAATCAAACATGAAATTCATAAAACAAGATAAAAACAGAATTTTATTCAATGAATTGGTGGGTAGAAATAATGGTAATAAAATATTTAAATACATGTTTAAATAATAATAAATTTAAATACCAATATCAATGAATTGGTAATAATCAATTAATAAATCTAAATATCTAATACAAGTACTTTAGGCTAATAATTTCTGATTTCTAAAATAGTTTATAGGGACATTATTTTATTCGAATATTTATAGTATATAAAAATATAACTTTTATTTGAATAATTTATTAATCCTAACATATTTTATATTTTTTCGATAAATAAATTTATAATAGTTGAAATTTTAAAAATCTTATTACCTATAAAAAAATTTATTTAAATAATTATTTCAAAATATTATAATTTTAATTTGACCAAATTAATACAAAATTTTGATTTATAATAACCATATTTTAATTGTATTTTTTTAAATTTTCAACAGTATTTTTTTAGTGGAATAAAAAAATAAATATTTGGAAAAAACCACCACCTTTTCGAAATTATCATAATACAATAATTAAATATATGTTTTTTAAAAAAATTATATAAATAATCTATATTTTTATGTAAAATAATTTATTAACAATTTCAATGTTTTTTTATAAAGCCATTATTATCATTTTGGAAGCATCATAAATAATTTACTCTAAAACCCAATTATGTCTATTATATTATAAATTTTTTTTTCACCATGTGAAGAAAAAAATATAATTTATATTATTTTATTGATTAGCATTATCAAAAAATATAATAAGGTCAATTTCATTTTTGGTCTCATTTATGATTACTATGAAAAATAGTAATTACCATTATATTTGTAAAATTGTTAGTTTAAATGAATTATTTTATAAAATTTGTGTAATATTTATCAAATAATATAAATTAATATCATTAATAAAGTGAAATTAATATAATGTGTATAAGTAGACATAAATAAATTATCACTCATTAAATTAGTAATCAGTAATAAATAAGAATATGGACATAAAATCATGGAAACATCATTTTACTACAAAATTATTTTTTGATATATAAAATTCTTTAATATAAAATATAATATTATATAAATAAAATTTTAATTATATTAATTATATAATAAATTATTTTTCAAAAAAAATTATGAAGGATGTTTTATTATGTTTAATAAAAATTATGTTACATTGATAAAAACTAGTTACAATAGTTAAAAAGGAACAACTAAAAAATATATGAAAACAAATTTGAAATATATTTAAAAAAAGTGTTGAAATTTTTTTTGTACCATTCAAAACCATATATAACCATATACACCATTATTTTGTGATTTTGTATCAAATGGCCCCTGAATAGTATCATTACATTATTGAAATATTTTTATTGTTCACAAAAGTTACATTTTAATCACTTATAAATGTGGATCACATCCACCCTTTCAAAGATCCACACTCCCTTATAAATAATTCAGATATCCAACCTAAATTTCATTTCCTTTATTTAAATAACATTTAAATCATCCCTGGTCGTAAACATTTTTCCTAATCCCTTCGAATCTAAGAATATCCTCAATAGGATGTTCATGCAGTTGATGTAAGTATTATTTTAACCATGACCATTTCTTTTATTTTATTCTATTAAAAAAATTCTAACCATTCCTTTAATATTAACCTTATTATCATTATTATACTATTGTGTTATTATTCTAATGAATCGAAACATATTTATTCCTTCTCACTCTAAGAAAAATCAGAGAATGTCGATTGTACATTGTGAAGACTACATCATCAAAGAAAGTGAGATCAAATGTTTTTCACTATTTCACTTCCTCACTGTTAATAACAATAAATTTGAAAAAAAAATTAATATATTAAAATACTTTGAACATGAATAGTAAAATTATATTCTATCTTTATTTCTTCTTATTATTTATAAATGAAGGTTTTAATTACACTTTATAGGGACAACCACCCACACAAAGTATTATATTTCATATTCAACTTTTTATAATATCATTATAAAATCACATAAAATATATTTAAAAACATATAAAATTCTAAATAATATCAATATAATTATTTAATTATAAAATTATGTAAATTTAAAAAGATTCATTACCATACTCACCCATTAAATTATGGTATGTTTGTGTTTGGGTCTATGGATCCACCTTCATCAAGAAAGATAAAAAAGTATTCCATCGATATCTATGGGAAATAAAATTATATTATTATTATAATACAATAAACAAACAATTATATATTTTGGTATCTGTAAATGATTTATTTGGTATTTCTGTTCCATTATCAATGCTTAAAATTTACAAAATAAACTAATGTCGATTCATTTTTTACTCATCCATAAGAAAAAATTGTATAAAAATAAATTTAATTTTAATATAAATGAAATATATTTAATGACACACACACACACACACATATATATATACATGATTAAATATAATAACAATTTTTTGGATAAAAAAATTTGAGTATTCAGGTTGTTTTGTAACTTTATGGAATCAATTTGAAAAAATTGAATGTTTTTTATAACTTATTTTTTATATATTGGGTTAAAATTCTTCTGGAATAATTTTCTTAAATTTATGATTTATTATACCGAATAGATACATTATAATTTATTTCATCTTAATTTTTAAGTGTTATATAATTATTCCTTGTAACCGCATTATCAAATTATTCTTTCCTCCAAGATTATATAAAATAAAAGGGATTTCTAGGTCTCGGTTCTAATTTTTGGATCATACTTTTTTTTATTCACCTATATCATTTTATAATGTTTATATATTTATATTTTTTATATATTGTAAAATTAATTATCATTTATTTTATTATAAATTCGGTATAATTATATTTATGCTTCAAGGTTATTTACATAGATTATACACTACTCATAGGGGTTTCCTAGATTAAATTTTATTTAATTAATATATATTTATTATTATTCAACATGTTTAATTTGAATTTTTTTTCTAAAACATATTTATTATTTTCATTTATTATCATATAAATATTCACTAAATATAATGTTTCATTTGAAGTCATATAATTGAAGGGGGTGTTATTTGAATTATACCATTGTAATAAGGTTTTATTGAATCCAATATTCACCTATTGAGACTTATTTCTTATGATATAATATGTTTTATTTTTAATGGAATATATACTACCAAATTAATATTTTTTATCATGATCTCAAAATTATTCATGGTATTAAATTTTTCATTTGAAATCAAAACATTGAATTGGTTTTCAATAGAATTTTTATGACAAAGTGTTTATTTTCTCAAGTTTTCACTCCTTGCTACATATTTCTTATTTTATAAAAGATTTTATTTATATTGGAGAATATATTTCCCCATTAATAATTTGTATCAAAGTAGTTTTTTAATTTATATAATTTTATGTTGAATTTAAATTCACATCCTTCAGGTTGTTCTCAGTCGAATGTTTTTAATACTATAGTGGTTTCCAATATATAATTTTCACACCATGACACATATTTACTATAACACAACACGTTTTCATGGTAATGAAGTATATAATTTAACATTAATACTTCATATAAAAATCTTTTAATTATACATGTCTTTTACGGTTTCATTTATAATTATCTCCTATATTGGGTTCCCAATACACTTTCACTGTAGTTGAATGTATTTCATTTGTCAAATTTTAACTCATTGAGGCATATTTATTATTATAAGTAGTTATTTATTTGTAATGCTATATAAAATGAACTATAATATTATTATCATGAACCTCACATTATTCATGGTATTTAATGTATCATTTTATACACCATCCTTCATGGGGTTTTGATTCAAAAGTTTCTAATGTTGTACAAATTATTTTTATCTCTTTCAATTTCATTAGAAATATTTTGTATTATGAACCATTTTATTTAAGAAAGTTACAATCCACTTTATAACATGATTAATAAATAAATTTCATTTAATTTTTTTAATTACAACATATCCCTGTGATATTCTTTTTATTATAACATTATGAATACTGTAATTATTTTTTCATCACAAATTTATTTCATTTAGATGTGATTTTTATTTTCCACTTGTTTATTATTAATAGTTTATATAGTTTCATTTATTAATATCAATTTCATTATAATTTTTTCTATTTTGTATTATTCTTATAGAAATATTTCATTCTATTTTTGTTCTAAATCATCCTCTTTTTTAGGAATGAATTTCCTTTCAATGCCATTACATGATGAATAGAAAAATCTTCATTACATTTTATAATGGGAATTAACCTGTATATCCATACATTTTCTGATTTACGAATATTTTAAATCACATTTATATCATTTCTCTATATAGTGTTAATTTGGTTGATTCTTGTGTATAATGATGTTCTATTTATGAATTGGAAAAATATGGATGATTTTTGTAACTATTATGAAATTATAGATGGTTAATGATTATACATTAATATTGGTTATTTATTTTATATGTTTTACATTCAATTATATGATGAATACTTTAGAAATAAATGGTGTTGAATGGGGCACACAATAACCATTTTTAATAAATATCTCTCATTAGAAAAACTAGCATTGGAATATTAGTGTGTATATACCATGAAATAAAATATTTATAACCCAGGAACTTCATGGTATGATCCTAAGTCCTAATATCATAATTTCTTTTATCATGTCATGGAATTATCTATCTAGAATTATGAACATCATCACTTTGGAACTAGATATTATTATAAATTTTTAAATTAATTATACGATGACCATGAATGTTTTATGCTTATATTTTCTTTTTATTATGTAATTATATTGATTGTATATTCCTATTAGGTTATTTAAAATAAAATTATTCTCACTTATGATTATTGATTTGTATCACATTTATATACCATTTATGCATGATTTAACACACTCTGGATTATATTTATTTTGTTCTCTAGGTTATAATAAATATTTTATGAATAATGTTTTTATAAGAATATAATTGTTGGATAATTTTTGTGGTGGTCATGGATTATTTTTGATAAGTTAGTTTCATATATAATATAAAAAACGATCCATTGGTTAAGAAATAATTTGCATTAATATTTTTTAATTTTTAAAAACTCAAAAAATATATAAACCTAAAAGGTTTTGTGAATATATAATTCTATATTATATGATATATATTATCTAATTTTGGGATATTTATTCATGATAATATAATCATTTTATAAATTCATGTATCAAAAAATATGTGGAATCATTACCATATTCCACTTTTTAAATGAAGAATTTCACAAAAATCCTCAAAGTGGATCTTCTGTAGTCATCCACGTCATGTCAAGGTCATGGAATATGAATGGTGGATATAAGAAAATGCATTCTAAGTTGAAACTATCAATATATCTTAATAAACCCACCTGAAATATCTCTCACATTTTATCTATAATGGATACATTTTTTCACAACCTCATAGTTCGGTTCTATTGATTACTCCAAAATCCATAGCATTGGACCCACATGATCAATATAGGGATTAAAAAACGTATTGATGGCACATACAGTGTGGTCCTCAAATTCGCTGTGAAAGTGACACCATGAAGGGTGAGGTGGTAACCCAACTATATGCAACCCATTTTTGGAAAGTCTATTATTGTTGTAAAAAAGGTCATGAAAACCATAAAACCATTCAATATAGCCTTATTAGATGAACTATAATCTCTTTCTCCAGAAAAGTGGATATACCACAACGCTAAAAAAAACTACATCCACTTTATTTTATAATATATTTTCAATAGAATCACTATAAATATTTATATACCTATCATGTTCCACAATCATCAATCAAAATGAAAAAGGTACATCAATTTATGTAAAAATTAATTGAAATATAACCATAATAGACATTAATTTTTTATGATAGGTACATGTGTATCATGTCACATGAATAATAGATAAATCAAAATTTTAGTGTATAACCAAAAAATGAAATTATTATTATTTATTACATATGGAATGAGTATAACCTAAATGTTATGTGTTTCTTGTCAATGGTCGTGGATAACACTAATGGTCACCAATGAAAAATAATTATTTGAGTTTAAATCTTAAACAATGGACATTAGCCTAAGATGGGTGTTTATGATTGAGAAATAACACTATGACTATAATATATCACTTAATTGTAAAACATTTTGAGAATTATATTGAATACAATCATGGATAAAGGAAATTTTTCCTTGGCATATGAAATTATTTCATGTTATAGTTTTTTATTACAACTGTAATGTTGGTTAGAATTATAATTTATTCATGTATTTCTTAAATGATCATTATATTATTATAATAGTTGATTAGTATGTTATAGAATCTCCAATACAATAATAATGATGTTGGTCCATCATTCATATTGAGGATAATTTAATCATGGAGTTCTCATTGACATTGAGAAGCCCTATTAGTAATAACTCACCCAAGAATAGTTTTTTATTAAGGTATAATCTCAAACTATTATGAGTAATCCTTTTTCTATAAAATCAAATCAAGGGAAATTTTTTTGTATTATTTCCTCCATTGATATTAAAACATTTTTCTTTTATCCACATGAGATGTGTTATAGGTCTTACATCCAAAAAACATAGGATGATATTTGTGGTAAATAAACCTCCTATAAATGTAATGTTGGTGGAGAATTTACCACATTTATATTTATGAAAATGAGATTTCTTCCACTTCAAGACTGATAATAGTGGAATTCTAACCACATTATAGAGATGTCGGTGTGGTGCATTAATAGCCTGAGCTTTAAAATAGTGTTTTATCATTAACATTACCAAGGATAGTTGTAGTGTGTTAACCTATTGGTAATAATGATTCCTTGTTTATTAAGAAGTTTCCAATTCATTTTTGACATTATATTAGTGATAAATCATTAAATATGGTATATTTTGATAGTGACATATAATTTTTATTGTGATATTTTATGGTCATATATCAATAAAATAAATAATATTTTGAGGATAGATATATGTTTCATCGTCATTATATATATTCACCACAGGGGTATATTACCAAATTTATAAAATTAATGAATAAGGTAAAGTAACATTTATTTTTGAAAGGAAACTCCATGAATTGAAAAAATTTATATATATATATTAAATTATTTACTATCACATCTCTTGAAGAATGAAACTATATTTACAAGACTAGATAGGTACGCTATTGGTTGTGGACTACATATATATACTCATGCACGTAATTGGATCCTTAGTTCCTAAGTATACATTACATATTATGAAATAGGTAAGGGAAATATACCAACTATTTTAGATGGTTATGTAGTGATATGTAGTAATTTTTTGGAGATATGACCAAACCAAGCCTGTAAATAATGTTTTTTTCTATTTTAAAATTTCTAAAATTTTACCATATCATAGAATACCTTACACACAGAGATAATATTTATGTATAATGATGTCTACTATATATAATTTTGTTAAATTTAATAAAATTATTTTTTGAAATTATTTCTTTTTAGAATTTATAAATTTTTATTATCTTACATATCTATCTTCAAATAAAAATTTCCTTTATATTACGTCCATAATTATTAAGCATTTATCTATACCTAATGGTTTAATTTCCCTGACAATTATATATGTATATTTACTAATAGTCAGCGTCCTTTTCAATATTTGGAAGAATGAACTCTACTTGTAGAAACATTTTTTGTTGTTATACAGAGGAATGATATTTGGGATTCCAATTGGGAACTGTATGGAGACTCATTAAAGAATGGGTAAATAATAATGGAAGGGATAACCTTTTACATTTTTATCTAATATTTAGTAAGTATAATAAAAAAATACATGTATTTATTTTTTTAAAGGATTTTATGTTTTTAATAAATAAATAATATGACATATTTAAATAATTATTATTATTTTTTAACTATGGACAAATGAATAAATTAATCGAGGCCAATTTTTTTAAATTTTTTTCAGGAAACATGTGACTATATAATATCTTTTAATTTCATATAGAAGACATGGATTGTTTAAGAGTAACAGTTTAACTTTCTTTATAATGGGTATCAACATCATGACAAGTTTTTAGTAGAAGAATGATATTTTTTTAGAATCCTTAATAAATTTATGTAAAAACAGAAAAATAATGATGAAAGTTTATTTATTAAACTATAAATATTATCTATTTCACTATAGTGAATACCCTATTAGAAATTGGTGTATTCTTTTAATGTGAATATTTATTAGATTCACAACAACTAGAATAAAACAAAACACATAATAGTGAACTATATAGGACTTTTGTAATGGCGCATCACAATATTTTGATTATGTTTTGTGGATTATGGACATGATCATTTACTAATAATAAAGAGATTCTCATGTCCATAAACTAAAAAATAATTCCCATAAGTTCTTTTTCATACTAATATAATAGGAAGTGATCCTTGGTTCGTAGTTTTCTATCCATAAATATTTCTTATGTATAATAAAACTAGTGTAGAGATATTATGATTAAAACATCCTTCCACTAATATGGTATAGATTCATGAATTTTGTAACATTGATTTATTGTCAGTGTATGCTCCTTAAATATTTCCCATAATTGGTGATCTAAAAAATCATATGTGTCCTTGTTTAAAATTTTTTAAATGTTTTTTGTTTAATTTTTATTCATTAATTATGGCTTCAGAAGTTAAACATTTTTATCAAATAAGTGATCATTAATTGACAATTTTATGAACTTGATTAGAGAAAATTTCTTATTATAGGAAGTACCATGATTCACCACCCCCTTCATGGTGTGTATACATTCATTGTAGTCTAAAACATGTTGTTATAGTGTAACAGTCTAACATTGTAGTTCAGAATACATATCATATTTTTGGATTTTCATTCACATGTAGATTTATTCAAGTGACCAATACATTTTAATGTCACCGGGTATGACAGGTAGAAAAAGTGATAACATTTCAACCAGTTTTTTGATAGAATATAATTATTTATATATATAAATATTTTATATTAAAAATTATTATAATTTTTTTTTTGGTTATTCAAATATTGAAAATTTATCATTTTGATTCATAATTACAATTTATATATTAAATCATATTAATGATCAATTATATTTTAGACATGAATTATTTTGGTAATTATTTACCTAAAATATAAAAAATAAAAGGCTATTGAGATATCTCTATAGATGGATAATGGCTACATTGTCAGGATAGAGGTAAATAAAATAATGAGAATCAAGAAGACTCTTAAAAATAAGAACATACAGACTATGGAATGTGTGAAATGTTAAATTGATATAGAGTTTATTAATATGGTTGTGTAAGAAACATATAAATATAGAAATTAATATTCCCTCATAGAGAAATAATGATATGGTGATAATATAGAAGAAGATACTACAACATTAATCAATTAATAATGATACTTATCATGTTGTGATGATGTTATATTCAAATGCAATCAAGAGAAGGTATAACAACTGATGACTACACATGAAGTGGATTATAAGAGTATTTTTCATTGAAAATATAATAATAATACAATATTATGTGTCTATAAATTAATAAATCACTACAGTGAGATAGAAAAATGGGAAAAGTGATATACATGTTGAAAATTCACAAGATATAAAAAATTTGCCATATTAAAAAAATTAAATATTTATTATGCTTTAATAACATATCCTTGAGCTGTAGAAAGAGAAAAAAATATAATAAGGAACCAATTTAATGATGGATAATATAGATACTCAATTATATGACAATTATATGAAAATAAATGAGTATTAAATAATTCTAAAAACCATAAATCGTGTGAGGAAACTAATTATAATGACTCCAATATAATTGTAGAATAAAAATATAAAATTTCAAGAATAAATAGATAACTAGAAAGATCATGTAAATTATATTATTGATAAAACACATTGATATGTTTTTATTGTGAGATATTGTTGTGGATTAATGGGAAAACTCATGCGTGTTTGTCAAGTATAAAAGGTGTCTACTATTAGAAATGAAAAATTATTCTACAATATCTCAACTAGAAGAACTTTTTATGAGGAGTGATTTTGAAGGGATATACATTATTATTCCTAGATATGGATATATGGTATGATATTATAACATAATAAATAGATAATCAATGTGGATAAGTCATATTAAAATTTGAATAGGGATGGATGAATTGAAAAATGGTGGATCTGATAGATTGAATAATATATTAACCCGGATAAGAGAATAATATGTTGTATTATAAAGAAAGTTTCATTATAAATTAGTGATTTAATATTAACAATAGTTTTAGGAAAAAATTTAAATAAAATATATACCATTACGAATGAATATTGTTCTATTGAAAAAATAATGTTTGATATATTATGATAGACACCCCAAGTACCTATAAATCTTAATTTTTCATTATGATTATTGTTATAGAATTATATAAATCATGTCTCTCATCCTCAATCATAACACTACATTTCAAGAGAGAATGATGTGTAGACAAACCCGCATATTGTAGCTAAGGAATATAAAGTTTGAAACTATTATTCCTCAATTAATGAAGCATTTAAAATTTTATTAGTATCATAATAGATAAAATATTAAGTCTGTGTGAGAATATGATCACTATACTATATATATATAGGGAGGTATAATGATTTTTTAATTTTATACTAAACTGGAGAATGATATTTCATTGAATAAGGATTCTAAATTAATTCTACTTCCTAATATCTAATTATAAATTATGTCGATGAAATTTATGTTGTGTCATATCATAATGTGAAATTATCATATCATATCTAGAATGGTATAGATTCAAAAATGTGGATTTGTAATATGAATAGTGTTATTTGGCCATGAATATGAATGAACACAACATGAATGGGGATAAATATTATTTAAAGAGTTGTTAATGAAAAATTTATAATATTTACCAATTCTATCAAATATTTTTTTATGATATTAAAATATATTAAAAATATATTCTCATGACGAAGATCATATCTATAATTGGTTTTATATGTTGATGGAATCCATGAAGATATGGTGTTGGATAATTTATTTTTACATTACATACATGTAAAATAATAAAATATTATATAGAGATTTATTGTGGATTATATGGGGAATCATGTTTTATTCAATGAAGTAGTAGTTGGTTCGCTCACCTTATTGTTTTTTGTTTGTTGACCAAAATACATGTGTATGTGTGATTGGGTGTAGATAGTGATTCATGAAAAACTTTTCAATTATCTATTGTCTTGCATTAATGTATAAGTGACATAAATTAATATAATTGATGTTATTAATAGGTAACAACTTGACCTATATGTAGTTAAATCAGTCCTCTAATCGGGTTCATAGCATGGCGAGAAGCACTCTTATCCATATGCTATTGGTTCCCATCTATCAGTCAGGGATAATACTGAGTATATAGAGATACTATTCCAACATATCATAATAAATAACACTCTAAATAACAGGATATCATCAATATAAGTAAATTTAAATAATGTTTAATCTGTAAAAAATTGAAAACGAATCATGTTATAATAATCAATGAAATTACATAAATGCAAGAATATCCATGCAAAGCACACAACAATAGCCACCAACATTGACAACCATACTTGTAGGAGTGCATAATGTAAAGTGAAATAAAATTATGGGGTTCTTTGATGATCTGTGAACTAGATAGGAATGTTGATCTCCAAGGCACTGTCAACGTTCTCTAGCCCTATCAAATGAATTAATATGAGTGGATATGCTTGACCATGCAACACTAGTCCTCAAATATATCCATCAAGCAATCTCTACTCAACCTAAAAAAGTATACATATTTTTTTCATTCTTACTATGTTCCACATAAATGTTTCTATAATAGTCTTATTAGGACACCCCAATGACGAACCTATAGACATGCTTTCCTAATATCATGGTTGTATAATATGTGCATCATTGCAGGGACACAACATGAAATGAAAAGTAAAATAAATCAAAATTCATTCTTTAGATCCAAGATCTAGATTGAACATACAATAGAACCAGGGTTAGAACATCCCTATAAGAGAGCCATCATATGTATAAATATATTGGTCTGTATGTGGTTATATTTATATGTATATACATTACTGTAGTAAGAACTATTGGCATTAAATCAAGTCAAAAAGAAAAAATGTCATATGATTACTCATTCCAAAGTCGATCATTGGAACCCATATACAATCAACTAGTTATACATTGTCAACGAATCTAATATGGATTTAATTAACCTCAATGCTATGTAAAATTATGGATATCAGCATGCCCATAATCACAATTGATAATTTTCTTCTTTTCTTATCCCTGTAAAAGACTCTGATTAAGGTATTCCATTATAAGCGGGTATATCTCCAAGCCCTAGGTTCACCCATATTCACCTCAAATAATTATAATGAAGGATTTTATGTAGCAACATATATACTTTAAATATAGAACTACGTAGGACATCCTACCACTTAGGCCATGTAAATCCAACTTAATGTTTGAATCCTAGGTAATAGACTGTAAGAAATCATGACATTATAACTCAAATAATACCTAAAAGGGGATGTCCCTTAGCTGATGAATAAAGAGACCAGTCCCCGGAATACCATTTTTAAGAACCAAAACCAATGGAGAATAGAGAATCTTGTCCAAACCCATATCCAAGGTAGAGTGAAGCCCAATGTTCAACAAACCTTTCCAAGGGTTTTGGGGTCCATGTTCAGCAACAAAATTATAGATAGTGAATTCCATGTACACTAATGAGGAAGAATGTGTCCAATTTCATTTAAATAGGATGAGGAACACCATTTAAAATATACTAGTAAAGCTTTCAACTAGGGAGGTATTCATAGATCCTCGATAATATAATAAATCACTGATTTGGATCAACATGTACAAAACCACATTCAAGAAAACCAATTGTCCCTATGATTCTGCCTGATAAATTCATACATTGGAATCTTGGTATTAATCAATTCCATGTGAAATTCAATAAATAGAGGATCAGCTACCAGATCCCTAGAGGTAAATTTAGGTTTCCAGAATATATAACAGTCCATATAAATGGATAATAATTTTATTTTAATGATGTATGTTTGTGAACCCCAATAATATGATAATAAAATAAAAACCTTTAAAGCTAGATTACAAGAATTTTGTCTATGAATCCTTTATCATGTATTTCGTCATTCTGGGTACATCAACCAATACTAGGAGGTACCATTGGAAATCATATTTTCTTTGATATTAGTCTTGTAAATGAATGAAAAATTAAATAATGATGGTAAAGGAATACCTAAACCAACCACTACTACCTAATCCTAAAAAGATTTCATTTTTGATGTGTTTTTAAGGTGACACATGCTATCCTCTCTACAAAAATCTATCACATTAGATCATTTTCAGTGAAACACTAGGGCACGAACTAGGCCCATCATGTATAAACACTAGATCAGAATCTTAAATATGATACTCAATGCCTATATATAAAAGATGGTATCACTCATTGGATACTACTCGTCATCACAAAGGAAGATCCCTCCTATATTGGACCCTTACAAATGGTTTACATAGGAAGAGTATATCTAAACTATATAATTGGAAAGATTAAACTTGTAGAGGGATTATATAGGATATAATCTTGGTCAGCATGTGATCAATGGAATCCCACATAGTAACCTCAAAAATATTTGTATGGTAGAGGCATACTTTTTGGGATACTTTAGTTTGTAACATACGAGGAGGCATCCTAGAGAGGATATATGGAAAAAATCTATTATTATAGCCAGTTAGGATAGAAGGGTATATATCACAAGGAATCTACCCTAAATGGAAGTTCTAAATAAGAATTATTCAATTCATACAACTCATTTCATATCTCTAATCATGGTCTCACTCTCATAAGATATATGTTTTTCAATAAGGGAGGGTGTAAATATCCATCAAACCTATTTTCACTCAATTTATTCTTTGGAGTTTCAAATCATCCCATGGTTTATACTATAGTGATCTATAAAGAGAAAAATAAACATGGACAAGTCATATATCCAATTATATCTCTAGGGAGTGGAGATATGGAAAATCATAATCAGTGTAGCAATGGAGGTTTTTTTGGAATGTACACCATGATACACAATGTGTATACCCTATTACACAGTGTGTACCCTTAAGGCCCCACATACGTGTGTACTTTTTTGAGACATTTAATATAAACCCCACATAAATTTCATGTACACTATATACATAATGTGTACATTCCATGGGATTATATTATGTATAAATCACAATGGCTGGCCATGTATTCTTCGTGGTCATGTACTAATATATGATATATATCCCACCCGATTTTTACCAATGTACATTACATGGGAAAGTACCTCTACACAGGCAGAATGTCCAAGTACTCTACTACATGGATGAGTAATAGAACATTTAATGAATTTAATATACACACCATGTAATTATAAATATAAAATCATCCTACAATTGGAATAACACATATCTTGATGTCATGAACATCATGCTTTTTGAGCGGGGTATCCAAACCAAAAAACCGTGAAATAGACAAGAAATATTTATTTTCTCACCAAAAGATATAGGCCGATCATAAAGGGGTCCTAATAAATCATAAAAGGGTTTTGAAACTAGAAATATCTAAATAATTTTTTATTTATTATATAAAAAATCTATCTTTTGGGAAGGATATGCTGATGTTTCAACTATACACCAATACTTTGGCTTCGACATGATGATCTTACTCCTCCTATGCTCAACAGTGGTGACTCTCTTCTTCTCCCCATTTATCTATCTTCTTCTACTTATTATATCTATGTATTATAAAAGTAGAGACCAGAATGGGGGTACATCATAATCCATGGGGAGTAGAAGAAAGATTTTAGAAAATAAAATGATGAAAAAATAAAAATGAAAAAGGGACTGTAGCCTAATATTGATTCCTAACATGATTTTATAAATCATCTAGAAAAAAATATAGTTTTATCTAAATGTGGGATATAGAATATGTAACACCCCAAGATTTTATAGTATGTACTTATTCAAAAAAATTCAATAACTTGCACTACACGTAACACCAAGTTCAAGAGCACCATGACATAACAAACAAGCCATTCAAAAGATGTTTTGAATAGTATTAACTAAATTTTAAACTTTATATAATCCTTATAATTTTAGAATCCATATTATGATTTTCTTAGACATAATGTAAGAACAAATTCATTTTCAGTATTGCATATTTACCGACTTTTAATAGTGAACTCTTTTTAAATCCAATATTTTAAACTTTTATATATTCAATTTGACTAAATGGTGGCATCAAAAATTTACAATGAAACATCCCAATCTTCCACAGTACGTTTTCCTTTGAATAATGCAATGGCGTGCATTGTACGCAACATCGAGATTCTAACACACCACAACCAATCAAACTAGCTAGTATGAATAGTAATACCAACATTTTAAAATTTTATAAATTTTTTCTCTCAAAATGGACTTCATTTTTGGATTCGGAATATCGAATTTATACTAGGGTGGAATTTTTGAGCTTTTCGGATAACATCTATATTTTGATAAATAGTGAAAATTATTAACTTTTAATTAAAAAAACATTTTTAATCGAAATAATTTATATTGATAAATTATGAATTTGAGTGGTTTTAAAGTATACATAGAATATATTTTTACCATTTAATATAATTTTCATCATTTTACATAATTTTACAATTAAACCGGACATAAACCAGTGTCAATATTTTGATAGTTTTTATCTCTTAAAAAACGCTTTTTGTTTTAACAACGAGAATAAATTTTAAATTAATTTATTCCACATCTGTGTTTTGAATTTGAAAAAATAGATTCCATATTTTGAATCAGGATTTTCATATTGTGTAAATATGTAACTTTTATTTTTAGACATTTTGAATAATTACTTCGGTAAATATTTTATTTAC
The DNA here is from genome assembly GCA_963277665.1 of Viscum album. Taxonomy (NCBI): domain Eukaryota; kingdom Viridiplantae; phylum Streptophyta; class Magnoliopsida; order Santalales; family Viscaceae; genus Viscum; species Viscum album. The sequence continues at coordinate 1,135,085,251 of OY728128.1, forward strand.
CATTGTTAAAGGGTAAATCCGGTAAATAATGGTAGAAAAATAATATTATAATAATATTAAATTACCCTAAAACGTGTCTTAAACCTATTGGTTGATACATGGCTGACCATGGAAATCTTTTGGTCGACTTTGGGACCCCATGGATCCACTTGTAAGTAATAATGACACTTTATATTAATTATGTTAAAATAATTACAAAAATGACATAAGCATATATCTTTTAGAAAAACAATTTTACATAGGGTTATATATGTTGTATTTTAGACTATAAATATTCATTATAAATATAAAAATATTTCCTACATAATGATATTTTATTTATAATTTTTATAAATTATATAGTTTAATTTATTTATGACACGATTATGATGCAGTAATTATTATAATAGTAAAAAATTAAAAAAATTGATACTATAAATACCCAAATGATTATAATTGGAGACTTTTATTGAATTACACTAAATTTATATTTTAATACGACATATTATTACTGATTTAATTGACATTGTTCGAAGTAATCATTCTGTTATGAGTTTCCCAAAAATCAATTATTGAATATTGTCAAAATTGACATAAAATAATTTTTAAAACAAATGTTATATTATTAATTGATATTAAATTCATAAAAATCATTGGTTCGGTAAAGAGACTTATATAATGATATTTTTATCATAAATTTAACACTTGGGGGGTCTCTTGGATGTATATTGTATGTTTATTAAATATATAATATAAAAATACAAAGTGACATGGTAAGTGTCAAACTAATTTACTAAGAGTTAATACTTAAAGATAAGGTTAATATAGTAACCCAAACCTGTCTAAATCCTATTGGTTGAGTTTTTTTTGACCTATACCCACCTTAAACTTTAAATAATCCACTTCGGATCCATTATAAACTGAATATTAATTTATTATAAAATAATATTTCTAGCATTTCCAAAGGTGCCCCTCACCCCTCTTATAAAAGGGCATTCCTCCTTATTAAATCACACCATCAAAGCCTTTTGGTTCGGAAAAACTCTTCCCAAATACTCTCTCAACTTCCCTCGCTTCATCCTAAGTCATTCCTTTATTCAGAAAGTCAACTTAAAGAGCCCTTTTGATCAAATCAACAGGAAAAACCCGAAGAAGAGGTAATGATTTCACAACCCTTTTTCAAGTTCCTTTCTTCTTCCACTTCTTCTTTCTTTGTTATTACCATTATAAAATAATAACTCTAGTATATTATATATACTTTTATGTTATTATAAACATTATAAAACCATATTTCAGTATTCTATCCATCCTTTGAATAACATGTCACCATACATGTGTACGTACAACTTACCGTCTCCACGTCGTGGTGTAATTGTTATTCAATAAATTATTATTCGGATGGGTATAATAATGATTTGTGATTAATGTAAATAATAAATTTAAAATGATAATGATTATTTATATATGATATATCATCCAATTATATATTATTTTAATATCAAAAGAATGATATTGTCGCTCGTGCGTATGTATGGACTACCGTCTCCACGAACACAATGAGATTCATTCTCCATCATATCCATTCATGTATAATTATCATTTTATGATTTAAAAATAATTTTTAAGGACTTGATATAATTCTGGATTTGAATAATATACAACCTATCCATAACAACCACAACTTACGTAACAAAACATATAAAAGAAAATGAGTAAGTTAACACCCGAAACGAAGATAAAACTAAGATATTATTAACAAAGAAATGTTAAAAGATCATATATGATTTCATATTAATGTATATGATTCTTGTATAATTTAATAAAAATTATTTCACCATTATATAAGAGGTTAACCTACCCCCATCAAAGGAAAAGTACAAGGTAATGGTTTATTTCACAATCTCTTCATTATCTGAGGTTGTTTACACGTAATAATCTACTAGGACCCCTTTATCATTCACATCCATGTTTCTTAAAAATGTATTTCAAATCATTTTAACTATTTTAAATACTATGTTATAAATTCATTTATACCCTTGTTGAATTTCTATAAGAGGTTTATAATGTAATCTTTCCGTCTTTTTCCAAACAAGGTGCTTTTTAACCTTTTCGACAGAATTAAGGTAAGAATGTATTTTTAACGTATACGGTGGTTGTGGATATTTTCTTCCATTATAAAATCTTCAAAGATTCCCTTAAAAGCTTATCATAATATTTTCAAATGAAATGTTTTATTTTATAATTATGTGGACTTTAAATGATTTCAAAATGAATATTTTAAGAATTTGTGAAAGGTACTCTTTATCAAGATCAAAATTTTAAATGTTTTAAAGATTTATCTTTCTAAATATTTTTAACTAATATCCATGATTTCAAAATTATTTTAAGGATTTAATTATATGGACATTAATATTTTGAAATTATATTTCTTTTCAAAAGTTTCAAAGTGGTATGAGACACTTTGATTCAAAAATCTCTTTTAAATTACTTCCTTTATAACTGTGTGACTTTTAAATGATTTAAAAAAGAAGAGATATTTCTCTCAAATAGTTTTGATTTCATCTATGTCAACATCCATTGATAGATTTTATGATTATTTGAAGTTGATTTATTATGATACAATACTACCATATTGTATTGAAGGTTTTGTGATATGTTTGACTGCAGATGTGTTATTTTTATACCATTCATGGTTTATGGAGAGAGTATTGACATTTCGTATGATAGTTTTAATACGAATGTTTATGTTATGTTTAAACCTTTTCATATGGGAATGCATTGGACATAATATGTGACGGGTGGAGCCCACTATAGCTCCTCGATGCATCGGTAGGTCTCATGAGACAAACTAGTGTCTTGGCACAAGCCCTTGGCAAAATCTTTTTTGTAGTCTTGGCACAAGGCCTTGGCTATGTGGTCATTATAGTATGTCATTATGAATTCCATCATTATGAATGTGGTTATTGATATTTCATGTGATTATTCGACTAGTAGAATATCTATGTGAGTAAGTAAATGGCATTATTTCATTTCATTTATGCCATATTATGATGAATTTCTAGTTTAAAAAGGATTTTGTTTTAGTTATACATTGTCTTAAATGTTTGTGCTTATTTATGAAAGTTTCCTCTTTATTATCATCTATACTGAGCATCTTAGCTCAACTCATTCAATGTTTTCTTTTTCCCAGGATTCCAAGAAGTGTATTGTGATTGATATGCAGTGTTATGACAAGGGAATAATGGAATTCATATAGTATTATTTATGTTGTTTTGTATGTTATGAAGTGTAATGTAACATTCATGTATGTAATCTATTTTCCAAGACTGCTAAACCGATTAGTCCTTCGGGACATGATTCCTTGTAATCATGCCAATGTTATGTAATAATTCACCGACTCTGGGTAACTGGGGTCGGGGCGTTACAGTTGGTATTAGAGGAAGTTTAGTACAAACCTTGGAAGAGAGATTTAGATAAACTCTGATTAGAGAACATAGATTTAAGATGGAATTTGAGGAGTAGTATAGAAGAACTTCCTAGAATTTTGGTATTGTAGAGATTTTGTGAGTTTTCCAAGAAATACATCCCTGTCTGGATACAAGCAGGTAAAGGCTGCTCTGGTATAGATGTACCTAGGGTTAAAACCCAAAAACACTGCTTTGATCTAGACTCGAACGGGAAGTGGTGCACGACAATGGGCCTTGCTTCACTCTTGGTTACGACACTCCCGGGGGATATGCTTAGGATAATTCTCATTTTCTTTACAAACCATTATGAAGGTCTCATGAGTATATTCTTACTCAAATAATTTTTTTATGATTATGGATTATATCCATAAATAGTTCAATTTTTTTAGGTATTTTACAAGTTTCGAATTATTCTTTGAAATTCATAAAGTGACATAGTTTATGGTATTAAATAGAAATGGCACCTAGTATAAGGAATGTGAACTCCAGTAATACATATGATCCAAAGAGTAAGAAAGATCGTATCTTTCATGGTATTAAGCCATCATTTAGAAGGGAAATAGTCTCCCACATATTATCACCATATGAAGAAATTGTATCATGTTTGGATAAGATAACTAAAGAGTTTACTGAGTCATATTGATTTGAAGTGAAGCAAAAGAAGAAAAATATGGAAGAGAGAAAGATGGATAAAGGGAAGAGGGAAAAGAATAATTTCCCCATATGTGATAACTGTGGGAAGAAACACCCTGGAACTTGCCTGAATGGAATGGGAGTTTGTTATAAGTGTGTAGGAAAAATGGAACCAAATACGTGACTGCAAGGGTAAGAAAATTATTTCAAATGTACAATGCTTCATTTCAAAGGAGATTGGACACTACATGAACCTATCATCAGACTATGGCACAAATGATTCTATTGGATAAAAATCAAGTTATAATACTACCACAGATGAAGAAGAATTATTAGAGTTCTTATATTGATTATGTCATTTGAGTTTTGTATCAGCAATGTACTTGTTATATTAATTATGGAGTATATATGGATTGTACTACAGTACTATTTCATTGAGGATTTCAGATTATATGGTACAATGAAAATTGACTCTACAGTAAGTTAAACTTTTTTGAAAATTACATGGTTGAAGGAATGATAAACCTGAATATGGTCCTAATATTTATGTACTTATTTTGGAATAAGATATGATTGATTTGGGTAAATTATATTCAATATTCTTGACTACCTTGAAACTGATTAAAGATTTGTATATTCCATAATTGTTGGAGTTTACAACATTTTTGGATGGATGAAGTATATCTAGCATTCTATATGGAATAAGGGAGCATGAAAGTAATAAATATGGATTATGGTAATTATGGATGTTTCAGTGTTTTAAAAGAATACATGATGAAGGTATTCATATGCTATTACAGGGTAAAAAGGATCCAAATTATGTTTACCTTCCTTATAAATGTTGGACTATGAGTTTGGACAGAAGTATTTTGGATAATTCTAGTTCGAGTTTAATTTTCGATTTCCATAAAAGGACAACCCAGAGGTTGGGCGGCAACCCGTCGCAACCGGCAAGGCTGCGAGACTTGAACCCACAACCAAAGTTCAATAAGGGTGTATCACCTACCACTGGCCCACGAGAAGTCCTGGATTAAATAATGTAGTTTATTTTAAGAAGGATTAGTAGATAAATTATAAATTCATTTTTTAACCCCAAACGAATAGGATAAATATAATTTTTTTAAGTTCTATTATCTTTTAGACTTAAATATTCGTTTGTGGTAGAAATTAGATAAAATAATGAACTCTACATTTTAAGTATTTATATTTCTTCTCCTCTTATTCTATGAAGAAATTAAATCTTATACATTATTGAAGGGATATTAAAACCAAAAATCAGTTATCCTAATACCTTATGTTTCGTTGAATCGATGACATTTTAAATCCTCATAGATTACTGAATTTAATAAATAAATTTTAAACTTGTTTAAGATTTATGACCTCAATAACCACCTATAAATATTTACGTTTTTCCTCCAATTATATGTCTCTATTTTCCACCAATGTTCTCTTAATCGAGATCATCATTTGGTGGTGACCCTTTCATTTCTCTTTTCCACTTATTAAGACAAAATTCTATTAACCAAATTTCCGATGTGGGTTTTCCCACAAAGATATTTTCTATTATCAACATTTATTTTCGAATAAAAATATCATATTATGAGGATGCAATTTATTGAATGTGGGAACAATGTAACACCCCAAGATTTCATAGTATGTACTTCTTCAAAACAATTCAATAACATGCACTACACGTAACACTGAGTTCAAGAGCACCATGACTTACCAAACAAGCCATTAAGAATAGGTTATGAATAGTATTAACTAAACTTTAAACTTTATATAATCCTTATAATTTTATAATCCATATTATGAGTTTCTTAGACATAATGTAATAACAAATTCATTTTCATTATTGCACTTTTACCAACTTTTAATATTGAACGATTTTTAAATCCAATATTTTAAACTTTTATATATTCAATTTGACTAAATGGGGACATAAATAATTTAAAATTAAACATCCCAAGCTTCCACGATACTTTTTTCCTTTGAATAATGCAATGGCGTGCATTGTACGCAACTTCGATATTTTAACACAACACAACCAATCAAAGTAGACAGTATGAATAGTAATACCTTCATTTTAAAATTTTTTAAATTTTATCTCTCAAAGTGGACTTCATTTTTGGATTCGTAATATTTAATTTAGCCTAGGGTGAAATTTTGGTTCAGATAACATTTATATTTTGATGAATAGTGAAAATTACAAAATTTTATTTTAAAAAAACTTTTTTAATCGAAATAATTTATATTGATAAATTATGAATTTGAGTGGTTTTAAAGTATATTTCGAATATATTTTTTCCATTCAATACATTTTTTTTCATTGTACATAATTTTACAATTAATCCTGATATAAACCAGTGTCAATCTTTTGATAGTTTTTATCTCTTAAAAACACGCTTTTTATTTTAACAACGGGAATTAATTTTAAATTAATTTCTTCCACTTATGTGTTTTGAATTTTGAAAAATGTATTCCATATTTGGAATCATGATGTTGAAATTGTGAAAATAGGTAACTTTTATTTTTAGACATTTTGAATAATTACTTCGGTAAATATTTTATTTACCATGGTTAAAGGGTAAATCCAGTAAATAATGGTACAAAAATAATATTAAATTACCCTAAAACGTGTCTTAACCCTGTTGATTGATACATGTCCGACCATGGGAATCTTTGGGTCGGTTTTGGGACCCCATGGATCCAGTTGTACGTGATAATGACACTTTATATTAATTAAGTTAAAGTAATTACAAAAATGACATAAGCATATATCTTTTAAAAAAAAAATTTACCTAGGGTTATATATGTTGGATTTTGACTATAAATATTCATTAGAAAGATAAAACTATTTAATACATAATTATATTTTATTTATAATTTTTAGACATTAAATAATTAAATTTATTTATGACACAATGACTATGCAGTAATTACCATAATAGTGAAAAATTAAAATACTTGATATTATAAATATCCAAATAAATATAAGTGGAGACTTTTATTGAATCCAACTAATTTTATAGGTTAATATGACATATTAGGATTGATTTAATTTACTGTTATCGAAGTAATCATTCTATTATGAGTTTCACAAAAAACAATTATTGAATAGTGTCAAAATTGATATAAAAGAGTTTTTAAAAAAAATATTATATTATTAATTGATATTAAATTCCTAAAAATAGAAGGATCAGACAAGAGACTTATATCATTATATTGTTATCATTAATGGACCACATGGGGTATCTTGGATGTATATAGTACGTTTATTAAATATATAATATAAAAATACAAAGTTACATGGTAAGTGTCAAACTAATTAACTAAGAGTTCATACTTAAAGATAAGGGTAATATAGTAACCCAAAACTGTATAAATTATATTGGTTGAGTGGATTCCGACCTATCCCCATATTAACCTTTAAATAATCCACTTTTGAGCCATTATAAACCGAATATGAATTTATTATAAAATAATATTTCTTGCTTTTCCAAAGGTTCCCCTCACCCCTCTTATAAAAGGGCACTGCTCCTTCTCATTAACTCAAACCTTCAAAGCCTTTTGGATCGGCCAAACTCTACCCAAATACTATATCAACTTCCCTCACTTCATCATAGAAGCCTTCCTTTAGTCAGAAAGACAACTTAAAAATCCATTTTGATTAAATCAAATTGCAGAACCCGAAGAAAAGGTAATGATTTCACCACCCTTTTTCAAGTTCCTTTCTTCTTCCACTTCTTATTTCTTTGTTGTTACCATTATAAAATAATAAATACAGTATATTATATATACATTGATGTTATTATAAACATTTTACAACCATATTTTAGTATTCTATCAATCCTTTGAATAAACATGTCACCATACGTGCGTACGTATGGCTTACCGTCTCTACATCATGGTGTAATTGTTATTCAATAAATTATTACTTGGATGGGTTTAATAATTATGTGTAATTCATGTAAATAATAAATATAACATGAAAATGATTCTGTATATATGATATACCATCCAATTATATATTATTTTAATATCAAAAGAATGATATTGTCGCTCATGTGTACATACGGACTACCATCTCCACAAACGCGATGAGATTCATTCTCCGTCGTATCCATTCAAGTATAATTATCATTTTATGATTTAAAAATAATTTTTATGGACGTGATATAATTATGGATATGAGTAATATAAAACATATCCATGACAACCATGGCTTATGTAACAAAACATAGAAATGAAAACGAGTAAGTTAACAGCCGGAATGACGATAATACTATGATATTATTAACAAAGAAATGTTAAAAGATCATATATGATTTCATATTAATGAATATGATTCTTGTATAATTTAATAACAATTATTTAACCATTATAAAGAAGGTAAATATAACCCCATCCAAAGAAAAGTACGAGGTAAGGGTTTATTTCACAATCTCTTCAATATCTGAGGTTGTTTACACATAATAATCTACTGGGACCTCTTTATCATCCATATCCATGTTTCTTAAAAATGTATTTCAAATAATTTTTACTATTATAAAGACTATGGTATAAATTCATTTATACCTTTGTTTACTTTTTATAAGAGTTTTATAAAGGAATCATTCCGTCGTTTTCCAAACAAGGTGCTTTTTAAAATTTTCAACAGAATTAAGGTAGGAATGTTTTTTTAACTTATACGGCGGGTGCGGCTATTTTCCGCTGTTATAAAATCTTCAAATCTTCTCTTAAAAGCTTATAAGAATATTTTAAATGTAAATGTTTTATTTTATAATTATGTGACCTTTAAATTATTTCAAAATGAAATTTTTAAGAATTTGTGAAAGGTAATCTTTATCAAGATCTGAATTTTAAATGTTTTAAAGATTTATCTTTCAAAATCTTTTTAACTAATGTCCATGATTTCAAAATTATTTTAAGGATTTATTTATATAGACATTAATATTTTGAAATGATATTTCTTTTCAAAAGTTTCAATGTGTTATGCGACACATTGATTCAAAAATCTCTTTTAAATTACTTCCTTTATAAATGTGTGACTTTTAAATGATTTCAAAAAGAAGAGATATTTCTCTCAAATTGTTTTTATTTCATCTATGTCAACATCCTTTGAAATATTTTAAGATTATTTGAAGTTTATTTATTATGATACAAAACATCCATATTGTATTGAAGGTTTTGTGATATGTTTGACTGTGGATGTGTTATTTTTATACCATTCATGGTTTATGGAGAAAGTATCGACATTTCGTATGCTAGTTTTAATACGAATGTTTATGTTATGTTTAAACCTTTTCATATGGGAATGCATTGGACTTAATATTTGATGGGTGGATCCCGCTATAGCTCCTAGATTCATCGGTAGGTCTCATGGGACAAACTAGTGTCTTGGCACAAGCCCTTGGCAAAATCTTATTTGTGGTCTTGGCACGAGGCCTTGGCTATGTGGTTATGATAGTCTGGAATTAAGCATTCCATAATTATGAAATTGGTTATTGATATTGTATTTGATTATTCGACTAGTAGAATATCTATGTGAGTAAGTAAATGGAATTATTTCATTTTTTTGCAATATTATGATGATGTTCTAGTATAAAATGTCTTTTGTTTTAGTTATACATTGTCTTAAATGTTTATGCTTATTTATGAAAGTTTCTGTTGTATTATTATCATTACTGAGCATCTGAGCTCACCCCTTTCTATGTTTTATTTTTCCCAGGATTCCAAGAAGTGTATTGTGATTGATATGCAGTGTTAAGACAAGGGAATAATGGCATTCATAAAGGATTATTTATGTTGTTTTTTATGTTATAAAGTGTAATGTAATATTCATGTATGTAATCTATTTTCCAAGACTGCTAAACTGATCGGTCCTTCGGGACTTGATTAGTTTTAATCATTCTAATGTTATTTGATAAGGCACCAACTCTGGGTAACTGGGGTTGGGGCGTTACAAAATATTAATATGAATATATTTTTATGTCTTATGTACAAATGAATCAACATGTTTTAATTAATATTAATTTTTTTAAATATATAATATTAATTATTCCTATAAAATTTTAATGGATCATATTTCCAACTATCTCATGTAATAGTGTATAAACTATAATCTTGAACTAATAGAGTCTCCAAAAAATAATGAAGTCATCTTTGAGGGGAAAATTTCCATTTTCACCCTTACAATAATCCTACAAAAAAATCACAATTTTTGCAGAAATTACTTGTCTGAAAAAACATAGATCATTACAATATCCCCACCATAACCCTTGTCATCTTGGATAATTAGTAGTGGCTAAATGTTACCATTCACTGATCCAAAGAATCGATACAACTATGCTATCTTTACCACTAGCTAACTGGCCTTTGAGTATAAAAACTCTCCCATCAATGATGATGTGTATCCACAATTGATCTAGAACTCCCCACCATAGTAATTTGATTTTTCTTGCCACACAATTGAACTCAATCTCGAATTCACATGCAGCATACATCACCAAAAACAATGTCTATTATTTCAAAAACATCTATACTAGTACACAAATGTATTAATATTTTTTTCTTATTCCCATATCTCCAAAATAGTTTTCATGGAAAGCACTGAATTTCAATTGAAAATGAGGGTCACCACCCTCATACGGCAAACGGTGGACTCCCCGCCATATTTATTACCTTATATATATTCTTAAGGGAACCTCATTAGGTTCAGTCATCAGTCCTAGAAATAATTTTTAGGTGAAAATAATCTCAGTATATAACTGATGTTGTCACAGTGTGTCCTGGAAGATGTAATGATATAGGACATGATAATCTCTAAATATGTGTTCATTATGAATCTATCTACAATTTTATTTTGATCTCTTTTTATCAAATCTATAATAAAAAATATAATATAATTTGCACTAATGGTCCTAAGACCCCATGACTCCCAACAGTGTATTTCAAGGTCCTACCAAGGGTTAACAACAACATAACACCTTATCTATTTTCAATATATCTTGTACCATATATAAACATTTCTCATTTTATCAAAAATCATGGGAAAAAATTCACAAAGAATCACCTTAAACCCATTCGATTTGGATTGCACCAATCTACACTAAAATTTAAAATTTAAACCATACCTTATTAAATAATCTTGAAGCATTATCACCAGAATCATTAACTTGTGAGTCATCTAATACAAGGATGAGAATAATATTCCATATTGGACATCAAACTCATTAAGCCATAATCTCCCATTGAACTACTCATCAAATTAGATTATATAACTTTTACTATGTTTTATTCCATGAAATCCCTTCACACTGCATCATTTTTTTCTTTATTAAATAATCACACATGAATACATCGGTCAATATGGCCAGGCAACCAAATAATCCATCCCCTTGATGCCAGTTTCGATACCCAGGATCAGTATGATCTTTTTTAAAATGTAAAGTCTTAAACAAACCTATATCATAAGACACTTTAACCTTACGTTCATCATCCATAACAAAAGTGTACCACCAATATCAGTGCCTAAAAAAGAATCCATAAATCCCACACCAACCTCTCCTTCAAGATTCCATTAATAAAAAAACATTGACCTAAAAGGGTTGAGTAACATATAATGATCTTTAAGACTTCCACCTAGCCTTATCAATAATGTCTCATGACAACCTTACATTGTTAAATACATATTCTAATGAAAAAAACCTCTCCAAAAGTTCACACCTCATCATGATTCATCCGTACACATTTCTAAATTCATGGCCTTAAACTTGATTATCAGCCCTTTCTATGAAATGTAATGAAAACAATATAGTTTTAATAACCACATATCACCAAAACAAAATTTTCATAACTGATAGATCATGGTAATAGATTACCGTCTTGAAGGTATCTCAAAATCATATAGGGATCTCCCACAACCATGAAGTGTAATGGAAAATAATGGAAAATATTGATAAATAAAGCATCAATAAAAGATTTATGTGTTGTTATTTAGGGATTAAATCAATATAATATGGCATAAATTCTATGGGGTCCATAGATTTCAACCTGTAATATGGAATTTATGAAATGAATCCATTTTCCACTAAATAAAATTCATCCTCTAGCAAGTTTAAACTTATTTCATAAATTCCAATTTTTTGACCTATAATTTGTTTCACTCAATTGTCCTTCGATAAAAAAAATTATGAATTGATATACATAAAAGTCTTAAAACACAAATTCAGGATAAAAATACCACTTTTCCTTCATAAATTTCCGAGAAACTACATAACTATTTATAAACTCCTCCAAATCCTCTAGAATTTTCTTGATGAATTTTACAACCACAAAACAAAAAACAATTAATGGCTTTGAAATTCACATTCAATTAAATTTGAAAACAATCAAATGATTATTATACTCAATAATAAAAACCAAACCTAAAATAAGGTAAACTGCTTAGATTGAAAACCCTTCTAGATACCTCTCATGGATCTCATCACGCTACAAATGCTACCACCAAACATACAATCCCAACTGAAAAACACACAAAAAATCACTACATTACCACAAAACCAACTCTCATCAGGTAAAATTATATTTAATTTAACATATTTCACTAGAAACATAATTTTCTAAGAGCTATAATCATGAACATCACATCCACAACACATTCAATACCATTAAACCCCACAATAAACTTATACATTACTTCCCAGAGCACACAAATAAAGTAACTCCTTTCTTATATGTAAATATACTATCCATTTTGGTTGTTTCTAACACACCCACATGGTTTTAGTAATTAAATATTATAATTTTACTTTCGTAGGAGTCATGTTCTCTCATATCCATATATAAATTTATTTTTCCCACATTACATTTTATTGAAAACAACTTGATTAAAATAAGGATCCAAAAATAACATTGACAAAAAAAAAGAAAACTAAATAACTCAAAAAATATATGAATAATTGGCATGAATCATCATCTCACACAACCATTTATATTATTACATGCCACCATTCTTCAACAACACATGAAATAGGGGAATGGTTCATCCAAATAATACTTTCCTTTGGTGATCCATGAACTCTATGGGTCGCTCCATGAATCGCATCATCCATGAAATGAATCACTTACAATTCATTAATGTGGGAGACATTGTGAATATACCAAAAAATCTAGGACATTTAAAATAAATCATGGATACTCTCTAGTCATGGTGGAACCACTAACTAATATTCGATATCACCAACATTCCCCAACACCTTAAAGGGGCCAATAATCATGGAATAATGATTATCCTCCTGAAAAAACCTTATCTTACCCCACATAGTGGTGAATCTCAAGAATGGATAGTTTTAAACCATGAACTCTAAGGTATTCCACCTAGGATCAGAATATGAATAAAAATTTCCCTAAATTTTCCTTAACCTCTCTTGGGCTATCTAGATAATTTTGGTCTTTCTATACACCACATGAGGAAAACGAAATGCTGACTTGCTAACATTCATCAAACAAAAATGGGGAATGATAAGGTATCCCCAAAAATTCATCCTATTGATATATCCTAGCAGATGAGTGATTTATTTTTATTTATGAAAACATGACTTGATGATGCAGCCTTACCCATGATACACTAAAATTCCATGATGGAATCTCTGAATATATCAATCATTATTTCAATGTTCTGCTCCATATTCCCATATACCTGAAGGTCGAATGTAGTGCTAAAGAACAAATAGGATAAAAAATAATATCACTACACCTATATAATAATGAAGTTAAATTATGGTTATAAATAGAGATGATGATACTTAGTAACCCATGAATTTTAAACAGTCCATTATAAACTACCTTGAAAAAACATCTACAACACTCGATTCACGAGCCACCTGAAAAAGAGTGGACAACATCAGTATTTCCATTATCCCCCAAATTGAATCACAACCAAACTAATCCCATACTAACCTAGTGATAAAACCCATTATTATACATTAAAATTTACACTTGGGAACATCCAGGGACTATAACATACCACCATGATCATAGTTCTCAGAATTCACCTGTTGAAAAACTAAATAATTTTCCAAAAACTATACTAAATATTATTTCAACCCCGACCACTATAGTAATATCCTCAACCCTATATTTCTAATCATTAGAACATTATTCAATACCAAAGGTGGGGTATTACTCTCATGTTAAAATCCCTCACAAACTACCAATGTAAAAAATAACATACATTAAAATAAGGATATATTCTATATATCCTATAACCATCCCTCTTGAGCATCACTATAGCTAAAAATGCCATGCATCCCCTATTCTTTTGTGTCTCTCAACATATAATCCTCCAATAATCACATAAAATATGACTTTATATTCATATGATAAATTCAACCAGATATGGGGCTCTCTCTAACGTCATGATGCATCACTACAAGTTCATATGACACTTTACAATCATATATAGACTCTTGAGCCTCCCCATTTTATGAAATGTGACTATGCACATTATTAATAACATTCACCATTCTCAAGGATTAATATATCTAAAAACTTATTCCTCAATAAACTCCAACAAATTCTTCGGGCATGGAGTGAAATTCTTCCAGTGATAAAATATATTATAGTCTCTTGTGGTCTGTAAAATGTTGCTTGAAATTAATTGGTTGAAAAGTTACTCTTTTACAGAAATAATTACCTAAACCCATAAGATATCACTAATATATGTTTCATCAACATGCACCAAAATATTTTATGGGATGTGTCATAGAAAACCTCATACAACACACACACATCAAAAAACAAAAGAACTAGAGCATTCTACTATATCATATATAGAGAATTGTACACTTAAAAGAATTTAACAATCCATATGAGTGTCTTTTCATTCATTGTCAAAGCTCTTAATATGGTTAACACTCTAGAGAATTTTGGTTTAAACCATTGTTACTAACCTATAAAACCAAGTGATATATGAGTCTTTTCTTTTTTCCTTAGGTTCATCAAATAGAAAAAATGGCCTCAGCATTCAACCAGTCCTTGGCCACACCCTAATGAAACACAAAATGCCAAATAATGAGAAAAAATTAGATCATTGAATTCTTTGATCACATGACTAATGAGAACCATAAACAAGACTGTTATATTTGTAATGAAAAATGAAATGAACATTAACTTGATATTCCCATTCAAATACATTATAGAATAAAAAGGAATATCCTTATCTTTTTACCTAAATTGTTAAGATCAAGATCATAGATCGATCATTGAAAACCATTAGGCACCTCTCAACTAATAAGAAATATCATGTATCCTCGGAAGTGGGTAAATGTTACTGATTTCTTCCTGATTCAAAATATGATAGTTTAAGAAAAACATCATATCATACTCCATCATGGTGAGAAATAATAGATCCCCCTAATGAGACATCCAATTTTTATGAAACCCATCTACATCAGATACCTATCAGGAACTTCTAAACATGTTACTACAAATCTTCCATTCAATAGAGATCCATCTAAATATTAGATACGCTTGGTTGAAAATCTATCAGGAACTCGACATAATGTCGTGGGGGTGACATCATAGCCTTATATGGAAAATAATCATGAGATCTTATATTTCGTTGGGAGCATATTCAACAATTAATTCCACCCATAGCTCTTAAAACATAGACAAAAGAGTATACAATACCCTACCACACAACCAATAACCCCATCTTTCCATCTAATTTCTCAAATTTTCTCACCATAGGAGAGAATAAAATAGTACAGTGGATTGATTCTGCTATTTCGCACATGGAATAATATAAATCCATAATTGTTATAAAATATTTTGGATATGTTTTTATAATGATAAAATATAAAAGAGAATAGTTATTTCCCATCCCTGGACTATATCCACAACACAAGTCAAAAAAAGAGGAATTCCATCAAATCGGCACTAATAATACCAAGGTAACTAGAATAAAATAAATATATTTTCTTATTTCATGGACTAAATTTGCGGAAAATTATATTGTGAGGATCCTATAAAAAAGGCACAATAAAAGGTAGATTTTAGACTAATCATATGTTGAACAACTCCACGATCATTTGGAAGTACCACCTATAAATTAGGATTTTAACTAGACCCAGCTCTTATTAACATATATTTTCATCCACTTTGACAATGATTGGACCTAGGTCCTTCTGTATGGGGATTATTATGAGTATTCCCTCTGTTGGAACCACATACTCTATGTTGTTGAACCCACATTGGTGGCCTTTTTTAGATATTTCTTCAATGGTAATTGTTGTTTCTATCAAAAAGTGGCCTATGCAACCACAATATACAAGAATTACTACATTTTCTATGAATTTTATTTATGGTATATATGTCCCCAATAAACATGAAAATAAAATATAAATACCCATATAGGTTCATCAATACCACCTTTCCATTAATGATAATAAATTACCTACCGTGGTCAACTCACTACTGGTCGAAACCCTAACTGGATAAATTTATATGTCCCAATACCTAAAACCCTACACCTCAAGATACCCTAATAGCCACACACTTAGAGTTTAACTACATTAGAAATCATTTTCTCAATAATCTCTTCTTTATTTTGCACATCTCAATAAAAATGTATCTTAAACGAGGTGACCACACACTTGATCATTGGTCATAAAGCCTCCAACATACACAAAGATCTAGACTAATCATTTGGAAAAAAATACAAGGAAAAGAATATGATGTACTTAATATTAATCCTAATCTCTTATAAACACTAGATATACTATAGAAGGTAGATAAACTAATTCTGATTTTTTCCTTCATCTTTGGGGATAGAAACTCTGAACGCAACTCATTCTAAAATTTGGTCCTCATCACAACATCGTCATTATGGAAACAAGTAAATTTAATCCACTTCTAACACACATCTACCTGCTACTAAAAACATAAAAAGCATACTCAAAACTCACCTTTTTCTATAATGATTCTAAAAAGATATTGATCTCCTCTAGTTTGTACCCCCATCTCCATATATTAGATTCTCCCATAATACTTTCATAGTCCCTTCCACTAAATGGAATATATATCCCACATCCAAGTAAAATCCTTGTCTATTAGGTAAACTCAATGATGGTCAGCCTTATTATTCCATGAATCCTTAACTAGTGGAAATATATGAGGATTATGACCAAAGAAATTATTAAAATGAAATGAGAACTTATAAACCTCATCAGCATGTAATTTTATCATATTTAGATTTAAATAAATCTTTCCTTCAGTAAGCATTCCAAAATTACCCAATTAAATCATGAATACAATCATTTGTTATATATGTACCTCTAACATGTCTCTACCTTTTCAATAGGTCCACCTAAATTATTCCTAAAATAAGATCATTTTTTATATACCAGATGAATGGGGGCCATCAAATCATACATTGTAGCTAATATACCTAGTATCTTCTATATACCATGATCAGATGACACAATCTCCCAACAATCTCATGAAAACCTCATAGTTATTAATATCAAACTCTATAATATCACTCAAAGAATTCATTTTACACAACAATTTTATGACCCCTCCCCCAAAATATAAAACAATGAAGTGATAGAGATAATGAGAACAAGTTCTTCCTCCAATATGATCTAGACTGGTGATAAGAACCAATGATATTAAAATCTCATGCATGGGAGGAATTTCCCTACATTTTTATACAAACTTGTTCGAAGATTAGATAAAAATTCAAAATGAACCCAAACTATATATATATATAATATTCCCAAAACTACCCCATAATACATGATAATTATAAACATATGAAAATAAAATTATTAAAATAATGTACTAAATGACATGTCTTATATCAGCAACTAAATGGATTATACAAAACCCATGCTATAAATATCCATTTAGATCCATAATTACACTTTTATATAGGGAAAATTATTTATATACAATGGTTTAGAATAAAATGTATACTCAATAGAAGGGTAATGAAGGTATCATGTGAACATGTGAAGAGAGAAGGATAATGTGCATATGAATAAACATTAATACCAAGAACCTCATAAAATAGTCCACTATCCAAACCTAGCCTCACCATGGCTCCACCAAAAATCATGTATCCAATATAGTAATACATGTTTGAGATGATAAAAAATAAATTAACCATGCATACACATTCTGGCTAATTTTTTAATCTCATAACCCATAATTGATCATCCTATTATACAATCACTTTAATAAAAATCAAATTAGAACATGTCATCTTTGATGTGTGTTTGGAAGAATCCCTAAGTAAACCACCCCTGAAAGGACTAAAATTTTGTTCTATAATCAGGGATCATTAAATCATGTATTTACTAAGGACATATGGTCAATAATATAACATCTCACCACAAAACCCATGTAGTATGGTATCACGAGAATGATGGAAATTAAACTCATTCCCTCCTCCAACCAGGAATGACCACTTGCACATATCATATTAAATAACTGCCTCATAACATCAAAAATAAACAAAAGACTCCTATTATATCTCACAAAATCTCTTCCAAAGACCCCTCGGCCTATATGACTAAAAGAAATGATGAAATAGGAATGTATTTAGACATCCATATTAGCACCATTATGGATGTTGGGGAATGAACCCAGTACCCAATACCTCATATAACTGGAAATTTTATTCAAATCGGGTTGGGTGATTATAGAAATAACCTAAAATACATGAAATATAGAAAGGACATATTACCCATACAATGGGATCAAAATAAATACAATAGGCCCCAATAGAATTCCACCACCATTCCAAATGTCTGTTTTTACAACTACTGCAAAATATATATATAACCTACCACATAATCACCACACATACAACACACATCCACACTCATTAATAGTACATCACTAAATTTTTTTCAAATCCATTTCATCCACATTTATAAATGAATTTTTTTACATTTTTTATTTATTTAATTATGAATAATTATTTATTCCATGTTTAACAAGAAAAAAACACAACCAAATATCAATGAGCCTCCCAACTCATGAAACAGTTTCCATATCACCACACATCCACTTTTTTCACTAAACAACATCGTCAATTCCATCTTAATCCTGAATCCATAAATCATAACCTTTCTATAACCGAAACTATTGTGCACCATATCCACTACACATTAGAACAACTACATTCACCATCCAGTGTGCACCACATTGCATAACTACCCACATCGCAGCCATGCTAACCAACCAATAAATAAAATATCAATTTATTATACCTCACAATTGGTCAACTCAGTCACCACATAGTATCTAAACCCACATACAAAATCTCAATAAAAAACCAAACAATATATAAATACATCACAGCTTACAAAATTTATTCAATTTATTTCATTATATAACTTATTTATATATCATTTTTATTATCAAAAATTTTATATTTCCTTAGGAAACCTAATATTTTCATTATATAAACTCATTATGAATTCATTTAGGATTTGAATAAAAAAACAACGATATGGTATTACATTGTATCATCTACAATGAAAATAAGGCCCATAATAGGCATATTTTCCTAATCACAAAAAAACATGCACAACATCATTAGAAATACCATCCTGAATTAAAATAATGTTATTAATCCAAATTCCTATCAAATTCTATTTAATAAAATTTAATATCATTAATATACCAACCCTATAAGAAATTAAAATTTAATGAGAAATCATATAATCACCAAACATATAATATAGACATCTGAGGATAATGAACCAATATGATAAATAATATTTATTGACTTTTTGTGCACTATGGGGTGAAATAGAAAATTCCTAAAAGCGATAATCTCACTCTGAAACCATCAATCATCCAATATCAAACCAAGGGGTATCATAAAAAAACCCACACCCAACCCAAAACAAAGTAACATCACTATAGTAGATTCTTGAGAGAATAATGGTTATAAATATGGGGGTAATATGTATAACTAATCACCTATCAAAAAAAAAGTCCACCAGAAACCAAGTTTCATGGAAAGGGAAGATATTCTATATTTTCTCCAAAATTAACCTTGGGTACACCCTCTACCAAGGTGAGGAATGGATGAATTTTGGAGGATTTGGCTGATTAAAAAACAAAAACATGTGTAGTAAGTTACCGGATTTATAGTGTAAATTCCAAAATTATTGTATAAATTATATGATTCCAAAAGATTACATGAATTAAAATCATATTTAGGACATGAATCACTTTTTTACTAAAAATAATTGCACCTCGATCTGGATTAGAAATATATCATAAATACCTATGTTTCTACATGTATTTATTTCATTCACTTCTTATTTTCCAAACATGTGTCGTAAAATCTCGGTAATACAAAAATAAATGAATACTTCTTAATGTTAATAAAAATTTTACATTGAGAATTTTCTTAAATATATAAAAATATTCCTTCAACTACTTTAATTCTTCTGGTATATCCTTTAAGAACTTTCTAACCACAAACCAACAAAGTTACATGGAGACAACACATTAGATGATATAGATATTATCTTCGTAAATAACGAAGATTAGTTTTTTTGGCCTTATAATAGTCTAATGAATTGATTATATAACTCATGGTAGGCTAATGGCAATAGTTAAGGATGCCCAATAACAACTATTATCCTTCCTAAGGAAGTAGTGAAGTGCAATGTTAA
This sequence comes from Viscum album, assembly GCA_963277665.1. Taxonomy (NCBI): domain Eukaryota; kingdom Viridiplantae; phylum Streptophyta; class Magnoliopsida; order Santalales; family Viscaceae; genus Viscum; species Viscum album. Next base: position 1,135,106,036 of record OY728128.1, read on the forward strand.
TAGTTTTTCCATACGTGATAGTTGTGTTCTCAATTCTATTGGTCATCCAAAAAGTTCTATATTTGTGGGATGATGGGTCATATAAGTGTATTTTTTATGTATCAGTCATATAGTAGTGGTAGGTGTGAGGGACGTAATATTTTTGAGACATATGAGACTAGTATAACACAATTGTTTGGTATTTAGGATTCTCCATACCCCTCAGATCCTAGTATTGGTCATTGGTATGAGGTATGATGATATTATGGTTATAAGATAATTATGAAATAGTGTAATTATGTTATATATAATGTTCATGTTTATGGAATTACTCATTTTCTGTAGATAGTTTAGATAGATTTTGTGTTAGACTATCAACTATTTGAGGTATGCTTTTTCTTGAATACATGTTTTCTTGTATTCTTTTTGAAATATGATCCGCACAGTCATGAATGACTATATATTATGTTTTTTATTATTTTATTTGTAAAATCATATTATCTAATTATATTTTTGATAAAGACATCAATCCAACTACAAATGTGATTAAAACGTATTCTTGTTGTCTTATGGTCTTTAGTGACAATCATTTCCTTTTGGATTTCTTCATGCAATATATTTGGGGATTTTATGTGATACTGGGGATGGAATAACACGTTAATTATATATATGTGTGAATTAATTTTTATTGAATACATTTCCTTTTTACTACCCCTTATTTTGGCATCGTTAATTTTGGGGGGAGCAGTTGGATGCCCCCGTAGGTCGGGATGGACACGATCATCATGGGTCAGGTGGAATGGCATTCTATATAGATAGTCATCCCTTGTATGAGGGGGAGAGTAACCATAATTATTATATACTATTTTTGGTAAAATTTATGATATATTCTCTAATAACCTATCAGTTTTTTCCCTAAACTATGTAATTGAGTTTATAATCAAGCACTTTTATCCTACATAACCTATTTTTTTCCGTCATTTTAAAATATCACGGTTTGGGATATTATAGGTGAAATCAAAGTTATAGGATTAAGAACAAAAGTAATTATTTATATTATTTCATATAATTGTGGTTATCTAGTTTTATACATCATATAGGTGGAATATATGTTGAGATTGTGTGTGGATAATTGGGTGACTAACCAGATAACTATTAAGAATATGTATCTACTCCCATATATTAATGATATTTTATTAGCTCAATTCTAAAAAAAATCACTATGATAAATCTTGGGTATATGTACCCAAATATCATAGTACGATGATCTATCATTCCTTATAGATCCTTTCAGATTAGGTATAATTTTTTGGAGTACCTATTAATGCAGTATTAGCTAATTAATTTAGCTAAAACTTTTATGGATATGATAAATAGTTTAAAAGATAAACATCTAGACGATTTTTTTGGTTTAAATTGATTTTGAAGTATTTACATACTAAATTTATTAATATTTAAAATCTAAACATATGAATATGGTTATAGAATTCAGCATGTCTAGTATCTTCATAATAAATTCTTGATATGTTAATTATATTTGTATCGAGTATACATTTTGGTCAACATTATATCAAAGGCTGGTGATTCAATTTATAATAAGAATGTTGATGTTTTGGATTCTTGGACAAGACTATAGAATTATTTTTGTATCCATTTTTCATGGGGATCACTAGAAAATACAGGTGGATTATCATAGACTTTTCTACCCTGGTGGAACCATTGATCGTCTTAACCAAGAAGGTGGAGAAGATAAAATATCCAAATACTTGTAAAACATCCTTTCTAGAGTTGAATGATTGGTATTCATATATTTTGATTGTTACCATTCATAATCATTAGCATGGGTAAATATTATTTTGTAATGCAACAGAAGTCCATGTGGGGGCATAAAATAATCATAGTTTGATAGAGGTCACTTATAGTACTACAAAACTGAGAAAACATATGGAAAGATACTGACCTATGAATTTTATCTTTCTACATTCATACACACCCTGTGATAAAATTAATACTACCTTTTAAGAGAGATTTCTATCATTTATAAATATCATTATGATTTGATGAAACGCTTCTTTGGGAAAGACATAAATCTTTTGTAGAGGAGGTGGATTGAGAACTTATAATTTTTTGGATTCATGATAGACTAAAATTTTATTAGGGTAAATTTAGTGGTAGATTATTTGAGTAGGAAAACTCTTTCTATAGATTTTTAATAGTTCAATTTGAGATGTAGATCATGTCATTATTTACAAACATGTTTCTTTATATTCAGGAGTACAATGGAAGGGATTTAGTAACCTTATTTTCTATTATTCAACCATTACATGATTATTTTCATGGTTATTAATTTTATGGTTGATCTATGGGAGAGTTTGGAGAACATTGGAAGTAGTTTTTGGGAAAATTGGAAGTTACACAAGCAGCACACGGTTTCCCTAACTATGCAAACAAACTATGGAAAATAGTATTCTTGAGGTAGTAGCTTCAGCACGGGTGGTGCACTATTAGAGAGGCTATGTGAGGAAGCCTTGTGAGGGTCTATCATGGAAATATTGAATACCCTCTTAGATCACAGTCTGTCTAAATGTGTGAACTAACTATGCTGATGGTTTATTTGAGATCCTAAAAAAGTGGATCTTTCACATTATTTCTTCTAAGTGACTTGTTGTTTCTTTTAAGAGGCCACAACTCAGGATTTTTCTTCTTCTATGTCCATGTATGGTTTTCCCATTGATCTGAAGGCAATCTAAAGGCGTCATAGGGGGGATCTATAGAGACCCGAATCTTAACGTACAAGTACATTACATTACTTTTGCGGAATACTTAGTACATAACAAAAACACACACACAAGGACTGTAATAGTTTAGTGTCTTTGGAAACTCGGAATATAATCTTCTAATCGTGGTGAAAGATCTTCAACTTCTCCCATAATGATCTAATTTTTTTAAACCTAAATCCTTTATTTATGTCCTGGGGAAAAGAAAACATAAAAGGGTGAGCTCAAATGCTCAGTAAGGGTAAACAAAAGAAATATCAATCACGTCATATTCATAAGAACATATCTTTTGGAAATCTTAACCTGCAAAAGAGATCATAATATCTTAACAAGGGATAAATAATAGTAGTGAAATGGAATCCCAATAATCATAAAACATGAAAATTTGTGGCATACACACATAATCATAGAGAATCATTTCTTATTAGTCAAGACTCATTGCCAAGACTATCTTAGTGGACAAAGTCAATTTCTGAACCGAGTTACCCTCATTTCAGTCCTGCTTCACTGAACCAGTATAACCTACCATTCCAGCCATATCTATCTCATGAGATATAAAATATTTACCCAATGCATTGGAGGGAGATATAGTTCACACCTATCTCTTAAGGATACCATTCTTATGTGTGCCGCAAAATCATAAATCATACATCATTTCATAACCCATGTAATAAAAATGGGATTCTTAAACATCATGACATCATAAAACAATTCATATAAGATAAAGGAATTCCTAAAAATAATTCTATCACAACATAACCAAATCAATGTAATAATAGGGATAGAAACATAACCCTATTTTATCTTAGATGGAAAATAATTTTGATAAAACACTTGAAATGAATTAATGAGGAAAATATCCTTTCTTCTTCAAAATCAATTTCTTTTCACAAAACGTCATGCAATTTTAAAAGAAAGAGATTTTATTGAAAATAGTCATGAAATCTTTTTGAGGATGCTTCATGAAAATAAGGCTTTATAAAAACGTAAAAATCTGTTCGTGCCGTATAAGTTAAAAAAACATTCTTCGTACTTTTGTCGGAAAAGTCAAAAATTACCTCATACGAAAAACGACAAAAGATTGCTTTCATATCTTTTCCTGAAAACTCACCGAAGGGTAAAATTGAATTTAAACAATTGTAGTTGGATGAAAATAATATTACATATTGAGGAAACATGGATGTGGATGATAAAATACACCCCTGTAAATTTCAAAGTATAAACAATCTCGAATAAAAATGAGATAGTGATATTTCCCTTACCTTAGGTCCGATTTTATTCGTAGGTGTCCGAACCTCCTGTATAATGATTTAAATAATGTAATTTAATTATTACAGAATCATATTCATTTTTATTATATCATATATGGTCATATTCTTAGCTTCTTAGTAGTAATATTTCATTGCTACTTGTTATTCGGGTGTTTATAACTTTTTGTTCTTATGCATGTTTTGTCAAATAAATTCTTATTCTTCTCTTTAGGTTATAGATACCACATTTCCATAATGGTATTATTGTAATATATATCATATTAATTCATTCAATTAATTTATATAATCATTATGAAATGAAGATCATGTAGAACGATTCACATCACATCGTGGAGACGGTATTCCGTACGTACGCACGAGTGATGATATCGTTCCTATGATCATGGAATTGTATTGGAGTATATGTATACTATTTCAGAATCAGTATCACTTTATAATAGTCATATATAGTCATTATTTACACCATTATACTCATCCAAGTAATGTGGTGGTGGAAAATAGATTACACCCCGGCGTGGAGACGGTATTCCGTACGTACGCACGCGCGGTGATTTCTTTTTCCGTAGGATGGATAGATGGTGAAATAGGTTTGTTTCGTACTTATAATAACATATCAGTATATGATTTATACTGATGTTATTACTTCATAATGAAACAACCTAAGAAGAAGAAGTGGAAGAATAAATAAAGATGAAAGAATCGGTAACGGACATTACCTCTTCTTTGATGTGCTTCTTTGAGACCTCCTTTTAGGGCACAAAAATGGGTCTTTGGAGAATTCCAAAACCCCTAGGAAGTTTCTAGGGAAGTGGAGAAGATAATTTGTCTAGGTTTGGACGAGCTTGAAGTCTCAAAGTTGTGTGAGGAAGAGAGGGAGGAGGTGCCCTTTTATAAGGGAGGAGAGGGGTACCTTTGGAATAACTAAAATTATTATTTTATTATAAAGTCAAGTTCGGTTTTAAATAGCTCATAATTGATATATTTCGAAGCTAAGGTAAGGATGGGTAGAAATCCTCTCATCAAATAGAATTTATAAATGTTTAGGTTCCTATTTTAACCTTATCATTTAGATTTAACATTAAGTTAAATAATTTTACTTTTACAGTGTCTTCTTGTGTTCTTACACTATAAGGTTAATAACTTACTATAAGAAGCAAAACGAACCCCAAGTTGTTTATTATTAATATATATAACCTTATCTAAGTTATCTTTCCAAACCTTATATTTTTAGGAATAAAATAACAATTAATAATATAATATTTGTTTTAAAAACTATTTTATGTCAATTTTGACACTATTTATTAATTGATTTTTGTGAAAATCATTACAGAATGATAAGTTCGAAAAAAGTTATTTAAATCAATAAAAACATGTCATATTAACCTAGAAAATTAGTGTAATTCATAAAAAGTCTCATATTATATTTATTTGGGTATTTATAACATCAATTATGTCAATATTTCATTAATAAGATAATTACTGCATCATTGTTGTGTCATAAATAAATTAAATTATATAATTTCTAAAAATTAAAAATAAAATACCATTATGTAGGAAATCTTATTATATTTCTAATGAATATTTATAGTCGAATTTATCTTATGCATAACCCCATATTAAAAATGTTTTAGTAAATAAACATTGATTTTAACTCTTTTAACCCTTCTTTAAATAAATTAATAATAAATGTCCTGATCTAATCCAAGTGGGCCTAAATGGTCATATTTTATTCCAAAGTTTGTTTTTGGTCGAATTAAACTTGTCCAATAGAATTAGGACATGTGTTAGGGTAATAATAATATCATTTCTACCCTTAATTACCCTATTTACTTTTAACCGTGGTAAAAAAAAGGAAAAAGTTACTATTCACCAAAAAATTATTTTCATCTCATTGAACCACATTTTACTTACTGATATCAACCGTGTGTGTCGGATTTTTGAAATTCCGCTCACAGAAGGGGTAAAATTATGTTTTATGAACAATTCAGTTTTTTTTTACTACCACTTAGTGGTTTCACTATTCATCAAAAATTGAAAGTTTTCAGAAAAATACCAAAAATTAGGCCTAAGCTATATATGATATTATGGACTCAAAAATGATGTCTATTTTACCAAATTCAAAACATATCAGTTGCATTAACTAATTTAAAAATTAATTCCTGTCGTCAAAATAAATAGCGTGTTTTTAAGAGATAATAACTATCAAATGATTGAAACTTGTTTATAACTGGTTTAATTGTGAAATTATATCCAATGACCATCATTGTATTAAATTGTAAAAATATAGTATAAATATACTTTAAAACCACTAAAATTAATAATTTATCACTATTAATTATTTTGATTGAAAAAGTTGTTTTTAATTAAAATTTAGTAATTTCCACTATTCATCAAAATATGAAAGTTATCTGAAAATTACCAAAATTTCACCCTAAGATAATTTCGATATTCCGAATCCAAAAATGAAGTCCATTTTGAAAAATAAAATTTACAAAATTTCAAAAAGTGGTTATTACTATTCATAACGGCTAGTTTTAATAATATTTTAATAGCATATCGTTGTTTAGTGAAACTCGGTATTGCGTACTACACACGCTATCAAGGAAGGTCGCGATTGTGTGTAATGAAAGGCAAGTCAAGGATGTGTGTTGTGAAAGCTCCTTTTGGTGTAGCGTACAACACAAGAAATTAATGAAATTAAAAAGAATATTTTTCATAAAATCTCGGGGTGTTACATTCTACCACCCTTAAAATGAATTTCGCCCTCGAAATTCATTAGGGTTATAAATGGTTTACTATTTGAAAGTTTCTTTAATAGAAACCCACATCTTAAAAAGGAATACCAAAACCAATCATTAAAAAAAAGTATGAAACATAACGTTTACCCAAATATACTAATCATTGGGTTTCCACATAGGTGAAAATATGGATATGGAAGAGAAATCTAACCATCATGTTCTGATGGAGAGTGGTAGAGAACATGGCTATGAAAAAGCCAGGAATCAAAAAGCCATAAATTTTTGATGATCTAGGGTACCATCTGATTCATCAGATATAAGAGCACTAGGACAACATTTTTGGTTTTCAAGATCGTTTCCCTAAAGTTGATGAAATTGGAATTAGAAGAAATACTTTCGTGATTTCGGTATAGTCTCACTGTTGGTCGTTCTTTGGACAATTTCCACCTCATCTCTTAAATAAATGAAGTTGAATTTGTCATTCGTGATGTGATAGCAGATCATGTGATAGAATGATGGGTCATTCCATCTCTTTCAATCAAAAGGTTAGCAAAAGTTATAAGTCCATATTATGGTTAGATTAATCATATATGGTTCCAAAAATGAACTTATACTTCATATATCATACCGCTTAATAAAATAAAACTACTTTCTACTAAACAGGGACTTCCTGTAGGCCAGTGGTAGGCGATAAAGGCCAATCGCACTTCGGTTGTGAGTTCGATTCCCACAGCCTTGCCCAACGCGATGGGTTGTCGCCCGAGGTTGTCCTTTTTATAAAGCTATATTACTATAACATTCCATCAATAATATCGAAAAAGGTTTTATCCTAACTTATGTCCAACATAATCCATTACAATCTTTAGGCTTATCCATAATACATCAGTCCACTCTCATAATATAGTGAAAATGATTACCAGTGTTTTAATACCATCGTTGATCCCCATATATCATAAGATATGTCTTGTGGGTCACATTCCAAACATTCAAAGGACTTAATAATGTATTCACTTGAATACCCATTGAACCATAGTGAAAACTTGAATGCAGTTAAAAGTTAACACTTTTCAGATACCAAAATCTTCAAAATTCTATATACTCAAACCATGATATCACTTAGTCCTTATATCAATCATGAGCTCATGAATACTGTTAAACAATTCATTTTCTCGTTTTCCCTTCATTATGCGCATATCATCTTATTTCCAAAAATATCTCAATCACTTTGAATTCCACATTAGACCAACATGTAAATATTCTAATACTTTATGATACAACATTATTTTGAAATCCCATTACATAAACACTTAATCATTCCACCACATCGTTTTCATATTCAACATCGCCAATAATGATAGCATGTGACTTCCCTTTGTCCTTTGCCTTAAGCGGTTTCCCATGTCGATCATCACTAACCCTTCGATTAGGGAATTTATTAGCATAATTCCCCATTTCCTTGCACTTGAAGCATTGAAGTGTTGGTGGTGCGTTCTCTGCAGTGTTTGCTTTATTCATATCATTAGAAACCCTTTTTACATTACTTCGACACTCAGCTACTCGATGGCCTTCTTTTCCACACATAAAACATTTTCTAGTCCCTTTAAGACAATCTCCACCATGCTTCTTTCTACACATTGTGCATAAGGAAACATTCATCTTCTTTTCACCATTATTCTCAGATTTCTCCTTGAACTCCATCTTTCGTTTCTTTTCAAAACCATGAGATGGATATGTAACACCAACTTGTATTTCTACCTTGATAGCACAACGCACAATTTCATCATAGCTACTAAAGTCTCTTATAGCTAATTCCCTTCAAAGACTTGGTTTTAAGCCACTGAAAAATCGATCAACTTTACTTTCAGGTTGGATGATAATGCCAGATGCATACCTTGCAAGTCTTGTAAAATTCGCTTCGTCTATACCAACAGATTCATCATCCTTCTGCTTCAGCTCAGGAAACTCCTTTTCCATCTTTGTTCGAATAATACGAGGGAAGTACTTACTGAAAAACAAGTTCTTGAACTCATCCCATTCCATGGACTCAATTTCATCTCTTTGCCTCGTATTCTTGATAATATTCCACCATTGATCAGATTCACCTTCCAAACGATATACTGCTAAGATGACTTTATCATGTTCAGAACATTGAAGAACTGAAAATATCTTTTCAGTAGTACTGATCCATTGTTCAGCAACAAGTGGATCAGAAGACCCACTGAAAGAAGGTGGGCGTTGCCTCATGAAGGACTAAATAGAATATTGTTCCCTTCTCTGCTCATTTGGAAGCCCAGAATGATTCATAGCTTGTGTAAGTATAGTAATAAGATTTTTCACTCCATCTCCCATAACATTTGTTTGTTCAGGAGGGAAATCATTGCATTCTCCATTGCATTGATCAACACGGTTCCTTTGGGTTCTAGTCATCGTCTAAAACCCAAAAAGAATAGTGTGAGAGGAAAAAATCATGCTAGGGAAAACAACATAATAATGGGGGAGTACCTTCAATGTCTAACATCTTAGGTTAAATTCTATGATCGTTACCGTAGTTCTAGGAGTGTATCCTATGAGTATACTTATCCTTAGGGACATCCCTAGACATACCTTAGAAATATCTCTAAGGATCTCACTAATGTTTTCGCATCCTAGTTTCCAAAGGTTGACTAAACCTTTCCTCTGATACCAACTGTAGAGACCCGAAGCATAACATACAATTACATTACATTACTTTTGCGGAATACTTAGTACATAAAAAAACACACACACAAATACCATAATAGTTTAGTGTCTTTGGAAACTCGGAATATAATCTTCTAATCATGGTGAAAGATCTTCAACATCTCCCATAAAGATCTTCTTTTTTTAAACCTAAATCCTTTCATTATGTCCTGGGGAAAAGAAAACATAAAAGGGTGATCTCAAATGTTCAGTAAGGGTAAACAAAAGAAATATCAATCATGTCATATTCTTAAGAACAAATCTTTTAGAAATCTTAACCTGCAAATGAGATCATAATTTCATAACATGGGATAAATCATAGTAGTGAAATGGAATCCCAATAATCATAAAACATGAAACTTTTTTTCATACACACATAATCATAGAGAATAATTTCTTATTAGTCGAGACTCATTGCCAAGACTATCTTAGTGGACAAAGTCCATTTCTGAACCGAGTTACCCTCGTTTCAGTCCTGGTTCACTGAACCGGTATAACCTAACATTCCAGCCATGTCTATCTCATGAGATATAAAATCTTTACCCAATGCACTGGAGAGATATATAGGTCCCACCCATCTCTTAATGATAACATTCTTATGTGTTGCACAAGATCATAAACCATACATCATTTCATAACCCATGTAATAAAAATGGGATTCTTAAACATCATGACATCATAAAACAATTCATATAAGATAAAGGAATTCATAAAAATAATTCCATCACAACATAACCAAATCAATGTAATAATAGGGATAGAAACATAACCCTATGTTATCTTAGATGGAAAATAGTTTTGATAAAACACATGAAATGAATTCTTGAGGAAAATATCCTTTCTTCTTCAAAATCAATTTCTTTTCACAAAACGTCATTCAATTTTAAAAGAAAGAAATTTTATTGAAAATAGTCATGAAATATTTTGGAGGAAGCTTCTTGAAAATAAGGCTTTATAAAACCGTAAAAATCCGTTCGTTCTGTATAAGTTAAAAAAAACATTCATCGTACTTTTGTCGGATAAGTCAAAAAGTAACTCGTACGAAAAACGACAAAAGATACCTTTCATATCATTTACTGAAAACTTACTGAAGGGTAAAATTGGATTTAAACATTTTTAGGTGGATGAAAATAATATTACATATTGAAGAAACATGGATGTGGATGATAAAATACACCCCAGTAAATGTCAAAGTATAATCAATCTCGAATAGAAATGAGATTGTGATATTTCCCTTACCTTACCTCCGATTTTCTTCGTAGGTGTCCGAACCTCCTGTATAATGATTTAAATAATGTCATTGAATTATTATAGAATCATATTCATTGTTATTATATCATATATGGTCATATTCTTAGCTTCTTAGTAGTAATATTTCATTGCTACTTGTTATTCGGGTGTTTATAACTTTTTGTTCTTATGCGTGTTTTGTCGAATAAATTTTTATTCTTCTCTTTAGTTTATAAGTACCTCATTTCCAGAATGGTATTAGTGTAATATATATCATATTAATTCATTCAATTCATTTATATAATCATTATGAAATGAAGATCTTGTAGAACGAGTCGCATCACATTGTGGAGACGTTATTCTGTACGTACGCACGAGTGATGATATCATACCTATGATCGTGGAATTGTATTGGAGTATATTTATAATATTTTAGAATCAGTATCACTTTATAATAGTCATATATAGTCATTAATTACACCATTATACCCATCCAAGTAAGGTGGTGGTGGAAATTAGATTACACCAAGATGTGGAGACGGTATTCCGTGCGTACGCACGCGCAGTGATTTCTTTTTCCGTAGGATGGATAGATGGTGAAATAGGTTTGTTTCATACTTATAATAACATATCAGTATATTAGTGATACTGATGTTATTACTTCATAATTAAACAACCTAAGAAGAAGATGTGGAAGAAGAAATAAAGATGAAAGAATCGGTAACGGACATTACCTCTTCTTTGAAGTTCTTCTTTGAGACCTCCTTTTAGGGCACTAAAATGGGTCTTTGAAGAAGACCATAACCTATAGGATGTTTCTAGAGAAGTGGAGAAGATAATATGTCAGGGTTTGGCCGAGCTTGAAGGCTCAAAGTTGTGTGAGGAAGAGAGGGAGGATGTGCCTTTTTATATGGGAGGAGAGGGGTAGCTTTGGAATAACGAAAAATATTATTTTATTATAAAGTCAAGTTAGGTTTTAAATAGCTCCAAATTGATATATTTTGAAGCTAAGGTGGGGATGGGTCAAAATCCTCTCATCCAATAGAATTTAGACAAGTTTAGGTTCCTATTTTAACCTTGTCATTTAGATTTAACATTAAGTTAAATAATTTTACTTTTACCTTGTCTTCTTGTGTTCTTACACTATAAGGTTAATAAACTTACTATAAGAAGCCAAACGAACCCCAAGTTGTTTATTATTAATATATATAACCTTATATAAGTCATGTTTCCGAAACCATAGATTTTTAGGAATAAAATAACAACTAATAATATAGTATTTGTTTTAAAAACTATTTTATGTCAATTTTGACACTATTTAGTAATTTATTTTTGTGAAAATCATAACAGAATTATAAGTTCAAAAAAAATTAATTAAATCAATACTAACATGTCATAGTAACCTATAAAATTAGTGGAATTCATAAAAAGTCTAAAATTATATTTATTTGGGTATTTATAACATCAATTATGTCAATATTTCATTAATAAGATAATTACTGCATCATCATTGTCTCATAAATAAATTAACTTATTTAATGTCTAAAAATAAAAAATAAAATACTATTATGTAGTAAATCTTTCTACCTTTCTAATGAATATTTATAGTCGAATTTATCTTATGTATAACCCCATATTAAAAATGTTGTAGTAAATATACTTTGATTATAACTCTTTTAACCCTTCATTAAATAAATTAATAATAAATGTCCTAATCTAATCCAAGTGGGCCTAAATGGTCATATTTTATTCCTAAGTTTGTTTTTGGTCGAATTAAAGTTGTCCAATAGAATTATGACATGTGTTAGGGTAATAATAATATCATTTCTACCCTTAATTACCCTATTTACTTTTAACCGTGGTAAAAAAATAAAAAGTTACTATTCACCAAAAAATTATTTTCATCTCATTGAACCACATTTTACATACTGACATCAACCGTGTCTCTCGGATTTTTTAAATTCCACTCACAAAAGTGGTAAAATTAAGTTTTATGAACAATTCAGTTTTTTTAACTACCACTTATTGGTTTCACTATTCATCAAAAATTGAATGTTTTCAGAAAAATACCAAAAATTAGGCCTACGCTATATTTGATATTATGAACTCCAAAATGATGTCTATTTTACCAAATTCAATACATATCAGTTTCATTAACTAATTTAAAAATTAATTCCCGTCGTCAAAACAAATAGCGTGTTTTTAAGAGATAATAAATATCAAAAGATTGAAACTTGTTTATAACTGGTTTAAGTGTGAAATTATATCCAATGAACATCATTGTATTAAATTGTATTAATATATTCTAAATATACTTTAATACCACTAAAATTAATAATTTATCACTATTAATTATTTCGATTGAAAAAGTTGTTTTTAATTAAAATTTAGTAATTTCCACTATTCATCAAAATATGAAAGTTATCCGAAAATTACCAAAATTTCACCCTAAGCTAATTTCGATATTACGAATCCACAAATGAAGTCCATTTTGAAAAATAAAATTTACAAAATTTCAAAAAGTGGTTATTAATATTCATAACGGCTAGTTTTAATAATATTTTAATAGCATATCGTTGTTTAGTGAAACTCGGTATTGCGTACTAAACACGCTATCAAGGAAGGTCGTGATTGCGTGTAATGAAAGGAAAGTCAAGGATGCGTGTTGTGCAAGCTCCTTTTGGTGTAGCTTACAACACAAGACATTAATGAAATTAAAAAAAAATATTTTTCATAAAATCTCGGGGTGTTACAGAATCGAAGCCAGATTCCTGAGGTATGTGATCATTTTCTTTGTTTTGATCGGTTTCTTATATCTACATAGATATACCTCTTTAATTATGTTGGATTCATATATCTATTCCTATTATGGGTATATATAGGTCTGTTGATGGAATATAAGATGATATTTGGTCTTGATATTTTTATGAGAAGGGATTTATGTTGGGTTCTTAGAGAATCAACCCAGTTTTCTTGTGTGTTCTTCTTTTGCTGGGGTTCTAGTCAAAACGGTCAATGTGTCAGGCTCCTTCCCCAACTTCACTTAATATAATTAATTGGAATTCATTCAAATTGAATGTGCTGTGATTAATTGATTGCGATTTGGATATTAAACTGTTGTTGGAAACATTCTTGAGTTATGGTTGTGAAATCAGTAAAATGTGGGATATTGAATGATTGCTTTGGTTATTTGTTTTAAAATGGGGATTTTTAAAATCGGGATTTTTCTGGATTGGTGGCACAAGAATGGTATTAGATGTTTTTTATAAAAGTGAATTTTTTATTGAATATAATTGTTTCATTGAATTTTTTTTTCTATGGTTAGCAATAAATGTTTAGTTTTATTGAAGTCGGATATTTTGGTAACTGAAATATTGTTCATAAATGGTTTTTCATTGATTTCATCCTTAGTGGAACCTTAAAAGGGATGAGTACCATTGGGTTACAAGGGACGTGACCCTGGATCGGGGGTGTGTGTCATTGAGACACAAGTTAATTGGATGAGAGACCACTCAGGAGAATGGAACTTTCAAATTAAGAATGCATTTGTGGGAGTGCTGTGAACTATGGAATGGGTATGCCAAATGAAAAATAAGAAATGGTCTTAAACAATGATTTGTTATTTTTTTTGGAAAAATAAATTTCTAAAAATTTGTTTCATTTAGTTTTGTTTTCAATTGGTTGAATACTATTTTTTGAACATCATTATATTTGGTATAAAACTGTTTTGGTAAATTGTTTTATATAAGGTGTTTTATATATTTTTTCTATCATTTCTATCCTAGTGGAATGAGTAGGTAAGTCATTGGGTAAAAACAACTGAGTTTTATACTCACCCATTCTTTGTTACTTTGGTTCTTTTGTAGATGTTATCTTCCAGGACATTGTCAAAGATAAAATTTCCACCATTTTAGAACTACCTCTTGACACTTCGGTTGTTCAGTGATTACTAATATTATTGCTCGTGAACTATGGAATCCCATGGTCTCTTAAGAGTCTTTAGTTTTTTATCTATCATGTACATTGATACTTGTTTGTTCTTCCTCTATATCACACTTTGATGTGGTTTTGAGATACATAAATTTTTATAGTTTTATTTCTTTATTTTTGAATCATTTATTGAATGGTTTGGGTATGGGTAGTTGGAGTATTCGTTTATTTATTAAAGAGTTAATAATCCCCCCCTTGTATTTGAAACACTTTGGAATTTATTTCAAGCTATTAGAATATTGGGGATGTCACTAAAGGATAAGTAATGACTTGTTGGGATCATAAGACAATGGGAATGAATGGGTCATTACAAATTGTATATGTCTGGTCCTTACTTTGTGGTACAAATGTTATCAGCTTGTTTGGTCCTTACCTAGCAAGTATTGATCATTGTTCTTGGTCTTAGAGTTAGAATTATTTCATGTTTATTCCTAGGGTTTTAATATTAGAAAGTATTAGGATTGTTCGAACATGAACTGTATTACATAAAAGGATGTAGCTAACCCTTTTATACTTAACTTCATGTTACCAAGGGTTGGGTACATAAGTGCTTGGATACTCTTCTATGATTTAGGAATCTCATTTTCATGGTTTTAGACAATGATAAAAACATGACATGCATTTTAGAGGAAATAATTTCCAATAGGAATTCATATTTCATCTGCATTAATGATTTATGATTTTCTGTAAGGTATAAATTTCTGAAAAATACAGATTTTTTTTTCAAATGAATGATTTTGAAACAAGGATATTTTGAGTATTTTGAAAATGGTTTGGTTTTCATAATCATGAATGAATTTGTCAACAATGTAAGGAAGAGAAAAAGTGTATTTTGGAAAACAAGATTATGATAGTTGAGGTGATAAAATTTTAAATGCTAAGACATCAGTTTCTAGGCAATGAGATTGACAGAGTTTGTTGTTGGTTTAGAAAAAGGTATTCGATAGTCAACATTGAAACCTACCTGAAGAAGCTTGAGAATATGTGGTAGCACATGAACAACTGGTGAAACAAGAGAGGATTCATAGTATATTCCAATATTTTTATAGTTTGGATATAGGGTACTAGAGGAATGAGCCAAGGAAAGTGGACTATACCATCCATTTCATGATATATAATCCACCTAACTTTAGGGACAATGACGAACCCAAAAGGAATAGGTGTGGCTAAGTAGGACGAATTGTACCTTAAATTTCATTGTCATACCACTGGATATATATATCAAGATTTAAATTTATATACTCTTTGATCTTACATGATACTGGTGGGATTTAGTAGTGTAGTAAAAATTTGATGAAGGCCATACATTGGAAGAATTTGAAGAATTGTTCAACAAACAATTCTATCCACACACAATCAAGATCTAGAAAAACGATGGAATTTTTCAGCCTAAAACCAGAGTGTCTCTCTATCATAGAGTATGCTGCTAAATTCATTATTTTAGTTCACATTACACCATAATTTGTTGAATGTTCGTCCTTGAAGGCACACATCATCAGATCTGGGATATAGTAGAAGATTCTATCAAAGATTGCAGTACTCTGTATTACGGATTATACAGAGATAGTGAACAGAATGACTGTGGATGAACATGATATCTTGGGATCTATGGGAGGAGGTATGCTGATAGCTCTAGGAAATGGTGGGAACTCAACAACTGGAGAAACTGGAAGGCAGACACCAATTTCCAAGGTGGAAGTGGAAATTAGAATCTGACTTCTGAATTAGAAAACCTTCTCCATGACCCCAAAGAAAAGTAGTTTTCATTAAACATGGTTCCCTTGACCGCATAAAGAGAGAGTGTGTGGTAAAACCTATATCATTCGATAAATTCAATAATATGGGACATCTTCAGGACTATTATTACACTGCTCCAAGGTTAGGTTCTTGAGAAACTTATCATCATTGCAAGCATCATATGCATTAGTAGGGTGAGGATAGCAGAACCACTCTAATCAGTAGAGTGGAGCTATCCAAAGTGATTCTAGAAATTCCATTACTCCTAAACTAGGGAAATCTCATAAAGTAAACAAGATTAACAATGTAGTGACAAAGAAATTTTATGGATTTGAGTATATGACTGTTGATGATAAGGATATACCATCTACGGTGAAAGGTTAAATTATTTTAAATTATACCCTTGTGTATGTTATCTTCAATACTGGTGTTTCAAATTCATTAATTTTTTATCATGCTTTTGATTCTCTATGTTTAATCGTATAAATTATTCCATCTATTTAAAACTTCAGTCTCCACTCAAGGAAATATAATGTCAAGTCGTTTTGTATAGGGCATGTGATGTAACTATTGATGGAGATGAGATGAAATGGGACTTCTCAATGTTGGTTATGGATGATTATGATGTAATCCAATGTATGGAATTGTCGAAAAAGTTTAAGGTTCGCATCAACTATTATTGGATAATATTTAGTTTCATAACTAAAGACATCAGCGAGCATCTCTTTAGAGGGGAGAGGATGGTAAAAAATGGTTAAAAAGAGATTTTTGTAAAAAATGGTGGGAACAATCTATTACAAGATTGTGGTGTTTAATTTTTCATCAGTGGAGTAGACAGAGGGAAATATTTTTCTAGCAGTTGGGGATCGCTGTAAAGATGTATTTCTTATAATTTCTCACATTTTTCACCTGTAAGTAAGTCTAGTTTATGAATGATCTCTTTCTGAGGAATAATAATATTTCCCTTCCATCTTATAGGATGGTACCAACAGAGTTATAGGAATTTAAAGTGCTATTAGAGGTGCTAGAAAGTAAGTGTTTCATTCACCCTAGTACATCTCCGTGGGAATAACTGGTCATATTGATGAATAAAGTAGATGGAACTCTTTGGCTTTGTGTTTTTTATCATAAGCTTAACCATGATATGATACAGAACAGATATCCACATCCATGCATTGATGATATGGTTGATCAATTAAGTGGATCACAATGGCTCTACAAAATTGAATTGTGATTAGGATATCATCAATTGGGAGTTAGGAAGGATGATATTCAAAATACAAAATTCATTAGAAGATATAGCTACTATGAATATAAATTCATGACTTTCAGTCTAATGAATGTACTAACAGTCTACATGGATTTGATAAATCAGATAATCCACCAATATTTGTATTCTTTTTTGTGGTGTTTGTGGATGAAATATTGGTGTATTCAATGATAGGGTCTCACCATGAGGAGAATTTATAAACAGTGTTTCAAACCATGATAGACCACCAATTGTATTCTAAATTATCAAAGTTTGATTTTTTGATACAATAAGTATGTTTCCTTTTCGATGTTATTTCTCAAAAAGAAATTTATGTTGATCCTAAAAAGATTGAAGTTGTTATTTCATGGGAACCACCATTGAATGCCTTAAAGATACAATATTTTCTTTGTCTAGAAGGTTAATACCGACACTTTTTGTGTGATTACACACATATATCTTCACCAATGAAAGCTTTGAAAAAGAATAATGCCCCTTTCCAATAGATAGAGGAATGCCATAAGTCTTTCTAGGAACTGAATGTTTAACAATAATTGTAACCTATCTTGATTTTTCCAGAATCAGTACAGGGGTATGTTTTGTACTGTAATGCTTCATAATTATGGTTGGGATATGTTATCATTTGAAGATACCATGTTGTTGATTATGGTTCATGGCAGTTGAGGATGCTTGGGAAGAGTTACCCAACACATTATTTAGAGTTAGCTATAGTTTTCCATTTTTGAATTAGAGACACTATCTCTCTAGTGAGAAATTCAGCATGTTAACGGAGCACAAAATCTAGAAACCCATTTTATAATCTTGAGATTTGAACCAGAGGAAAAAGAGATGGATGAAGAATATCTAGATATTTGACATTGACTTGATGCATACAGTAAGAAAATGCAGAATGTCATTTTTTGAGTTCAACACACAATGGTGGGGAGACCATTGAGGGATAGAAAATTGATGGGAGTTCAGTTTTTTGTTTCGGAGATCAGATGGTTTTACCTATGGATTTTGATGAACAATATCTTCAATATTACAACCATTAGTTAAGGTTTGTACATCCATGTACACTGAAGATTTATAAGGTGTTGAAGACACAATTTTTTTCGTGTGACTTGAAAAAAAAGGTGGCCACATTCGTCTCATGGTGTTTAACTTATCAGTAGTTTAAACCAGAACATAAGTGACCGGCGGGAATGTTACAGTCTTTACCTATCCCAGTGTAGAAAGAGGTGTAGATTGTGATGGATATTGTTTGAGTTATTCCAAGAATGGTCTGTAAACATGATTCGATTTGGGTGATTTAGATCAACATACCAAGCCAGCCCATTTCATTCCAATTTTTAAAAATCATACAGTGGAGGATCTGTCCAAAAAATATTTCCAGGAAGTGGTAAAAAGGCATTGGGTACCATATTCAATAGTCTCAGATAGGTATTGGTGGATCATATCTTTATTAAGGTCATACCTATATAAATCACTTAGAACATAGTTGAAAATTAGCTTAGTGTATCATACTCAGATAGATGATCATTCGAGTGGATGATACAAACGTTGGAAGACATGTTTCAAGCTGTTCTAATAGATTTTAGTGGATCATTAGATGAGCATATACCCTTAATAGAGTTCCAATATAATAAGGGCTATCAAACCTCGAAACATATGGCTTTGTTTTATACATTGTATGGTTTTCCATGTAGTTCTTCACTCTACTAGGTGGAAACTCGTACGACATCACTAATTAGTCCAATCCTTGTCCATGAAACAACAGAGAAGTTCTAGTTTATTAGAAAGAGGATGGAGAGGGCTGAGAGTCATAAATAATCATATTAAAATCACCTTCGAAGACCATTATCATTTGCTATGGGTGATCAGGTGTTCTTGAGGATATATCCAAGACATGGACATCTTCATTTCGGGATGAAGGGAATGTTATATCCTAGATACAATGGCCCTTTCATGATACTGGAACTGTCTGGAGAGATGGTATATCAGTTGGAATTTCATCCATGGTTTAGTTTGGTTCATAATTTGTTCCAATTATCTCAATAGAAAAAGTGTCAGCATGATCCTAGCGATTTGACCAGAGGGTATCACATCAACCAAGAGTTAGATTCATCGTTTGTACATATCCCGATGAGTATTGTGGATAAGAAAGATAAACTCTTCTATGGAAAAAGAATCATTATTGTGTGGCTTTAATTTATTTATGGTCAAATTCTAGAAGAGACATGTGAATGTGATAATATAATGAAAGAGCAGTGGCTGAAACTCTTCTAGTGCAGTAAATGTTTTCTACTTTTCTAGAATAGAAAGAACAATAGTGGGGAAATTTAGTACCCCCAATTTTTGTTATATAATCATTAATTGATGCCTTTCATGGTTATAATTTTTAATGGTGATGGATGGTAGAGTTCGGAGAACATTGGAAGTAGTTTTGGGGAAAAATGGAAGTCTCACTGACTGAAAATGGTTTGCCTAACTATACAACCAAACTGTGCACAATGGTCCTCTTGAGGAAGTAGCTTCATCAAGGTTGGATCATAGCTACAGAGACTATGCGAGGATTCCATAAGATGGCCTTATTATGTAGTAGTTAACACATGGTTAGCGCATTTTTTGACTAACTGTGAAAACTATCCTGGTGGATGGTTTATGTGAGATACTAAAAAATTTGATCCCACATGTTTTTCCTCTATGTGGATCATTTTTCCTTCTCTGTGGCCATTACTCAGGATTTTTCATCTCCTAAGGCCAATGAATGTACCCATATTGATCCAAAGGCAATTCGAAATCTTCCCTTGGTTAATCAAAGCCATATTCCTGAGGTATGTGATTGTTCTTCTTCAATCTTTATCTTTTCATAGATCAACTTATACCTACATCCACTCTTCTATTGGATTCATATATCAATGCCCCAAATGGGTAGATCTTTGTGTTTGGATTAAAAATATGATGATATTTGGGCTTGATATTTAGAGATTAATAGATTGAAGTTGGGTTCTTGTACAATTGGAATAGATTTCTTATGAATTCTTGTTAGTTAGAGTTTTCATCAAAACCATTAATGTAGGAGTCTTAATTCTCAACTCCACTTTGAAGAACTAATTGGAATTCATTCAAATTGAATGTGTGGTATTGAATTTATTATGATTAGACTATTGATAAAATTTTGGAAACCATCTTGAGTGATGGTTGTGAAATCTAGAAAATTGTGGATTTTGAATTATTTCTTTGGTTCATGGTTTTAAAATGTGCATTTTACAATATGGTATTTTCCTGGATTGTAGGAATGGGAATGTGATTATACTTTTTCATTAAATGAGAATTTTTTATTGAAATTAAATGTTTCTTTGAAATTGGTTGTCTTTGGTTTTCAATAAAAGTTAAGGATTATTGAAGTGAGTTATTTTGGTAATGGATATATTAGGAATAAATGGTGTTTGTGTATGTTCATGTTTTATAGTACCATATTAAAGGACAAGAACCATTGGGTTATAAGGGACGTGAACTTGGATTGCGGGCGTGTGTTTTTTGGACACAATGTAATTGGATGAGAGAAATCTCACAAGTGTAGAACTGTCAAAAGAAGCATGCATGTGTTAGTGTATTGTGAACTATAGAATTGGTATAAAAAATTATAATACGAATTGGATTCAAGATTTGATTTTTTTTTCAGGAAACATATATTTATATAAATTTATTTTATTTAGTTTTGTTTTCTCTTGGTTGAAAACTTTTTTTGGAACTTTTTTATATTTTCCTCTAATGTAAATTGGTAAATTTAATTATATAAACTATATTATATTATGTGGTTAACTTTTCTATCCTAGTGGAATGAGTATTAAAGTAATTTGTAAAAACCTGCTGAGTTTTATACTCTCCCCTATATTAGAACTTTGGTTCTTTTTCAATTGCTATCTTTTGGGATAGTTTAAAAGGTAACATTTCCCATGTTTCTGGTACTACATTGTGATACATGGGTTTTTCGGTGATTGTGGAGATTAGAGCTCATGGATCATGAAGTCTTGTGGTATCTTGAGATTCAATAGATTTGTATTTGTTGTGTACTTTTATTCTTGTTTGGTTTTCTGTTGTAGCACACTGTTATATTGTTTTAAGATTTATTAAATTGATTAGTTGTCTTTATTTTGTTAAAGCATCATATAGTGAATGGTTTGGTTATGGGTTTTTGGTTTATTTTTTTATTTATTAAAGGTTAAATCAACCCCCACTTGTATTATAATCTCTTTTGTATTTATTTCTGACCTTTGGCATCGTAGGGATGTCAGTTAAGGCCAAGGAATGAATCATTGTACTTTTAAGCCAATGACAATTAGAGGGACATTACAAGGGTGAAGCTGGATTTGGTATCAATTTCATTATAATTTATGATTGGTTGAATGGGAACTAAATATAATTTTTCAACTGTCTGGTGATGTGGGAAATCACTTATGTTGGGGATCCCAGGCATGATTGGTTTCTATATGTTGAATATATTAATTTTATTTGGGGTAGAGTGACATTTCCCACAATAATGAGTGAGGACATGAAGAGAGACTTCCACATCATGAGATTGATGGTGAATCCTATGATCTCCATTATATATCGTGATCTATGAAAGAAATATAGGTATCCCATAATAAAATGTATTATTCATGGTATTTATCATCCATTCTACATATACTAGGGGGTGAAGGTTAGCCATTAGCATCGTGATAATCTAATCCAAGAATTTCCTTTTCTAGAGTGAAATTGGGATTTTATAATGAATGCTATATTAATGGGTCTACTGAGTAATTCCAGTGTAAATGATATAATGTATATTATCATTGTTCACAATATAAAGGTATCACACTTATTAACCACGTGGTTTCTTCTAATGTTGTCAATTTTATGACTATACATGTGTGAGAGATAGAATTCCTAAATGGAGTTATGTATATAATTATAATTGATAGAGATACCCATTTACCTTCAAAATCTCATAGAGTCTCAAAAAGGTATTTGGAACATAGGTCCACCTGAGTATATATTACCACCCATAGATGAATGGTTAAACATATTAGACCATTAATGTTCTTAAGGAAATTCATCTATAATATGTCTAAGATATATCAATTCATATTAAAATCCAATAATGATTACTTTAATAATATAAAAATTATAGTCTCTAGTAATCCATTCATACAGACCAACTTCAATACCTCTAGAGAAGGTGGTGAAAATATCTATTCTGGTGGTCAGAAGATGGTGAGAAATTTTCTATTAGGATTACTCTAATCTATTATACTAATAGGTAGATCTATTTGATCCCAAAGTAGCTGAGAATCTCTCGATGAAGGCGGAGGTCATATTTTAACTAGTGATGAACCCCCTTGGGTGTTAGGATATATGTAAAACCTGAGCATGAATTATAGTATGGGAAAATTCTATATTAATAAAACATTAACAAAAATGACAATTTTTATTTTTATTGTATGAAGATTCTTATTTTATAGGATGAATATACATATTTATCATACAAGGTCAAAATAATCATGAAATGAGTTTTTCAAATTTTAACATAAAATTGGATTTAGAAATATTAAAAAATTTAGTATTTAAAAATACCTCCATTTATTTTTTTAAATATGTCATTATAAAATTCATTAAATATTTATTGACTATAATTTTTCTTAAATAATTATAGTATCATTTATAATTAAAAGGGGATACTTTTCAGAAAACTATTTTTTAAAAGACAAAATGTCTTACCATTTTAGTAAAATAGAATAATCATTACTAATGAAGAATTTAAATGAAATTTAAAAATTATATATCTTTAGATATAAATTTATATTTCAATATTATTATTTAAATTTAAATATTTATGTAAAGATTATCTTATTCTGGAAAAACTAAATTTCACAAAAACTATTTTTCGACATATTTTGTGGGATTATTTTTAAATAATTATTTCTCATTCTATTAATTTATAATTTATTAAATGAATTAAATGATTGGATAATAATAATTAATATTATGTAATATATTTAACTAAATTTACGTTGAAAATAAAAATTAAAAACAATTAAACTAACTATTGTGTTATAGAAATAAACTAGATTATGATTGGTTAATCTATAATATTAATAGTGAAAATAACCTGAAACCTGATCAAAAAACATTGATTGGTTTTAGATATACAATAAACATATCAATATCTATTAGGAAAATTTTTGGGATCTAATTTCAAGGAAATTTACTTGACATTCTTGTAATATTTTAAAAAAGTACAGTGTTTCACAGACCTCTAGAATAAAGGGGCACTTTCTCCCCTCTTTTTTCACACCTCTAAAAGCATTTAGCTTGAAAACACCATATAAAAATCTCTTCCCAAAATCCGTATTAAAATTAAATTGGTTTTTTATCCCAAAAATATCAATACTAGGGTTCCTAATAACAGATTTAAAATATAGTTTTTCTGAGTGAAGATTATCTCCTTCACAAAGATATTTATTTTTTAAATTCTAAATTTACCATATTTATTTAGTTATTAAAGAATAAAATACATTTAAAAATGTGTATATCATATACTATGATGTTATTATGTTTATGGAATAATATTTATCCATACCTTTATCTATAAAATGGGAATAAAATGCATTGACTATTTGTAAGGTGAACTACCACCTCGAAAATTGATAAAATTTGTTTTCCACCACTAACTCAAAAAAATAGGTAAAATGATAGAAATAATGAATATATATAATACATATTAAGTTGTATATTTTATTCAATAAAAATTATACATCATTATCTCCCATACCCAATCACCCATTAATAAAATGATAATTTCCCTCAATAGTATGTACATCCTAGAGTCTCTAAAATGCAGTCGGATTCATTTTTCACATCCAAAAATAAAGAATTGTTCTAAAATTTTATATAATAACTAAATATTTTATTTATAAATTTAATATACAATAGCTTATTAGAAAATAATTTAATTTTATTATAAATCAGATCTTTAATGATGAAACATGCATGAAGAATCAATAAATTTAACAAACTAAACCACAGTAATAATTAATGGTTGTTAATAAGCATGTGATAATATTTCACAAACGGGATAATATATGATATTATAAATATTAATATGGTTATCTAATAAGATTGTAACCTTTATAAAAGCATTATTCAATAGGTAAAATCATTTTCAAGTAATTGGAATCATGATTAAATGGATTTTTACTCAATTACAAATCACTAAAGAATTTTTTAATCTTATAAAACTAATTTAAAATTTAGTGTGTATAAAATATCCAATTTAAATTTATATATTCAATAAACTCTCATTTTGATTTTTTTAATACATCATTCCACTATTCTATGAAAATATCTAGATAATGGTGGAAATCCCTTCTGATTTGACTCTTTATCATTCTTAATAAACCATTGAATTACACTGGTGGATTGTTTTTATATTCTCATGAATATATAACCAGTGGGAATTTATAAAAAACCAATTATAGTGATTCTTTTTTGTTGTAAAATATATTATGGGTTAATTCCCACTTATATATACATAAAATAAAATATATATTTAATTCGACACCCATGATTGAGGATCTATGGGATTATATGAAATTCCATGAAAATTATGAATTGAGATTCCCATACTATCTCATATGTCTCAATACTCAAATTTAATATAGTAGTTATGAGATCAAAGGGAGATTCCAACATACATTAAATGTTTCTACAGGATAAAGATCAACCCATAAGATGAAAAATTTTCTAGAATCAGTGATCATATATCAAATTATGAATAAATTGTTAGAAATATTTAGTTCTATGACTTGAACTTTATATGCACCAAGTTAGGGTTAATGGCTAAGGCAGCGTGATTTATAACTAGGTTACTCATGTGTGATTTCCATATTGTAATTTATGTTTCTCTATGAATAACCATCACAAGAACATAGCAATAATTTTTTCGTTTTTCTGAAAAATTGTAATCAGAATGTTATCTAAAATACTAGTGCCCTGATGTGGTAATATTTTAAATTAGGGGTATCGAAATTTAGCATCTTCAAGTAGATTCATTAATCAATAATAAAAATATATAAATTAAATAATAACACACTATTTATAGGGACTTTGTGTGCTAGGAAGAGAATAAATTTCATCCATATATTATATCAATGAATGAAATAAATAGTCATATGAATACATAAAAAAATTTAGAACCATCTATTATAAAAATAATAATGCCTAATTCATCATCTAATGACTATGCAAAAATAAAATAATTGTTTTCTCTTATTTCAGTGATTATTTTTAGAATATGATATCTTTTTGTAATATCCTATAGAATCATGTCATACATTAAAGAAGATATCTGATCCCAATTAATTATAATAGAAAAAGAGACTATTCAACATCCTAAATATTATAATAATGAAAAATGGACTTAAATAAGTCAATTATATAGAGAATTTAATATTTATTAATAAAAATATAATCCACTTATAATAAGAAAATTTTATACAGTAAAATTTTCATGAAATATAAATCAATTTTCAATGTGATAGTCTACCATAATACATGATATATTCAAAATATTTTCACATGGGTGATAATCCTAGAATATATATCAACCACAGTATGTTCCTAAAGTAAGGAACCACTAGAATATTACACGGTTGGAATATAATGGTGTAAAACCAATTAGGTTTCTATATACGAGGAATTTTCTCACTCGTCTTGTTCCCAAACATTCTGTGACATCATAAAATGATATTTATGGGTTCAATGACTATCATGTAAGAATTATCAATTAAAAAATTTTCATTCAGCTATACCTTCACTGTAGTGAAATGTAGACATCTTATCTTTTATTCTTATACTCTAGTGTCTGTGTAGCCAAAAAGAAATATTACATACACTATTGTAGACAAATAGCTATTCGATGGATAATTTTAAAAAATTATAGAAAAAGGAAAATGATCTATAAATGTTAATCCTACTATATTAAAATTCCTACTAATAAGGTTCAACAACAAAGAAACAAATTAAATAATTCAATAATTATTCTTCCTTAGGGTCATAACTCTTATTGAAATAATTGGGGCCTCAACACTTGACATCATATTCTAGACCCATCATGAATTCCAGAAACTAAGAACTTGTAAGCATTAAATTGGTTACATGTTTTTCAGCAAGTATTTGTCTAATTATTTTTCAGATAACATAATCAATACACTTTTCTGTATACTCTAACATGGTAAATCTAGGGAATAATACATATGCACTATGACTAAGTCCATTATATTTAGAGAAATTAAATTAAACAAAATTTTCCTATCATCTAAAAATATTAGGATTATTTTTATTAAATATACTATGTTTTGTTTGAGTATAATTCCAATCATACAGACAATTTTGAGATACTATTATACATTCAGTCATTGTAATATATCAATTGGACAAAACCAATTATATGAAATTGCACCTAGCCTTCTATATCAACTAAGGACTATGGTTCATTCGTGGTTTATTTTGAGTATGTTACTATCATTTTCCAAATATCATTAGTAGTATTGAAAATTTCTATTTTGTTTTAATAATCTTAAAATTTTTTCTGGCCCCTTCGTATGGTTGACTATAATTAACCAATTTCCATTTTTGTATTGATGACCAAATTAACCATTCTACGTATGTCCAAATCAAGTTACATAAACATTGTATATTTAACACTACAAGTCAAACATCAACAAATTGTTGTATATTTATCAGTTTTTTTATTTTGTATAATTCCTTTAATCCTACATGATTATCCCCTCATATCAATGTTGTCCTATATTCCCTTATATATCCTCTAATGGATTGGATATATTAACTTATCGGACATTCTTCATGGTCCACAAATGGTTATGGTTTCATGACCATAAAAGTGAGACCATTGGGTAAGGTTGTATGACATTAAAAGGAACACCATTGGCCTTAGATGAATGAAATAAAATATAATTCCCTTGTCCATATATTTATAATCATAATTTAAATAATGAAGGTTATGGATGCATTGTAATTTCTCTATTCTAAAATCTACTAAATCAAGTCTCCGAGCTGGGTCCCCCCATGACCTCATGTTCTCCTCCACATAAACCATAGGTTTCCGACAAGATATTAGTGTCTAATAAGTCATGTGTGGAGATTATACCTTCATTATCATAGTCATTCATAGTAGAAAACATGATACATAACCAATGATCATTCATAATCAAACATCTCCCAAAATAGGTACAAAACACAAACAATAATAATTATTTCGTTTCTTGATAACAATTCAAAAATTAAGAATACCCAAATTAAAACAAAGTATCCAAATCCATGAAATGGTACCAACCCCAAGTATGGACACTCCTCAATACACATCCCATTCCCAAATCAATTCCCCAGAACAAAGCCTTTTCCCCTGTCCTAACATGCAACCATGAAATATGCTATAGTACCCAATGGAGACACAAGTAGGGTGTGAGTAAAAATCAGTAGTCTACCAGCAATGGTGTCTACAAAATATCTAGTCTAATTGATTGTGTATTAATATGAATTAATAACAAGGTAATAAAAGAGAAATCTTGGTTCCATTGTTTGTTAATAACTATTCCTATAATATCTGATCCTAGTATTATTTTCATCATTTATACCAACCTTATTACTAGTTTTTTACAGAACACATACTTTTTGGGTTAAGTATTTACATCTTTTACACAAAGGCCTAATAAAGAAAATTTCAAAACTTATGTTTATAAACCAATGTCTCAATCAGACTATGGATAAAATATTCATAAATAATCATAACACACATATCTTGTTGTAACATTCCAAGTAGTCGCATCCATTGAAACAGTTAGGGGCCTAGAGAATTAGTCTGAATCCCTACATTGTGCATTCTAGGGCAGGGTTTAGAGACTTAATCCAACCCGACCCATTTGAGGTTCCTCATTCTATTATCCCACACCACCAAGACATGTGCACATTCATCTTCATCTATTTAAAAAATATATCATATCAAAAACTATATAAAATCGATACACATAACCATTAAAATTCACTTTCCATTTAACATTTCAAGTATCATCAAGTCGTAACATCTTTTCTGAACATTTACCATTTACTTATCATATCCCATTAAATCTATTTTCCTTTTTAATTACTCAATCAATTTATTATATCTAAAAAATCTAATGCAGTATCCAAATTCGAATTTACATAAATTCCCTTATGTTAAGCCATTTAACCAATTTATCAATTCATATGCGTTAACCCACTAGTGTATTTCCATAACTATTTTATAAGCCCTTTGAAACATCCATTTTAAACCATTTAACCAATTTCACTTCATAGAAAAAAAATCTCTTATAACCTTGATAAAACAAGACACATTCATCAATCCGGTCTTATTATTCTTTAAGCTTTATTTCAACTTGTTTACAAGGGAACTGCCTCGTCTCAAATCAATAATAGTCATAATAATACAACTCTCTATGTTTGGTAAATTCATGACCAACCAATGGATAGCCCTAATTTTGTCTCATATACCTCAAAACATCTCAGCAAGGTCATGAAGTGTCAAATTCATAATTTAACCCACCATTTTACCCAATATTTTAAAATAAAACAAATTCCAAAAAAGTGGAAATCCAACACATAATTACCCATGCACAAATCTTCATCACAATTGTGGGATATATAATATTGACCACCTACCTCAAATTCGATCACAACTGCATAATTAATGCTTTCCATATATATAGATTCAAACACCCGCTGAAACTTCAATATATATTCCATTCGAAAAAGGGTTTTAGAATTTATATGAAGATACCCAAAACTAGAATTCCAAATCTGAAAAAGAGATCAGAGTGAAGAGTTATACATACCTGGAGCTTCGATATGCAACCAACGGTGCTCCAAAAAAATAAACAATGTAGAGACACCCTTTTAAATATTGGTTCATCAAAGTCTATCACTAGGGTTCCAAGGAGTATAATGTGTGAATGATCATGTGAGGGTCTAAAAATACTTGGGGAAACTTGTAATATCTCAATTCTTAATGGTGAATATGGTTTTGCTGAACGGTTTTCCAAACCATTCTCAAACCATGTTCCATCCTCTTTCCAAGATGGGTGAGGTCACACAGTAACCTAGGAAGATCCACTGGGTTTGATAACTGTGATCTAACCTTATTTTTCACCTCTTTCTAGGTTCAAATAGTTTCCTAGGGGGGTTACACGATCTGATAAATTGTGCACTAACCATTTTCCTTGAACAGGTTGGCCCGGTTTCCATTTCATAAATGTCCAGAGCCCCCCCCCCAATAATCCCCTAAACCTTCTCTCACACCTTGGGTGTAACAACCAATGTACTTATAATGTATATATTTCATTATGTAATTTAATAGTAATATTCATAAAAAATGTGTAATGAAATAAATAGTATTTATATAAATTAATGGATTTAATCCGATAGAAAAGTATCTTGACTATTTGAAACGTAATCCAGCTGGTAGAATAGTTACCTTGCCTATGAAAGTATAAATAAAATTTATCTATATTATAAATAAAAATAAGGTATATTTCTATAATTTAATAAATAAATAGACATTGGAAAATGATAACTTAAATTTCGGTATCTTTGTGACACATAAATTATTTACAATTTTATAATTAATATAATTGATTAAAAGAAAAGATAACTTCATAAAATATATAAATAAATTAATATATTTTTTTATTATTATTATAAGATAATTTTAGAAGGCATTAATTAATTTTTCATGGTTTTATAAAATATTTTCTAATTCCAAAATGGGAATTTTCAAATAAATGATAATTTTAAATAAATTTAAAATATCTCATATTTATAAAATTATTTTTAAAAAATGGAGTACATTTTTGTAATCTATATATCAGAAAATGGTTGCAGATATTTTTTTTGATTTATCAGAAATACTTGATTTTTTAGGGAATAATGAAATATGGTAATTTATTATATAAGTTAAATACATGATTTATTTAGTTGTAGATGACTTAATGAATATGTAAGCCCAAAATATCAAAATATACTTCATTATTTTTGTATATTTATTGGGAATTCTTGAAATATTCATAATCCAGAGCAAAAATAATAAACTAATGAATATCATAATAACAAAACATCCCTCTCCTCTACGATGAATACCACGCCTCACCAACTCTTCTCATCACACATCAAACTCTTGAATCTTATTTATTATATACACAATTACCTTCATAAGACTCTTCCCCATGTCTGAGATCTTCAGGTGTCACCAAAATTCCACATTCTAGTGCCTTTAAGAGGATCTCATGCAGAACAATAAAAGTGTTAACATCCTCTTTCATTTTATTTTATATTATTTTCAATTATTTTTGTCTTTTTATACTATCTTCACCTACCCTTATTGATGTTTCATAAAAATTAATGTATCATATATCCTGTAATTTTATCATTTTTTTGGAAAAATTCATCATCAAAATTCTTATCCTCTCCATTTTATTGTAATATTAAGATTATCATTTGTGATGTGCTTATTAACCACCTTCGAGGACAATACACATAAATTTTTCATTATAACCATCATGGCTTGTCAAAAAAATCATTGTGAATGTAAAATAATATTTTATTATACATAAAAAATTTATTTAATGTTCTTGAACCAATATATAAACATGATATTCAATAAAATGATATAAGTTCATGATTTGAATAAAACCATCCAAAATAAATTAAATCATTATCATTAATTTTTTATCTAATGATTAATCCTAATATTAGATAAAATATGATAAATGGTATCATATAAGATTCTGGAAACATATAACCACCATTTCATTTTTTCTTCTACAGTTATTTTTCAATTTGACAAGAAAATCCATATGAACTGACCATGGAAACCATGAAATAAATTCCCCCAAAACAATGAAACTAAAAAAATATTATTAAAAAATGGGTGAATTTTTTTAAAAAAATATCATAGAAGTAATTATAAATATTAAATTTCTTTTTTAATATATTAATTACATTATTTAAACCAATATACTTGTGTTTTTAACTTGTTTCAAGTAAGACGAACCTGGGTTAAGGAAATTCATTACCCAATTTCCATTCATTGGGTTTTCCTTATACTTCATAGATTATGTGGTACTAATATTGTTTGTGAAATCAATTTTTATTATATTATAATTAATTATGTTTTTTATAGTTTATAAACATATTAAAATATTCTTATCATTTATCACATGAAATATATAATATTTTTAGGGGGCTTTTATTTAAAAATCCAATTTTAAATTTTTATTTTTAAAATTGGAAATGAATGTTTTTAGGATTCAAGTATTAATGTATTATGTTTATAATTTAGTTATTCGATTTTTTTATGAAGAAGGGTTAACTTTAATTTCCCTAAAATTAATTATCTATGTTTTTTTGTGTTTGTTCGTTTGGTTAATCCTTGTGTAATTGTGATGGTTACACCATATGGTAGTCTTGAGGGTTACGTCATAAGGTATCCCTGAGGGTTATGTTATAAGGTATTCATGATGGTTATAAATCATATCATATCCATGAGGGTTAAAATATAGAATAATTGATTCCAAAAGTTATCATTATTGTTTTATTAATTTATTCTATGTTTTATGGAAATCTCATGTTTTCACAAAGTAACTATATTATACCTATTGGGTGAGAAGTATTTCTTTTTGAAAATTAATACATATATTTATAAGTATTCATGTAATACCAGTTTCTATCAATATTTTTATGAGACATACTGAACTTTTTGCTCTAATCCAAGGTTTTGAAATTT
This sequence comes from Viscum album, assembly GCA_963277665.1. Taxonomy (NCBI): domain Eukaryota; kingdom Viridiplantae; phylum Streptophyta; class Magnoliopsida; order Santalales; family Viscaceae; genus Viscum; species Viscum album. The sequence continues at coordinate 1,135,138,609 of OY728128.1, forward strand.
TCTCACAATGTATAATCATGGTTTAGAGAAATGAAGAATCCATGCTTAATGTTGTGAAGACTTTTCATGAAAATAGGTCACGCTTTTAGGAATACATTTGAATTTTAGAATAAATGGATACTATTCTAGTAGCACCCATATTGTATATTGTTAGGTTGATATTTATGAATTATGTCCTCATTGTCTAAAAATATAAAACAAAAATTATATTTTGGAATTTAAATAATTGAATTCTAAAGAAATTTACTAGATTGTATAATGTTTAAGTTGATTTCTTTAATATTGGTATCATAACACAGTTTGGATAACTTTATGGGTTACAATGGTATTAATAGAATATCATAAATTATTTTTAGCTTATTTTTATGTTGAAATAATATAGCATTTAAACATTACAATATTTCTTCATTTATAATATGTCTATTCAGAATTCTTTTTTTCTGAAGAAACAGGGAAGCTGATGTATCAAAGAACTGAGAAGATTATATCTATCCAAATTAGCTACCTGGAATGGTGGGAACTATAACTGAATAATTTCTGATTGGAATTTATCAGTTAAAACATGTTATAAACTGAGTTGTAATCCATTAAAAATAAAAAAAATAGAGCTACCAAAAATAAACATCATGATTGTTGAGCATTTTATGAGGAAACACCCTCCTATTTTAAGTGGATATTCTAACCCATTGGTAGCTGCAGGATGTATTAAATCCCTTGAAAAGATATTCAATTTTATGGGGTCTTAAATTAATAAAAAATGATGGTATTTCCATCTATCATTTTAAAGGTGAAACTCACCACTGGTGGTCAATGATCAATAATATCTGAGATTGGGTGAAGATTTATGCCTTGGAATGGGATGAATTTAAAAAATAGTTTGTTGATAAATATATTCCTTAGGTGGTTTGACATTGGATGGAAAATAAATTCCCTGAATTGAAACAAAATGAGGAAGACTCAGTCAACGTGTATGAAGAAAACTTCTCCTGACTGGAAAGGTAAGATACAAATCTTATTTGTGATCATAATAGTAAAATAAATCATTTTTAAAAAGGATTATATCCAAGATATCAAAGGTAATTGAACACTAGTGAATTCAAATGTTATAAGAAACACATCTAATGTGATCAAAGGGTAGATATTTACTTTTTTATGATCACATGTATATTGAAAAAAATTATATGAATAGGTACATATAGTAAGATATTGATAAGAATCAATCAATGAAATCTAAGGGTAACAATGTCTAGTTTACAGTTTGTGAAATGTGTGTTAAAAAGAACCATGGAGAATATCTTACAAAAATTGAGTTGTTATTCTAATTTAGTATGTGTGGACATATGGTTCAAGATTACAATGAATATTTTTTAAATATTAACTCTAATAAGAAAAATGTAAAATGTTTTCAATGTGGTGAGATGGAGAATTATTTGAATACCCACCGAAAGAAATATCTGAATGATATGAGGAATCCATATTATAAGATGAAGGGGGTAGTAAAATCTTTTGTGACATTGTCATCAGATGTTGGCCCATCCAATGAAGTGGTATTAAGTTCTTTTTTTGTTTACTTGAATTTTTTAATGTCTTGTTTGATATGGGATCTACACATTCTTTTATTTCTGATAAATTTTCTTCTAAATGTAAAATTTCACCTCACATAATTAGAGTAGAACTTATTGTTAAAACACAATGGGGAAATATTATATAGAAAATACATTATAAGATTCTTGTTTTTTATGGAAGTACATGAATTGTAATTCTTATTGATTTCCCTTAATATAATTTTATGTTATTCTTGGTAGGGATTAAATTTATGTTTATCAAATTAAGATTTATTGTATAGATAATGACTTTGTTTTTCAGGAATAGTTTAAATTTTTCTTTATGTATGGTCCAATATAATTGATAACATATCTCGAAATTGAGAAACTATTAATTTTTATTATGAAAGTCCTCTTTTTCATATTGTGGAAAACAAAGAAAGTGTTTAGATTAATTATGTTTTATTGGTAAATGAATACATGGATTTTATTTCTTAATTATTTTCTCAGTGTTATACCTATTCAGGAAGCTAAATTTACTATTGACTTTGTTCATGATTCTAATCCAATTTCAAAACCACCTTATCGAATTTCACAAGTGGTTTCATCTTGAATTGAAAAAATATTTATAGAAATTACTTGATTAAGGCTTCATTCATCCTATAATTTCACCATGGGGTGTCCCAGTTTTGTTTATTAAAATGAAATACGGTTCCATGGTAATTTTCATTTATAATAGTACATTGATTAACATTACTATTTAGATTATATATATTTTTCATCGTATTGATGACATGTTTGATCTCTCTAGGAAGATGATTGTTCTTCCAAGATTAAATTGAGTTCTAGGTGACATCAGCTAAAGTTGAAGGAGGATGGAATACCAAAAATGGATTTCTATAATAAATATGTGAATTATGATTTTTTATTCCCTTTTTCAGATAAAATTCCCTTGTTGTAATCATGTGTCTTATTAATAGAATATTCTATTAATAATTGGATAATTTTTTTTGTTTCTATTAATGATATTTTGGTCTTTTTAGAAAAATTTCTGGTCATGAAAGACATTTAAGGACTTTATTTCAAAATACCTACAAAACAAATTTACAGAAAATTTAGAAAATATGATTTCTGTGGGTAATTTATATGTTTTTTGGGAAAAATTTAAATAATAGTGGCATAATAGTTGATACTACCAAAACAAACATGGTTAAAGAATGGACATTACCTAAAAATGTCAAATATATTCAAAATTTTCTCCAATTAGCATTTTATTACCGATGTTTTATTAAAAAAATTCACAATTATCTATCCTATTGACTATGTTAACACAAAAAGGGATTAAATTTTTTTGGATATAAGACTATAATGTTTTTCTTTAGGAAATGAAGTGGATATTTTTGAATGATTCAATTTTAGCCACCCCTTCCAGATATGGGGTATTTTTCATCTATAGTTATTCTTCATTTAAGGGAATTGGTTGTGTTTTGATGCAGAATGATCAGCTAATTTTTATGCTTAAAGAAAACTAAAACCTAAAGAGTTAACTTATCCATCACATTATTTGGAATTAGTATCTATGTTTATTTCTTTGAAAATTTAGAGGCATCATTTATATGGAACCAAATGTGAAATATATACTAACCATAAAAGTATGATGTATATTTTCACTCAGAAGGAATTAGATATGAGATAGAGAATATGGATTGAGATGATAAATGATTATTATTTCATGATAAATTATCTCCCTGGAAAATCAAACAAATTGTAAGATTCCTTGAGTTGAAAACATCATGAATCAATAACCATGTTGAGTTTGGAATAAGTCCACTAGATTAATGAAATGATGAATTCTGTCTTGGAGATTGTGGGTGAAAGAAATTACACTATTTCTTTTTTAGGTTTAATTGGATTTGTATTTATTAGATATAATTATGAAAGTGAAAAAGGAAGACTTCGAGTTACAGAAAAATGTAGAATTGGTGAAAATGGTCAGTTTTGAGAATTTAATATCAATAAATATTGTGTTTGAATAATTGGGAAGAGTTCGTGTGAGCCTTGTGGTTCACAATTGATGAAATATTTGTTATGTGGAGCTCGTAGTTCTCCTTTTCAAGTTCATCTTGGAAGCACAAAGAAGTGTGGAAACCGTCAAGGGTATTACTAGTGGGATTGAATGAATAGATATATTTTATATTTTACAATGAAATGTTTTCATTTTCAATAGGTTAAAGTAGATCAACAATTACCAAAGAGGATGCTTCAGCCTTTTACAGATCCAGAGTGTAAATTAAAAATATATCCATGGACATTTTGGAGGGACTACCAATGACTTCATGAGGTAACAATTCAATTTGGGTTTTTATTGACCGACTGGCTGAATCTGAACATTTCCTTCCTATTAGAGATACTATATCATGGGGTAAAATTTATCCACTATACGTTAAAGAGATTATTTGGTTAAATGTAGTTCCTACTTCCATTTTATCTTATTGTGATCCCATAATCACTTCTAAATATTGGAAATTCCATAGAAATTCTTTGGGCACAGAATTAAATTCCAGAATTGTTTTTCAACTTAAATATGATAGAAATACAAAGTGAATAATTTAGATACTATAGGATATTCATCTAGATTGTTTAATAGACTACCAGGGATATAGGGATCAACATATTTCTTTATTTTAATTTTCTTATAATAACATTTTTCTTTTTAGTATACACATGGAACCTTTGGAAGTATTATATGAAAAATAGTGTCAAAATATATCTTTTTTGGATGATATCGGGTAAAAAAAGTTGATGGGACCATTATTTTTAAGGGAAGTAGCTGAGAAGGTGAAGATGGTCTAGAAACATATGATCATAGATCATATTAGGGAGAAACTTTATTTATATAATAAGAGGAATGATTTTTATTTCATCGAATGTGATCGTGTTTTTCTTAGAATATGACCATGGAAAAGATTGATGTGTTTTGGTAAGAAATGAAATCTATGTCATGATTAATTGAATCTTCTAAAATTTAGTAAAAACATGGACTAGTTTCCTACTGAGTACCTTTTCTTTTGAGTTGATCACTAGTACATAATGTTTTTCATTTTCGATGTTGAGAAAATATGTGCAAAATTCATCTCAGTTTCAGAGCCTCTAAGTTGTTTAGTGGTAAGAGAACTATTATTATAAAGATAAAACTATGTAGATCGTGATCATAAGAATAATGTATTGTGTAATAAGGTAATTTACCAAGTTATATTTTTGTGGATAAACCACATGGATGAAGAAGCCACATGGGAATCTGAAAATTCCATGAGGGAAATGTATCCTCAATTTATTAATAAGTAAATAAAAATTACGAGGATACAATTTCTAGATTATGGGAAGATTGTAACAACCTAGGTACTTATAAAATTCTTTCATTTTGTAATTTAATAGTTAAATTCATTACAAATGTACAATGATTTAGGTGGCATTTGTATAAATTATGGATTTTATACTAGTGGAATAGTAATGTGGCATTAGGAATAATAAAATAACTAATATAATAGTGACATCACCTATGAATGTATAAATACAATAACATATCTTATAATTTAAAATATGATATATTAATATCATGAATGAAATAATAAAAATATTTTTAAAATGATATATTAAGTGTTGGTATTTTTATTACACCTATATTTTTATTTACAATTAAAAAATTAATATTATTATTTAAAATAAATAATATCTTATGGCATAGATTCATAAATTATTATTTTTATTTTCTTGTGATATTAAGATAATTTATGAGTTATTAATAAATTTTTCAAAGTGTTCTAAAATATTTTATAATTTCAAATAACCAACTGTTCAGGGATAATGGAACAACAATTGGGGGAGCGGGAGAGGAACCCTACGGAGTGAGAGTGAGAGTGAAACCCTATGGAGGGAGAGCGGAAGCGGGACATGGAGATCCTTGGAGAGCATGGTAGCGGTGGTAACCCTAGAAGACTCAACATGTACTCTTATGTTCCAATCCATCATTCTATTTGTGAAGAACTAAAATCTAGAATTGTTGATAGTGGATCTTCATTCACGGAATCCTCTGGTGGTTTCTTTTCCTTTCTCAAAGAGTGGGTCGCATAGCAGATCATAAAAAAATGTTCGATTGCTCATGTTTCAGCCTATTTGGGAGCTCTTTCTGAGAGAATAAAACTATGTATGTTCTCCTTCATTGCTCGTATTACATTGTAAAAAGGTATGAAACCATGGAAGTTCTCTGATTTGGTATCTCGACTGGATTCAATTTGGGGCGTCACTGATTTTAAATGTATCTCATTAGGACTTGGATTCTCTTATAATTTCGTTCCCCATGATGAACTAAAAAGGATTTCTTAGGGTGTAGGATCTATTAACAATAGACTGGGTGTGCATATAATTTATGATTGGAAAGTGAATTTTAAACTCATTGAGTTTAGAGACACATGTGCACAGGTCTGGGTCAAGGTACATGATCTTAACTGGGTTTTTGGCACCCAGAAATTCTATTGGATATAGCATCGGCTATAGACATTGCAATCAGAATGGATAACACAACTGAAACTACCAGCTATGGAATCTTTTCAAGGATGATAATAGAGGTCGATCGTAGAATTGTCTTAATTGATCGCATTTGTCTTTCAACCAAACAGTATGATGTTTTCCTTATGATTGAATATGAATGAACCCCCCCCACTTTTTGTACTACTTTTGGTATTATTGGACATCTGCTAGTTAATTGTAGGGGAACATAATTTTTTCAAATTGTATTATAAAAGGCCATGACTATAGTCTGTGCTAGAAAAAGAAACAGGTTGAACCCATTGTCAAGTCAGATGAACAAACTAAAGATACCAAGCACACCTCTGAGATATTTTCTTTACCTGCTAATGCACTTCAAAAACAAGCTAAGGATGATAGAAATATCAAGACATAAGAACTTGTTGGTGCATAATGTTCCACAAAGTCTGATGGGTGTACTTCTATGTGCACCCACATATCTCCTTGTGTAAATGAAACAAAAATGTCTCATGAGCTAAAGCGGGCTAATAAACCGATATTTTCTTGGGATGATTTGGTTAGAGCATCCCACAATGAATACTCTAAGATTAGTGCAGATGATGACCACACTGAAGATAAATATGAAGATAACTAGCATGTTCAGGAATTATCCATTCATGCTGATGTGGACATGGAAATATGGCATCAAAATAAGTCAATGGCCTCTAACGGTCAAAAAGGTAAAGAGAAAATGGATTCTACCATATCTCTGAACTCTTAACAAAACAAGTTATCTATTGTGCATGGTTATATTAGTATGAGCAATTACCCAACTTTAAAAACTCACACAAAGGTGGATATTGGAACCTTTAATAACCGTATGCAGTGGGCTGCTTCTATGATACATGAAGGGAATGTTGCAACTCAACCATATTCTTCACTTTTGATCTCACCTAGAAATCACAATTTGAATTTACTTGTACTAAAATCTACTGTAAAAGAAATCATAAAACCAATCCCAAAAAATGGCAATGTATGTGTAAAAAAACTAGCTACGGATCAAGGTGTAGTAGGGACTGAAACCACCAATGTGGAGCAGCTTCAACCAGCTTTTTTTGTCAGCTCCAAACATTCCAAATTCAGAACAACAAAATGTAAATATTCTACAATAAGCACTCATAATTTTTTTTGATATGATTGCATTTAGAAGTAGTGAAGAATATGGGAATAGTGATAATCCTACTATAGGAGAAGATGATATGAAAGGGGTCATCGATGTTGTGCCCACGGAGGATGGTGGGGGACCTTGGGTGCAGGTGAAGAATAGGGGAAGACTTCCTTGTGATTAGGGTGGTCGATCCTCTCAACACATTATGCATACACTGTCCCGAACAACATAACCTTGTTTTTGTTGGAATTTTGTTTCAGTATGCTCCTCCCTATACTCTCTTTTTACCATTACTATTTAAATAAAAGTTCTATTGCCTTTCTATTAAAAAATAATATCTTTTATAATTTAATTTTTTTTTTATTTTTTCTATAAATGATTATTTTATTTAAAAATTAAATATCTCATATTATCATAACTATTTTCTAAAAATGGTGTCCATGTTTAAATTTTTAACTTTAAAAAATGGTTGTTGTGAATTTTTGGGATTTTTCTGAAATACATGATTTTTTTCTATAAATTGAAATATGGTAATTGATGATATAAGCTTAATACATGATTTATTGAGTAATATAAGATGTAAGTATTTTATATGAAAACAATCTAGGAATATCCATCATTATTTTAATATATATAGTGATTATTCTCATACTATTCATCGTATTGAGCCAAAATAATAAACTAATGAATATGATAATGAGAAAAAACACCACTCTCCTCCACTATAAATATCACTCCCCACCAACTCTTCTCCTCACACCTAAAATCCTTGTATCATGTTTAATTTATACCCAATTAACTTTCCAATCCTATTCCTTATATCCAACACCTTCTAGTCTCACCAAAATATCAAAATCAAGGGGCTTAACATGGTTCTCAATGAGGAGAATTCTAGAGTTAAAATCATCATTCGTTTTCTTTTATTTCCTTTTAAATGTTTTTTCTTTTCTTATAATATCTTCACCTCCCCTCATCCAAGTTGAATTAAAATTCCATTATATTATATATATATAAATTTTATCTTGTTTAGGGAAATTTTCATCATCACACTTCTTATCCTCTATCATTTATTCTAAAAATGAGAACATCATCTGTAATGTTTTGATTTACACCCATCATGGACGATACACTTTCATTTTTTATTACTGACTTCATGGATGGTCATGAATCCATTATTATGGTTAAATAATATTTTAATACACTTAATATAACTTATTGAATGTTCTTTAATCCATATATAAACATTCTACTGAAATAAAATGTTATCGGTTTGTGGTGATCATAAAAATCAACAAAATATATTAAATCATTCTCATTAATTTTTTATCCAATGATTCATGCTCATATAAAAATAAAATTTATATATGTTGTCTCTTAAGATTTTTTAAACATATTAACTCCATTTAATTACAATTCTATAATTATTCTTCTATTACGCAAGAAATTAAATAATGAACCAACTATGGAAAAAATGAAATAAATAAACCCAAACAATGAAAATAAAAAAATATTATTAATAAATGTTTTGAAATATGTAATAAAAATATCATGTAAGTAATTATAAATATAAATATGGTAATTTTATAAATTAATAACTTATTTAAACAATTATAATGTATATTTAACATGTTTGAAGTAAGATTAACCTAAGGTAAACAAATTTTTAACCCAATTTCCATTCTTTAGGTTGACCTTCAAGTTCATTGATTATATGGTAGTAAGATTATTTATGAAATGAATTTTTTTTGTATTATTTTTATTTATATTTTATACACATATTCCATTTTTTATTATTTCTCACATAAAATATAAGATATTTGTAACATATTTTTCATTAAAATCCTCTTTTAAATATCTATTTTTATAAATTCAAATTGATTTTTTATTGATTCAAGTATTCATGTTTCAGGATTATAATATAGTTCTTTGTAATTATTTATGATGAAGTTTGGTACTTTTACCTCCCTCTAATTCATTGGGTATGTTTATTTTGGAGGTCGACCATATGGTTACTCCAAGTTTAATTGTGACGGTTACATTATAAGTTAGCTGTGAGGGTTACATCATAAAGCTGTCATGATGTTTACATTGTAAGGTATCTTTGAGGGTTACGAATAATTTTACATTTTTAAGGGTCACAATATGAAGTATTTGATTCCCCAAGTTAACTTTATTATATTATGATTGAAAAAATCTCTCATGGTGTCCTCTCAGTTTGTTTGAGTTGTGATTGTGTATGTTGACAAAGCAAGATGATTGCGAATGAGAATAGTTGTTTTTTCAAAATATTTCTTTTTAAGGTGGAGTTGTTTCCCTAAAATACCCAAATCATTGGGCCTCAAAATCAAGATTTTGATGATGTAAAAATAATTATTTCTTCCTAGAGTGAATGGTTTGAATAAATCTAAAGAAAAATGGAAAAGGATATGGACCGCATACCATAAATCATGGGTTGCGTACCATGTTTCGTGAATGGTACGCAGAGCACTAGGGATGTAATTCCAGAGTTGTTTGTGAATCCAAAAACAATTCAAGATAGTGCGGCGGTGTGGAATAAATATGACTCAATTTCAGAAGAGGATATTGACTGCATATGAGCATAGTCATTATATGGGTGGCATAGAAAACGGTTCATGGGTGTCTTTCGATTCGTAGTGGCAGAAGGATCGGTACCCGATGAAGGCAAGATTAATGATTTTGGAAAATATTGGATTAGATGATTTTGTGGAGATATTTTCTTATATAAGAATCCCTATTTAATCCATTTACAGTGGAGATCAATCATCATTATAGAACATATTTTTTATTATGGAATTCAACAATGTTTGAAGGAAGTTTTCGAGGGACATTCCTGGGAAGGTTAAAGAGGCTCGTGTAGACAAATTCACATGGAGGTTTTAAGTAGAATGATATATCATCTTAATAATCAGTATGTGGATATGGATTCTTTTGTGTGTGATAGGTTGAATTATGCAATCGGTACATGGAGGGAAATCTCTGGTACGTGGAAGCGAAGGTAGTCTACGAACAGGGAACAGTTCGCTTACAAAGGGTGATTTCCAGCGAAGGCTCACGAGATCGGTACTCGGTTGTGGTAAGAAATAACAAATTCAGAATAATGGTGGTTCATAGTAGAGGTATAAGTATGTGAAGGAGGTGGTCCACATAACAAATTAGATACTTATTATGTGGGAGAAGGAGTTGTGTTGTGGTTTTCCTAAGGAAGCATGTGATGTCTTCAATTCAGTTTGTGAAATTATTTTCTAGTAGCTAATAACACCCAGGAAGGTGGAGTTCATCTGCAGGTGAAATGGGGACATCAACATATAATCAACCAATAGTTTATGATGCATTAATTCATGTAAAAAAAGCTATCAACTTGTCCATAAATTGTGTTTTACATACACATCCCAAAACGTTGAGTGGATTCCTTTCCAAGAGTAGTGAACGAAGTAAGAGGATGATGGTGACCCATTCCCTCAGTAGTGACCCAAAGAAAGATAAATAAGTAGAGAACCATGGTAATTCAGTGAAATAACCCTAAAATTTGAAATTTTTTTGATCTTAGGAATATAAGATCTAGCATTAAAATTATACTCATTTTTGCGAGTGATCCATAGTGACTCGGTACCTGGGAACCGTACGCAAAGTGCTAGGAACAGTATACCGAAGCGATTCACGAAACCAAAAATATTTTGTAGTGAAGGATTGGTGTGGAATGTGAATGTATTGACGTTGGGAGTGGGTATTTACATCATATTAGAAAATTCAGTATGCGGGTGGTGTGGAAAATGGTTTTCAGTTGGCTTGTGGTTCAAAACGGCATAAGGATCGGTACGCGGTGACGGCTAGATAGATGTTTTTTGTAAATCATGGATTAACATAATTTATAGATATATTTTCCTTTATAATAATCACTAATTCCACCATTTAATATAGAGATCGAACATCACTATATAACATATTTTATCTCCAGAAAGTTGGAAATGTCTAAAGGATGTTCGCAAAGGATAATCTCACAAAGGCTGAAGTTGTTCGCACAGAGAAATTCCACTGAAGGATTAAACGGAAAATTTGTATCTACTTAAGACTCGGTATATATAGGCATATTATATGTTATGTAAGATAGTTAATTACTCATACTTTACATAAACAGAGAGCTCTGGTATGCAGAAGAAAAGGTAGTCCGTGAACAGAGAAAAAAGTTTATGGACAAAGGGTGATTCACAGTGAATGTTCGTGAGATCAGTACGTGGTGGAGGTATGTGATAGTGAAGGTGGGTAAAAGGTGGTTCAAAGTAGTGGAAGTAATATGTGGTGGTGGTGGTCTAAGTACCAAACCCGGTACTCAGTATGCAGGAGAATGAGGTGGTTCATGGTTTGTTAGGTAGCTCGAAAAAGATTCAATTTGGTTTGCAAAATTATTTTCATGTACCTAACAGTACAAAGAAGGTAGACTTAATCTACATGTGAAAAATGGACTTTGACAAAGAATATACCTATTTTTTTGCATGTATTAATCCATAAAAAATAATGGACCTACATGTCTATAAAATTTGTTTTCCCTACACATCCATAAACTGTGAGTGGACTCCTTTCCAAGAGCAGTGAGCGAATGAAAGGGAAGATGGTTACCCCTTCCACTGGAAGTGATCCAGAGAAAAAGGAATACAGTGTGAGCCTTGGGAGTGTAGTAATTAGACCCTAAAATTTTTAAATTTATTGATCATAGGCATATAAGATCTAGATCTAACATTGTACTCATTATTGGCAGTGAGAATTATTGAATTTGGTACATCAACACATCGTCGTTGTATGATCTTTGGACATATCCTAGTAAGGGTTAACAAAGTAGAAATCATTGTGTCCTGTGTATGATTTCATATATGATGAAATATTTATATGGGAGGAAGATATAATAGTGTTTTTCTAACAATGAAATTAGATCTAAAGTAAAAATTTCAATCTGTCATATCTTGATTCCCCCCCCCCCCAGGGTATTCGACCTAGTGGATCTAACATTTTTTTATCAAATAAAAAATTTTCAAGGTATTCGTTCTCTCTCAAGAAGAAGAAATGGAGTTGGTCAATCAAAAAGGAGTTTTGATCTATGATGTAAATAGTTTCCACTATGGAAGAGTCGGATTCATCACTACTTCTGATTAGTAGGGATGAATGTCTTCACAGTAAATATACATGACAAATATGCTGTCATTAATTGTGGTACTTTATCAGAATCTAAAACAAACTAATTGGATGATGATGCTAAAGGGGTAAATGATTTAGGGGGAGCCCTATAAAATTCAATTTATATGAACGTGATGTCCTGTAAAACATCACATGAAATATGGTAACTTTTTTTGAACATTTATAAGGGTGACACAAACTTCCGAGAAACAAAGCTACGGGTTCTATGGAACTAGTTATAGGATCTAAGAATGAATCCCAATAAGAATTTTGATGCATTCTTTGATAGGATAATTTTTTTTGGAAGACATGTGGGGTCTTGGATAATTCATTGAAGATATAGATATTGTGAAACTTATCTTGTTGAAACATTCACTACATTTTAATCTGAAGGTTTCTGTATTGGAAGAAAGAAACCTGAAACAGATAACACTATAAATCACACATATTACCCATGTAGAATGTGAAATGAGAAATGATGATAATGATTAATTAGAAGAGGGGAAGTATAATGAAATCACATTAAAGGCCATGAATAATATCTGTATTGAAGATAGTCCAAAGGGGGAGAATATGGATGATGTCATGTCATTTCTCTCCTAAAATATGCAATGGGGAAAATGGATGTTCATAGTTAGAACTGCATTTTCAAACATCCTATGTAGAAATATGGGGAACTTTGCATAAAATATTCCTAATATTGTTGATGATGAAAATGATAAAGTGATGAAATTCCCAAAAACAAGTATTGATCAAAAGTTAAAGGGAGGAGATGTACCTGGAAAAGGTTATTCAAAAAAATAATATTCTTTCAAAAGAGTATGAAAGATCAAAAAAATATGTTGTGGTTGATTTGGAGGACTACAAAGATTATAAAATAGTTTCTTTGGTGGTAGCTGTTATAAATTCATTAACAAAAAAGGAAAATGAAAATAAATAAGGATAAATTTAAGGAACAATTGATCTTTAGGATGAATTAGAAGCAACCCTTAACAAGGTAGATATTTTGTGATAAAAAACAAAAAAAAAATCTAAATTTTTTTTTGTGATGCCAAAATATTTATCCAACAAATTTTAGAATAGAAATCAAATATGAATTTAGAAATTGAAAAGATTAGGTATTTTATTCCTTATTACTTCTTAAAGGTGGTTGATTACTAATGAAAAATTGATGAACAGACAATAGAAATTGATAGTTTGACTAAAACTAGAATAGATCAAATCATTAGTATCGAACAAATATAAGTGTAAGTCATCAGTTTGCGACAAAAAATTGATGATTAGGAGAAAATTCTAACTCTCAGTTCGACATCAGGAAGGAAGATCATACAAGCAATAGATAGAATGTGTTTTGTGCATAATTTTCCATCTGAACAGAAGATACATTCAATTCTGAATGATAAGGCTAGTATGGGGCTTGATCTAAAACAAAAATTAGTTATTGATCAAGAGAAACTAAAATAACCGACTCCAATGTTGAATATCGACATGGGTATGAAGAAAAATTAGAAGAATTAGAGAACCCAAGGCCCAACTAATGGTGAATTTCAACACTAAAATGTATGTCTCATAAGATTCTATTATTGTGGTATGAAGGGACATTCTTAAAAGGTATGTTTCATAAAATAAAGATACCAAAGGGAATAATACCATCAAAGGTTGTTCTATAGAGCTCAAAATTCCATTTCAACATCTGATGGTATTTTTTTCAGGTGTAAAGGATTCAAACATATGGTGATATATTTTACATCAACAATGGAGAGGAATGTGATGAGGATGACCAGATTTGTTCATAAAAATCATCCAAATGTCTCATCAACAAAGATGGAAATTCAAAATTAATTTTAAACCATCCAAGTTGAAGCTAGTCCATCATATACCAAGAAATATCATTATTATCATTCCATGATGGGTATGAAGTCAAATTCATGGGTCAAGATGAAATGGTTCAAGCAAGAGGTGGTTGTAGAAATTTCATTTAATTCATCATATCACACTAGGATATAGATCATCGATAGTGGATGAACATCCCATATAGTAGTAAATAAATATCATGTGACTAGAATAAAATATGATAAAGATGGTAACTTAAGATTTGTTAACGATGAGGGGTGGAAAAATCATTGTTCAGAAAAATCCATGTTTGGAGAAATAGAGACGAGACAAGAAAATGTTTTGGTTGCTGAGGGGCTTAGTCACAAATTTATTAGTGTCAGTCAATTGTGTGACTTAGGGAATGCCATGAGTTTTAACAAAAAATTATGTATCATCAAGTAAAAGGATGGTGTTCTTGTGATTCAAGGAAAGCATAAGAATGGGAATCTCTACCTTGTGATTGGAGAATAAGATACCTATTTTCTATCAAAGGTTGAAGAAAACAAGTTATGGAATGAGCATCATGGCCAAAAAATCCAAGGTTCCTTGAATGATCTAGTGAGATATGATGCAGCTCAAAATCTCCCTAGATTATCAAGTGATCGTACTCTTATGTGGGGTTCCTGACAATAGTAGAAGTTCATTCGAATGAAATATATGAAAAAATGAGTAAAAGTCCACAAAATTTCTTGAGTTGGTGCATATTGATGTGTGTAGGCCAATTTCAATAAGGTCTATTGATGGGAATAGATATTATGCTCTATTCATTGATGAATATAGTATAAAGGCATGGACATAAATAATCACCCACAAATGTGAAGTGTTATGTCGCATTACATGATATCATAGGGAATGTGAAAATATTCTTGGTTAGTAAGTCAAGATGATTCCAATAGATAATAGAACAGAGTTAAAAAATAAACAAGAGGAGGATTTTCTCTAGAATCATTGGATAATGAAGGAAGATTGAACAATAAGAACTCCACAGTATAATTGAGTAGTTGAGAGGATAAATATGATTTTAAACAATATGGCCAGAAAAATCCTCATTGAGATGGACATTCTAGATAAATTACGGAAAGAAGAAGTGTTGATAGAAGTATACACATCAAATAGGGATTTACTTTGTCCACAAGAGGATAATACTTCATAATAGTTATGGTATATAATGATGACATCATTGAATTACATTTCAATATTTGTAAGTTAATATTTCATACTCAATAAGGGGAAACATAGGAAATTTTAATACCATGGAAATAAAGTGATATTACTGGGATACTCAATAAAAATTAAATCATATAAATGCTTCCATAATCGGGTTGGAAATATAGTTGAAATTCATGATGTGACTATAGTAGAGAATGAATAGAATATTTAGAAAATACATGATCAGACTCAGGAGGACAGTGATAAAGAGATTACCTGGTCCGAAGATGCTCCAGCTCCAGAGGAGGATTTATAAGAAGACTCATATGATGAGAACAAATTAGTGTCTTCCCAAATACTATAAATAAGATCTAAAATTGTTAGGAAGAACATAATTGGTGATCAGTCTGTACCATTATAGACAATAAGGATGAAGTCTTGGAATCAAGAATCATACTTATCACAAGTGGAACCTAAAAGATTTGATGAAGTAGCTGGAGATGAGAATTGGGTTCAAGCAATAAATTATCAGCTTGACCAAATTGAGAAGAATCAGATGTGGAATTTTTTTAGACCAGTAGACAAGAATTTACCTAGACAAAGTGGATCTTTCACAACAATTTTAATGAGATTAGTGTTTTCATTAAAAAAAAGAACAAATACTGGGAAAAGGGTACTCCCATATAGATGGTATAGATGTTGATGATAAATTTTCACCCATTTTAATGTTGGAGATAATGAGATTATTCTTTTCCATAACAGTAAAAATAATTTTTAAGGTTTTTTAAATGGATGTCTAGTCAGCATCTCTAAATGGAGTTCTAGAAAAATAAGTCTACATTTAGAAACCATATGGTTTTCTCTTTCATGAAAATGAAAATATATTTTTTCAGCTGAATAAGGCATTATATGGATTGAAACAAGCACCAAGAGGATGGTATTCAAGGCTCGATCAGTTTCTAAACAGTCTTTGTTTCCAATGTGGTGATGTTGATTACAATTTATATTTAGACAATGGAAATAGCCAAAGGATGATGGGGTTAGTTTATGTCGATGACATAATCTTCAGTGGATCAGATGAAGCACAATGAAGACCATTTTTGGAATTCATGAAATGTGAGTTTGAAATGTCTTTGATTGGTGAGCTTACATTTTTCCTTGTCTTACAGGTGCTGCAAGGAAGGAACAAAAGTATTATTTCTCAATGTAAATATGCCAAGGGGTTTTGGGAAGAATTAGATTGAATAATTAAAAAGAGATGGAGACTGTAGCTGCTACCTGAATGAAACTATCACGGGATGATGAAGGTAAGGAACTTAATACCACAATATATAGGCAAATCATTATAAGTTTTTTGTATTTGATAGGGACAAGTCATGATATTGTGTTTGCCACATGCCTAGAAGAAAGGTATCAAAAAATCCAAAGGAGATCTACATAATTATTGTAAAAATAATTATTGGATATATAAAGGGAACAATGGATTTTTGAATAATGTATAATAACAAATTTCAGCCAGTGTTTATGGGATATATAGATGCATATTGGTCTGGTTCATCAAAAGATATAAAATCAACATCAAGAGGTGCCTTTTGTCTTGTAGGGTTGTGTATTTCCGGGTTATGCAAGATAGAAGATTGTATTTCCTTAAGCAACACAGAATCTGAATACATTTCAGATACTAAATAATGAACAAAACTATTTTGTATGAAGTAATAACATTAAGATATGGGAATTGAAGTGAAATATTTGATCAGGATTCATTGTGATAATTTAAGTGTTATAAATCATAGAAAAAATCAAATCCATCAATCGTGGAAAAATAAAAATGAAATATAATATCATTTTATCTAGGATAAAGTGGATAAAAGGCCTTGTGAAGTTGGAGTATGTGCATATATAACAACAAGTTGTAGATATTCTTACAAAGGCCATACCCAAAGAAGTTTTTTAATGGAACCGTCTGGATCTAGGAGTCCAGTTGACTTCCCGCACATGGAAAAGTGTGAATGTGGGATCCCCCTCTCCCGGAAGAATGATGTGTCTTTCTCTAATGTGATGATATGTGTTCATTAAACTATCAAAGACAACCTTGATGTTCCCATCGGGCTTGTTTACAAAAGGGAAGAAAGTGTGACTATTACAAGGGAGAAAAGAAATAGGGATAAGGTTTTAAGTGGATCAGCAAGATTGGGGGAGTTGAAGCTGAGTTGAAGCTATTAGAGGAGATGTTATATAGGGGTAGTATTAAATCTAACAATTCTATAACTGAATAATCGATGAATAGATATCATGAAGGTTGAGGATCATGATGAAAGCAGTTCATTGGTATCAGTGTATCAATATGGTATTATAGTTAGTGAATAGAAATGAAGTTATTCATTGATGTCCTTTTCATTACACTATTTTTTCATTGAAATCATGGATCATGTGGGCTTAAGGTATGTGTTGATTAAATCCCTAATCTCTATCTTAATTTCATGAAGAAAATGGCGGTTGAGGCTAGAAAGATTATTAATAAGCTAACCAAATGTGTAGCATTGTTATGAGAATAGTTGTCAACAATCCCAGATGGGGATATTTTTAGGAAGAAATCCCTAAAGATGTCCTCTTGGTATGTTTTTGGTGTGATTGTGTTTTATTGCAAATATAGATGCTTGTGACTGAGAATAGTCGGTGTTTTCCAAAGGCAGGTTTTTATGGTGGCATTGTTTCCCAGTGTTTTCCAAATTTCTGGGCCACAAAACAAGATTTAATAGTTGGGAAGGAAAGGATATCATTATAGGATTGAATGGTATGAATAAATTTGAATGAAAATGGAAAAGGTTGTGAACCACGTAACATAATTCCTCAGCCGCATCCCATGTTTAGGGAACAGTACGCGAAGTGCTGGGAATGGTATACCGAAGCAGTTTGGGAAACAAAAAACCGTTCACGGAGGAGTGGCAGTGCAGTATATAGATCACATGACATCAGTATAGGCGGTCGACCACATAAGATAAAATGTAGTACGTGGGTGGCGTGGAAAATGGTCCGTGGGTGGCTTGCAGTTCGTGGCAGTAGAAGGATTGGTATGTGGTGCATGTTGGATTGATGATTTTTGAAAATTGTGGATTAGTAGATTTTGTGGATATCTTTTCCAATAAAAAATTAACTAATTCCACAATTTATTATGGAGATTGAACATCATTATATATCATATTATTCACTAGTAATTATACAATGCCCAAAGGTAGTTTGAAAGGGATAATCTCGTGAAGGCTAAATTGATTCACCAGGAGAAATCCCCCCTGAAGGATTTTAGAGGAAATATTTATCCTCTTATGATTGAAAAAGAATAGGAGGAATATTTGGTACAAGAGAGAGTGAATTCTTTAAGTAGTTCATTGAGGGAGAGCTTCAGTACGTGGAAGCGAAGGCATTCTGTGAATATTAAACAATTCGTGAATATAGGGTGATTCACAGAAATGGTTTGTGGGATCGGTATGTAGTGGAAGTACCTGATAGTGAAGGTAGAAGAATGGTGTTTTTTATTAGTAATAGTAGTATTTGGAGGAGGTGGTCGACATACCAAACCTGGTACTCAGCACGCGGGAGAAAGAGGTGGTTCACGGTTTGCTCAAGGAAGCTTGAAAAGGGTTCAATTCAGTTTGTGAAAGTATTTTCTGTTGCCTAATAGTACCAAGAAGGTGGACTTCATCTAAAGGTGAAAAAGGAACATCAACATAGCATCTACATATACATGAGGAGTCATTAATTCGTGTAAATTAGAAGACCAAGATGTCCATAAACTGTGTTTGACCTATACATCCAAAAACTGTGAGTGCATTTGTTTCCAAGAGAAGTGAGTGAAGTAAGAGGAAGACAGAGACCCCTTACACTAGTAGTGATCTAGATAAAGAGGCATAGGGAGTGAACAATGGTAATTCAGTCATTAGACCATAAACTTTGTAATGGAAGTGGGCCAGGGCATAGAAGATCTATCCTGAACATTGTACTCATTTTTGGCTGTGATCCTTCGTGAATTTGGTACATCAGCACATTATAATTGTATATTCCATAGACGTAGCCCAGTGAGGGTGCAGTAATTAAAAATCATTGTGTCTTGTGAATGATTTAATATATATTCATTTATTTCTACGAGAGGAGGAGGTAATTGAGTATTGTTTTACAATGAAAGAAGATCCAAAAGAAAAATGTTTTAATCTGTCATAGCCAGATTCACCCCTCTCTCAGGGTATTATATTAATCATGTCATAATTTTCTAAAACACTAAACTGAAAAGATAGTTTTGAATTTAAACTATTGGATCTAAAAGAAATTTACATGATCAGGTAATATTTATTATTTTTTCCATATACCAGGAACATTTTATTAATCTAAAAGAAGAGGTTTAAACAGAAATTTAAATAAGACCACACCATCATGATGTATGAGATCATACAACCTCCCCACCATATAATGGCTCATCCTCGAACCACACTTCAATGGATCACTAATATTCTGATGAAATGAGTTTGGACAACGAGACCGACACATTCGACTCCTTTTTCCAAGTATCCTCTTGGACATTACCATGATTCCATAAAAGTCCAACAAAATCCCCAATCATGCCCGCAATACTTTCTCACTATGATATACAATTCAAACTAGATGCTCCTAGAAGAAAACATTGGTCTCATGATAAATATCCTCAACATCAATTATGTGAGAGGGGTCCGGGTGATACTGTATAATCTATGAGACATAAAAAAATTTTCATACCACTATACCGTTATAGATGTTCCAATCGCTATGTCACTTGTTTGGTCCTCTCCAAAATCTCAAATGGCTCTATATACATGGGGTGTCAACATACCATTATTTCTAATACTATATCGATATATCCTTGGAAACATCATATGGACCACATGATCACCCACCATAAAATCAAGTGGTCGATAGAGATGATCCACATTTGACTTCTGTCTACTCTGAGTTGTTTTCATGCATTTCTGAATGAAATATATTTATTCTGACATCTCATTTACAAGACACAGTCCAAACAACAAATATTATATAGACTCTTACAAACAAAACACAGATCTACATCGTCTACAATAGAGGACCAAACATATATTTATCCAGATCATTTCTTTGTAACTGTTGCGGTAGGAAAACTCAATCAGTTCTAGATGATTTCCCATAACCCTCCAAAATCCATGGAAGAAGCTTTCCACATGAACTATAGAAACTAAATAGTATTATATGATTTCCAATTCACTTTCTAGTGTAATGTAATACTCAAAAATAAATGGGTACCAAGTTACCCCTATAATCCCTTCCATAAAAAATATTTAAATCATGGATCTTGATCTAAAACTATCATTTTCAGCGCCTCATGAAACTACACTATATCTTGAATATAAAACATTCCCAACCCATGCACTATAAAATTTTGTTAAATTATTACTAAATGAATGGCCTTAGTTAATTGGCCCATGAGCACCCAGATTTCATCATTCTTTAATGGAGACCCACAAAAAAATACATCATCATGTCATCCCATTTTCATTTTTGAATGGATAATTAATGAAATGGACCACTTTTCCACTAATACTGATCCTTTAACTACTAATAGGTAATTCATCATGACACAAAACCGACCAAACTATCTTCAGTACCACCCACCAATACCTCCTTCAAAGATCATGATACATTTTTTTCAAGATATGATGAACTGACCACCTCGAAGCATGAAATACCCATATCATCACTTCTTTTATACATGTATGCACAATAACATGGCAACAAACATAAAAATTACCAGCCTCACCAAAATTCCAACTAGAAAATAACTCCATACATTTAAGACTCTTTTTCAAATCCATATACCCTGGGTGCCCATTTTATTTCTCTTTAATCGAACTCAGAAGAACAAAATCAGTTTCAAAGGATGCATGGGTCAAGAACCCTTGGACATCATGCACCTCCAAATGTGTATTAGTGAACAACATCATCATTATATGACATGAATTAGATTCATGAACCATATGATTTTGAGTCATCCAACTCAAACCATATGTAACAGTATTTCCCTTTCTTGTCATGTAAATATTCTTAGAGTTGATGTACTGCATATAATCAACCCATCTTCACTGAAAATGATTCAACTCATTATAAGAGAAGATATATTTCAGTGTTTTATTATTGTGCACACTCTACACCATTCTACCAATAAGTAGTGTCTCGAGTACTACATGGATTACACCACTGATTCCAACAAGAGAACATGTGTGAGGTATTTTCTCTCATGAGGTCTCAACTGGCATGACCCAAATACTGCAACCTGATATTCTTGGTTCAATACTACCCCAAGACCAACTCTAGATGCATCAAAAAACAAATTATACTCATAGCATGGATTGGTAAAATAATGAATTGTGTAGTAGTGAACACTTATTTAATTCGTCGATGGTATTCTCACATACAATATACCAATGAAATTTGACACCCCTTTTGGTCATCCGAAAAATAAGTACATCTAAGCGGGAGAAGTATTTAATGGACCACCAATAAGAGCTCTTCAGTCCCAAAAAACATTATATGTTAGAAACATTCATGGGATGTTCTCAATGATAAAATTTCCCTCGCATTATTTGGGTCCACTAATAGACCTTCCTCAGAGAAAATATAACCTAATAGATGCACCCTAATGATCCCTAAAATTAATTTCTATAGATTAGTGTATAAACTATTCTCTCTGAGTGTATTCAAGATGGTTCAAGTTTTTTGGAATGATCTTCATAAGTTTTAAATTATAATACGATGACATCAAAAAAGGAAAATTTGAACTTACAAGGTATGGGTGAAAAATTGTGTTCAATAGGGCATTAAAATTCTTGGTGAACTGGTCAAATTGAATGGCATCATAAAAAACTCATACAATCTATACCTTGTTCTGAATGTTATCTGTGACATATCAAAAGTACTCACCCTTATCTGGTGATACATAGAACATAAATAATCTTTTAAAACCATGACTCGCCTCTATGTATGTCAAAATGACCATCAATCGTAGGTAATGAGTATCGATTCTTAACCATATTTTGATTCATCTTCTTATAGTGGACACAATGCTATAAGGATCCATTGAATTTATAGAAAAATTTCACTAGATATCCCTAAGGTGACATACTAGGATGAATAAACCCTTTATTTTACAATTCTTACAATTTAGCCTTATGTTCAAGGAGTTCTTCTCATTCCATTCAATTTATAGAAATAAAAATCTGTTCTTTACCTAGTAGAAATTATGTCATGAACCCAACATCTCTATCATGTGGAAGCTTTGATAAATCATTAGGAAATACATATTGAAACTGGTCCACCACAAGAGGGGAAAAAGGCGACTCCACTATCCCTTCATCAATCATGAAAAAATCCACATGGGTTGTCAGCTCACCCAACCATTGAAAAACTATCCTTGCTTGGCCTGCCCAAACATCCCATTTTCCACGAAGAAAATATGTGTATCCCTCAAGAGGCGTAAACGTGACTCTATGGTGATACAAATAAATATGGTCTTGGTACAACACTAGCTATTCCTCACCCAAAATAAGATCAAAACTCATCATGTCAAGCCTGAACATGTTCCACAGAAAGAGGCACCCACCATCCTTGAGAGCACACCCCTTACACTACCGGCTATTTTATTCTTTCATCTCTAATGGTATATCAATATACATAACCCCACACAAACATTCAGTGGTTATTCCCAATAGAACTACAATAACTGATGAAATAATATTATTTGAAGAACCAATGTTGAATAAATCACATGATAGTGAGGTTGAAAAAAGGATTTTAACTGAAATATTAGATAGTCCATCCTTTCCACCACCTAATGTGGACTAAACTATATTGGGTTGACCTACCCATATACCCTAGGCTCCATCCTGATCACATTGTGATGCATTACGCTTCTAGTAATAATTATTCCCCTATGGATTAAAATGTCATCAAAATCTACTAGTACAGATAGTAGATCTACAACTTCTTTCTATATATGAGTTATCAAACCCCCTTCCAATA
Organism: Viscum album; assembly: GCA_963277665.1. Classification (NCBI taxonomy): domain Eukaryota; kingdom Viridiplantae; phylum Streptophyta; class Magnoliopsida; order Santalales; family Viscaceae; genus Viscum; species Viscum album. The sequence goes on from OY728128.1 coordinate 1,135,162,129, forward strand.
CTTTTCACTATCCTTGGGCCTCCCTCATTACCCACCTGAAAAGGGTTCCTATAGAAACTCACCACATGACTTATTCTTCCTCATGCTCATCACTAAAATGGTGGTTATAGGCACTGACTACACTTGTCCCCTGGTTTATTGCACTGATAACAGAAAACCTGGTCTCTATTTTGGGTGGTCGGTTTTCTCTTTTGGTTACTATTTCTACCACCACATTAGTGTACACTCTGGAAACCAAATTACCATTTATTATAATTCATGCCATTAGGTCAGCCGACTGGAGATATATATCCACCATTAGATGCTTTCTGGATATTTCCCACTAAGATGAGGGATACATTTAGTACATAATTTATCCTGTTTAAATGGAAAATATTCATGTAATAATTAATCATGTGTCTAATTACATCATGAAAATGTATTTTATTAGCTACCTCATCACCTACAAACATTGGAACAAAACGTTACAAATTAGTGAATTGGACCAAATACTCCATCACTTAGATCAATTCCTGGTTCAACTTCATAAATTCCACAACCTTTCGTTGCCTCAAATTCTTAGGTTAGAAATTTTGCAGAAACTTTTCTTAAAAATATTTCTATACCATACCGCCAGCTAACTGGGATTTGATGACAACATCCAACCAGTTCTTCGCCTATCCTCATAGCATATAATCCACCATCTTTACACTCTTCTAAAGAGAAGTCTCTAAATGATCATGTATCATCTGGATTTAGTCTTTCTAGAACTCTAATTTATTGGTTCAACCCTCTCGAGTAAAAGATGGAGGGTATTGTAGCTAGAACTCCCTAGTCAGTTCAAACATACTTTGTGCCACCTACCCTAGGTCTCATTCTGTTATATATATAAAATGAATGAATTTATCATGAAATTTCACTTCCACTCAATTACCATATATCATTTGGTTCCTTTTATCCACCTCTGGTAGAGCTTTCTTAGTGATGTACTCTTGTTTCCCAGATAGAATATGCCATCATGGTGGAATCTTCCTATAATTCCATGCACAGATATCAGTATACATAACTAAATGCTTCCATAGTTTCAAAAAAATAAATAATTTAATAGGCCATAAGAAACCTAGTTTCATATACTATCCCAATGCACATCATCAAACATATAACACCACCCTCTACAATCCCCACTTTGGGTTATGTTTAACCTCGCGTAAATCAAATTAATTGGTTACAAGTCTATTTCTAGAGTAATTTTTACACCAATTAATCTTTCAAAAAAGTAAATTGTTCCTCATTGGCACATTTACTTTTTCACATCTCTTTTCAAAACAATTTTACTCATTCACACCTTTAATTAAAAACAATTCTTCATTCATTCCTTAAAATTTTTTTCTAAAATTTGCATCATTTTTATTAAGAATAACGTTGTTCGAATATTCAAGTATATAAAAGGAATATTAATGATTATTCCTCACACACCCATATTATGTGTGTCTATCATGATGTATGCCTCATAAATCCAAAGGTTCATTAAATGATTCATGAATGTATATCCTCTTTTCATTCCAGTCTTGAGAAAAGTATCATAAATCATTCACATCACAAAACATGTGCATCACCTAGTGGTAAAATATCGTTACGTTGTAACACTTCATATGAAGAACAAAAATTCCCACTCTAGATACATGGTTTTCACTCATACATGGTTTAGCTACTCCCATACATGTTCCCATTACCATGACCCAAACATTTTCAAGCATCTCTTCTGCCATCCCAAATTGTAAGCCTGCGAAAAGACTTGCTCTAATACAAAATTGAAATGTATTCAATGTAGATTCAACTAAACCTATCCTCCGAGTTGGGTCACCACATGACCTAAACTGTGCCTCCTTGTATTCCATATTTTTTCAACCAGCAAAAAAGGTTCAATAAGTCATGTAGGCAGATTATACCCTTTTTACTAGAATAATGCATGTTAGAAAACAAGATAAAGAGTGGAAACCATATTAAATAACCAATGAACATGCATAATCAAACATCTCCCAAAACAAGGTACAAACCACAACCAACAACATTTATGTCATGCCATGCTAATAGTTATAAAATGAATAAAATACAATTTAGAACCAATAATCCAAATCCCTAAAACTATCCCGACTAAAATTTTGGATCCTCTTAATTAGCATACCAAGCCAAACTTAATTCCCTAACATTGGGCCAATAACAACCCAATTCTTTTAAATGGAAATTTTATTCTTATAAATATTTCATAATCATATGAAATCACGTCATAATGAACTAATAAGTGCTATGTGACTTCTAAACATAATTTTGTCACTTTTTCGTTTTGAATTTTGAAATTATGATGTACTGGGTTGCAATCAGTAAGTTATTTGGAGACCAAGAAGGAAAACATAATTTTTTGTGAATAGTAACCCACCCTTATGAATAGTAAAAAATCCTTATGAACATTTATATTCCCATATAAATAGTAACCTTACCCATCATAGAATAAAAATAATATTCAAGTGAATGGATGATGTACCTATATTTTAGAATAAGTAAATGAATGTTTTAAAACCGGTTTTTTAATAATAAATTAACATTTTAATTTAATAATATGTTAATATTTTTTAGGATTTTATTTTTGGATTATACACAATAAAAAATTGTTAGGGTGAATTTTTTGTATTTTTATAAAATACATGATGTTTTTATGAATAGTAAAATATGATAATTTATGATAAATGATAAATACCTGAATTATGTTGTCATAAGATTATGTATGGATGATGTAAGGCCATTATCTCGAAACAAAATGCACACATTACTGTTTTTGTCATTTAATCATCATAATTTCTTTTCTTGAGGGAAATTAATAAACTAATGACTAAAAAATTATGAAAACCCTCTACTCCTCCATTATAATCCCCCCCTCACTCCCTCTTCTCTTCACTACTATCAATCCCTGTGCCTTGCCAATATTCTTCAAAAATATCTTACCAATATCCATTACCACTTCCAATATACCTTGGAGACTTCAAAATACCAAATACTCACCTCTTAAGAGGCTCTCAAAAGAGTTAAACTCAAGAGGTAAATTTCTCATTCCAATTCTTTTATTTATTTTATGTTTTTTTCTTTTCTTGTTTCCTTCCTTACATCCCTTCACCCAAATGGTATGATAAATATAGTAAAATAAATTCAATGTAATTCTATTATAATAATCTGATAATTAATTATTCTCACTCCTATCCCCATATTTTATATGAATGAAATGAAAACACTGTTTGAGATGTGTAAATTTAGCACATTCAAGGACAACAATTTATCAATTTCTGTTATCATTTTTAATTTTTGTCATGAAAACATTTTTGTTATGTTTGAACCAGATTATTATATATGTAATATACCCTATTTAATATATGTAATCCTTTTGTACCAATTTTATTAGGTTATAAAGCAAAACATGTTCATTGTAATCAAACCCACCGATTAACCAAAACAGATTTCACTAAGGTTTTATATAATATTTCATCTTCACTCCAAATAACCAAATGAAATTTTATAACCATTTAATCTTCATTATTTTCACTAATTATGTAAAAAATTAAATTATTTAAAACCAATTTCATCTTACATGTTTATCCGAACATGAATATAAGTGAACCGGTCATTAAAACCAAGTAAGAAAACGTACCCGAACAATGAAATTAAACCTCATAAAAAAAAATAAAAAAAAATTAACATAAAATTAATATAATAATTATTCTACATATATAAATGGTTCCTTATTTATTTATTAATAAAACTAGTTTTATTATTCATGTCATTATGTTCAAGAAAATATCACCATCGCATTTAAGGTAAGGGATCATCTCCATTTCACCGTTATTAAAGAATGTCCTTTATGCAATTCCATTTTATGTGTAATCCCTAATGATGGGGTATGATCACACACCTCCCACATAATTTCATCATGTTCTATAAAATATTATAAATTACATTTCTTTCTCATTAATCTCTCATAAGTAAACCATATACCATGCCGATAATCTGTAAGAAATTATACCCAAGTAGTATTAATTCGTTCAGGTTGTTCTATCTTTATATTCACCCAAATGAAGTTTCCTATTCTAGATATGTAAAACATATAAATTCTATTTATATTATCCAAAGTAATGTATTAATTTCCATCTCTCATTATCTTTTGGAGATATTCATATTTTTAAGTAATTCTTTCCTCAATACTACCCTATAAGTAAACCTATTTTGAGGGAACTTCCCGAATTCATACCTAATTTCAACTGCATTGTATCTTATTTTTTAAGCTGTAATTTTCTATATAAAATAAGTTTTTTTTATTTTGAAAATATACCTTGTTAAATTCTTTTGGTATGTCAAATATTTTTTTTCTATTTTAAATGATCTATAGTATTTTTCCTAAATCCGCAAAAAAAAATTAATGCTATGATTTCTCAAATACATTTTCTACATGTTAAAACATATAAATGACATAATTTTCGGTTGTATATGTCTATTATACCTTATTAATTTCTATTTATGTTCTAATTCCTTTCTTCCATGGACAATTTCATGATATGCCCATTGGTTATTATTTATGTCAAGATTATGGTACCCAATTATTTCCATGGGTAAACCTTATATTTTTCTATGATTGATTATGTTTGATTATATATGTGGAAAAAATAATCCCTAAATTTAAGATGGGTGCTCCAAGATAGTTCTCCAATGCATTGGGTAAAGTTAAGTCTCATGAGATGCTATGTGAAACAGGATGTGACGTAATCCATAACTCGTACTACAATGGGAAATGGGATTGGTGGATATCCTTAACCTATACTACTATGTGAAATGGGATTGAAGGTTATCCTTGAATCATAATAAATTCATTTTTTCTGTTTCTTTCACATTTATATGATTCCATGTTTATATGATCCCATGTTTATATGTTATGATTCCATATATATCGTGGTTTTGATATCATTATTCCATGACTCCTAACTCATGTAATTATGCTATTTTCTTATAGTCATTCCCTTACTAGAATTTTTATCTCATCCCTTTGTACATGTGTTCCCCAAGGTACCCTATGAAAACGTAAGGGCTCAAAGGATGTTAGGATATCTTTATAGATATTAAATATAGAAGTGTTTTTTAGCCCCATGTTTTCTGCATTATCTATATAGTCATCAAATATGTTAGACTTCAGGATCCTTGGCATGTAATCTGACATATAGTTTTTATTAAAATCATATAATGTTATATTTAAAATTCTAAGGTCACTATAGGATGGTCTAATTATTTGTAGAGATTATCAATAGAGAACCTTAGTGATAACCTTAAGAATGAGACAATGTATAAGATAAGAAATCCTATGTTTTGTTAAGAATAGAATAATTGGGTTTTCCAAAAAATATGTCCCTATCTAGATACAAATAGGTAGAGGTAGCTCTGGCATAGATGTATCTTCGAGTGAAAACTACGACAATCAGTTTTTTTCTTGACTCAGGGTATCCTGGTACACAATAGTGGGCCTTTCTACACTTTTGGTATTGACACTCTCGGGGGATATTCTTGGGTAAATTCCTGAGCTTCGTACTAACCATTATTAAGGAAATATAAAACCACATAAGAATATATTATAATAAATAGATTAAGGATAAACAAGACTTAATCCTATGGAATCAAAAGTTAGGATATACTTCTCCTCTTAATTTTTGTCTTTTTATGTTCAAATGTTATCTTTTTATGTTCAATAACTATGTATTAAGGCCCTCTAATTGTACATTATTTTTCATAGTTAATGGAGAGAAATACAATAACATGTTCCAATAACCAAAGTGATAAGAAATGTGATTATTTCACTAATGAGAAGCCTAATATGACATGATTGGGTGCTCAAAACCTCATAAAAATTCTTACTTAGTAAGATCAAGTTATAAATAATAACATGAATCAGGTAGAACACCATAATACTATAAGGAGATAGAAAGTTGTCATAGAATAATTCATGCAGTAAATGCCTACCATGTCTAGCATATCTTTTTATCCCCTCCTTGTGGAATATAATATTAACTCCCTTGAAAAGATATTCTCTACCCTCCAGTGCTAGGAAGAAGAGCATATGGTACTATAGGTCTATCGTTTTGATGGGGAAGCAAATCAGTGGTAGAAACTGTTCAATAATATAATGTCCCAAGAGTACATTTATTCTATTTATTGGGATGAATTGAATAGGATGTTTTACAATAAATATATTCGTTGAACCCTCAATGTCAATATAGAAAGAGAGTTCCTCGGACTCAAGCATAAGAAACATGAGTCCATTGGGGTGTATGAAGAAAACATTACAAGGCAATCAAGGTATTCCTATGGCATTGTTAGAAACATGAATGCACAGTGGATCTCTTCTTTAGAAGTTTAAAGGGGAGTATATGAAAATAATTAGTGATTATAGACATCAACAGTTATGGGGAGATTGTCTGTTGTGCCGTCAAGGTTGATTTTGAACATGGAGACTCTAAGTTTTCCTATGGGCCCAATGATAGGAAAGAAAAATAGAGTATAAAATGGGTGGTTCAATAAAAAATCCCACGATAAAATGAAGCCTTACTTTTACCCTTGTAAAAGTTGAGGGAATAAGCATCTTGGGAACTATATGAAGGGAAGCAATAATTGCTTCAAATGTCGAATGATTGGTCATCAAGATAAAAAACTAATAAAGGGATATGAAGAATATCGCTAATGTGGACGAAGAAAAGAATGTTCATATCAATGCTCAGCCAGTGGGGAAGTGTTACAACTGCAAGGAGCATAAGAATTATAAAAAAAACATCATAATCCAATGGTTGTCAGTGGAAACCATCAACAACCTATAAGGAAACAAGGAATGGATTATGTTATCATTACAATTGAGGTGGATCTGGACAAAAATGTATTTGAAGGTATGCTATTTATTCATTCAAGAATAGTGAACGTACTATTTGATTCTAGTTCTAAGCATTCTTTAATATCATTCAAGTTTAGTTGAACTATTCAACCACCACCTCAACATTTGGAGAAAAAGTTATCTATGAGAATATAAAACGGGGAAATAATTTCATCCATTGTTTATAACTAATACCTTGTTAACATTTGTTTGCTGAACCTCCCAACCAATCTTTTCTTACATCCTTTAGTGGAGTACTAGGTAATATTGGGCATTGATTTTCTATCTTTATACAAGGCCAACATCAACTATCATGAAAGGTAGATCACTCTTCACATTTCAAAAAATCCTTCTGTTATTTACATGTGTAAGGAGGAATATGAATCTAATTTGGAATCATCATCTAATGTGTGGATATTTATTCCTTATGAGCAAGAATATCTATGCCAAATGATTGAAACAAAAGAGAGAGTCATGATTGAAGACAAGTATATCATGAAGGATTACACTAGACTATTTTTTGAAGACTTGTATGGTTTTCCTCCTGATTTTGAGGTATATATATTAATTGAACTTATTCCTGGATATCTAACTATATCAAAAAAAAACCTTATAGAATGGCCCTCATAGACCTAGAAGAGATGACGAATCATTTACCGCAGAATCTAGAGAAGTGTTTTATACTCCCTAGTTCTTTACCAAGGGGTGTCCAAGTCATTTTTTCTCAACACAAAGGATGGATCAATGATCCTCTACATTTATTATCATGAAATAAAAAAAATAATGATAAAAAATAAGTATCCCCTACCATAGAGAGATGAATTGTTTGATCAGCTTCGTGGGGATAGTTATTTTTCTATGGAGGTCCTTGGATTGGGATATCACCAATTATATCTGTGAAAGGAAGATATTCCCATGACTGCCTTTCGAACTAGTTATAGACACTATGAGTTTATAGTGATGCCCTTCAGACTCAAAAATTCCCCATAAATTTTCATGGATTTAATTAATAGGTTCTTTAAAGAATAACTCAAAAATTATGTGGTAGTCTTTATTAATGATATTTGGATACACATCAAGAGAAAAAGTAACATGAGGAGCATTTTAATACTATATTAATGACTTGGAAAAGGGAGAAGTAGTATGAAAAGTATAGTAAATGTGATTTATGGAGGGAGGAGTATCTTTCTTAGAGAATGTTATCACGAAAAAAGGGATATTTGTGGACCCATCTGAGACAATGGAAATTTAAGAGTGGCCCAGGATAATAACTATAATAGATATCCACATCCTTTTGGGTCTATCTGGGTATTATTGATGATTTTTGAAGAACTTTTCAGGATTTTTGAACCTATTGACCATGATTAAAAAGAAGGGAGTAAAGTTCTTATGTACTCAGGAATGTGAATATTGATTCAAGGAGTTGAAAAATATTCTTATCAGTGTGCCAGTACTCACACTTCCATCCAGTAGAGAACTAATTGTGGTGTACAGTAATGTGTCAAAGAAGGGATTGGGCTACCTACTGATGAAAAATTATTGAGTGATAGCCTACACCTCAAGGTAGCTAAAAATCCATGAGAAAGTCAATTCCACGCATGATTTGAAGATGGCGTCTGTGATCTTTGTGCCGAAAATATGGAAATATTATCTATATGGGGAGAAGTGTGAGATATATACCGATCACAATAGTCTAAAATATATTTTCACACAAAAAGATATTAATATATGCCAACAAATATGGATAGATATTATCAATGATTATGACTAATCAATCAATTACCATATAGGTAAGGAAAATAAGGTGGAAGATGCTTTAGGTAGAAAGGATCCTGCATCTCTATCAATGATGATAATTGAAAAGAATTTGATCCTCTTAGAATTGTTGAGGATGGAAATGGGAATCATTAATGGAGTACCATCATCCATACTTTATCAAATGATTGTTCAACCATCACTCATGGTGAAAATTAATGATTCTCAAACAAAATATGTGAAAATTTTGAAAAGGGTGGAATCTATCAGAAATAGGAAATCCTCAGAGAGCATAGTTGACAATAATGGAGTTGTATGATTTGGGACAACATTATGTGTACCATATGATCTAGATATAAGGAATGAGATTCTGAATGATTCACACTGTTAATCCTTATCTATGCACCTAGGGAGCACAATTATGTATTGAGATCACTGGGAAATGTTTTGGTGGGAAAATAGGAAAATGGATAATTCTGAATATACATCAATGTTCTGTGTATGTTAGAAAGTGATGGATCAAAGGAAAAAGTCCAAGGGGATGATACAACCACTACACATAACAACATGGAAGTGGGAGAACATTACCATTTACTTTGTCACTATACATCCATGAACATCCAAAGTAAACAATTCTATATAGGTTATTAAGGATCGTCTTATAAAGACAGCTGACTTTGTCTAGATTCGTGAGGACTTCTCATTGGATCAACTTGGATGAATATTTATCAAATAAGTGGTATGGCTGCATGTACTAGAATTATCTATTGTCTCCTATAATGATCTTAGATTCACCTCAATGTTCAGTAAAAGTATCTAACATGCTATAAGAATTGAAACGAACATCAGCATGACCTATCTTCCTCAAAATGATGGCCAATTTGAGAAAACTATTCAGACACTGTAAGATATTTTGATAAAATGTTATATGGATTTCAAATTAGGATGGGAAAAATATCTTCCACTGGTTGAATTCTTCTACAACAATAGTTTCAACTCGAGCATCAAAATGGCACCATACGAAGCCCTTTTTGGGAAATGGTTAAAAACACTGACATGTTGTGATAAAGTCGGTGAGCGTAAGATTCATGGACCTAAAATGGTTGATAAAAAGGTGGATAAGGTTAAAACCCTTCAGTTTAAAATCATGGAATCTCAAAGAAGATAGAATAGTTATGCAGATCATCATTGATAAGACATTGAGTATAATGTTGGAGACAAGGTATTTATACGCATATCTCTATGGAAGAAGGTCATGAGGTTTAAGATGAAAGGAAAGCTAAGTCCTAGGTATATCGCCCTAGTCAAAATTCATGATCGTGTTGGGGTTGTGGCCTATCGACTACCACTTCCACATACTATATCCCATGTAAATGATATCTTTCATGTATCCCTTTTAAAGAAATACATTCCAGACTTTTCACTTGTACTTTCTTTAGATGTGGTACAGATGGGAGATGATCATTCCTATGAGGAGGAGCCAATGAAGATCATGGATCATGTTGATAATGTTATACATAACAAGAATACTTAGGTGGTAAATGTACTATGGCAGAATAATATGTGTGAAGATTCAACATTGGAACTAAAGGAGGCATTGAAGGAAAAGTACCTACACCTATTTTTGTCATAGATTATAACGTGAAATTTCGAGGGTGAAATTTCTCAAGGGGGAAAGAATATAACGGCCAAAGGTTTTTAAATGAAAATTTCCTTCTTATAAATATGTCATAATCACATTAATTTACATCATAATGAACTAATAAGTTATACGTGACCTCTAAAAATAAGCTTCTCACTACTTTATTTTGAATTTCAAAATCTGACATACACGGTTGCAATCAGTATGTTATTTGCAGAACAATAATGAAAACCTAATTTTTGGTGAATAGTAACATTACCTTATGAAATAGTGATATAACATAATGAATAGTAACCATTCTTATGATAGTATAAAAATAATATTCAAGTAAATGTATGATGTACCTATATTTTAGAAATAGTAAATGAATTTTTTAAAACTGGTTTTTTAATAAAAATAATTTGAATTTTAATTAAATATTAACTTTCTAATATTTGGAAAAATATTTTTGAAAAATGGATTTCATTTTTGGATTCTAAAAATTGAAAAATGGTTAGGGAGAATTTTTGGTATATTTTTAAAATACTTGAATTTTTTATGAATGGTAATTTATGATAATTTGCGATTAATGATAAATACATGAATTATGATGTCATCAACTTATTTATGGATAATATAAGGGCATTTTATCGAACTCACATGCATAAATTACTGCTTTTGGTCATGTAAATATCACTATTTCATGTCTTGAAAGAAATTAACAAACTATTGATTAAAAAAATATGAAAACCCTCCACTCCTCCACTATACCCCCCCACCCTCAATCCCTCTTCTCTTCACTACTCTAAAGCCTTGTGTCTTGCCAGTATTCTACAGAAATATCCTCCCAATATCCTTCCCCAAGTTGAAAATCCCATATTATCTTAAAAATACCAAAGCCTCACCTCTTAATTGGCTCTCAAATGAGTTAAACTCAAGAAGTAAATTCCTCTTTCCAATTCATCTTTTTCATTTAAGTTCATTTTTTCTTATTTCTTTCCTCACCTCCCTTAAACCAAATTGTATAGTAATTTTAGTAACATAAATGTACTATAATTCTATTTTTCTACTGGGATAATTCATTATCATACCCCCTTTCCCAATATTTTATTTGAATGAAATGAAAACAACGTTTGAGATATGTTAATTTAGCACATTCAAGTACAATGGTTTATCAATTTCTATTATCATCGTTAATTTTGGTCATAAAACCATTTGTGTTATCATTGAAACAAATTATTATATATGTAATATATTCTAGTTAAGTATTTGTAATACTTTTGTACAAATGGCCTTATGTAAGAAAGAAAAACACAATCATTGTAATTAAACCCACGAATTAACCAAAATAGTTATCACTAAGGTTTTATATAATAATTCCTCTTCACTGCCAATAACCAAAAGAATTTTTATAACCATGTAATCTCCTGGAATTTCACTAATGGCGTACAACTTCAATTATAGACAAAAACTTTCATCTTACATGTTTATCTAAACATGAATATAAGTGAACCGATCATTAAAACGATGAATGAAAACGGACCCGAACAATGAAATTGAACCTCATAACCAATAAAAATCATTATAAATGAACATATAATGACCATACTAAAATTTATACGTATAGAAGAGGATTTGGATTCATTATTTGATAAAAATAATTTTATTATTCAGGTTAAAAAGTTCAAGAAATGATCACCACCAGATTTAATGTATGAGATCTACTAAATTTCTCCTTTATTCAAGAATGTCTATTATGTTGTGCTATTTAATGAGTAATACCTAATGATGGGGTATGATCACACTCCTCACCCATATTATTCTAATGTTTTATAAAATATGATAAATCTATTTATCTCTTATTAATCCCTCTTAAGTACACCTGATTCCATGAAGATAATCTATATGGAATTCTACCTGAACCGCCTTTACTCCTTCGAGTTGCTATGTAATTATTTTTACCCAAATGAAGTTATCTATTATTTTTATGTACAAATTATAAATTATATTTATATTCTACAAAATCATGTTTCATTGGTCCATCCCACATTCATTTTTAGGGATATAAAAGTTTTTAAGTGATTCCCTCTTCAATACTACCCGATAAGAAAACCTATTTTGGGGGAACTTCTTGAATTATTACCTAATTCCAAGTGCACTCTATCTTCAGTTTCAAGCTACCATTTTATTTGTAAAATATTCCTTTTATTATGAAATCCTTTTTGGTTTACTTCTATATTTATGTAAAATATTGTTCTCTTTTATATTTTAAAAGCTCTATAGTTTTTTTTCTTAAAACCAGATAAAAATGTTTTAATGCTAAAATTTCTCAAATACATTTCCTACATGTTGTCACTTCTATTTGAAATAACATTCAATGATATATGTCTTTTTTACATTATGAAATTCCATGTATGTTCTAATTCTTCTCTTTCATGGACACATTCATGATATTCCCATCGGTTATGCATTATGTCAAGATTGTGGTACCCAATTCCTTTCGTGGGTGACCCTTATGTTTACGTAAGATTGATTATGAATGATTATTTAGGTGGAAAAAATATCCATCTAATGTATGATTGGTTCACCCAGATAAAACTAAAATGCATTGGGTGTAGTTAAGTATCATGAGATGCTTTTTGAAATGGGATTGGATTTTATCCTTGACCCATACTACTATGGGAAATAAGAATTGGTGATTATCCTTTAATCTTGATAAAGACATGTTTTATGTTTCTTACAAATTTATATGATTCCATGATTATATTAACCCATGTTTATATATTAGGATTCCACATGTACCATGATTTTGATATGAATATGTCATGCCTCCTCACTCATGTGCTTAAGCTTTATTCTTATGTACATTCCCTTACTAGGGTTTTTAAATCATCCCTTTGTTCATCTGTTCCCCTAAGTAACCTATGCAGATGTAAGTGCTCAAAATAATTTAGAATATATTTATAGATATTAAATAAAGACGTTTTTTTATCCCCATGTTTTATGTTTTATGTACGTAGTCATCAAAGATGAAAGAATTAATGTCCTTAGCTTTTACATTGATGTATAATTATGCTTAAAATCATGAAATTTTTTATTTAAAAGGCTCAGATCGATATAGGGACTTTTCCATTATCCTAATCAGATACCATGAAATAAACTCAGGTACCCAATGGAATCCTGATAACAGTTTTAGTAAAATTCAGTAGGAAACAACCAATGGTGTCTACAAAATATCAAATCAAAAAAATAGTGCATGAATATGAAATAATGACAATGTGAGAAAAAAAACAAGTTGGTTCCATTGGTTATTAATATACACTATAACCATATCAAATCTCAATTTGATTTTTAAATTTTTAACCATCCCTATTATTAATTTTTTTCACAACATATTCTCATTAGGTTTATTATTTACATAATTAACACTATAGCCTAAGATGGACCATTTCTATATGTAAGGGTATAACTCAAGATCCCTATCACACTATCATCATCTTGTTATATATTTATTCAGCATGAATGTTAATTGAAAAAAAGTGACTGGGAAACAAAATACTATTGAGGGTGAAAATAATAAATCCCAAGCTAATCCCATATGATCAAGTTGACCCCCTCCTATTTCATGAGCATCAACCCAACTCCCTATCATGTGCATTCTTGGGTGGGGTTTAGAGCCTCAGTCCAACCCGACCCTTGAGAGGAGCCTCAAACCATTTTCCCACACCAGCAGTCCATGTGCATAAGACGATTCATCAATTTACCACATATATATAATATATAAAACCATATGAATTCAATATAAATAACATTTACAATTCACATTAAATTTAACATGTCAAGCAGCAGCAATCCATAAAACCTTTTTCCAAATTTAACATTTACATAGCATAACCCCTTAAATTTATTTACCATTTTAATATGTCAACCAGTTTAGCATAAATAACAGTTCTCATGTGTTACCCCAATTATAATTCGCATTAATTCCCTTGTGTTAACCCATATATCCAATTTATCAATTCATATTCATTAACCCACTTACACATTCCCATTGCCATTTCATAAGCCCATCGACACATTCATATTGAACCATTTAACCCATTTCATCACATTCAAAACAATCCCTTAGACCCTTTCTATAACTAAAAACAATCATAATTGGTTCCATTTATGGTTTAAGATAAAATTAACATGTTTACAAGGTAACTTCCTAATCTAAAATAAATAAAATGCCTAACAATACAAATTATTATGTCAAATAAATTATAGATCACACCATGGGTGGCCCATGTTCAGTTTCATACACCTCAATGCACCCCACAGGGATTTTGAGTGATCAAATTCAACATTTCAGAAACAATTTTACCCAATATTTCCAAATCCAACAATTTCACAACAAAAGTAAAGATAAAACATAACTACACATGCACGAATTTATAACAAAAATATGGGCTATAAGATACAGACCACTTACCTCAAATATATTGAAAAATAAAAAATTAATCCTTACATTTGATCGGGATTAAAAAACCCTTTAAATACCAATCCTAAATTCCACCATAAAAAAGTGGGTTTTAGGGATTTGGAATAAGATAGTCGAAACATGGAGCCCTACTCCGAAAAGGGGATCAATGGGAAGCATCAGACTTACCCACAGCATAGAATTGAAACCAAAAAAAATCTAGATGGACAAGAATCTATGTAGATTCATTAATTTTAGGGTTAGGTCATCCATGTTTGTTACTATAGTTGTAATGATAACGAATTAGGGAACAATCAGGTGAGGGACATAATATCCAGATGGGGAAACTTATAAATGATCACTTTTTAATGGGGATCTAGGATTGGCTGTACAGTTTTTCAAACTATGAAGAAACCATGAGCTTGCTAATATCGAATGGGGGATAAGGTCACATGTTTACCTAGAATATCCATAGGGTTTTATAACTATGCTCCAACCATGATGAATTTCTCTATCTAGGGACACACGGTTTTCCTAGGGGGTACATGGTTTGATAAACTATGTGCTCACAGTTATCCTTTCAAAGGTTGACCCAGTTTACCTTTCATTCATGTCTCATGACCTTGAAACACCAAAAAACCTCTTCACACACCCCAATATCTTTTCTTAACTCCAAAATATTATGTTAAATCTGAAATTTAAACAAGGAAAGGCCTTCACGAAGTTCAGGATCTTATATTCATAACCTGAAAAGATACACATAATCCTTTTCATGTAGAATTAAAAGGTATAAAATGTTTCATTATATAGAAAATATATATAAGATTGTTGATTACCATCACAAGGATACATATAAATCCCCATTTATTGGTTAAATAACAATAACACCTCACTACCCAGTACTAATGATATAGTGGGTTCCATTCCATTATCTCTGGTCTTTCTGTTTAGTATGAAGCTCCAATACTATGTTTTACACACCTGACGAAGACACAATATTCTCAAGTACATATTCCACCTATATACCAGTTAATCTATAAAATATTCAATTAATGAGGTAGTAATTTATTAACAAATTACCTTTCATGGGATATAGAATACTAAATTCATTGTTGATGGACTATACAACCATACTTATATTATTAGATCCAATAGATTAATCAACATGTGCTGAGCAATAAACCCATGCATTATTTGGTGACATTCTAATATATCAATAATCCTGAGCCAAGAATGTAATGTGGTACATCTATTCGGGTTGGTATAATATAATAATCTTTTAATGATGAGATAATTATGTAAATATTGTATTGGTGATGAGATAATGGATCATTTTCATGGTGATGACCATGTAAACCCATATCTCAATATTGATGATATGGGGACACATACACATAGTTTTCACCTCCCCATATGGAATTATATTCCATTGAACTATTATATATATATATATATATATATTTATAATTATATATATATAATTTAGGGCAATGGAATAAAAAAATTTCGTTATTAAATGAGTATAAGATTTCATATACTCTAAAACATGTAGATTTATAATAATTATGACATCTGTTATGTTTGAAAATTAGTAAAACCATTTAATATTGAATTTTTACCCCCATTGAGTTATAAAGATATGTAAAAATAGATTATATTTTTAAGAATACGAATTTTATGAACATATTCATATTTATAAGAGTGTACATGACTTGAGATAAGCTCCTTAGGCTACAGATTTGACCTCCCGTCATTATCATTTCAATAAGATTTTGATATTTAAATAAAAAACAATATCATATAATGAAATTTAAATAAACATTTCTATTAATATTTAGATTTTAAAAAATTGAATATAGAGATAAATTAATTCTCCTTATAAAACCCAAAAAAATATTGTAGTTTTGAGGAAGAAATTTTCTTTCATGGGGATGGGAAGAACTAAAATATCATAGTAGGACACATATAAATTATTATATAGTAATGTTTTTATATTACCTATATACATTAACAATTGAAACTATCTTTACCCATATTTACTCAATACACATTATGAGGAATTTTTTTTGTAGGAATCCCATCTTCATGTGTATAATTTTTTTTGAATGTTCATGTTATATAAAATTTATTTATACATATTTGTAATTTATTTATAATTTATATTATATGAATAAATTTCTTTGATATATACCTGATTGATTGTGTTTCCATTGTTAAAATATTAATGATAATATAATCACAATCAATATTTGAGCAGATATTAATGGAATTTAAAAATAAATAATAAATCATAATTATTTTTAACAATTATATTGAATACGTTCAAGGAGAAAGTGTGGGATGACCATTAATTCATTGAAATAATATAGTATATTGTAAAAATTTCCAGGATGTAGATAAAATTTATATTGACGTGATAATTCAATATTAATAAGGATTTAATATCTGAAAATTATTAAAACATCTGAGAATTGAGAAAATTCGTCTAGTTGAAAGAAACGGTTTTCAAAAATAGAAAATTTTAATTAATTACCAATATAAAAGATAACATTCATTAGTTTTAAAAAAGGTTTTAATAAAAAAATTCAACATATTGATTGGATCACAACTATTGAAAATGATATAGATTAAATTTATAATAATAGAACATAGGAATTAGTATTATGTCCCAAATACAATAATATGATTGAGATAATGTGGGTTTTTTGAAATTATCTCCTTAATAATGGAGATGTATCATGTAATAGTTATCCTTTATTATGCATTGGAAAAATTTAAATTGATATTATAGACAATGGAATGATTTTTTACTCACATAATGAATGAAATTATTTATATTTTTTTATGATATCAGTTGACAGTAATTATAATTTCTTCTAATAGGATATAATTGTGGTAATATTTAATTAAAAAAATTGGGATGATGTTTATATTGATTAAATAGAAAAATAAATATTTTATATTGATAGATATAATTTACCAACATGAATATATAACTACATGGGGTTAAAAAATAATATTGATAATGGTATTCAAATATATAAATTTTAATAATGAGTTTGAATTTTTTGAAAAATAAAGATGTTTACAAACCCTATTTCAAGAGAGATAAAAAAAACTCACTTATTTTTAATGTTCTCATTTATAACATTATTCTTATCATAATTAAAATATAAATCAAATGAATATTTCATTACAAAAATGGCATAGAACCTTGAGATTTCACTGGTTGTGAGATGATATTGTTTTTTGTTTGACAGTTATCCACAGAGTAAATTATATATACTTTAAATGATGAATTTATTAAAATGAGTTATTGGTGTTGATTAGAATAAAATAATTTCGATTTATAATCAAATATAAAATGGAATAAAAATGTCTTTAAATAAAGTAGGAAGGTATTATTTACCAAAATTATTAACAAATTCCTATTAAATATGACTCTATGTGACAGTGTCAAGGCTAAATTTCATGTTTTATATTTATATGTAATCTTCATTACAATTAAATAAAATGGAACCACACATTATATCATATAAATTAATCCTTTGATTCATTTAAAGGACTCTTTCTTATAATTTCATGTACGAAAAACATACTTTATTATAGTTTCATAGTCATTCAGATAAGGATTGGGTAGGTGACATTGGTTCTTGAAATCCAACATCCAATGGTGAATTATTTATTAGAGGATAGTGTGAACTTTGGTACTCTATGATCAAAAACTCTACCACAATAATTATAATAGAAAAATGATATATTGTTGAATCACAATACAACAATATATAAATAAATTGAAAATATTATTACATAAATGTATACATTTTATATCCTTTCAGATATGGTGAGATAGAGATTCCCATATGGTCATGTTTCCTCTCTCAAAGGGGGTGGGTTTAAACTGGGGTGACCAAGTTTAATGATTAATTTTAATATAAAAAATTCTTTATATTATTACTATCATACCAATCCAATAAGTAAGGATATATAGTATTTTATAAACTCACCTTAATTTATGTTTCATTATTCCCTAAAATATTTTAAATAATACAGAAAACATGGATTTTTACCATGATTAACCTCAATTTCAGAACATAGTCATTATGGTCTCAACTCCCATCTATAATTGTATTCATCTATTTTTATAATTAATAAAAGATTACAAGTTTTGTGGTAATGGATTAAAAATATCCCATTTTCATAAAAATGTTAAAAAAATCAAGGATCTATATATAGTTTCCCACTGTTGAGCATTCTCTCAAAAGCCTCCTCATTTCCCTCGATATGAATATTTGTTATGTTTATAATGGATCCACCAATAACGGAGAAAAATTCACTAGCTTAATTATTCATAATTCATCAACTACCTCAATATATTATTTTATACTCAACATGAATGTCTCATTATCATCCTTCTTATTCAATGTTGTCCCAAATCTCTCAGTTTTTGATGATGTTCTATCTTGTAAAAATTTATCAAGTATACTTTGTTTGGTATTCCTTTATATGGTGTAATGATTACCATCATAGAAACTTCTTGTATATATATTGGAAAATACGTCTTATTTTTTTATTTTAGCCTCTTTTATTTGATACCCTCTATTTGATACACTATACACTGATATGATCTATCTATTTCTTCACTATCAAAAAATATATTTCCATACCTTCTTCCTCAACCATGAATTTCATCTTCTTGTAATTCACATTGACAAATAATTTTTCATCTCAAGATTATTCATCCCCTTGATCAGAATGAGATATACATTCTTTATTGGTACAACTTAATTTAAATATTAAATAATAATACTGGGATCCAAAATATAATTTCTCACTCAAAACTCTGTTTGACCACCATCATGTTTAGACAAAAGTTTCTTTTTGAATTTTCCATTCCTTTTGACATTTTGTTTCGAAATTCACAAACCCATTATGAAATACATATCATCTAATAGTTTTATTTCAAATGTATTTTTATAATGTTCATATAATAAATCATAATCTATATTCAATCCATGAAATGTTTTAATGTATTCAAGATTTCACATTACAATTATCGGAGTGAGCACGAATCTGATCGTGATCATGTTCAATTTTCAAAAAACATTATAAATAAAATTCTATTTTGTATTCATGATAACAAAATTATTATTCATATTTGACATCATAATTGATACCATCAGTTCTATACTCATAAATAAAATTGAAATGATATTTTGTAAATAAATCCATTATATTAACAACCCATGAAATTGATAGTACATCAGATTATCTTCTATTTCAATTATGAATATGGAAAAATGTTTTATCATATTCAAACTATTTACTCTTATACTTTTAATAATATATTTCCAAAATTATTTCACGGACTAAAATGATATATATATATATATATATAATAAAATGATTTCATCATTTCAGTTAGGAGATAACCATTGATGATCCAGTTTTCCCATTCCATCTGAAATTTCAGTGGAAAATCAAACCATTAGAGGTCAATATGACCATTAGGATTATAGCCTATTAATACAAGTTCATTTGAAAGATATCAAAGTGGATATATTTTTTTGGAAATATTTTATATCTCTTCCAAATCTACTATGTGTTAAAACCATGATGTTTACATGTCGTGAACTTCTTGCTCCATATAATTTTTACTCTTAATAGTTTTTTTTGCATTGGGTAACGTCAATCGTTGTGATTACGATTGAGGGCTTCCGAGGTTAGGAAGATAGATGAGTTGATCATCATATTTTTCAAGGGTTGTTGGGGATTGGGAGATATACCAATGCTGATAATTGTTTTGGGGGCTTACCCAAGTGTGGGTAAGATAGACTTGCTTGAATGTATTAATCAGTGGACCTTTATCCTATGTTATTGGATACCCTTCCCTTTGGGATAAAATAACTGTATCCAATTGATTGTATTTCATTTAAATATAGTCTTTAATGAAAAATAAATTTTTTTATACATTCATTTTTCGATTTTTTATTCTTTTTTTCATTATTGATATGATTACTAAACTTTTGTATTAAAACATAATTAAAATTTTAATGATTATAACCATTTCAATTAGTCATTATGATTCTATATGCTTTTTGATAGAATCACTATTTTTTACTCTGATTATCGTAACCAATGTGAGTACTATACTTTTCATGTTTACTGTGAATATGATTAAATAAAACCAATGGAATACATATTAGAATCAACCTTATTATGATATGTTTTAAATTATACCCAAATCCCAGTCCATTTTTTAGGATTTTTTAATTATTTTAGTTTAAATCCATTTAATCTAAATTATTTTAATTTTAAAATCCAAATTTTTTTATTTTAAATTTCATTCTACCCCCCTCTTGTAGTGTGTCATTTTTATATAAATTATGATCCAATAATTAAAAACCTCCTCCCAATCTGATGTCTACATTACTCGTCAAATAATACCCAAATCATGATGTCTATGAACTCATTACAATATTATTCAAATATCTACCAAAAATAAAATCATTAAAATTATACCTCAAAAGAATTAATATTTATTAAATTTCAATGATTTTATAAAGCTCAAAAATTCTCTATCTAATTTAGAAAATATTCTTCTTATTGTACTTAATGTTTTTTATATCTGATATATCTTCTAAAATAACTTTATCCAATTACTTTCATAAGAATTTTTATATCTACTATATCTTCAATATTGTTCTTATTCATAATAACAACTCTTTTGGTAATGTTCCATATTTAATTCCATTATAATGATCTAGATCATCTGGTACATCTTTCTTTAAATTTCCTTTTTTCTGAAACCTCTTATCATATGAACTCATGTTTTTTACTTATAGTAATATTCTTATTTTTCACAATCCAGTCATCTTCACATTATCCATACAGGTCATTGTACATGTTTAATCTATTATATATTTCTATTTCTATTAGACACATGAATTTTTTTTGGTACATTCATATGATTTCAAAAACATGGCTTTATATATCTAAAGAACCCAAGAATTTTCTCTGTCTAGTACAACTCATAAGTCTTTCTACATCTGGTTATCATGCATTTAATCATAAAATTATAACATCATAGATTAAAATTCATTCCAATGAATCCCTATGAAATCTTATTTTAACATATTATATCTTCATCTTCATTAAATCAATAATTTACAACAAAAACATCATGTCCTTTTACTGTTTATGAATTGAACTCCATATTATGATGTTTTAATATTATCATTATATGAAAAATAAGTATAATTATAGAGTTGTTGTAACGTGATTATTTGGGAATATTCATAAATAATCCTTATGGGATAAAAATCAGGAATATCCTTTATAATATATTTTTAATGTTATAGTAAAATTATATCCATTAATATATTTATTAATATATTCAATATCTCTAACTATTGTTTTGAAAAAATCATGACTTATAATCTTATTTTTATTTATTGAGTTCTTTCTTTAGAATATTTCTCCATCCAAATTAAGTCCCTCTATTATAATTTTCTTCTAGAGCTTCAATATGAATCATTTCCTTTATATTAATAATTTTATTGACTACTAAATATTGAAAAATAATACAATATATCATCACTAAAATCCTAAAGGCACTTCAATCTCCACCTTTGGTGTTTTTGAAAAAAACCATTAAAAATAAATAATATATCTCTCCCTTATTAAAAATAATTATATTTTAATTTTTTTCTTATTATTTTCAAATGTTTAGTGGGGGACCAATTTTCTCTACCCCTTAATGATATAAATTTTTAATTCCCCTCAATGGCATATTAGATGTGGTAGAACCATTATTATAATATCTTAATCATTACTCTTCATCATTTTATGAACATTATTACCTTAAAATAATTGAATGAAATATTTTCATAAATAAATAATCTAAAAATCATCCATATTAAATCCTACATGATCTACACACTGTGTTGAAACATGTGAGATTAATTCAAACATTAAATCAATCTATAAAATTCACACTGTGATTCAAACTTTCACAATATAATCAATTCTATGAAAAGTTAAGAAGATATTTATTAAATTTAATTTCCTTTATCCTTCACAATATATAGAGTAAAATTTTCCAATCATAATGTCTACTTGTATCCAACTATATAAGATAATTCACGCATTAATGTCAAAAAAAATCAATTTTATTCCATGATATTTCAACATAAATATTCATATAATACTGAGAAATTTTTATAAAAATACCTCAGAATGAAAAAATTCATTTATCATGGTTTTTTATTTATGTAACCTATCCATCATCAAGGAGAGCATCATCCATCAGGTACATCAATGGTTCATTTTCTAGAACATAAAAAAATAATTTCATTAATTTTTCTTCACAATAATTTTTCTAACACCCAGACCCCAGTTACCCAGAGTCGGTGCATTATTACATAACATTAGCATGATCACAAAAGATCAAGTCTCTAAAGGCCGATTAGTTTAGTATGCATAGAATCACAAGATACATTCATAAAGTTTACATTACATCATAAAATGAAAACTACAACAACATAGTATCCACAGTCCAAACTCATATCATCTCATATTATCTCTGAAGGTCATTCATAAATACTTCTTCACATCCTGGGAAAAATGAAACATAGAAAGCAGTGAACTCAGATTCCCAGTAAGGACAACAATATATCAAAAACATTCATAAATAATCATAAACATTTATAGAAATGTATAACTAAATTAAAAGCCTTTTAAACATGAACTTAATCATAATATGTTAGAAATAAAAATGAAATAATTCCATTTACTTATTCACTTTGATATTCTACTAGTCAAATAATCAAATGCAATATGAATAACAACAATCATAATGATGGAATGCAGAATGCCTGACTAACATAACCACATAGTCAAGGCCTTGTGCCAAGACTACAAATAAGATTTTCTCAAGGCCTTGTGCCAAGACACTAGATTGTCTCATGAGACCTACCGATGCATCAAGGAGCTATAGAGGGCTCCACCCGTCACTTACAAAGTCTAATGCATTCCACATATGAATAGGTTTAAACATAACATAAACATTCATATTAAAACTAGAATAAAAAATGTGAATACTTTCTCCATAAACAATGAATGGTATAAAAATAACACATCCACATTCAAACATAACACAAAACCTTCAAGACATAATATATGTTTTTTATCATAATAAATCAATGTCAAATAATCTTAAAATCCATCAGAGGATGTTGACATAGATGAAAACAAAACTATTTGAGAGAAATATATCTTTTTTTGAATTCATTTAAAAGTCACATAATTATAAAATAAAACATATACTTTGAAAATATCCTTATAATCTTGTAAAGGATTCTATGAAGATTTTATAACGGTTGAAAATAGCTGCACCCGCCGTATAAGTTAAAAAAGACATTCTTACCTTAATTCTGTCAAAAAGGTTAAAAAGGACCTTGTTTGGAAAACGAAAGAAAGATTTCTTTATAAACATCTTATTAAATGTCAAAAAAGGGTATAAATTAATTTAACCCATATTCTGTAAAATAGTAAGATTGTTTTGAAATACATTTTTAAGAAACATATATGTGGATGATAAAGAGCTCCCAGTAGATCATTACATATAAACAACCTCGAATAATGAATAGATTGTAAAATAAACCCTTACATTTTACTTTTACTGGGTTGGGAGAAGGTTAACCTCCTGTATAATGGTGAAATAATTGATATTAAATTATATCATAATTATCTGCATTAATATGATTTCATATATTTTCATTTTATATTGTTTTTTAATAATATCTTAGTATTATCGTCGTTTCGGGTGTTAACTTACTAGTTTTATTTTATATGTTTTGTTACATAAGTCATGTTTTTTATGGATAGTTTGTATCTTATTCATATCCATAATGATATCAAGTCCATAAACATTATTTTTAATCATCAAATTAGAATTACACTTCAATGGATTCGATGGAGAATGAATCTCATCGTGTTTGTGGAGACGGTAGTCTGTACGTACACACTTGCAATAAAATAATTATTTTGATATTAAAATAATATATAATTGGATGGTATATAATATATACAGAATCAATATAATTTTATATTTAATATTTACTTGAATTACACATCATTATTATTCCCATCCAAATAATAATGTATTGAATAACAATTACACCACGACTTGAAAACGGTAGTCCATTCGTACGCACGTATGGTTACATGTCATTCCAAGGATGGATAGAATACTGAATATGGTTATACCATATTTATAATAACATCACAGTATATAGATGATAAAAGAGTTATTATTTTATAATGGAAATTACAAATAAAGTAGAAGTTGAAGAAGAAAGGAACCTGAAAAAGGGTGGTGAAACCATTACCTCTTCTTTGGGTTCTTCCTTTTGATTTGATCAATCCATAGGTTGGATTTATGATAGAACTAAGGCCTCTATGTTTAAGTGAGGAATGTATAGACAATAATTGGGAAGGTTTTGGCCTAAAAAAAGTCTTTTAAGGTGTGAATAATTTGTTAAAAATGGTGTCCTTTTATAAGGGGGGAGGGGCTCTCTAGGAAAAACTTAATGTATTATTTTATAATAAATTCATATTCGTTTTCTAATGGGTCCAAATTGTATTATTCAAAGTCTAAGGTGGTTATGGGAAAAAATCCTTTCAACCAATATATTTTAGATAGGTTTTGGTCATTATATTATCCTTATCTTTTACTATTAACTATTAGTTAATTAGTTTTATATTTACCATGTCACTTTGTATTTTTATATTATATAGTTAATATACATACTATATACATCCATGAGACCCCCAACTATTCCATTAATGATACAACTATAATGATATAAGGTCTTTGTCTGAAAATTTGATTTTTAGGAATATAATATCAATTAATAATATAATATATATTTTTAAAAACTCATTTATGTCAATTTTGACACTATTCAATAATTGATTTTTGTTAAAGTTTTAACAACATTATTAATTAGAATAAAATTTATTTAAGTAATCCTAAAATGTAATATTAACTATTAAATTTCGTGGATGGCATCAAGACATTCAAATTATATTTATTTGAAATTTTATAATACCAATTATTTGATTCGTTCATTAATAAGGAAATACTGCATCATTATTGTGTCATAAATAAGTTTAATTATTAAATTTATAAAAATTATAAATAAAATACAAATATGTTGGAAATTGTTTTAAAATTATAATGAATACTTATAGTCAAAAATATAACATATATAAACCTATGTAAAAATTCTTTTTCTAAATGATATATGCTTATGTCGTTTTTGTATATACTTTAACTTAATTAATATAAAGTATCCTTATCACCTACAAGTGGATCCATGGGGTCCCAAAATCAACCCAAAGATGCCCATGGTCGTAAATGTATCAACCAATAAGGATATGACACGTTTTAGGGAAATTTATTATTATTATAATATTATTTTTTACCCTTATTTGCAAAATTTACCCTTTAACCATGGTAAATAAAATATTTACCGAAGTAATTATTGAAAATGTCTAAAAATATAAGTTACCTGTTTACAGAATTTATACATCCTCATTCCAAATTTGTAATCCATTTTTCTAAATTCAAAACATAGAAGTGTCGGAAATTAATTTAGAATAAATTCCCTTTGTTAAAACAAAAAGCTGGTTTTTAAGAGATAATAACTATCAAAATATTGACACTTGTTTATGTCCGGTTTAAATGTTAAATTATTTCTGATTAACAAAATTGAATTAAATGATAAAAGTATATTATAAATATACTTAAAAAACAGTCAAATTTATAATTATTACTATAAATTATTTTGATTAAAAAAGTTGTTTTTAATTAGAATTTTGTAGTTTTCACTATTCATCAAAATATAAACGTTATCAGAAAAGTACCAAAAATTCACCCTATGAAAATTTCGATTTTTTTAATCAAAAAATGAAGTCTATTTTGGAAGATAAAATTTATAATATTTCAAATAGTGTGTATTACTTTTGATAACGGCATTTTGATTGATTGAGTTGTGTTAGAACTCGAAGATGCGTACAACACACGCTACTGTATTAATCAAAGAGTAGTGTACCACGGAAGCATGGGGTGTTACATTCTCCCCTCCTTCAAATAATTTGATCCTCGAAATTTCATGAATACTACCACATGAAATGACCCAGGTGGTTCTTCATCATAAGTTTCTCAGGTTCCCACGTTTCCTCTTCTATCTTATGGTTTTCAAAACTTCTTTTACCAGAAGAGTCGTCCAGTTTATCAGTACTTGGTCTTTTGTATCCAGAATCCTAATGGGCTTTTCACAATAAGACAGATCGAGTTCCAATTCTAATTTCTCATAAGTACATGTGTTGGGTCAGGCATGTATTTTCTCAACAGTAATACATGGAACACATCGTGAACTTTGGAGAGACTTGGAGGCATTTCCAAACGGTAAGCTACAACCCCAATTAGTTCTAGAATTTCGAAAGGGCCTATGTACCTGGGACTTGATTTGCCTTTCTTGTCAAAACGTATAACTCCCTTCCAGGGAGATACCTTCAAGAAAACAAGATCTCTTACCTGAAATTCCAAATCCTTCTTTTGGTTATCGGTATAGCTCTTCTACCTACTTTGAGCTA
Organism: Viscum album; assembly: GCA_963277665.1. NCBI lineage: Eukaryota > Viridiplantae > Streptophyta > Magnoliopsida > Santalales > Viscaceae > Viscum > Viscum album. Next base: position 1,135,189,558 of record OY728128.1, read on the forward strand.
CATTGATGTGGTTTTCGATTACCTTCACCTTTACCAACTTTTCCTCCACCATTTCTTGGGCCTAAAAGTTTTCATCCACCAACATCATCCCAACAGGTTGGTGTGAAATATATATTTCTGTATAACTCTTTATATGGTGCCATTTGAATACTCAAATGGAAGCTATTGATATAGGAAAATTACACCAGACGTAAATATTGATCCCACATACCCTGAATGTCAAGTGAGCATGATCTCAACATGTATTCTAAGGTTTGAATAGTCTATTATGATTTTCCATCTATTTGAGGGTGGTAAGAAGTTCTAAAATGAAGATCAGTATCCAAGGCCTTCTGAAGGCTCTTCCAGAATCTTGAAGTAAAACGGGGATCACGATCAAAAAAAATTGATAGGGGTACTCCATGTAGTCTCATAGCTTCATTAATATATAGTCCTACTAGACATTCATGTGGTAGATCTTCTCTTATAGAAATAAAATGTGCTGACTTGGTATGATGATCAAAAATGACCCATATTTCATTATTCATTTTAGGAGTCTTTGATAGTCCCATGACAAAGTCTATCGTGATATTATCCCATTTCCACTCCGGTATGGGAAGAGGTTGCATGACTCTTCTAGGCTGTTGCCTTCTAGCATTCACTTGCTGAAAAACCATACATCATCACACAAAATCAGCAATCTCCCTCTTCATGTTGTCCCACTAAAAATGTTCCTTAAAATCTCTATAAATTTTGGTGCTCACATGGTGTATAGAGAAATTGGAACTGTGAGCATTGTCCAACAATTCCCTTTTTAGATCAGGTATATCAGGAACACAATGTAACTTCCCAAATTTCAAAATTCCATCTTCATACCAATAGTCACTCAATGTCTCATCATTCACATCTACAATCTTCTTTTGAAACTCTTCATCATCGATCTGAGAACTATTTTTCCGTTCTAGTAAAGATTGTTTGGCAACCATTTGAAAAAGTATTTATGTTTCACCTTCCATGGTGATTCCCATATCCATCTTTACTAGATCAATGTATATAAGATTATTTTTCACTCTCATCTAGTTCAAAAATACATGATCATTTCTACTCAAAGAAACTGCCACCTTATTTTCCTTCCCTAGGAGGTAGTGTATTGTGCGATCATAATCCTTGAGTAGTTTAGGCCATCTTCATTGCCTCATGTTCAGTTCTTTCTATGAGAAAATATACTTCAAACTCTATTGATCAGTATAAATCTCACATTTCTATCCATAGAGATAGTGTATCCAAGTATTAAAAGAAAAGATTACAGCTGCTAACTCAAGATCATGAGTAGGATAGTTTTTCTCATGAATTTTCAGCTATCATGACGCATAGCCAATAACTCTATCATTCTGCATAAGGACACAACCTTGTCCTTTATTCGATTCATCACTACATATAATGAACCCATCATTCCCTGATGGTAGTGTCTATATAAGATCATTAACTAATATTCTATTCAGTTCTTCAAAACATTCTTCACACTCTTTTTTCCAAACATATTTAACCCCTTTACGTGTGATATTTTTTAATGGGTTAGCCAACCGAGCAAAATTCTGGACGAAACGTCCATAATAACCGGCTAAACCAATAAAATTGCATACCTCAGTTATACTCGTCAATGCTGGACATTCGTGGATTGCTCTTGTCTTAGAAGGATCAATGGATATTCTATCTTTGGAGACAATATCGCCAAGAAAAGAAATCTCTTAAAGCCTGAATTCACACTTTCTAAACTTACCATATAATTCATGTCTTCTAAGAGTCTTCAGGATAATGCGCAAGTGATTTTCATGATCTTCATATAATTTAGAGTATACCAAGATTTAGTCATATAAATACCACTACAAAATCATCGATGTATTCGTTGAAAACACTGCTCCTTAGATTCATGAATATAGAGGGTGAATTAGTAAATCTAAAAGGAATTACTGTAAACTTGTAATGCTCGTACCTGGTTCTAAATGTTGTCTTCAGAATGTCTTCCTTCATCACACACAAATGATAGTATCCAGATTGAAGGTAAATCATTGAAAATTATTGTTCTCCAAGCAGTTGGTCAAATAAATCATCAATGTGAGGTAGGGGATACTTTTTCGTTATTGATATAGCATTGTATTCCCTGTAGTCGATACATAACCCCATAGATCTATCTTTCTTCATAACAAAAAGAATAGGGGCTCCCCATGGAGAAACACTAGGGAGAATAAATCCCTTATTACTCAATTCATCTAGTTGTTTGTTTAGTTTAGATAATTCCATTGTGGCCATTCTATATGGGGTCTTCGATATAGGCCTTGATCCAGGAATTAGATCAATGTAAAACATAATTTCTCGTTCTGTATGATGTCCAGGTAAAGCTTCTAGAAACACTTCTATATATTCTTTGAAAATAGGTACATCCTATATTTGAACATTCCTTTCCTCATCCATAGTTATTTCATTAAATTACTTCCTGATAATTGAATTTAGTTGAGCTACTGGGGGTGGATATTTATAAGAATTAGGTGGTGAAGATTATTCTCTAAAGATAATGTGTTCTTTATCATCATCAAAAAAACTGTAACCTCTTTATTCTTACAATAAATCTTCGCATCATGGTCTGAAAGCCAATCCACACAGAGGATTATATCAAATTTATTTATGTTTATGATGATGAAATAGTAAGAACTATTTGAAGGGTTTATGAGTATATACTTCCTCAAAGAAGTATATACTCATAAACCCTTTATTTATGTGTATGACGATGAATAAGATACAACCTATCCCAGTAGATCATTACATATAAACAACCTCTGATAATGAAGAGATTGTGAAATAAACCATTACCATGTAATTTTCCTTGGATGGGGGTAGGTTAACGTTTTGTATAATGGTGAAATAATTGTTATTAAATTATATAAGAATCATATACATTAATATGATATCATATATAATCTTTCAACATAGCTTTGTTAATAATATCATAGTATTATCGTCGTTTCGGGTGTTATCTTACTCATTTTGTTTTATATGTTTTGTTACATAAGTTGTGTTTGTTATGGATAGGTTTTATCTTATTCATATCCATAATGATATCAAGTCCTTGAACATTATACGAAATCATCGAATAATAATTAGACTTGAATGGATACGATGGAGAATGAATCTCATCGCGTTCGTGGAGACATTAGTCTGTACGTCTGCACGAGCGGTAATATCATTCTTTTGAAATTAAAACAATATATAATTGGATGGTATATCATATAAAAAAGAATAATTAAAATCTTATATTTATTATTTTCATGAATTACACATCATTATTATAACCATACAAATAATAATGTATTGAATAACAATTACACCACGACGTAGAGACGGTAGGCGGTACGTACGCATGTATAATGAGATGTCATTCAAAGGATGGATAGAATACTGAATTTGGTTGTACCATATTTATAATAACATCTCAGCATATATACGATACTATAGTTATTATTTTAGAATGTAAATAACAAAGAAAGAAGAAGTTGAAGAAGAAAGGAACTTGAATGAGGGTGGTGAAAACATAACCACTTATTCAGGGTTCTTCATTTTTATTTGATCAAAAGGGATACGTAGGTTGGATTTCTGATCAAAAAAAGGCCTCTAGGTTTAATTGAGTGAAGTTTTAGCGAATAATTGGGTTGGGTTTGGATGATCTAAAATTTGTTGTGAAGAATTTGTTAGCAGTGGTGTCCTTTTATAAGGGTGAGGGGCTCTTTAGGAAAAACTTAATGTATTATTCTATAATAAATTCATATTAATTTTCTAATAGCTCCAAAGTTTATTATTCATAGTCTATAGTAGTTATGGGTATAAATTCTTTGAAACAATATATTTTAGATAGGTTTGGGTCATTATATTGACCTTATCTTTTAGTATTAACTCTTAGTTAATTAGTTATACATTTACCATGTCACTTTGTATTGTTATATTATATCATTAATAAACATACTATATACATCCATGCGACCCCAAGTGTTCCATTAATGATACACCTATCATGATATAATTTCTTTTCCTGAACATTTCATTTTTAGGAATATAATATCAATTTATAATATAATATATTTTTTAAAAACTCATTTATGTCAATTTTGACACTATCCAATAATTGATTTTTGATAAAGTCTTAACAACTTTATTAATTTGAATAAAATCCATTAAAGAAATCCAAACCTGTAACAATAACCAATAAAATTCATGTATTGAATCAAAACATTCAAACAATATTTATTTTAACTTTTATAATACCAATTATTTGATTCTTTTATTAATAACGAAAATACTGCATCATTATTGTGTCATAAATAAATTTAATAATTATATATTTAAAATTTATAAATAAAATACCATTATGTAGTTAATATTTTTACCTTTCTAATGAATATTTATAGTCGAAAATATAACATATATAACCCTATGTAAAAAAATTTCTAAAAGATATATGCCTATGTCATTTTTGTATTTACTTTAACTTAATTAATATAAAGTGTCCTTATCACCTACAAGTGGGACCATGGCGTCCTAAAATCGACCCAAAGATGAACATGGTTGGAAATTATCAACCAATAATGATAGGACACCTTTTATGGAAATTTATTATTATTATAGTATTATTTTTTACCCTTATTTACCGGATTTACCCTTTAACAATGGGAAATAAAATATTTACCGAAGTAATTATTCAAATTGTCTAAAAATAAAATTTTCCTATTTACACAATATCGATATCCTGATTCCAAATATGGAATCAATTTTTCTTAATTCAAAACACATAAGTGTCATACATTAATTTAAAATTAATTCTTATTGTTAAAACAAAAAGTTGTTTTTAAGAGATAATAACTATCAAAAGATTGACACTTATTTATGTCCGGTTTAAATGTGAAATTATGTCTAATGAACCACATTGTATTGAATGGAAAAAATATTTTAAAAATATACTTTTAAACTACTCAAATTAATAATTTATCACTATTAATTATTTTGATTAAAAAAATTGTTTTTAATTAAAATTTAGAAATTTTCACTATTCATAAAAAAAATACAAAAGTTGTCAGAAAAGTACCAAAAAATCACCCTAAGCTTATTTATATAATCTTAATACAAAAATGATGTCCATTTTAAAATATAAAATTTATAAAATTTCAAAAAGTGGGTATTACTATTCATAACGGCCAGTTTGATTAGTTGAGGTGTGTTAGAACTCGAATTTGTGTACAACACATGCTACTGTATTAATCAAAGAGAAGTGTACCGTGGAAACTTGGGGTGTTACAATTTTTTTCTTTATAATAATATTTTTGTTTCGTAAACTCAAAAATATCCATATCATTTTAGGTACCAAAATATATAAATTCATCTCATATTCTATTTTTACTTCAGCCACTCTATAATATATATTTGAATTAGTAGGATATTCTTTAGCTCATCAGATAAATCAATAAGGCTGAGAATGTTTTCTGAGCCCATAAAATCTCATCACTTTAGCAATAATTTTCTTTATTACTTTACCATTTATATTTTATGATTTAATACTATTGTATTGAATTTATTTATTCAAATTTATTTTATTTTGTACTCTATTTTGATATTTCTTTTAAAAATCATTAAGTAAGGAATATGTGGTCTTCTATTCTTCATGTTCCAACCACTTTTCTTCCTCTAAATTTTATTTCCAATCAATCATGGAATCCATTAAAATATATTCACTATTCATATTAATTGAGATGTTTATTTCATATTAAAAAATGTTTTTTTTATAAATGTTACATTATATTAATAAAATTATCATGTCTATGTAATATTTTCATGAAATTTTTACGAGTGTGTGTGGACAATATACATTGTCTAAATAACTTATTATATTATGATAAGTTACTCATCAGTGATATGTTTCGGTGAACTTTTACATATTAATTAGATATTCCTTATGTCATTTCAATCGACTTGTCTTTTTTATAGTTTTATTGAAATTTTTAATACATATTAATTCCCTTTACATGAATATTTCATAATATTTTACCTCTATCCAGGATGTTTACTTTTCTTCTAATTATGTCGCTCTATTTTTGGGCATGAAATCTTCAAAAAATCATATGGTTTGAAAACATCCATGTATGTGCTGATTTATTATTCCTCAAAGTAGTCTAATTGTCTATATTTGTTTATTTTCTATACAAATTTGTGGAATTTTTTTGTTATTTTTTTTCATTTACTCTACTTAAAATTATATAGAAACTAATGTTTGCCACTTCTAATAAAATTCTGCAAAACATATCAATTTATTAAATAATATTATATTGTAATTGTTTTTTATTATTTTATATAGGTTGGATGTACTTAGTAGATATTTTTTTACTATAAAATTAATATCTTCTCATATTTTCCATAATTTTCCATCATAATTTACAATTTTATTCAAATAATTGATAATCATTTGTCCAAAAATATAAAAGCACCAACTGTATCCAATTATCCTTGATTTATTCTATTTAGATGACTTTTTTCTAGTGTAAATTTCTTCTAAAGTGACATTCCATTAAGTATTTTTTTTATTCTTCTCGAAATATCAAGGTGTAACTCTTTATTCTTTTCATGAAACCTAATTTAAAGATGTAATGGGTTCCTTGCATATATTCACCTAAATTCACCCGGAACCCTAACCTATAGTATTCATTGTTTAGTAGTTAATTAATATAGGTTTATAAAAATGATTTTTTACCTATTCAATAAATATGTTAAAATATGATTATAATACTGATTTTATATTCTTTCTATTGTTAGAATTTTCCTTTATAGGATTAATAACTTCATTATAAACTTCCTAAGATATTTTTATATCTTCACGTGAAGAATTAAATTTATTACCTTTAGTAATTCTTAATCCCATAACCTCTTCAAGGAACATTGAATTTAAAGTGAACATATTAGTTTAATTACACCTAAATATTTCCTTATATTCCACTTTTAACTTTATTATAATTTCTTTATGAACCAAACTCACAATATTCAATAAAAATTTGATATTCCATTATATGTTTTTAGTTATTTCCAAAATGGATAATCTTACCTCTATGATTTAATTCTGGTCATATTTTAGTGTATGGGGATATTCTATGAAAAAATTTTATACGATGAAATTCTCCAATAAATTACTTTGTAATTTTTCTTCCAGAATATAGAAAATTTACTATAAAAATAATAACATTTAATTATTTATATCAGTGAGTTCCATAAGATTTTTTCACTCTCAAATAATCATTACAAATTGAATATATGTCTTATCTTGTTCTAATTTGAGCTGTAATATTTCCTACTATTTTTTCATGTCATATAAAATTATATATGTAATAAAATTATGAAGAATATTTCCCATGTTTTTAATTAATGCTAGAGTAAAAATAGTCAAAAACATCAACTAAATCATACTCTTCATAAATTGATAAATTTTCTTCTAGAGGAATAATTTTATCACATTAACATGAATATATACCCCATAATTTCACTTATATTAGTGGTCTATATTATTATATTTATTTAATAGGATATCTTCTGCTACTAATGAACTTATTTTATGTTCTAGTTCATAAATGATTTAGTAGAGTCTTGTTTGTTTAGAATAGAATTAAATTTCTTATCATGCATTGAATACATTCATAAATTTTCATAAAAGTCTCACATCGTATAAAATAGTAATCATTACTTGGAACTAAATTTATAGATCAAAACATAGGTAACCTCTCTCTAATACCAATTTAGATTTACATAAGATCCCATATTTTTACTTATAGGTGGTGAATCATGGTTAATGAACATTTACTAATAAAGACCAACATGAAATATACCTTCCTTTAAGGTGATTTGTGCATGTATATCAGTTCATATTTATGGATATATTTAAACTTTCCCTCAATTGTTTTCCCATTTAAAATTAGATAATATAAAAAAGGACACAATTATTTTTATAATGTTTTTCCTCAATGTGATTCCATCCCCTATTTTCTGTATTCTTTGATTTATTGGTGGAATATTCCACTTAATAACAATCAAATATTATATTTTTATTGGAAAAAACCTCATTATCCAAATTAAATCAATATTTTATGAAGGTGGAGGATCATTATACTATTCCTATTGGTTCTATTATCCCTTGAAATTCTCTCCTTAAATCCCAATTGAAGTGTAGGAATTATTTATAATTGAGCCACATTTATTTGAGTAAACATCTAGAACATATCTAAGGATGTTTTTTATTGAAGAATATTCATATAATTCTCAATATATATGTATACATACCTTTCTTATATTATAATTTTCTTTGGAAGATATCACTATCTTAGAAATATCAGTCTCATAAAACTCAATCTTGAATATTTTTCCTAGTAAATATCATAATTATTTGACCTTATCTATTTTACTTACATCATATCTTCCTTATAGAAGATTTTTTAAATTCTACTTTATCAATTCTTCTATGTTTGGTACCCAAGGTTTTGTATGCTTCTAGTTGATATTCTCTTTCATTCTCTTTTCAATACAAAAAACATGGCTCTGACCTTCTTCTTCATCTTGGAAGTTCCATAGATATGAACTCACACTAAAATAAAAATATATCCTCTCAAGATAGACTAGCCACTAGTTTCAAATGGAAATTCCTCAGTTTATAAACAATGATTCTTCTAAATATTTAGAAATAAATATTTTTTTCCAAATTTTATATTACCACTCAACTCTCCTTTCGATTTACTATAATGAAAACATTTACACCATCCAAATTCTACATTATCTGTCAATAATTCATTAAATCATATCATCAACGAAATATTTAATTATTACTCAAATCATATTTATATTTTGGATAATTCAATATAATTCTTGGAATCGTTGTAATTTACCAATTTATAATGATTTTTTAATTATATTTAAACCTACATCTACAATATAAATATTCTTCAACTAATACTTTATATTTTCTTTTTTGATTATATCTTTTTAATCTCCTCTTTCTGATAAATATACAGTGTTTATGAAAATATCATCAAACCACTACCTATTTCGTCTTTTTAAGAACTCATTCATCCAATAACACTTCTTCCAGTATTCTTCAATATGGAACATCATTGTATCACACTTATTTTTCTAGATCCCCCTTATTTATATTTCTATTTTCCAATGAAGTCATTTTTTCGATCTGTTAATCATCATATTTTTATTTTTTTTAGTCTTCATATTTCTCTATCTAGTTATCCTCATAAGTATCCTCTGTAATCTCTTTCTTCATCTGAAGGACATGAGAATATTTTTTCTAGTAAATTCATATGATTTACTTTATCATGTTTTCACTTTGAGAATATCTCACAAATTTTATCCATCCAAAACAACTCATAGTATTTCATCCACTTGACTATACTATGTGTGATCTAAAGACCATAAACATAGGTATAAAACATCAAATAAGAATATACCCAAGAAATTATAAATATAAAATCATATTACTGGAATATTATCCTGTTACTATTTTCACATATACCACATCTTCACTTTATAATTTGTATATAAAAACCCACATCTACTATTGTCAGTAGATTATACATCTGGAAATATTCAAAAATGGGAAATGATTTCTACAAAATGGTTCTATAGTGAAATTTTTATAAATTAATTCTAGAATTTACCTCCATAAATTCTATCTACAAATCTTCTTAGTTTTCTAGTAATTTTTTTTTAAAAATAATCCTTAAGATGTTCAGTCTCTAAATCTATATGATTTTATAATTAAATAATTCTTAACATATTTACATCTTAGGATGTCCTACATATAATGGTTCCTTAATCCAATGAATTTTTTGGGTGTATTATAATTCTGGAACATGCTTAGGATTATTTTATATCATTTTACTCATTGACATTACTGTAAGATATTAACATCAAATACAATATAAAATCATTAAAATATATTTTGTACTTTATCTATAAAAAATATTTAATTTAATCATCAACATTTAAATTTCATTATTTGGAGTTGAATATTACTGAACCAAATATTATTTCCTAAACAATCGGGTGACATATTAATATATTTCATTTTTATATATTTCTATAAAGGAAAAAGTGGTTTGTATCATTAAAAAGTCCATAATTAAATATATATTTATGAACATGAGAGTGTTTTGGGTTTTCATTTTCTTATAATATTCCAACCATCAAATTGATTTATTTATCATCATTTTGTCCATTGAATTTGAAAATTATATGTAGAATTCATGGAATATATTTTTTCATGGAGGTATATGATCTATTTTTTTAATATATGATAATGAAGGTGTATAATAGATAAATATTTTTCCTTAAATTTTGATACATGAAGTGATGGTAGATGATGCATGGATAATTGATCATTAAATTTATTAAATTTACAAAAAATAAAAATTTGGTTAATGAAGACCCAATGATAATTTGGGTGGATGAAGAGTCCTTATATGGTAAATTTAAATTGGGTCTATGATGTGATCTTAATTTAGACAAGGTAAATATAATACTGATATTTACATATAGGGTTAGATAAGACCCAAAAAATTATTATCTCTTATGTTGTTGTGAATATATAACATTTACATATATAACATGGTATGACATGATTCACATGATCAACCATTCATGAGACTTTTTCTTTGTTTGATGATTATTTTATCATTAATATTATCAATGATAAGGTATAAGTTAGTAAGATTGGTATTCATTAAAAAGGAATGAATATGTTTTATTATCTTGAAAATTAAAGTGTGATATAATTTTTATCATGCTATAATTATTTTTATCAGAGGGATATTTTATGATTCTAATATAGTCATATTAAAATACACCTATGTTGTACTTTGATTGTCTATTTAGGTATTATTGGTTTATCTAATATAGGTATTACATAATGAAATAAAAAAATTATTTTCCTTGAGATGTAGTTCTAATGTAGTATTATGCGCTACCAATTATGGGTGGATTTTTATGTTGTATAGAAGAGTATTTTTATATAGTGGAGTATTCCATTTTGTAACGATCTAGAGCATAGAATTATATTGTTATAGAGTAATTTAATGTTGAAACCTAACAATAATGAACTCTTTGGATATTATGGATTAGTGTTATTATCGATTTAATGAAATTTGGATCGTGAATATTTTATATCATAATAAACTATTTCATTCCATAATATAATATATGAAGGTATGTATTGGGTGGATATTTATATATATATATATATTTATTTTGGAAGTATAATTATTATATATATTCAATTATGTTTATTCTTCAAATTTACTATGATACATTTTTTTTCCACACTAGTTATTTCATGGATTTATTTAGGCCATTATAAAGATGATTATTTCATTGAAATGGGAAAAATAATTGAGATAGTATGTTATTCATTCTTTGAATCCTTCAAGAGAATATTTTTCTAAGACTACTAAGGGGAACTGTGGTTTAAAATTGATTTTAACATTTATGAAGTTGATAGGGGAAGATAAATATAGATTATTTTATGTTAAATAACCTTAGTTTTTCTTATACATCAGGTTTAATATTATCATCATACTATATTAATTGTTCTTATTCCAAATTATATAATTATGTGTAAATAGATATCACACAATTTAAAAATAAAGGATTAAATACCCAATAAAAATATTACATGATTCTTTTTAAAATTTCCCATATCATTTGTGTCATACCATTCACTATCATTTATAATATTCGCATTTTGTATATGCATCCTACACAATAACCAGATAAGATAATAATCTCTTTCTGTGTTTTTATTTTTTTAAACACTAATTCACCCCCATCCCCCCATATATTATTTGTATCTATTACCTAGGATTATCATATATAGATTTGGATGAATAGAACCCCATTATATTGAGTATAACATTGTGATTATTTAATAAACAATCAATCCATTGAATAGATAATAGAATAATGAGCATTATATTTTTTTTGATTGAATGAATTCTCTTATTTGGATTGTTGAGTTTCTATAATCATTGATTCAATTACATTTATGATTTAATCAGTAGATGCTAATTTGCAATAGTATATTACTTCAATTTACATTATACTAAATCATTTCATTTGAATTATTATGTAATCTTGGTTCATAAAATGATACATAATCAACATAGTTTTCTATCAATTGAATTAACTTTTCACAGTAAAAGATAACACTTCATAAAAATAGATTTTAATTTGTTTGGGTAGTTACCATTATCCCAATATTTGGGACATTAATTCTATAATAGTTTATAATATATTGGGTACCTTCATGAAAATCACATAAGGACCTATTACACTAGCATTTAAAAGTATGACGAGAGTTGGGTATTTTAAAAAATATATAATTAATTTGGTTCATGAATAAAAAAATTATTCATTTCATGATGATTTAATATATGTAATTAATTTATTTATATGTCTTATTGATTTCTAATATTTGTGTTTCTTTTTTTAAATTCATAATGAATATAAATTTCTCATTAGGAGAAATTGTTTTTACCTACAATATAAAAAGTGTTACCATAAAACACTATATGTAATTAATTAATAATTATTTACATTATGTATTTTAATATAAGAATCTCTTGGATTATAAATCAAAACATATGATTCTATGGAAAATAAATACGGTGATTATTTCACCATTATTCATTAGTATTATTGACATTTGGTAGTGTCAAAATTTTGTTTACAATTATTGAAATAGAATTCCACAGAACATGGTCATTTATGAAATAATATAACCCACATTTCATTATCAAAAAATCGTTATGGATTTTTCCCTTCTATGTATATTTTTTTTCATATAATGGATTCTGTATTGTATTTATTTAGGCATTGAATTGAAACTAGATTAAAAAAATTATCATTAGGACATGTGATTGTTCCTCTAGTAATATAAGAGTAATAGTTGTATATTCTTATATTCCAAATAATATTTTCATATATGGGGGAAAATTAAGGTAATTTCCATTTTTTTGATGGTTTTTTAATCAAGAAAATAATTTAATTATCAAAAACTTATGATCAAATATGATATTTCAATAAGATTAGCATGGTCAATAACTAATATTTAATATTGTATATACATTTATTCAATAACTTTTTGTTGGGAATTTATATCTCTATATAATATTTTAGATATTCCAATTAGGGAAGAGAACCTCCAAACCTCTATCACATCAATTTTTTGTAGTTATAGTATAGAGACACTATGATTTAATACATCGATATTACATAACTTTTATGGAATACATAAAACATTTTATAAATAGACTCCCAAAGACTGTATTAGTCGAGTTCCTTTGGAAACATGGAAACATAAACACCAGTACCTAAATGAGCCACATTATCTCCCACAAAATTATTCATGACTGACCCCTTTCTTAGACATATACTAAAACAAATATAACTCTCTAACATGGGGAGAGAAACATAAAACGTTATGAGCTCAGATGCTCATTAAGGCTAAACAACGGAGTCATGTAAGTATAATCATGAGCATAAGGGAATGGGAACGTGATCACGGAAATTGAATATACTATTCTCCATATAAATGATCATAAACATAAATCATGGCATAAATCTTTAGCATTCATAATAAATGAATCATATGTAAATAAAAAACATAATCCATGAAAGACTTACATAGAAATAAAACATTGAATTAGGGAAGACAAATAAAAATTTACAATGATTTCTATAGTAGTCAGGGAATTTTTTCCATGGCTATAATAGTAAAAAAATCTATTAATGAACTAGGCTCACATCCCATTCCATACATGTATTACATAGTTGAGTTTACTCCTAATTACAACCTTTTAAAATGAAACTGAGTTCATTTCTCATTCTAACCTAGTAATAATTAATCGAGTTCATTTCTCACTCTTTCCATGTCTATCGCATTAGATATAAGTCTTTACTCAATGCAATTTCGGGAGATATATGTTCCACCCATCTCATAATGAAATCATAAATACATGTTTGATAAAATAATAGACAATCATAAAATAACAAAATAATTAAATTGGTATCATAATCATGTAAACAAATCATAAACACTGGAAAAAGATATAGGATTTAGATTCATTTCATCAAAATCATAACCCATCAAATAGAAATGTATATCCTAAATATAAAACACATGAAATAGAATCAGGCATCATAAATACCATAACAATTAGAATATCCCATTAATAGAAATAATATGAATTTTCCCTTTAGATCATTTCTTATAGAGTAATGAGTGACATCAAAATATATCATCTTAGATTGAATTTTTTTAATATCTTTTGTAAAAATTAATTAAGGAAGATATTCTGTCTTGTTTGAAAAGGGATTTTTTAATACATAAAACCAATTAAAAATAATTTTTCTAGAAAAATCTTTGATAACATATAAGAAATTAATGAAATAATTTTGAAAAACGTTTTCCTTAAAAACATATAAAGTATGCATCATAATATTATAAAAAAAATTTTCTTTGAAAACACATTAAAAACTTATAAATAAAAAATGTCATTTTTTAAATCCTTTTTAATTTAATACATATTAATAAAGCATGAAATTGTTCTGAAAACCATTTCATTGAATATAAATTGATGAGTTATAAATAATGATTGAAAATAATTTTCCTTCAAATTATAACATAATATCTAAAGCATTTCAAATCAGTTTTCCATGAAGATTAATTTTAGAAACAAGCAAAGAATTCTTCAATGAAATAAACGTGGGTATTTGTATATGTTGTACAAGGTAAAAAGAACATTCCTTTTTCATAATAAAAATTTTAAAAAAAATTCTTATTTGTAAATAGATAAAAATATTACTTTATTGTGATCATTCAAATAAAAAGGGGTAAAATTACATTTTATATATTATATTATATAGGTATAATACTCTTGGAAACCCTTTTTATAAAACATTGTTTAAATGGAATATTGATTTCCCACCAAAGCGAGGGTAATGTTAGGATTTCATAAAAACACTTTCTTAACTATTTTATTTTCCAACTAGTAAAAAAATGGTACCAATACATGAATATATCATTAATAGCCATATTCTTATAATATTCGTGAATATTATTGAGAGACAGATAATAAGATTTTATCAAAGGAATCATCAACATAAACATTCTTGAAAAGTGATGCGATTATTTAAAAAAACTATTACCACATGAAAAATTTGAACCATAATCCCCATGTAATTAAATGTAATTACATAATACTAAAAATATCATGAAAATAAGGGTATTCGTGATGTAAAATTTAAATGGTATTATATACACCTCATGGAAAATATATGTTTATAACATGGATTTTATCTTAAAGAAAGAAAATTGAGTCAAAATTATTTAACTGAATTAGTAACTTTTGAAACCTAAAACTATGAAAGAAAGATCATATAATCCATATATAAATATCTATAAATATAAATATAATATGAATTTAATACATTCATGACTATTATACACACCACACAAAAGGAATGTGTGGTCAATAAAGCATATGTCCCATAAGAATAAAAAGTGAGATAAATCTTATTTCAATGTGTATTGAATCTATCCATAATCATACTAACCAATATTATAATAAATATAAATTTATTATAAATATACCAGAGAATAGTATCATTATGTTAAATACCATATATGTTTTTATTATTTCATTATATTAACTACTTTTTATCAATTCTATGTTAAAGATTCACTTTAAATAATGTCTGCTCTATTTTTCGCATGTGTCTTAATTTATAATGTTTTTTATCCTTATAATTATATCATGATTTAAATAAAATTTATATTTAATATATTTTTATTATAATAATCCATATCATATATAATTATGAAATGGAATACACCATTCATGGAGACGGTAGGTCATACATACACAAGAATGCAGTTTTTATTTATTAATCGTGTTGAAAGAATGAAAGTAAAACACATATATGAATATATATGTATAATTATATAATTATTATAGTATATTTATGATATCAAATATATAATATATATTCACTAAACTCATCTTTAATATATTTCATGTTGTGTATGAACAAATATAATCGCATTTAGGGGGTTGTTGTCCAAACATCCTGAAACAAAATTATCATATTAGCAAAAAATGAAAAATATAAAGATATGTGTGGTATAAGTAATAAATAAAATTCAAGAAATAATAAATATAATATATTACAAACAAAAATATATGTTTCCACCATAATTTCTACCATGAGATTTGGTAGAGAAAAAATGAATAATCATTGTATATTGAGGTGGTAGATCGCCGTAATCATAAACAGTGTCTTCGTAACCCATTAGATAGAGGTGTGTGTATATTTAGGAAGAAACCTTATCATAAAAAAATAATATTATATAGAGGATAAATATTTTTTTATAAATCCATGTAATAAAAAAATTAGGGGTAGAGAATGAAAATAAATGAATGGAGCTTGAGAGAAGAGGTTACCTCTTAATCAGGTAACTCTATTTGGTTTGTGCCAAAAGGATTATTTGGTTACTTTACTCCCAAAGGGAGGATTCGGGGTGGATAGGGGGATTTTTTGGAAGTTTTTTGGGAATATAATTTCCCGAATTATGTTTTTTGAGAGGTATAAACAAGGTGGAGAAGTGGTGGCTTTTATAGCGAAGGGAAAGTTCACAGTTTGCATTTTTTAAAACAAGTTAGGAGTACCCACATATTTGACATAAAAAAGTCATAAAAAACTCATTATTTTAATTTTCATGGATGAATAACTACTATAAAATATGGTTTTTAAAAATTCCTAGCACGTTTTGGGTCTTAAATTTATGGTTTAGTACTTTGTAAATCTAATTTTTGTCATAATCATTATAATTAATTTTAATCAATTTCACTAACATTTTCAGTCAGAAAATATGTTGAAAATATTATAAATTATGGATTATTATGATTAAAAATATTTAGTACATTTTCTTTAATTACAATCAAATAACTGAAATAAATTTCTTAAAAATTAATCTCACTGACGGGACAACATTGTGGGTTTTTAAAGTAAAAATGATCAAAAGTTTTCTATGATTATATATCAAATATCAATTTGAAATTGAATAATCTAACATAAAGTATATTTATTAATAAAAATAATATCTATTAAAAATTTGAAATCAATTTAAAATATAATTTAATATTATAAATAATTTAAATGAATAAATAGTTTTGAAATAACATTCATTATTTCAAACTATTCATTAAAAAAATGAAACTATATAGAAAAATACCAAAAAAATTATCATTACCTAATATAAGGTCTCAATTTAAAATATGCAGTTTAGTTTTTATATATAAAATATATAAAAGATCCAAAAATTTTATTAAGAATGGATTCTCTATTAAAAGGCGCTAAAACTACCTTTTTAATAAATAAAGGTTTTTATGGATAAAATTGGGTTTGTTATTATCTTATATATAATAAATATATTAGATCAATACCAAAAATATTTTATTTAATATATAAAATATATATTATATTACTATCACAAGCTAACTATAAATAATTTAATTTATTAGGGAAAACATTGTTGTGACATTGAAATTAATAATATATTCCTATATTCAATTAGTATTCAATTTCATTTATAATTAATTATTATCCTATGAATTCATCATATATGTGTGTGAAAATTATATTTTAATTAATTAGTTAATATTTTTCAATTTTTTAATTTAATGGATATGTTTTATATTATTATGTCAAATAATAATATATTATTATTTTGTAAAACTCTGTCTTGTGTTATACCGAATCCATTGAATAAAGTCATTATTTCATGTAATTCAAGCAAACCTTGAGTTTCGATATGGGTAAATCTAAATATTATCTAACATGTAGTGCATGTATAAATTGGTGTTGTATAGAATGGAAGCTAAACATTGTTAATTAATATAAAATATTTTTTTTTTGTGGAGTGAAAAACATCAAAAAATTTATATTAATTGAAAATATATATATTTCATAAATTCTTATGGTGGAACATTCTATACACTTTAAAATTAATTTTTTCATAAAAATTCATCTGTATCATCAATGGTTTAATACTTTAATGTTTCACTCAGAGAAACCTAAATCCTTAATATGAATACTAAAATATCCCTAAAATGGAATGTTGTAACCAAAATTGTTACCCAGAGTAACATATAACTAGGTTTCCACATGTGATAACGTAAGTGTAAAGTGAAAACACAGACAAGGGAGAGAAATATAACCATCATGTTCTGATGGAGAGTGACAGATAACAAGGCTATGGGAAAGTTATCAATCAGAAAGACATAAATCTAAAATGAACTATAGGACCATCTGATTCATCAAAAATGGATATACTAGGATATAATTTTTTGTTTCATGATAATTTTTAATAAATTTAAAAAATTACAATGAAAAGATATACTTTCATGATTTCAGGATAACCTTGCAATTTGTTTTTCCTTGATCCTCTTCACCTATTTCTCTAAAAAAGGAAGGTGAATTTTTCATTCTTGAATCACATACAGATATTCAGAACCATGATATGCCATCCCATATATCAGCAGTTATCATAAACACAGTGTTATTATTTGAGGTTAGTCAATATTCTTAAATCCTCATTTAGTAAGATAGTACTTTATTTTCAAAAACTTCATCCAATGTTTAACTTAATAATTCTATAAATAGTTAACCATATAACCCTTTTGAAATATAAAATTCAAAAAATTTAAAAGTCATAAAATCATCCTAACAAGGATCCCCTATATATCACACAGTATATCATGGTTTTAACATTCTAAACATGTGAATACCCTAATCATATATTCTCTAAAAATAATGTAATAAGCTGAATTACCATAAATTCATTAGGAAAATATATGTTCTTTATTATTCCAATGGTCGATATATATATATATATATATTACATAGATCCAAGAATATGTTTACATAATCCATTATGAATTAGTCTAATTTTTAAAACAATCAATAATCATATCTTGTGTAATTAGTTTTATCTAATTTACTTTATCCAAATAAATTATATCTTTATCAAAGAAAAAAACAATTTTGTCAACATCTTGATCATATAAATTGTTTACTTCTCTTAATCAAAATATCACATGTATATTTCTTCATTTCTATTAAACATATACTTTTAACTCCATAATGAAAACTATACTGAAAATACTTATATATTTCATGATTCAAATAACAAAATTATTTAATTAAAAAACATAAGTAAATTATTCATCTAAAATTATTCTTAAAACATTACTCATGATTCATCAACATATTCATTAATAACTCTTTCCTATAATATGAACTATGAATCATGTATTAATGATTCTAAACCTCAATCTAATAGTGCTTATTATTCCTAATGTTTGAAATACTGTAAGAACATTACATACATTTCAAATGTTATTTGCAGTTTCCTTAACTTCTGATGTATAAAAAAAATCATACAAAATTTCTAATCCTCAATATGATATTTTAACTTATGAAATAGAGTCTCATAATTTTCATAATTTCCAAATGTAAAACATTAAATTTTTACCATGTTCCATCTAGTTCTCTCTATTTACTAAAACCAGAATGCATTGTGTGAGAAGAATTTTTCATATTGGGATACCATATAATCCTGAAAATTTTCTTATTGGTTCCAAAATCTTGGGTCCTACTTATTTAATATATTACACATAGTTTTATAAAAATTTATTCATATTAATCCTTTATTTAAATCATTCATGATGGTTCATAAATAGTTTTTTGAATTCCCAAAGCATGTACTTAGAGAGTGTCAAGCCAGGTGTGTAGTAAGGCACATTTTCATGTACCAAATTACCCTCAGTCAGGCTTGGACATATTTTACGAGTTGTTACCCCAAGGTACATATGTTCTATATCCACATCAACTTATTTTATCTAAACAATTTTATAATTCTAGGAATCTACTCACTCAATCCTTTACCAAAATTCTAGGACATTTTACTAAATGTTAGCTCATCCTTATACTAATTCATAGATACATCACTAGACATATCCTTAAAAATATACCTAAGGATCTCACTAATGTTTTCTTATCTATGTTTCTAAGGTTAAACTAAACCTTTTATCTTATACCAACAATAAATAACTTCTATTTTAATATATATACATTACATAACTTTTATGGAATGCTTAAAATATTCTACAAATCGACACCCATTGACCACATTAGTTTATTGATTTTGGAAATGTGGAAATCTAAACATTGATACATTAATGAGATACAGTATCTCTCAGTAGGTTCATCTTGAATAGAACTCTTCATAGATATATAATAAAAGAAATTTATCTTCATAGCCTTGGGATGGAAACATAAAAATGTGTTATCTAAGATGCTCAATAAGGGTAAACAAGGGAGACATGTAATCATAATCGTGATCATAAAGGTATGAGAACATGATCTTGAAAATAGAATATCATACCATGCATATAAAATATAATAACCATTAATTGTTTCTTAAATATTAGTAGTTCATAAGACATAAATCATAAGTATGTAAATAATATATTCAATGATATCACAAAATAGAAATAGAACATGGATTTTTTTGTCACATAAGTATATATAATGATTTCTATATTTTTCAATGCTTTCTACCAAGTGTATAATAGTGTACAATTTCCTTTGCTGAATTGTGTTCACACCCCATTTCAGACCTTTATTACTAATCCAGGTTCACTCCTCCTTTCAGCCCTGTAATATTAAATCTTGTTCATTTCTCATTCTAGCCATGTAAAACTGAACTGGTTTCGTTTCTCATTAATGTTTTGTAATACTAAACCATGTTCATTTATCATTACACTCATATCTATCTCATGAGATATAAGTCTCTACATAATTAATTTGAGGGAGATATAGGTCCCACCAATCTCACAAAGAAATCATACATACATGTTCCACAAAATCATAAACAATCATATCATAACCCATGAAATTAAATGGTAATTAGAAACATGTAATCATTTTATAACCTCGGGAAAAATACATAGGTTTAAAAAAATTCATCAAAATCATAACCTGTAAAAGATAAATGTATTTCATAAACATATAACCTATTAATGATAATTACTTTCTAAAAGACCAAGATATTAAGTATAACCCATTCATAGAAATAATATGAATTGATCATTTATATAATTTTCTACAAGGTAATGAATAACATCAATGTATGTCATCTTAGATGAAAAATAATTTTGAATGATCTTTCAAAAACGATTCATATGTAAAATATTATTTATTCTTTTCAAAAATTATTTTTTAATAAAAAAAACCTTTACAAATAATTTTCGTAGAAAATACCTTGAAAGCTAAAAATAAGAGTATAACTGATTTTGAAAACCTTTTCCTTGAAATCATAAAAAAATAAGCTTACAAATATTTTTAAAATAGTTTTCTTTGAACAAACATTTAAAATATATAAATAAATCTTGAAATTTTTTTGAAACATTTATTACTTCAAAACATATGGAAGAATGTTGAGAATTTTTTTAAAACCAATACATTGAAATTACATTGAAAACATATAACTAATTATTGAAAACATTATAAAAAACATTTTTCTTTAAATCTTATATATGATACTTAAAAAAAATTAATGATAATTTCCTTGAAAATTACTTTTAAAAACATGTAATGTAATCTTCAATGAAATAATGGTGGGTAAATTCATACATGTTCTTAAAGGTAAAAATGAATTTCCTTTTTCATTGTAAAAATGTTAAAAAAACTCTTTGTTCAAGAAGAGGCAAGAAAATTCATTGGAAGAGATTAGTAAAAAAATTATTAAAAAATTATTTTAAATTTTATTGGAGAATGGTTCCATATTGTTGTAAACCCTTTTTTGAAAACATGGTTTTGATGGAAGAAATATTTCTGACTGAATAGAGGGTAAATTCAAGCTTTCTTAAAAATCCTTTATTAAATATTTTTTGAACCAAAGAGTAGAAAAATGGTTCCAATACATTAATATATCATAAATAATAATATGATAAGAAACTTTATGAATCATATTGAGATATGGATCATTATATTTCCTAAAATTAATCATAAACATAAATAATCTCAAAAAGCGACGGGATTGTTTCAAAAAACTCTAATGACATGGTAAATTTGAACCATACACACAATGTAATAAAATGTAATTATATGAGGCTTAAAATAAAATATAAATTATTATTTTCAGTATATAACATTTATATGTATGTATATACACCTCATGGAAAAATATATGTGCACAATATGACATGTGTCACAAAGAAGGAAAATTGAGAGAAAATTATTTTACTAATTTGGTATGTTTTGAAACCTATATCCTATAAAAGAAAGATCCTAAAATGGATATGTAATGATCCATAAATTTATGTATAAATAGTATTGAATACAGCCATGTTCATTATACACACCACAAAAAAGTAATGGGTGGTAAATAAATCATGTGCCTCTTTGAAATAAAAAGTGAGATGAAATTCCCCTACCTTGTGTCTTGAATCTCTTTGTACTCATACAAGACTCATGTATAATAAATATAAATTCAGTATAAATAAATCACAGGACAATATTATTATTTATAATACCATATATGGTTTTGTTACGTCTTTATATTACCCTCTTGTTAATAATTATATGTAAAGGTTTCACTTCGGGTTATATCTACTTTGATTTTCACATGTGTCTTAATTTGTTATATCTTTGGTCATTATACTTATATCATGATTTACAAAATTTAAAACATGATTTAAATATAATTTATATTAATTAAACATGTATTATAATAATCCATAGTATATAGAATTATGATGTGAAATACACTATTCATATAGATTATAAGTCGTAGGTACGCATGAACGTTGTTTCAGTTTAATTGTCATGTTGAAAGATGAAAAGTAAAAGAAATATATGTATATATTTGTATACATATATCATTAATAATTTATATTTTGGATATCATATATATCATACATATTCACTAAACTCATCCTTAATACATTCCATGTATTGTATGAATGAATCACATCGCTTTGAGGGGGCTATGGTCCACACTTCCGCAAACAAAATTCTCAGATTAACACAAAATGGAAAGTATAATGATATATGATGTAAAAATGAATAAATAATCGAAAACCTAATAATATAATATATCCAATATATAGATATAATTTCAATCATAATTTTGACCAGAAAATATATAAAATGAAAAAAATGAATAATCATTATTTAAGGAGGTGGTATTATGTCATACACAGAAACAATATGTTTGTTACGCAATAGATAGAGGTGTGTATCATTTTAGTTATAAAACATATAATAGAAACATAATATTATATTTATTATACTGGTATTTTTATACAATAATGCAATAATGTTATATATAGGGGTGGATAGAAAAAATAAAAGAAAGGAGCTTGAGAGAAAATGTTACCTATGAGTTGGGTAACTCCTTCTGGATTCAATCAAAAGGATTCCAGGATTTCATTTATGACAAAAATTAGGATTAAAAATTAATTTATTAATTATTTAAATGTATTGAAGAAATAATTTACTAACCTAATTGGTTTGAGAGGTGTTATGAAGAGGGAGAGGTGGTGACCATTTATACGGAAGGGAAATGTCAAACTTAAAATTTTTAAAAACAAGTAAGGTGTAACCACGCTTTTACCTAAAAAATTATTAAAAACAAAAAAAAACTCAATAATTGAAGTTTCATGGCCGAATAATTTCCATAAAATGGGTATGTTAACATTTTATAGGTTGTTTTGTGTATTAAATTTAAGGAGTTGTACTTTTTAAACCTAATTTTTCTCTAAATAGTTGTAATTAATTTAAATCTTTTTCACTAAATTTTTTTTGTAAAAAACCAATTTTTTCCATATTATAAATTATAAATTATTATTATAAAAACATGGAATCCATTTTTCCAAATTCCAATCATATAATTTTCATAACTGAATTTAAAATTAATCCCAGTGATGGGATGATACTGTGTGTTTTAAATTTTAAAATGATCCAAATTTGGATATGTTTATATATCCAATTTTAATATAAAGTTGTTTCTAATTAGATAAATTGGTTAAATTGATAAAATATTACCTCATTAAACTTTTAAACCAATTTAAAATATAATTTCACCTTATAAATAATTTACATGAAAATGAATTTTGGAATTAAAATCGTGTACTTTTTAGTATTCATTAAAAATGAAACCTTACAGAAAAATACAAAAAATTTCCTAACATAATTTTTATATTTTACTTCCAAATATAAAGATTATTTATAAATATTAAATCTGAAAAAATTCTAAAAAATGTATTTAAAATTTGTTCTCCATTAAAAGGTGGTAAAATGATCTTTATAAAAAATATATGTTTTTATGCATAAAATTGGGTTTTGTTATTATCTTATATCTATTGTATATATGGAATGAAAAACAAAAATATTTTTTTGAATATATATCATATATATTAAATTAATTCCAATAAATGATTATAATTAATTTAATTTATTATGGTAAAATAACTTTGTGACCATAATAATAATAATATTTTCCTTTATATTCAATAATATTTAATAGTCATTTATAATTATTTGGTAACATATGATTTCATCATATATGTGTGTGAGACATATATTTTCATAAATTAGTTAATAATATTAATAACCACTAATTTAATGAGTATGTTATATCTTATTATTTCAAATAATAATATATTATTATTCGGTAAAACATGGCCTTGCTTGTTATACAATCTATCCAGGAAATTCATTGTTTCATTTAACGAAACATAACCAAGATGTTCTATATGGGAAGACATTATAATTATGTTACGTGTAATGCATGATTAACTTGTTGTTGTATGCAAATCAACCAGACATATTTCTTAAATATAAAATTAAATACTTTTACTATTGCATGAATTTTAAAATATCAAAATGATTAAATTAATTCTAAAAAATATTTTTATCAAAATCTCGTGGTGTTATATATTATTATTGGGAAAAATATTTTTCTCAAAAAGAAATTAATTTCAAAAATAATTTTTTGTGGAGATCCTACTAAATAATGATTCATTTCTTTTCTATATTTTATAAAAAAAAAATTAAAAACATTTGAAGAAAAGAAAAAATATTAATCTTTAATAGCTCATATGTTTTAAGAATCTCCTGTATAATGACATATTAGGAAGTGTAATTATGGATATGTTTTTTTGAGGTATTGTCAAATTTAGTAACAAAATATTGATATTTATGATGTTTTTTATTTGAGGTAACAATACCACCCACTAATAGTGTTGACTCTTCTATTGTTATATAGATTCACATCATATTTTTTCAAATACTAATTGAGTGGTATTGGTATCATGTTTCTCTTTAATATTTATTTTTTATACAAAATTTTTTCCTAAGGGAATTTCAGGTGAAAGATATTAATTAAAGTATAATGTAGTAAATTCATAAAAATAAATTAGACTGATGATTGATAATTGGGCATATATATTCTTTGGAAAGCTGGGGGGATGGATAAAACATTTGTGGTTCAATTAAAAACCTCCTTCTATGGAGAATCAATGTGGAGAGGTATACATTCTATATAGAAATCACATCCAATATGTATGATTATAAAAAAATATCAATTACATAGATTATATTTTTTAACTTATATTTAAATGTGATATTTTTTCTCAATTGAATTTCTTTAAAACAGTTGGTGGTTGATTGGCTATGGATTTATTGTCACATTTTAAAATATGAATGGCTCTCTTGGTGGTTGGAAATGGTAGATCATTTTTTGAGCCTAATACATGTGGTTTTTATTAATATAATATACTTAACCATTATTTTTTATTTTTTTATTAGTGAATTTATTTCTAGATACTCTATTATCATATTTGTTTTCAATATCTTGTTTAGTATTATTATGAATACCACTAGTGATGAAACTAATGGATGTTAATATTCTTGGAACTGTATTATTATATGTATCAATAAAATATAATATTTCATTGTATCATGGGTAATTATTAATGGAATTTTAAAATTAAATTTTTTTGGTTGATGTGCTGTAAAGGTATATAGGGTTTCAACCCTTGTGATTCTCCGATATAAATAATATAATATATTTATTATAGGATGGGATATTATGGGAATTTTACCTGTCCCACATTGAGTGAATTCCAAGTGCATTAATTTATCATGATCTATTTATGGAGTAGTCAACATCATTTTCAATACAAGATTTATCATAGAAATAAAAACATTGATTCGTTTTATTTTATGATAGATTGTGTATATAGATGGTTGTGGTAAAATGTCAAAAAGATTGAATTATCATCAAACACAGTATTTTTTCTAGAATAACCCCATTTGGTATGTTTTGTAATTTTAAATGATTAAACTCCAACTCGAGAATTCAATTTTAATGTGATATACACCAAACATCAATAAAATTAGGGACAACATAAATGTATGTGGAAAGTTGAAAATTCATAATTGGTATTTTATTAGTTTCCATTATCTCTAAAAACAAATTACAACACATCTTATAAATAAAGGATGTATCATTGCGTTATTAGGAACATAGAGATAATTTTCTATCAGTTTTATCAGTAATGTTGATTTCATTTTGGGTATCATTTTGATTAAAAAAATCAAATTGTATTATTCTTTGATTGATGATAGAAATTCCCAATTTGAAAGAATATTTTTCTCATGATAATGGAGTTTCTATTAACACATGATTTCAATTCACATGTTCCTCTTTTTAAGAGTGTTTCCTCATTATTACAAACCCATAGAGATGGCATCAATTGTAATTTTATATTTTTCCTATGAAAGATCGTTTTTATGAGTACCATTGAGGGGAATTTTATCTTTTCTTGATTCATTATTACTAAGGGTAGAACCTCTATAGTGTGTATTTTTTATTGTAATAAGGACCTCTTGAATGGGAAAAACTGGGAGGCCCTTCATGGTTCCTTTATTCATTTTTTTCAATATATAAACATTCATGGTATATGTTTATCTTATCACTGTGAATATAATTAAATTGTTTTTGAGGCACAAGACCCCTATGATTGATGAATATGATTTCTTGTGGAGGATAATTGGGTTTATTTTTTTTGTTTATTATTGGTACAATCTCTATTTATGGTACTATAAGGATGACCTCTATTAATTCCTGATGTTCATTGTTGTGGAGAACCTAAAACAAATGTCACTATTTTATTATAAAGATAACAACTATTTTGGATAACTAGGGTAGGACATCCATGGTTCCCACATATTGTATCAGGGGGAGGACCACAATGTTAATTTTTTACTTATAGGGAGGAACTCAATGGAGAAAATAATGTTGTTGAAATACATTATTGAAGGATATTATATCAATAAAGTGTTTAAAATATGGTATTCTACCTTATTATAGGTAATTCTTTTCTTGTTACTTTGAGGAAGAAATCTATTATTTCTTAAAATTCCACCATATAGAAGACATTTGTGGTAGTTTTGTTCATATTGATGTAAAGGAGATATGTGATGGGCAATATGAGTTATTAATCTATTTTATCATTAAAATAAATCATATTGAGGACCTACATAGTAGTATTCTAAATCATTAATGGTATATCTTCTTCAATAAGTACCATGTGACTGTCCAACATGGTTAAAAGATATTTAGTCATCAGGAGAACCACAATGGCTGTTTTTTAAATAAATTTTTTATTTCATCTATGATGGGTACCTTTTAGAAAACAACTATTGTTTTTGGTCATTTATATATTAGAGGAACCCTTTATTGTATTTTACATTACAGATTTATTCAAGTATTTGTTGATGATTTTACTAAAAATTATCTTGAAAAAGTTATGGATTCTAAATAATTGTGACTAAGATCCCTCCCTCAATCACTGTCAATATTCTATAGTGAATCATGGGATATATAGAAATGGTAAAAACATCAACCAACCCCTTAATTTTTTTATTTTTTATCAAATAATATGTTCGACAAATATTTTTTAATGTCTTATTGACAGTTTTAAGAGCATATTTAGTAATTTATATGGAAATTATGATTAGGTAATAGTGTTGATGAATGTGATTGATATGTTTTCTCCTTGGAGACTGACATGTAAAATAAGGTATGTAAGAGATGAATTTATCTTCATATAATAAATAGGGTATAATTTTTTTTATTGATCCATATAGAGACATCAATAATTTATTAATGACCATAAATGGGTCACCATCCCTCTTCTAGCTTTTCCACAGTCCTACGTGCTTCATGGTGTCATATTTTCCATGTATTGTTAAAAAAATAGTAAGGATTTCACTTTCATATAGATACTAATTTCATAATTCATTGTCTGTAATTGTATGTAACTGTTGGATATGAGGGACTACACATTAATTCATTGATTATAGTGTATGAGAACTATAATATGTATTTAGTATTACTAGTTGATGATTCTTAATATAACAATTAGCTAATATATTGTAGTAGAAATATTTTTAAATGTAATTCATTTTTAATTAAGTATGGTATATATTTGGATTTAGAAATAAATTCAGATAAAAACACTTCTCGGTGAAGTATAATAAATATAAATTAATGCCTAAAAATCCATTTTAATGGAAATAAGATTTCCCATTAGTTTCCCAAATTTTATTATTATAATATTCTATATAACCTATTTTTTAATTTGATTATATTATCACATGAGAAGGGATCATAGATAATAATGGTTCGGCATTTTAAAAATAAGTGGATGGGAGTTCATCTATGTCCAAACAGAGAAGTTTTCTAATATAGTACACTCTTATATATTTAGCCATTTTAATAAAAAAATATAATTAATCCTACTGGTAACCATTTGGTTGAGTGTTTTTTATTGACACTAAAAAAATTTAAAAGAACTTTTCTTAAGCAGTAATAATGTATTTCATTTATTATTAATGGTTATAATCCTTATGTGTCATCCAAATTTTAAATTTCTATAGTAAATACATCTTGTATTTAAAATCTCCTATAATAAGAATTTATAATGTTTTAATAGGCTCTATTGTGCTAAAAATTGGAATATATTTGTCTTCCTATATATCTCTAATTAGGGGAATCAAAACCTATATAGTTCAATGAATATGTTCAATCTATTTTACATGGAATGGGATATATCTGGGAAAATTGATTCTTGATATTTTATATCATGAATGAAGGGAAAACATGGCATCTACTTCTAGATGGGTGGTTATTTTAATGATGTTTATCATTGTATAGTATGTATATAGAATCCTTTTAAGGAAATGTGATAAAGGAAATTTTGACTTATAATATAGGGTTTTTTGAAATGGAACTCTTAATGATTGTATATAAATGATTACTTGAGTGTTTGACTATTCTCTTAACAATCATGGATGATGAAATATCAGTGGTGACTGGGGTAGATGGCATTATTATTTTAACTAAACAAATGGAATAATTGTACAAATACTTTAAAGGATAATTTGTATAATATAGTTGAAATTTGATGTATTCAATCCAAAACCAACCAATAATACATTAATATGTATGTAAACTAATATTATAAAATTCATAAATTATATTAAAACTATATGCTTCTCAAGAAGAACATTATGTATCGTGAAGCAGGGTATAATATATTCAAAGGGGTATGAAATCATTTAGAGTGCTTGAATTTGAATAGTGGAAAAATCCTAAAAGTTAAGACATTAAGATAAAAATCTAAATAAAAGTTAACCATTGATGTAGGGACCTATGTGAAACATATTATTTATTGTTATGAGGGACAAGTGGTTGAAATTTTTGGGCTTCACTTATGTAGTTGACCTTAGAGAATTTCAATACCTTCAATGAGGGTTGGGTGAAACCATATTTTACTAAATACATAATGATTTAAAAAAACTTCACTCATCATAAATTATAATAATTCAAGAAAGGATTCAAACACATATGTCTTCTGTTAAAACCATGAAAATGTTTTAACTCACATCCATATAAGGCTTTTGACTATAAAGTTACTTAAATTATCTAGTATTTTATCTTCTTCTTCAGTCTATGATATCAAATTCTCCTATGGAGGGTTATATATGTCAACATGGTACTATTGGGGTGTCCATCATACATAGTTCATTCTTTCTATCATTTGTATCTCCATGTCCAAAATAATGGATATATAGGTTTTATTTATAAAAATAGTGTTTCATTCACCTGAACATTGTCTTTTACTATTCCCATACTACAACATCGAAGGAATCCACCCATCATCATCACAAGCACTCACCCTCAAATATGATATTCGCATAGAATTAATATTGAATTGATCTTACCATTGAGATACCCAAATAAAGATCTATTAATATTATTCATCACTATAATTTTATTTTGGAACACCAAAATAGAAAACAAAAAACACTCAAATAATTTTCATAGTATATTTAGTGTAAAAAATAAAAAACGAGACATACAAAAACATTAATGGAACTTTTCACTATAATGTATCAGAATAATGATAATAAAATGATTTTTCCATATATTTATATTATACCTATAACAAATATTTCTCCTGAATAATGGAGGTTTAAAATTCAATCCAACATTTAAATAGATTTGAATGATGGAACCCCTTTTTACCTCTAATATAGGTTTTAGACCACCACAATTACTTATTTAGAAATATTTTGATGATTATACCATTATTGAATAATGGGTCATATAGAGATCCCATTTTAATATTTTTGATAGAACGGTATACATTTTTTATCAAAGAGGACTCATGTCATCCTAGTGAGGATCACATTATGGTCTTCATAGAAAGTTACATTGCACATTTTTTGTAAATATAACATGAAATATATTGATCAATATTCCATCATGCATTCAATTATTATATCTAATAATAATAATAATTCATATAAATATATACAAGAATATAACTTCCACCATCGCTCCACCACATTTTTCCATATAAAATAACCTTATTCACAGTCTACAAAAATATCCTATAGAATCCCATTCCATTAATATCAATGAAGAAGAAATTAAATCAAGATTGAAATTTAGAATAAAGATATATTGGATATAATCCCTGTAAATGTAAAAAAAATATGTAAAATAACAATTATAATTCACTATGACTTCACTATAAATAGTTTCATACCTCAAAAGGAAAAATGTTCTAAAAATTGTTAGCATCTGTCATATAAAATACATATATATCATTTAGAAAATATTAAAAAATCACATTATAATTTTCTTGATAGACCGGTATTCTTTTTTTCTCTAACATGACTCATGTCACCGCAGTGAGGATCACATTTTGGTCTTCATATAATCTAACATTTCACATTTTTTTGTTTCTATGAAATGAAATTTGTTAATCAATATTCCCCCACACATTCTATTTTTATATCCAATAATAATATTAATAATTCCAATAAATATATAGACAAAACTAATAGCCACCATCAATTTACCACTTTTCTCCATAAACAAAAACCTTTGTATAAATCTCCAGAAATATCCTACACAATCCCATTACATTAATATCAATAAAGAAGAAAAGAAATGAATATAGATTTTTGGAATAAAAACTATTGGATAGAATCCATGGAAATGTAAAAAATATATGAAATAAAAAAAATTCACTATGACATCACTATAAAGAGTTTCATAACTCAAATGGATAAATGTGTTAACAATTTTTAACATCTATTACATGAAATATATCATTAACATTTATAAAAATTTAATAAATCCCTTGGAACATAGAATATAATTAAAAAATATAATATAAATAACAACATAAAATTCATGTTTTATGAACATATTTAAATATTCTATTGTACTTAATTATAAGTTTAATTTTTTCACACTTTTAACACAATAAATCCATTGTATAAAATGTAGTCATAAAATCATATCATAATTCTTGAAGAATGAAATTCCATAAAACAAGATATAAATATTCACTGGTTAAAAAAATTTAATGAATATCACCATAATAATAATAAAAATTCAGACAATTGATTTAATATTAAAAATAAAAAAAATAGTAGAAAATATCACATACATTCTACATAGATGAAGAATTTATCAAAATTACCCCAATAATAAATAATAATATCTCACTTATTATATATGATGAAAATAGAGAAAATGAAAATAAAAAAATGTAAAGAATATGTCATACTATGGAGACATAAATTAAATTGAATAATTAGAGAAAACAATATTCAGTCATAGTGTTATAATTTCAGTAAAAAAATGTTTCATAAGTTTTATAGTGTCACTAATACAAACCAAACACTATAATGTGTATTCCTGAAACATTGGTATTTATAAAATATATTAAACTTAATCATTTTATTTATTATTGTTATATATGGTGTCAAGTATTTTCTTCTACAGGTTGAGGTAAAGACTATAAATATTGCAATAAATTTTTTCAACAATCCAACATTATTTAGAAACTAAGTAATCATATATTTCAAAATTCTATTGATCTTGTAGTTTCTTATTTGAGTCAGATTCTTTTACCATTTCAATTGACCTCAAAATTTTCATCTACGCTTCTTGAAAAAGAGAACTACATAAACCCTTATAATTTTTTGTAGTAGTATTGAATGAATGTAACCTATCAAAAAAAATTTCCTAAATGATTAATTCATTACCTATAAATAAACATGAAGTCCATAAATAATGAAAGTGTGTCTACATTATTTAATAATAATGAAGATGATTGTTAAGGGTTCATTTACCATCCTCTTGAATTTCACCTATAAATAAGACAATATTTGAAATGTTTATATTATTTATATGAACACAAGAATATTGTGTAATTAAAATAAATTTCATTTTAAGGTATTTAATGTTGTGAAATAAATTTAAATTATAAAATGAAATACATAACTTAATGTCTCTAGTTTGATCATTTAAAAAACTGTAGTCAAATTCCTACGGAATATGAAGCCATATCTCTCTTTTTTCAATTGAGTGGCCTAAATATTTTTATTTGTACACACACAGACATAATTATAGAGAAAAAAATCAATAAATATACATTTGGTATATATTTAATAATGAATTCATTATATACAAAACAATTTTCCTATTAAAACATTATGAACCTTGTATATTTGGATTTATTTCTTTTCATGAATCACATTATTTTTTATAAATTTAATAAATGAAAAAAAATAAACAGTATATGTTATAATTTTGATTCATTTAGGAAGTTAAGATAAAATAAAATATTCTAATTCTGCATGAGATGTATCACGGTTAATGTAAATGGAAAAATATCACTACTCACGACACATGTCTTCAAAAATTATTCTTACATTAGCAAAATAATTAACTATGTGTTAGTAAAGTCTTTCGGTAATATAAATATTAAATGTATATTTTTCATTCACAAATACATCACGGTATCTAGTAATAAAATGGAATTTCACATAATAATTTTGAAAAAAATCTATACATAAAAACCATATGAAATTCTAATTTACAGATAATTTTAGCAAGATTACTTTAAATAATAATCTATTAATTAAGAAAAATAAATATTTTTTAATATAAAAACACCATTTTTTATCTATAATAATATTCCCTTAATCAATGTAACTAATGTGAAGGATATTTTTCTAATAACTAATATCTATTGAGATCATCACATTGTTATTTTTTCAATCACTAGTAGGCATCACTAACACATCAAATGGGATGAAAATTATAATTTTTCCCAATTTCAATTAATGTAGCATATTTTTATTTATATCTTTCACATATTATTTTTATATTCCAAAAAATAAAGGAAATATTAAATAATATTATTTACTTATAAATTAATTACATACAAATAATGTAAACCCTTCAGTAACCCATATATAAGGGAGTTACCAACAACACTGACTGACTGAAAATTAATATTTTTATTTTAAGGGGTGTGGGGGAACCCCTGACATCATCAACATAGAAAAAACAAATGACCCAAATAGAAAAAAAGATCAAGACCAAAAGAAACCCAAAATACAAGAGACATGCTCCTCCCAAGAACAAATGTCATCAAACCCATCTTCCTTTTTCTCAAAGCCGGTCAGTTGGCAGTCCAAACACATTTGAGAAATTCATGAATTCATACAACATGATCAAAAAAATAGCACCTGAATCATGGATGCGAACCACAAACATAAAACCTGACCACCAAACCGTCATTGAACCACCTTCAAATTCCCTATAATGTTTGGGGAAAGGACACGAAGGTAGGTAGAAAATACTGGTCATTGGGGATGAGCCTTCAACATCGCAAGCCGCACACCATGAGCCTCCGGGCAGGGAAGCTGTGGAGAGGGCGCCACCACACTGAGCTGATGAAGAAGGAGGTAGTCGAGTTACCAACTACACAATAGTCATAGTTTCATGAAATGGTTATCTAGTAACATCAACTGGAGAAAATAATGACCCACTAATGATCTATTTTAATATATAATCAATATAGTCCATAAAATCTGATGGTATTTTTGGTTTTGTATGATAGTTTTATCTTTATGTATAAAAATATAATATTTCCCATAATTAATATATTAAAAACTAGATTAAATATGATTATTTTGTTGTAAAAATAATTAATTATATTAAGTATAAACTATAATTAAATAAAAAAATAGAAAAATATAAGTATTTTAAATACATACTAATCATGTAAATGATTATGTTATCTATAAAATGTTTTAACATCAAGGCTTATACATTAAAAACTTAAATAATATAAAAATATTATATTTAAAATATTTTCATGATAGAAATAAAAAATTTATAACACCATTAAAGTTTAATATATCTATATTTCCAATTTATATGTTCAATTATCATGATTTTTATTATTCAAACTATTATCTACGTTAATTGATAAAATTACTTCACTATTTTAACAGTCTATCATGAGTTCTACAATTTCTAAAAATAATCCTAGAAGTTGATTATTTTATTATTGATAAAACTAACATTAACCAAATACTTCTTTAGTTTCATCAACCATATCATAAAATTAAATATATTTTAATCATGAAATAACACTTTTAACCTTATTTACTCGATTATCTAAATAATATTATTATTTATCTTGTGATTCATAGATATATGGATCTCTTTCTCTATACTCACTATAGTGACTGAAGAGAGTGTTACTGATATAAGTAAAATGTAATGAATCATTTGTTACACCAAATATATTTCTGACCAAAATGCATTTTCTAGTGGTCATGCTTTACTTAAATTTTCATATTCATTAATTCATATTTTTTTCAATTGTAAAATTTCTAATGGTTTCAGGATTTATGGTCTACTGTATTGGGATTTCGTTTGATAAATCATATTAGACTTGTCAAAATGTATTTAATAGTTTATATGAAATGTGTTTTGTGTTTATATTCACAATGTATACTGATATGATATTGAATGAAATTAATGATATCATTCTATAAGTATGTTTGGATTTTTCAGAAGGTATTTTTTATATATCTTCAAAAGTTATCATATATGATAAAAATAAGGTAAATTATAAAAAAAAAGGAGTATTTTCTATAAAAATGATATTAACAGAAACAAAACCTAAAGTCTAATAAATATAAATATAAATATAAATATATATATATTATAATATATTATTCTTTATTAAAATTTCATGTCTTATGGTATAAAATCCTTGATAAGAACGAATATTATATGCATTTTTATGTATATCATAATAACTTTCACCATATGGTATTATATAGTGGTATCATGCCACTACATCCCCTGTATTTAACAATATCCTATTGTTTGATATGTGTATATATGAAGTTTTTTCATATAGATTAATCATATTGTATGGTAGACATGTTAATCAATCATTAAATGTTTTTTGGGTAGTATTACACATAAGTAATCATTAATCATAAATGTTTTTATTGATGAAACATAAGGGATTGAATGTATTAAATGTATTAATGCATGTTAAAGAGATAAAAACCATATGTAATCAAATGTGTGACATCATCATTTCCTAAAATGTTAGTAAATTCTTTCAAATATTGTGGATCACCCTTATTCTAATAAAAAAGTATCCATCTATATGAAAATTGATCCAAAATAGTTTTGGATTCATATGGATTCTACCAGAACATTCTATCCCACTTCAGTTACCCCCAAATAGGTACTAAAATTCCATTTTCATAATAAATATATAACCCAAATGGTAGGGTGAGTCATTAGACAACGGATTCATTGGGGTTGAAGGAGGAAATTGGCTACTTCCTAGTTATATAGATCAAACATATGGTTTAAGACACAATATTGAACTATTATTGATGTGAGGTACACATATAATCTTAATTATATGATATACATTGTTTTAGATTCATAGAATATTGATCCTGATTTCTGATTTATTGATGACTTCCATATCTTGTATTTGTTTTATTTGACCCAAATAAACACATCACTTCCAACATTGTTCGTCCTTTGACAAGAATTATATTAACCTTGACATAGTTATCCAAATAATAATGTATTAGGATACCATAAGAACTCAGGTGTAGCTTCTGATCATCGTATATAACAAACTAGATTATTGTATTATGAATTAATTGTTGTGAGAGAGCATAACTCTTCTATTTCACAAAATAATTAAAATAATATTATCACTACATGAACATAATAAAAACTCTATAATAAATATTTCAAACTCAAATAAGAGTAAAAAATACAAATATGTTCTTTGAAGCACATTGATAAATTCCCATCCTCATTTTCAATATTGAGTTCCACAATGAGTAGAACGTTACCCATATAGACATCAACTAGGAATGTAATAGAACCATCCATATGTCCACTGATAACATTAGGTACCTAAAAATATTATCATGAAACCAGGTTTCTAGATTTTTCACATGAATGGATTTAATATGTAACACTCAATAGTTAACCACCATTAATATATAAATAATGTAATATTATCAAGTTCATGAAGTTTATATATTCTCATATACATATATATGAATATACTAAATCATTCATATATAATTATTTTTGAAAAATATCAAATCACTAATTGGTGCCAGAATAGTTTTAATTCATAACTCCCAATACTAGTATGATCCATAACAAAAAAAATCATCATAGATCATAAATATTAGAATCTGATAAGAACTAGTAAAGGAAATGATGATGAGAATACCACTAAATGTGATTTAATTATAAAAATACCATTTTAGTGGAAACGGAATCATGTATACAATTTTTGGATATATGATATTTTCAACCCATTCGAGGAAAAGGAATTTGGTATATAAGTGTCATGGTGTTTCATGTAAATCCCATCACACTATTATTATTAATATGATCACCAAGGTATCAGTATAAAAGTATACTATACCCATTTCAAATATATTAAAACTTTACCATACATCTAATATTATATTCATAAGATAAGAAGATATCATGTCATGAAAAGTTTCAAACTAATAAGTTCTATGGAAAGTAAAAGACATCATATAAGGAAATAAAGAAGTTCATCATATTCAAAATATGGGATATTAGGACCATGAGATCTAAATTTTATTTTAACACTATGATAAGGTAAATAAGTTATACTTTTATTGATGTCATTAATTGTATAAGTAATCATTGTATATTTGGGAAGAAAACAAGTCATAGGATGTAACATTTAGGTATCAAAATATGGGTAAATTCATACCAAACTAAACAATTAAATGTGTAAATTAATGATCATGGTAACGTGTGATAACATGGATGAAACAATTCATTTCAAATCCTTATAAATATTCCATATTAATGTGTAAATAACTCACCAATATATTGTTTTCTTATTGAATTCATCACCACTGATGAACATTCACAATTAAATGTTTATTATGATTATATGGCTTAATTATTATTTATATAATGTTGTGGGGAATGTTTCATAAATTATGTCACAATAATTAGAGTAAGGGTAATATGTTGAGGAGTGTTAAAGTGGTATTTCATGCCACATTATGAATACAATATTCAACTGTAGTTTTCTCAATTATCACTATATATTTATAATTTCAATAAATCAATACATATGTATAGATAATTTAAATGTATCTATTAATATACTATCATTTTTATTTTTTGTTATTAACATGACCATTTTTATTAAATTAATGTTATATTCAATATTATTATTTTAAAAACTATCATTCATATTCAAGTTGATACCAAATTATATAGATTCACTAAACTAGTCGTTTTCTACAAAGATAAATACATTTCATTTTATTATTGTAAAAGTACACAAAAATATACTACTAATTATTTAATAAACATACTAATACCATATAATGCATTTTGGATACAAGATGATATCATTAATGGTTATATGGAAGTGTATTTACCATTAAAAATTTTAATCAGTAATATAAAAAATTAAAATTATGGCCATATTTAACTATTTAATAGCGCTTATTTATTTATATTCTATGTTATTGGTGTTTAAACTACACCTAACTAATGATAATTTATGTATTTTATAGCTAATAAAAATCCCACACTTGTTGTTCAAGAGAACCATAGATCAGTGTTTGGAAAATTCATTTTGAGAAACTATAATATTGAATTTTATAAATATATTTAAATATATGATAAATGAAAAAAATATTAATTAATTTTTATAAACTATTTTAATTTTGGATGAATACTTTAAATGTTAAATTATCCGAAAAGGTACATCCTCATTTCATAATGTATAATTAATTTTAGTAAATCAATTATCTAAACTGGGTAAATTCATTGAGACGGGGTTGAATCATGTTATGATTGATTAATAAAAGTTTCCATCATATATTTTGATTTATCATTAAACAAAACATTCTTCTACTCCTTCACATAAAAAATTATAATTACTAATTAAAACATTCATAGGATGAACCAATTTTACTTTTTTCCCTTCACTGGGAAATGTCCATGGATCATATAATGGAAATATTTTGATATACCAAAAATAATAATGTTTAATATTTTTACAGGGTTTATAGAGAAATAATTTTCCCTCCTAGTTTAAAATAAATCAAAATTTTAAATTTCACTACTTTTTGAACTATAGAGTGCTTACTAATCAATCTTCAGATTCTTTCATTGATCTAAATCAATTTAGAATAGTTTACCACATAATTGAAGGCCCCATGAATCACTATTTTGACATGGTATATGAAATCCACATCATAGTAATTTATTTAGAGAGAGTTATTTTAATGAACTATATTATTACACTGTGAAATTTAGTAAACCCTTTATGAAATCCTTGATAATACATAGATAATGTGCACTGCAAACTGATTTCTCCCATAAACTGAAATTTATTCGCAAACACAACACTATTTTGATCTCATCTCCATTTCAAACTTATCTCCTTTTAAAACCACCACCTATATTAGCCACTTTCAAACATAGTTCATTTCTACCATAATATATGATATATAATAAATTAGATCCATTAATGAAGAGATTATAGGTACATTATATAAAAAACATTCTAGGAAATCATGCTAATCAAAATTACAATTATATCATTTTCTTTATAGATTTAACCATGAATTGAACACACTATGCTGTTTTTATAACACTTAACAGACCTTATGGAGGCCTCTGAAACACCACCTTCAATATAAAATGATGAATACCCTTTGAAGATTCCTCATACTCACCCCTATCAATCACAAAAATTAGTCACCCTTTGATTTTTATCAATGAAAAAAATATAATGTGGATGAATTTACATTGTAGAAATTTATTTATGGTTTCACACACTAGCTATGTGGATTACATAAAAATACATTATGATGTCAGGATTCCTTTTTCAAATACTCACCATGAACTCTTTTAGGTTATATTTGGTCCACTTATATTCCAATACAGTAATCCTTTATTATCAATAAAAATCATAAATTTAATGCAAAAAGATATTTAAAATAATATGAATCTGTGTCACCTCAAAACTGTCTTCTCTAATTGAAAATATACTTGAAAATTTTCAAATAGAAAATTTAGTAAACATGATCAACCCAATGCCCTAAAATCACTAATAAGAGGGATTTTTAAAACCCATAACCCCCTTTGGGTTTTTGACAAAACGTCAAAACATGCATAAACTCGTCTATTTCCAATCATACATGTAATGTTTACTTCATCCACCAATCACACATTGAAACACTTGAAATCGAACAGTGAATTACTCAACACACTAAAATCCAATATGATCCATGATCATCATGAAAAACAATATTAATATAGAAAGATCGACAATAAGTCACTTCATTCATGAAACCACTTGCTGATCATTAATTGATACCAATTGTAAAGAAACACAAGGAACACAAGAAGACAATATTATTCATCCAAAAATTTAAAACTACTTGTATCAAAATATTCACTCTTGATTTATCATCAATAATAAAACTTATTTAGAATTATCATATTTAAAAACTCTTATTGTTTCACTTCTCGCATTATCAGTTCCTCCACATGTCATTATCAATATTTTTTCTCTATCTTTTTAAAAAAATCTGGAAGGTCAGTTTTTTATCATATATAACATTGTAAAGAACACATAACCTCACATAGAAGAAAATCACAATATTCATTGGGGAGAGGGTTTCCCATGTCTTCATTTTAAATGTTTGGGAAGTTGAATGAACCCAATGAGTCCATTGATGTCCATAAAATGATTTTCTAGGAAAGTACTTATTAAAAATATCATCAACTTTCAGATTTTTTCACACATATTCCAACATTAAAAGAACATGAAAAATATTCTCTCTGATAGAATGATTCTTGATTTTAATTGTCATTGTCATTGAATGATGGACAAAATTTTATATATGTTTTATAGAAATAGAATTGTCTTAATGGATTATAATCAGAGACTTCACATCAACTACCATATATTCATGTATCTACTTAATCCAAAGTAATTAAGTGAAATATTGAGGGGAAATAATTTATTTAGCTTATATATTTCTGAAATAAATGAAATGTTTTTTCATACCTATAAAATACATAGTCATCCAAGTTAGAATTCACCACCTGATGTCAATATTATTTTAACTACTGAACTAACCCGATCTATATGTGT
Source organism: Viscum album (assembly GCA_963277665.1). Classification (NCBI taxonomy): domain Eukaryota; kingdom Viridiplantae; phylum Streptophyta; class Magnoliopsida; order Santalales; family Viscaceae; genus Viscum; species Viscum album. The sequence goes on from OY728128.1 coordinate 1,135,230,861, forward strand.
GCAACCAAAAAAATATTATTGAGATTTTTCATTGTATTATAATGTGAAATCCACAATTCCCTTCATATATATATGAATTATATTAACTACATATAAGTGTATTTATTTATGATTCAATTGAAACCATGAAAACTAGATGTGGAAAAGAACATGTTAGATCATAATGCTATTCTGAAAAATTAGTATCTATTATTTTATTTGTATTCTATGAAATTGACCGCTTTTCTTTCATAGTTCCATGAAAGATTCATCTAGGTCTCTAACAGAGTCATCATCTCTTTGTAATTATGCCTTATAAATTTTATTATGATCCCCATATTATATTTTAATTGAGAAAATAATGTTTCATTCATTCCTTGCATCACTTATACACCCATGAAAAATATCATTTCACAAATTATTGATAATCTGAACACACATTTGATGAATTCATTGAACCATTTTCACTTTTTGTCATCAGATCCCCAATTATTATTTAATTGAAATATATCACAAACAAAATTTGATCACCCTTATTGCTGAATTCGTGATTGTAATCAGATCTACAATGGTGAAAATGGAGCTTCATCAAAAACTAATTGTGTCAAGAATACCACACTCTTATATTATTATTTACCCTTTATAGAACCATCCTTAGTCAAAAATCCATTTTCTTGTAATCATTATTGAGAAAACCGTTCATATTCTTCATGTAAACTTCCTATTATAGATCCCTATTGATAATTATTTACATAAAATCTATCTAAAAATCATGGAATTTAATTTTTCACTATTACAAATAAGGATATTAAAATTTTATAAATCTGTGTAACATGTGAAAATGTCTCATTTACATTGATACCCTCAATATATGTGCATCCCATGAACACTAGTCATTATATTTTTTCAATTATGGTCCATATTTTTTTTTCATGAATACCTTTTTAATCCTGATAATATTTTTATCTATTGTCCTAGAAATAATATCCAATGTTTAGTTGTTTTTTATTTTCTCCACCTCTTAGTTCATTACAAAAACCAAATTTTAATCTCTTATAGCTTCATCAAAAAACATTGGTTCAACCTGTGATGGGAAAATCTATATTTAATGACATCAGACTTCTTCTATATACTAGTGTTATTTCATCACTAATTAAATTAATCTTATCAATTTGAGATTGGCTCATGATTTTCTGTGATGCTACATGTTTAATAGTATTCTACTCATAATCTAAATATTATTCTTAATATTTCATAGGTACTTTTACGACACTTGATCTTCTCATATCTGCATCACTATCATATTGAGATGGTCTATGAATTTTATGAAGATTCTACTCATTTTCCACCATAACAACTTCATTGTTCTCTATAAATTTTACTAAAATCTTATTGATTCATTCGTATTACTTTATTTTTCTTAATTAACCATGTATCATCCCCCATCTCAATGGGATACAAACTTCCTATTATTATCCAAAATTCTAGTAAAAAATTTCTAACTAATGACTTGATAATAGATCAGTTTTGGCTTCTTTACATACCACAACATGTATGGATTCCTATCATTATATGGATACAATAATTCATTGTTACAAATATATAATGTTGTAAATATTAAAGATTTCTGAAACATTGTTGGAAATTATTTCGCTCTATGAATATTTATGGTTGTGTTGTTGATAATCTTGTTTCTTCTCTCGACTACTATATTTTTTTATAGACTTCTTATTATTGACTCTTTGTTGCATCTCCAATGTTCCTCATAATAATCCTTCAATTAGTTATTAAATAATTTTATCCCATTATCCATTCGAAAAATCAATATCATTTTACATATAATCCTTTAATCTTTTCTCTGATAATGTTTTATACAACTTAACAACTCAAACATGTGGGTAATAATTAAAACCCATTCAATTTTTTCTTAACTCTCTAATGAAAATGGCATAATATCTCTTCCCATAAATAGATATTGGTGAAATATGTCTACCCCCTTCACTATGAACTAGTTAAAAAATAATTGTTGTCCTTTAGTATTTAACCATATAAATTTTTAAGATAATCATTCCCTTATTGGAAGGAATTTCAATATGATTACTATCATGTGATAACATGGGGAGATGTTGAGAAACATTTTATTTTACACAATATTCAAAGGGCGTTTTCATGAAATGATAAATATAAATATTCTAAAACCTATATTCATATTTATTTGATTAAAATAACATATCTTCTTCTACTCTCACAAGGTAGATACTCCCCTTCATGAACACTTCTTTCAAAATGACTTCATAATAATTTTTTTAATCATAAATAACCTCTTGGTAAAGAATATAGTATTACTGAGTCACACAGTTGACTGAAATGTAGAACGTTTTGAATGATACATTAATGATATGATACATCATCAATTCTTATATCATTGCCTCCAAACTGACCCTTTCCTAATCAAAATTTTTTTAAGCATTCATGTTGTTAAAAATTATGTCACCCTCCTCGTCATATTTGATTATTATTACCTTAACCTTTTCCAAAAAAAATTTATATTCATCCACTATCAATGATTCATATTCCAATATCATGTGATGTTTTTAATTCAATATCTACATCCACTGCCTACTCACCTATATTCTATTTGTTCCATGTATTTGGCTTTATATTTGATGCTTAACAAAAAAATATGATCTTCCATGGAGGTTGATTGACCAACCATATATTCAATATGATATTTTTTGTGTTTTAAACTAATTTTATGATTAATTGAGATGTTTATAATATCTGATGTCATAAATATTCAGAACATTCTTCTGCACTATTGATGGAAAATACTTGGTCATTTGTCTGAATCCTTTATACTAGAAATAGTGACAATAAAATGTATTTCTATAATATTGAACTATATGTGGTCTCCATTATTTACATTATTCCTTTAAGTACCTTTTAGGTATGGAACAAAAAATTTCTAAATACCCATTATTTCTATATTAATAAAAATTTAAATGAGGTGAATTCATGTTAGTCATTATTATAATACTGGTTGTTCCTTGGATTCGTTGAACCAACTTATTTTGATTTATACCAAAATTAATTTTTATCCTCATATTGGGGACTTACTGTATGACAATAATCATTATGAAATTATTTTTTAAAATAAAGCACCGCACTAGCCTTGTCATTTGAATATGATTTTTTCTTCTATTTTTTGGCATTTATTTCTCCACTTCTACCATTTCTATCACCTGAGTGATCTACATTCTTGATGTCATACAGGGAGTAAAGAGTATCTCCCAATATTAATATCATATTTTCAAGATTTATACATCTAATTATTTTTATTTAAAACTATTATTTTATGATTTTGATTATTTATTCCAAATATTGATCTCACTTTTCTATTCCTTATCTTTGAACTTGTTCTCAACCTTTATTTCTGAGTTATCTAATATTGAAAACTTATGATTTTGAATTTATAACATTATCTTAGACTTCTTTTCTTCCTTCTGTTTCGTAAATAGTTTATAATCATGAAAATATCTATTGGATTTATCAGTTTTATCTCTACAAACATCTATCATCTTTATATAGGTTCTAAATTTAATCTACAGATCAATTCTTCCTTGTACTTCTCCATTATATTTTTTTTATTATTTCTCATATTTTTGAATTTCCCATAACTACCAAAAAATAATCATACCTATGATCCTTCTATTTTTTCAATTTCTTCTTCCTCAGATTCATCTAAACTATTATATTCAGATGAAATAATTTTCCTCTTTCTAATGAAGTTTCAATTATTATTTTTCCTTCGGTTTATATTGTATGAACACTTCTTCTTGGGATTCTCATTATCATATTGAAACATATTATGACACATTCCAACAAAATCTAAATCATTTCTATAATGAAAACAAGTAATCAATATGTTTCTCGTTAAAAATTCCTCTTCCCCATCAATGATTTAAAGAGAGTAATGACATTACATCATCCAAAACAACTTCATCCTCACCATATTCTATAGTGATCTTCTTGAAGACCTTTTAATCAACTTCTTTTTTATTCCCATTCTCTACAGTCCCATTATCATAATTTAATATATCATATTTGAAATGGGTACTACAAAGGCTATCCAATGTCAGATCATTTACATCATTATCATCTAGGATAGAGACTATTTATTTAATTAATTTGGAAGCTCCATAAATATTTTCTTAACTATCTTTAAATCATAGTGAATTTCTCCAAGACCATGAATATCATTCCAAACAAAATTTCTCATGTAAATGAATACATATACTAACTCATTGGGTGTATTATCCGCTAATAACATTTGTTCCACATAACATATAATTTATCTTCTTATACAATCACCTTCATATTTATTTATATTAATTTCCTACATGTAACTTCATGACTATCATGAAATCGCCTATTTTAATATTTTGTTGGATAAATTATCTTATGAGACATTGATTCTTTTATCATCATTATCTAATTATTTTAGATATTATTCAAAAAAATCCATTTTAAATTCAAGAAATAATATCATTCATTACCTCTATAAAAACATTCATACCTAATTATTTGAAAATGTGTGTATATTATATTGATCTACAGCTAAATATTGTTTCCATAGACGATCAGAATACATTTGTGATTAAAAATTCCATTACATTTATTAAGAGATAAAACTTAAATTTATCATTTTCTCTATGATACCAATTGTTATATGATCTATGTTAAATAATATGAGATGGTATGGTGAATCAGTACATGGTATATTAATAAATCTACCCATATAGATCTTGTTTCTTTGTTAAAACACATTCTTCTCTCACCATTATCTAGCACTGAATAAATTATAATTAAAACATACACAAGAAATAAAAATTTCACTTATTTCACCCCCACTATGCTAAGTATAATTATCATACAATAGAAATATTATGGTTTATGAATTCTACTAAATCGTGTTGTTGTTATATGGTTTTGAGAAGGATCAATGTCCCTCTAGGTTTACAACTATCCACATTTTGAAAGCTCACTACTCTCTCAAATAATGATTGCCCACTCCTCCTTAAAATTATAATTTTGTCGATTAAAATCACCCCAAAATAATTTCTCACATATATTAGTGTGGCATGAATATATATTCATAACTAATGGTTGAAATTTTCTTCACTACCAACTGATTTAATTGTGGGGAATCATTTTGAGAATTATTTTTATTCCTCCAAAAACATCATTAAACCCTTCATGAAATCCCATATTCCATATAGTGTGAGAGCACGATGATTTAGTTTCCTCCATGAAATGAACATACTTCATGGAATCAAATACATAAGGTACTTCAATTCTTGGTAATATTATCTCATTTATGAACCACATTTGGATATATCAAAATTATCCAAGTGATAATGCACTATAATGAACTTAGATACTTTATTGAACTGATTAGGGGCCCATAATATAGGTAATAAAATTTGATAAATCAAAGAATTGTAATTAATTTTATGTATATTATGGAACATATTTCACCATGAACTAAAAAAACTTTGCGGTTCACATAACAAAAAATATCCTTTACAGTAACCTCTAAAACACTACCTTCAACCGCAAATGAAAAACACACTTTGTGGTGGCTTGAAACTCATTGCCTTCGAGCTCCAATGATGAGAACTCTTTATGGATCACATAACATAATTTATATGATAATTTATTTCCTTTACATGTTTTTCTTTATTGTTTTACATACATGTTATGTGGATCACAATGCAGATGTCCAATAGGGCCAGGTTACCTTCTTTGAAAACCCACCATGAATCCATTCTAGTTATATGTTATAAAGTTATTTTCCATTGTGGATATCCTTAATTATTATAAAATAGTACTAATTTCCATACCTAAAAATAATGAAATCTTTAAGAAACTGCACATCCTCTAAAACATCTTCTCTTTTATAAAATCGTCTAGAACATTTCCAACAATATTTTTCAAAAAAACAATCAATCCAAAGAAATTGAATATCTACTAAAAAGAGATTTTTTCCAAAAAAATAATCAATAATAAACGAATCCAAACACATAAAATTAAGTAAAATTATAAATAATTTAATTCATGGATGAATAAACCATTTTATAGAAAAAAGAACATCTTTTGGGACATCAATATGTTTTCTATAATATCTTAACTCATAAATGTAAAAAAAATTGAAATCATGTTTATTAATTTATAAATACACGTGGTATATATATCTTCATGAAAATTATTTTAAATTCCATATATATTATATCCTCAATTTATTAACAAATCCAAATTGAGACTTCCCTTATTTTTAAATGGAAACATTTTAGCCACTAAAAAGACACCGAAAATAATTTACAATCAACTATAGAAGAAAAATAACCACTATTTTAACAATCCAATATTTTAAAATAATAAAACATTTTTAGATAGTGTATGTGAAAGACTACACTAATCATAAGTATCCTCCAAAATATATTTCATTAAATTCAATTTCATTGATTTCTTTTAATATATCAACCCTTGAGTCTAAATAAATTTTATATTGTTATAACCATTACATAAAATTGGAAGGTATGAATTTGAAAAACTAAAAAATGAAAATTATATATTCTTTAATTACATATAAAATAAAATCAATTTATTATAATTTTTTAATAATAAAAAACACAATCAGATAAATGTATGAATAATTTTTTCTAGAAAACAACTTTTAATGTATCAAATGCGTTATTATATTAATAAATTAAATTATTCACTACTAGATACAATTTTTAATTAAATTTATATGTTATTTAATATAATAATTTATCATTAATTAAATATTTTTACTAATCATGTGATAAGAATAATGCAAATTATTTACTTAAAAATAGTGTTTTCTAATGCGGTCTCATTGGGGTTTCTAAATTTATTTTAAAATTAATTTCATCCACTTTAAGAAAATTAATTTTAATAATTTAATATTAATTTGGAAATTAGTGTTTCATGATTATATTAGATTTGATTTTAATGAATTATCTATAAATACTAATTATACTCTGAATAGTGAAAAAATATTGATATTTATCAGAAACTGCCTTTAAATTTAAATAATTTAAAGGATCCATTTTGTTTTTTAATATTATTAAATGTATAAATATTTCAATATTATTATTATTATTATTTATTTTTTTTCAATTTAATTTTGAATTTTGATATAAATATTTTTATACTTTTAAATGTTTTTCCTTTGGAAACTCATTTATTTATCACATCAGTGGGTTTCATTTTAAATTAAATTAAACTACATCAATGATTTTAATTTATAATAATTGGTTTCTTATATGAAATAATAATTTAAAATATTATATAATATGTTTAAATTATGCTTTCTCTTAATGAATGATAATGATAGTAAAAAAAATTATTCTATTTAGGTTAAGATGAGGCTTTATGAATTACTATCTCCTATATAAAACTTAACATCCCAAAAAAATAATATTTTTATTTTATAAAATAGAAAATATATTTATAACTGTTGTGTAAATAGTATTATGTAATGTTAAATTTATTTTTAACCTTACAGTTTAATCAACTAGCTCAATAAATAATAAAAAACTATTTACCATGGTGAAAAATAAAATGGAAAAAGTACGAAAACTTAATGTGTATGGGATAACATGTTTTATTCCTATTGTATTTCAATATCTAATATATCATAGAATTAATGGAATATTTATAATTTTTTATTCACACGGGGGATAGTGACATCCCATTTTTGAATATTTATTGGTATTTTCAAAAATTATACTCCACATTAATTATAAAAGGTAACATCAAACCCTCCCATATTCACACTATGTAAGCCCATTGTATCACAAAAAACATCCATAATGTCTCCTGAAAATTAATATCCACATTATATAGATTCATCTATTCCCAAAATATCAATCATATGGTCTTTAATATTATATCTAATGTAGTTTTTTAAGCGAATGTATTTTTTTACTATGCCTTATCTTTTTACTAATTCACTTACCACAATAATTTGGGTCTAAATAATTACAATATAAAAACACCATTATCAAACATATAATCATGTAATATTATTCTTATGGAATATTCTATATCTATATCCACATTCATCTTTGGGGAAATAAATCCTTCAACTGTGTGTAATGTAGACTATCCCCTCACGACTTGATGTAATTCATTTTCCACCACTACCTCTCAATAAATAATATAATGAAAATGATAATTGAATATATTATATTCATAAAATTATTATAATTCTATAATTATAATAAACCATATACCTTTTTTCTTTTTATTCCATTAGAATATGATAATGTCACCTGTGTGAATAGTGGACTACCACCTCACGATGTGTTTTCATTAAATTTTCCCATACAAATTACATTGAATGTAATAAGGGTAAATTAAATTTATTTGTTTTATATATATGAAATCGTACATAATTTTTAATGTATACATATTACTACCTTCTTTTTATTCGATCCTTCAAGAAAATTGAAACTATTTACATGCGTATGTATGCCTTACCATCTCAAAAGAAAACAATTTGTTGTCTATCTCTATCATTTATGGATTAATATAAATAAATATATTTTAAATATATATGATATATAAACAATTTTTATTATTAGGGAAATTATTTAACCATGATCAATTTAAAATGAATAATAATATAGAACTAGGTCATACATGTAAATGAAGATGTTATTAATTAAAATGTGATTTTAACAATAAATTGGTAAAAATGGTTAATGTAAGGTCATAATTAAATAATATATGATATGATACATATTATTATGGTTATAATATATATATATATATATATAATATATAAATTTTTCATGTATGAGTTTTGAACATGTAAGAATGAAATCAGACATGATGTAATTGATTGTTTCACAATTTCCTTACATTAAGGAACATTTTAATGTTATGTATGAAGTTTCTTTATTTGGTTTATATACTCTAAGTATTACATGTAAAATCATTTATCCTTCATATTTCATGGTATTTTATGTTTTAATTTTAATAATTTCATCTAAGGGGACTTGACTAGAGAATTACTTAATCAAAACATAATTTCATTTCACTGGGTGCATTCCTTCTTGGTTATCATTGATATTATAAGATTATGTGTGTAATGAGTATTGATTATATTATTTTTTATTTATATATTTTTAATATTTATTTTAATTTTGTACAGATTATGGATTTATTGATTATTTTTCCCTTTCTTGTTCAGATCATTGTATGGGTTTCCCATCTCAAATTATCTTCTTTTGGGACAAATATCATGTTATTAACCTATCATAATTATGTGGTGTATATACTTCCCCATTGATATGCTATAAAATTAATCTATTAATATTAATAATATTTTCTGTTTAATTTTATGTAATCGGTTTCATCGAGATTACAATTCAAATCTATAAAACTTGTAAGGGCTTTAATTTTCAATATAATATTATCCTAGATTGTCTATGCATGAATTTACATTGAAATAAATTATTTAATCATTAAATAATAAACCTTACTAATTTTATTATAATATGGTTATTAATGAATCATCCATATAATAGTACTAGTTTCTTCTCAATGGTTTTTAAAATGGTTGAGAACATGTTTTTAATAAACTATGACTTTATTCCTCTCTTCGCTTGAAAATAATTTTTATTTCATTTCCACGATTAATAAAAAAGTTTTGAAAAATGATTTTAATATGATTGGTCGAATTAATTGTTACACATAATTTTATCACAAAAAATTAAAATAATTGTCCCTATTATTTTCATAAAAACAGAATTTTTTATTTCTGTTACACAATTTGAAAGGAAAAATTTTTAACATATTTGACATGAATAGAACATACGTCCATCATGAATACTTGTGGATTTTAATATTAATTCATAATTTTTAGTTATTTAATAAAAACAAAATTTTATTAAATATATTTTGGTAATTCATAGGTTTTAAAAGTGAATTTCTTATTAAAGAGGATATTATCCTTATAAATGTTTTAAAAATATTATTAATGTATTTATATTCATAAAAAAATAAAAACCATTATGTTATTTATACTCTGAAAAGTAATTTTTTTCGCACTTCTATACTTATTTTTTCCTTGTATAGATTATGATCATTTTGAACTGGTGATGTATTAACATTGACATTCTCTATTAATATTGTGGTTGTTGACCTTATCTTGAAACATGCACTTTCTTATGATCATTTGACACTATATTACACATAACCATACATATTCAGTAATGTAGATATGATTATTTCTTGATCCATATATCATTTATAAATATGGTCATTACATTAAATGTTTTTTTGAATGAATGTGGAATTATTGATATTCTATTTTATTTACTCAAAATGTATATTTATTGATAAGGCATATTGATTCATAAATTAAGTCAGTTATTATATATATATAGACTTCATTGGACATGAAATGAAGGGTGTGGTTTGAAATTATATATATCGTCTAGGTATATTGGTTCGTCTTGTGAAAAAACAAGCTAGAATATTTGGTTGAGTATTTAAAAATTTATATAACAGTTCTTAGAATGATCCCTTAATGTTATGGTTTAGATATTCACCATTATCAATTCCCCCGTTATGATATTAGAAATTGATTTTAATGTGATTATCCAAAATTTTATTATTTCCATTGATTATTTTAAAAACCATGTGATTATTAATATATAATTACATGATCATCAATTATTCTGACCATATTATTATTCATGTTCTTGTTATTTATTAAATAAAATGTGTTTCAGTTATTTACTATACTATATTTATTATTCCTTATTTATTTATTATATGAGATTTTGTACGCATTCTCTTATTGAGAATTAGAGTTCACCCCATTCTTAGTTTTCCTTTCCCTAGAATGAAATGATTTATTTTATGATTTATATAATGGGATATGCTAATGTAATTATGATGTTCTCAAATAATATTCAATGTTTTTTTTTCAAAATGCTATTTTAATTTCATTTATGTATTAATTTTTCCAAGACTATTAAACTATTAATTCCTTCAAGATTTGATTCTTGTATCAAGTACTAATGTAAAAAAATTTCCCCAGACTATAGGCTACTATTGTCATGGTTTTTATAGTTCATATTAGAAGAATATAACTGGAAATCATTCAATCGAGGTTTATAAAAACATAGAGTAGATAACATAAATATATAATTGAGATAGAGGATATGTCTAAGTATATGATAACATCCTAATGTTTTTATAAGGTAGATACTATGGAGTTTTCAAATATTTAAATCAGTGTCTAGTTACTAAAAGTAGTTGTGGATCTAAAACATATGTGCCAATTAGTAATAACTCCAGAAAGGGACAATTGGGTTTTGACTTGAATTTCACCTGGTGCACTACAACAAGCCTTTATACACACCTAGTTTGAAACTCCAAGGGTTTATTCTTTGGTTAAACCATATTATTCATACAAAAAATTATGAAGGATTAAAAATATTTTTATGATTTGAAAACATTCCCAATAAAACCATGTTTATGATTATTATATTATCTATGCCTAAATTTTTTAATAAATTATATGTGTTTCACTAGATTTTTCATTATAAATTATGTTTCTAAATGTTGTTATCTAATCTAGTGCATTATATCTTTCATAAATGGTTACCAGTAGAAGTAATAGGAACCATATTAATGCTTATAATCCATATAGGGATTTCCATTTGGGTATAATAACAAATTAAGAGAACGATATTTAGCAAGAACTGATCAAATAATAACTATATTGGGGGTAGCTGACACCTGTTATTTCTAAAAAAAACCTTTACATAGAATCATACTGATCCAAAATGTTCTTTGATAAGGTCAAGCTACTTAATTCATTATAAACCTTCATCATTCAATGGTAGTGACTATCCATTTGTAGAAGAGAAATAGACATATTCCATTGATAATATATTTCTCTCTTTGGAATGTAGTGATAAGGAGAAGTTGTTCATGGATTATTATTATCTATCTAGGGATGCAAATCAATGTTGATCAATAATTCAAAACATCTATAATAAGGACTAAATAAAAAACGTGGTGTGAAAGGATTGAAATGTACTATTCTAGGAAAAGTAATTTCCTCACAATAAACAAGAAAATATGGAGAGATAATTATCGAGTGTTTGAAATAACAAATAATAAAATATCTATTGTTATAAATAGTTATTTACATGGTTATAATGCAATGCTTCAGACTGCATAAATAATACCAATAGAACGACTAGAAATTTATTTTATAGAATTAAGACAATCCTTCAAAGAGAACTAATCACTCAAATATTCTCATCATACAGGTAGAATATGTGCTACATATTACTTATGATAATTAGAAATTAATTTCACATTGAATATCCATAGTATTTTTCATGGATATAATTATTCCATAAACCATATATCATTTATATATATATATATACTTTACTTTGAATGTTGATTGATTGACTGGGGAATTATTCATAATTTTTATTACAAAAAAATAAAGATATTTTTATAAGTAATAATGATACATGAATTATATCAATCATTCTATATATGAGGAATGTTTTGGACATGCAGTGATTGGTGTAACACAAAATTATATACGCGTTCAATTAATCATAAGGACTCATGAGACAAAAAATATTGGTTATTTATTTGAGACATTACCCATTTATGTAAGATGACTTGGTATAATTCCATAATTTATTATTATGAGGTTTGAAATTTTGAATTCTCTCATTATGAGATTAGTTATTCACTACCATGTGATTATTTGATCTATTATAATATCTATATATAATATTCAAACTCATGTGTTTATTTATATGTTACTGTTTTATCATAATTTATTCATGTCATACTATTCTTCATGTTTATATTATTCATTAAATGGAATGATTTTCTGTTATTTAACTTTCCATATTTGTTATTCCTTATTGATTCTATTTTTCTTATATTTTAAACATAACGTTTTTAGGTATTAGAGCTTACTATTTTATTATGTTTACATTCACCAGGATTCCATGATGTGTTTTGTAATTGATATTCAAGGATATGATAATGGGAATAATAGTTTTTACAATGAAAATTATATGTTTCATTTTTTTTATAAAATGTAATTTTATTTTAATGTATGAATCATGTTTACCAATACTAATGAATTATTCCAACAATTAGAATAAGATTCCATGTATCTATTTTCAATTTAAAAATGTAACCACTGAATATGGGATTCTTGGGTTCAGGTATTTTCAATTACATAGAATAATCAATCGAACCTTTCAACATCCCAGGAAAAATACCAATATAATTATTCTTACCACTAATCTATAAGAATAAAAAAATAAATTCAATATATTTAACCCCAAATTAATTTCCCAAATAATAAAAATAAAAATAAATTTAGTACTGAAAATATAATTATTACAATACTAAGAAAAAGTGTACTCCCTCAGTTATCCCTCCCTCTAGAAAAAAATAAATAATCTCATCAAATAAAATGAATTTCACCTGAATCTTAGTAAAATCCAAAACCATGAACCCATATACAATAATTTAATAAATATAGGAAAAAGGTTATAAGATAATTTTATTAAAAAGGATAACAGAGGTAGAGAGAAGGAGACACTATATATCAAACCTTTGATAAAATATCTTTTAATGTATCACAGATCGATGCATAATATGAATTAAAAGGATATGGTCACCCAGGGATTTCCTTGGAACCTGACTCCCATAATAATTCTATTGGAAAAGAAATTAACTGATGGAGGCTCCATTATACTTCTTGTGGTACAAATTAAGAAATCGGTGGCCTCCAGATGTAATCACCTTAGGTTGTTTTCTGCACCAAATACACTAAAACAGAACTTAAATATTTACTATGTCAAATATAATAATAAACCATTCTAAAAATAAGCTATACAAATATTTACAAACACCAATAATCATATCCAAATTCAAAAAACATATCACGAAACCAAAAAAAATAAAAATTTACATATTTTAAAAAACCTAAAGTCCCATTTAAAAACATAAATCTATATAATAATGACAGAGGTTATTACATGATAAAACAATAAAAATATCATCAATAAATGTAGCCACGGAATTTTAGTATAAATGAAACATACCTTATGCCTGCTATGATCTCTTTTCATCTTGATCATCTATGATCCTTAATTTTTATTTTCCAGCACATTCAATACGTTATCAATATTTATGCCTCTTAATACTTAATAGTAAGGTGTATACAAAGATCTTTTTCTAAATCCACTTTTATTAAAACCTTGTGTTGATGGTATGAGTAGTCAATAATAATAATATTTATATATAAACTATTTTTGAGGAGAATAAAATAACTTGTATAATTTACCATCAATTTCACATCCTTTTCATGACTCCTTGGAAAGGATATTAATTATCAGTACACAACTAAAATATGTACCTTATATACACAAGAAAAACATTGAAAGTTGTGGGTCCCTTAATATGGTTCAATACATCCAACACTAAAAAAATGGGATTGCACTTGTAGCCATATCCCATAGGCTCAAATAAAACATTATTTCCCTAAAAATCAAGACCTTCTATATCAAGATCAACTCTACACTACACATTACTCTGTAAATCCTTTAATAATATCATCATAATTACCAGTTTCAAAAATATATCCTCATTTTCCAATAACATTTTCCAAGAAAATAAATAATAGATCCCCTATTACCCCAAGACATAATTCCTCAAATTCCTAATAAAATGATGAGGTACAAACTTTACAAAAATTATAAAATTAAATTAATTACTGACTACTATATACACTAAACTCCAAACTATTCAATAGATGAACTCACTTATCATATAACGAAAATATAATGTAACCTATCAAGCCAGTGATTCACTGATAATAACTATTTTTGAAATAGAACCTAAAACACATTATATATAATTATACACAAAAATGTACTCTAATGAATAATATATTAAAATGATTCCATGTGTATAATAATGAACTCACCACAAATAGAACAAAATTCCAATCGCTAGTCTATATTAGATAAAATAATATTTTCAACTATATAAATAATTTTTCTATGTCACCAAAAATGATATGCCAATATTACTTAAAAATATTTATCTTCTAACACTCATTTAGGGTCCATTTATAGGATAGAAAAAATATTAAGTCTACTCTTTGATAAAAATTATTATCATATTATTATAACTCTACTTTTTTATCCTTGTAATAGTTTTCTAGAACTGGTATAATAAAAAATAGATAAATAAACCTCCATTAGATGAAAAATATAAATAATTTATTACCACACCCCACATTATTCATAGATCTAGATAAACCTCTAAATTATTCACCCCACCATCATATATATAATCCTTCCATTTATAATACATAATAAATAGTCACGAACAATAACTACATGATTCAAGAATCCAAACATACCAAGACACCCTAATGTTATCATACAATAACATATGTATTGATAAAAAGTATACATAGTCCTTTAACAGATCATAGTTATCCTTATACATCAACATAAGTTTTTTAGTATCTATCACATACATGGTTTTTTAATACATCTACATTATTATCCTTTATAATATTAATAGTTTCTATTAATATCTCTATCTGAGAAGTAGTCACATAGAAACCATTCATTCATGAT
Organism: Viscum album; assembly: GCA_963277665.1. Taxonomy (NCBI): domain Eukaryota; kingdom Viridiplantae; phylum Streptophyta; class Magnoliopsida; order Santalales; family Viscaceae; genus Viscum; species Viscum album. The sequence goes on from OY728128.1 coordinate 1,135,246,589, forward strand.
CCACCACATAGTTTCCCCTTCTATGGTGTTATTAAGTGAGAGTGTAAACCTTGAATCCATCCATAAATTATAAAAATGTTTGAAAATAACACCAATGGTATATTATAAAATGTTTATAAAGGGTTTTAGCCTATATTATTTAAAAAAATAATCATCATGAATAATTAAACGCATTACCAACTATAATTAATAAATAATCAATATTAGGTCATGTAATATAATAAAAGGAAATACAAAAATTGAAGCAGCACAACAATCAATCATCTCCTCTATACCTCAATGACGGTATTGTACAATTGCAAATGCCAAAAATTATATTATTTCCAAAGATAATGTTTCACTAAAACACTAATAACACAATCTTGAGAATCTAAGAAATTTTTTATATAATCCAAAGGTGAGAATATAAATATACCCTATATGTACCACCTTGAATCATTCATGTGTTTAAGTGAATAAAATATTATTATGCATCTCTTTATAAAAAAGTTAAATAATAAAATCAAAGAATTAGAATCTCTAAATAAACTAACATCCAAACACATCATTTTGATGAAATATAACTATCACACCCTCCAATCTATATTATGTTCCCCATCACAGATCACATTATATAAACCACTATTTATAAACATAAAAAACAAAGACGTTGTCCACCATTTGGGACGTCACTATTCTTATGTTTTGGCCCATCTATAGTAGAGTTACAAGATATAATTATTACCTATAAAAAATTAATCCATACAGAGATCATTGAACATAATATGAATGAAAATTAATTATCCACATATAGTGAACCTCCCAAAAATATCTATTGGAATGTAATAAATCACCCACATGGAACTTATAAAATATTTTGATATGTTGGATCATCCATTGTCTCTGATCATTGATTTCTAGAAATCTATCATAAAATATTATCCCCACCATAACCTTCATTAATTTGTAAGTTATCAAACCTCTAGTACTCTAAATTTAATATATTTTTTCTACATCAGTGATTCTCCCTCATCAAAATTCAACATCTCCACTACTCATCACATTTCCACTTTGAGAACCCATATTATCCATACTATCATCATTATAATAATCATCACAAACCATTACAGCACTACTAAAAATTATCTTAGGATCAAAAAAATTATTCATGTAGTGGAATAAATATACAATACATAAAAAAGGTCATCCATTCTTGGAAAATGAATCTTTTTATTAATATAAATGGAGATCACATCATACTAAAAATTTTAACTATATTCAATCACACTTTTGATTACAAATAATATACGAGTACCCAAAGGAATTGTTCCTTATAACTTTATGAGGTGTTCCACCCAATCTAAATACAATATTCAAGGGAATTTCCTCTTTTAATACTAAAAAATAATAATATGGATCATTTGAAGGTATTTTTAGAATTATAAGTTATAAATAGTTGTAATTGAATTATGAAATATATATATATATATATATATATATATACTTAACATTAAATATCTACTCATCTAGTGCAATGATGAAATCTATGCGATATATTTTATAAAAGTTTCTTCTTTTGAAGAGTAAAATATTTTTATATGAATAATGGATTAACTATAGTTAAATTAGACTTGTATAATAAATAGGAAAAATAAAAGATAATTTATGAAATCTTTTATTGATATAAAAAATACGTTTTTATAAATTTTAAATATTTAATATTTTAAAATTTGAATATATATTCATGTGAATATGAAATAATTAATATAATATTTTGATTTATCATGTCATTATTTCATTAGGATTAAAATAATATTTACCTGAAATTTTGGTTTTTTAGTAAATCGTATAAAAAAGCATTTTTAAATAACATGACTTTTAACATTATAAATTTTCGAAAAAAATTCTAAAAAATATATATTTATTTCAAACATTAATTTATATTATTGGAAAATTAATTTAAAACCCAATGTTTTCATTTTATAATTTTTGTAATGTTTTTCAAAATATAAAATATTTGAATACACAATAAATTTAATTTTATAAATTAATATTTATCAATTTTAAACAAATCACACTAAATTGGTTACAAATTTAAATTTTCATTGTAATAATTATATAATAAGGATTGTTTTATTGTTGGGGTTGAATGATATATTAACTAGGTAAAAAATAATTGGCATGGTGAAAAGTACATTGTAAAAGGGAGTAGCATCAGAGGTAAAGATCCTTATATGATTGAAACATATTTGTATTTGAATGTCGGAATTTTGGATCAACATTATATCACCTACACTCTAATATATAACATTGTTTTAGCTATTTTACATGATAGTGACTTCCCATTATTGAATATTTATGGGTTTTATAAAAAAATTCATTTCATTTTATTTATAAAAGGTACACTCCTCTCCTCACATCCTCTCACAAAAACTCTTATGTAATGAAAAAACACTTATGAAACCTCTCTGACACACTTATAGACATTATAAGGAGGTTATATTATTTTAAAAATAAAATTTTTTGATGTTTTAATCCCCATTATATCGGAAATAATCCTCAATTTTTTGTATATGTTCCTAAAACTATATTTCTTTTTTCTATTTTTTATACACTTTTATTCAACCTAAAATTTAACTTATCAATAATAAAATTATAACATGAATATTATTTTTATAGTGATATGATATTATAATTATGGTAATAGAATTAAATACTCATCCCTTTCCAATTAATAAGTATAAAAATATGAATAATAAATTGTGAAGACTGCCACCTGCATGAATAAATGTGTTTCATTTTTATTCCCATACAAACATGAATAGTTTAATTTTTTATTTGATTATTTTATATGAAATGTTTATGAGTAATATATATCATTAATATGGTTCTCTTTGTAAAACATAAAAAAATTATTTATATAAGTTAATCTAATGATATTTTTAAATTACCGGAAATGATTTCATTTACGTTTTTTCCTTCATGAAACACTAATAAATTTCCCATGAAATGGATTTATAAGAATATATGTCTTTATAAAATTTCAATTACAATTCCATTAATGGTTATTAATTATGATCATTAGGATAAATAAGATGATCATAATTTATTTTACCAAAATACATCAAACCATTCGATATTTCTACTACTCAATGTTGAAACTGTTTTATAAAAATATAGTGCATGTGGAGAATTATTATAAATACATATTATAACTGGAAATTCATATGAAAAAATTATTATCTCCCAAAAGAAAATTTAATCTGCTTCTTTCTCTAATGGCCATGTCTGAGGCGGTGATGGTCGATAACCTTGTCCCTCCCTCATCAGAGGGGGACATACACCCTTCAATTGGTGTGTGTCTTCCATTTTTTCTCCCATTCTCCAACCCCAACATCATCATTCCATTCTCATGTATTACTCTAATCCATAAAGTGGATGATACTCTTGATGGATCTCCTTATCTCGCACTTTTTACATTGGGTTTATTTGAAGTAACGTCCCTCTTAAACCATACTTAGGTGACTTGATTCAAATCTTTTCAATCATCAGTGGATGCTTTTGAGGAATTTTTGTCCAGATCTTCGGATCTATAATAGAAGATTATTATTAGACTTTTTGAAAACAAACATATCATATTTCTCTTCTCATTAGAGTAATACCTGATATTTTTTGGATATGATTCCCCTTGAACTTGCATCAGCTCCCATTTCTACATCGTTATATGGTCCTATGAGTTTTATATGGAAATGGACGCACCAATTTTGGTGTTGTGGGTATGATTTCCCAAAAAACCTCAACTTTTTTTAAATCCTTCAATAATTTTTTTCCTTTGAAATATGGTCAATTGTTTTGTATGTAATGAAATTTAACAAAAGATTTATATCATCTGATATCCTCACATATTTGTATTGAAGTAGATATTTCAAAAGGCCCAGTGTAATGGGTTTGGATCCCTGTTGAGGAGGAACTTCGATGAAGGCAAAAGGTTTTCTATGAGTATTGGATAGATTTTTTCTTATCCTATAAATTCTCAGGGAACATGTTTCACTCTTGTTTGTAAGGAGGAAAGACCCATTAAGGATGGTTGTTTATTCCACCAAAACAAATGGTACAACACCCAATACCATATTTTTTGAGCATTCAAATACTAGAGAGGCACTCTATGTTACTCCACTTTAGAAATATCGTTGCATTGTTTATACAAAATCTATGGTTAAATATGTATTTGATATATTTAAATGTAATTTGGGTGTCTCGAGTTGGATACCATAGGTCCAAAGGAACCATGGATACCCAAAAAATGTAACCCCCTCCTCTACTAATGTGTTGGAATTCATATGTGTGGGAAGAGGGTAAAAGTTCTAAAAATAAATGGTAACCAAGGTGGATTGTAATAAAATTCATTATACTCCAAGCCCACTCTCTTTGATTTAGGAATATCGTGGTATGAACGTCTCACTAGGGAGGATTTCCCTATTCCATCAAGCCATTTCTAGCTCATTACATCAATATAATCACTTCACTACCTTGAAAGGGGCATGATGGAAAATTTTGTCCTAGTAGGATGGTGTATTTATATTCTAAAATGGAAATCAAAATAGGTTTGATCAAAGTCTCAGGAGGATAATAAACTGAGTAACATGGAAATAGACTCACAACAAATGAAAAAATATCATTAACCCCAAACCACTATGAGTGTTGGTCCTAGATTTGGAAATTGAAATAAAGAAATCCTTTTTAATAGAAATTTATGATTCAACAAAAGGATGAAGTCAATACCTCGAATGTACTACACAAATCTTCCAAAAAACCATTGACACGACATCTTTAAGTAATTTTAATATTGTGGGGGTAGAGACAATATTTATCAAATCAATATGTTATGAATATTTATCTCCAAACAATGTAATATAGTACAAGAAATCTTCAGCATATATTGTATGGGGTGTAGATGATCAAGGAAAAAAACATGGAACCATAGATTTTGATTGTAATTTGGGCTGATTAGCAGTCCATACATGAAACAAATCCTATCTAAATATTCATAACATCAATTTTTTAAAACATGGAAGTTTATGATAGGGAAAAAGTTCAAGATCTCCTTATTCAATCTATTGAAATGATGTAAGAGGATTCCTTCAAGATCAATATTTATATAGAGTATTCTCATAGAATGTTTGAAAGACCACTGAATGTCATTTTTAATGAATATATGGTTTATTATATCAATAAATAGAATCTAATTTTGTTATGTGGATTCAACGAGGTGAAAACATTCTTGGAGGAACACATATGACTGTGGGAAAAGATAATATTACAATTTGAGGAGTGCATCCAGAAATATCCAGATCTGAAGGTAAACTCTATTCAATATAAATTATATTGATTTTTTTCTTCCAACTATTTTATTTTTTGTTGGTGTAACCAAGTCTTCCATTAAGTTTTTTGATTTTTTATAACTAGGATTATATGGGTTTCCCACTATTCATTAAATGGTATTTCATGAAATAAAAACTGTATTTTAGTTAATGGTAACAAAAGTACATTTTTAACATTGGTTTGATTAGATGGTATTAGAGTTAGGGTTATAATTATTTTTTTAGATTAGATAAAATAACCTTAATTAAAATAATATATAATTTTATAAGGGATTATTCTTAGAAAAATATAGTATCTCAGTGATTTTTTATAGTAGAGGTTGTAAAGTTCTCTTAAAAATTTCATACTAATATTTATATTACATGTTGTTTTAAGAAATTAAATTTTTTTAGATTAGGGTATGACCTCAATGTGAGAGTGTTGGGTATTCCCTAAATAGTAACTAAGTGCTAAATAAGAAGGCCAAACTACAAACATAGCTTGTATAAGGCCCCAACCATAAAACATTACCTTGTCATTAATTAAATGAATAATAAAAATTGAGGATCCTTTTAGGTTTAGTGGTTTAGAGAATTAGGACATTACTATTACATCACTAAAGATTACAAAGTAGACACTTCAACTCAGTTTCCATTTTTATCATAAAATAGAAACTCTTGAAAAAAAGAGTCACGTCCAGTTCCATGATAATAACATTCCATGGTCCCATCCATGACCCTATTCCACTTTATGTCCTGTAAAAAACATTTCAAAAACTTGGGTTGAGCATAAAATTCTATGTAAGGGATACAAAATAAAGAAAAACTATTAGTTTTTCAAAATAACAAGTAAACCATGAATACTTAATCATAAGTAATACTTTTCACCATTATGAAGTATTAAATACTCTTCACTGAAAAAATGATCACTACACACCCTTTTGTAACCAAAATATTACCCATATAAATCACATATCATATAAAGGTAACTTGGAACATAAAAATATGTAAATGGAATAAGTATATGATCAACTTCCACACATGTCACTAAATGGAATAGTCATAGGGCCAACTTCCATAACTAATGCATTAGAGGTTATAACGTAACCACCCATCTTGGTATTCATGGCACCACCCTTCATATGGTTTATCATGTAACCACCCATCAAATTTCCATGTACCATTATAAAATCATAAGACATAAAACAAATATAAAGGAAAAAAAATCATTTCCACATTTTAATCACAATATATCACTTAAATATGTTGATATAACAAATCCATTTCCAAAAACATTTTCAATAAAAAAATAAATAAAAGATTATTTGGTATTTATTGACTTTCGAAAACATTATGGCTTCTTGAGGAAGCCAAAGATCAAATAATACTCACAGCGGTGGAAAGGTCGTTGTCACCGCGTACGTTAAAAGAAACATTCCTTTTTTCCATTTAGTAAAATGCTTCGTAGAAAAAGATTCCCATTCAATGAAATGAAAAGATAAAGTTGTTTATATAGAATATATGAGAAATTCATGTATTAATACAAAATATGCCTCAATAAAATGATATTGACATGAAGACCCTTACCTCGTCTCTGACTTGACTCGATCATTCTTTAATCTCCTCTAAATTAGGTAACTCTTTCTAGTTTGAGCCAAAGGCAATCTTGAGAAGACTTATTCGCTATGTGAGGCATCTAGGAGTAAGAGATGAATTTGGAGATATAATATTAGCAGTGTTTGGACAATCCAAGTGCTTGAGAGGTGTGGGTTAGGCGGTATTGGTGTGGGCCTTTTATAAGAGATAGAAGGGGCACTCTTGGAAAGTCATAAAATATTACTTTATTATGAAATAATTTTTGTGATCTTAAAGGTACAAAAATGATATATTTTTAGGATAAGGTGATAAGGGTTCTAAATACTCCCATCCAATAGGTTTTCTATAAGTTAATGACTTAGATTTTACCTTATATTTTCATTTTATTTAAATAATTCATTAATGAAGTAATCACTGCACCATCAGGGTGTCATAAATAATTTTTTTATTTAATGACTAAAAATTTTAAAAAAACTACCATGATGTAGGAAATCATTTTATCTTTCCAATAACTATTTATAGTCTAAGAGATAATTTATGTAAACAAAATTAAAATTGGTTTACTTAGGTGTCACATAGTTTGGTTATATTTTTCTTTTCTTTAAAAATAATTTGACAAAAGGTCACTATCACACTAAAGTGATTCCTTGGGGTCCCTAAGTTGGTCCATGGCTGTCCATGGTTGGAAATGACACAACAAAGAGGATGTGGAAACTTTTTGGAGTCATTTTATATTATTATGATATTACTTTATCCCCTTAACAACCCAATTACTACTTAATCACAATAATTAAATATAATTACAGTCGTCACTATTCATAATGTCCCAAAACAAAAAAGTTTTAATTACATAATTTGGAACTTATGATTCTAAATATGTAATCCATTTTACCATATTCAAAAAACAAAAATTTAAATAATTAATTTAAAAATAATTCACGTTGTCAAAACAAATAGCGTGTTTTTAAGAAATAATGTCTATCAACAGATTAACAATTGATTATGTCCACTTTCAAAGTGAAATTAATTCCAACAACCACTATTGGATTAGATGGTAAATATTTATTCTAATTACTCTTTAAAATTATTTAAAAATATAATCTAACCATATAATTAAATTAGATGAAAAAGCAGTTCTGAAGTAAAATGCTGTATGTTTCACTATTCATTAAAAAAATACAAATTGTCAGAAAAATACCACAATTTTATCAAAAGTAAATTTCAAAGTCCCAATTCTATAGAATATGTTTATTTTGACATATATAGATTATCAAATTGTCAAAAGTTATATTTTAAAATTGTTTTCAATCAAAAGGTGGTAAAACAATCTTTTAAAAATATTAGAGTATTCTATACTTAAGATTTGATTTATTGTTATTTTAAGCCTCTAAAAAACTATATAATTCATAAATAAATATAGATATGAAAATCTATTATTATTTATTTACTTGGTATGTTACATCCTTCCCCCCTTTAGTAAATTGCATCCCTGCAATTTATTTACTTATCAAATAAGTGGGGGTATTTATCCCTCATTTCATTTTTAGATTCACATGTTGCCTATTCAACCTCATGGCTTTCCTACAAAACCTTTACTTGATAAATCACTTTTTTCCACAGCACATGCTCACTCTAGTCAAGAATCTGGACCGGTTGTTCCTCGTAAGAGAGATTCTCTTCCAACTAAACTACCCCTGGACTCAGAATATGAGATGGATCTGGCATATACTTTTTCAACCTTGAAACATGATAAACATTGTGTACCTAGGACAAACATGGAGGTAAATCCACTCAGTATGAAACTGATCCAACTCTCTCCAAAATTTCATATGGTTCAATTAACCTTGGACTCAGATTTCCAATCATAAAAAAAAAGCATCACAATTTTCCATAGAGAAACATTGAGGCAGACATGATCACCTACCACAAAAGATAGATCTTTCCTCATGTTGTCTACATAACTTTTCTGCCTGCTCTCAGCTGTTCTCATGTGTTTCTATATCATTTGAACTTTTTTTTCCATCTCTTTAACCAATTCTTATCCCATCAACTTCCTTTCACCTACTTCCTCCCAAATAGCTGGAGTTCGACACCACTTCCTATATAATGACTCAAATGGTGCCATCTGTATACTGTAATAAAAACTATTATTATAAGAAAAATCAAAGATTGAAAGATGTTGGTCCCAAATTCCCTGAAAATCCATCGTGAAAGCACGTAACATATCCTCCAAGGACTGAATCTTTCGTTCTGACTACCCATCTGATTGCGGGTGAAAATATGTACTAAAATTTAATTCAGTATCCAACGACTTCTGAAGGCCTTTCCAAAAGTTAGAAGTAAAACTGAGATCATGATCAGATACAATGGAGAGGGGGACTCCATGTAACTTCACTATATCATTAACATACAACTGAGAAAGTTGATCTAGATAGAAAGTATCTTGAATAGGAAGAAAATGATCAGTTTTATCCAATCGATCAACAATAACCCAGATTGCATTATTACCTTGAGATGTATTTGGTAATCCCACAACGAAGTCCATGGATATATTCTCTCATTTCCACTCTGGCACTTGTAAAGGCTGAAGCATCCCTTTTGGTAATTGCTACTCTACTTTAACATTTTGAGAGGTCTAAAAATTCATAGTAAAATCAGAAATATCTATTTTCATTCCATCCCACCATTAATACTCCCGAAGATCTCTATACATCATAGTACTTACTCGATGAATTGAAAATGGAGAACTATGATCTTCACTTGACAACTCACTCTTAAACTGTGAATCACAAGGCACACACAATCTCTTCCCAAATCTCAAAACACAATCATTATCAATGTTAAATTCAGGCAACTTACCCTTCTGAATCAGCTCTACCTTTTTCTACATCCCACTATATTTCTTCTAAGCTTTCATAATTTTGTCTGATAGAGATGATCTCACTAACACCTGAAACCAAAAAAGAGAAATTCTTGAACCAAAATCTTCTATTCCATAGTTCATCAAATAAAAATCCAAAGGATCTCATTCCAAATGTAGCATGGTTAATGAAGAATTAATTCTTGGACTCAAAGCATCAGCCACATTATTTACTTTTCATGGGTGGTAAATAATTCTACAATCGTGATCCTTTATTAATTTCATCCATCTCTTCTATCTCATGTCCAATTCATTTTTAGTGAATATATACTTTAAACATTTTTTATTGGTATATATTTCACACATTACTCTTTAAAAATGATGCCTCTAAATTTTAAAAGAAAAACAAGAAATGCTAATTCCAAATCATGTGTAGGGTAATTTAACTCATGAGTTTTCAAATGACGTAAAGCATAAGCAATTACCTAATCATTCTGCTTAAGGGTACAACCAAGTCCATTCAACTAAGAATCATTGTAGATAACAAACTCACCATTTTTGGAAGGTAGTGCCAATATTGGACCATTCACCAATCTTCTTTTCAATTTCTAAATACTATCATCACGTTCTTTTCCCCAGATAAACTTAACACCCTTTTGATTTAGCTTAGTTAATGGGCTGGAAAACCGTGAAAATTTTTTAACAACCCTTTGTTAATAGCCTGCCAAACCAAGAAAACTACTAATCTAGATTATATTTGTGGGTCTTGGCCATTCTACAATAACTTTTTTTACAGGATCAACAGTTATACCATCTTTAGAAACAATTTGATCAAGGAAAGAAATTTCCTTCAACCAAAACTCACACATGATAAATTTTCCATACATATTATTTTCTTTTAAGGTTTGCAAAATAACCCATAACTGACTTTAATGCTCCTCTTTATTTTTAAAAGACAACCAAATATCATCAATGAAAACAACAAAAAAATTATCCAAACATCATGGAAAATTCTATTCATATGGTCCATGAATATAGAAGATGCATTGGATAACCCAAAAGGAATATGTACAAATTCATAATGGCTATATCTAGTATGAAACACGGTCTTCAAAATGTCTGCTTCTTTTACTTTCAACTGATGATACCCCGACCACAAGTTAATCTTTGAAAAAGACTGAGCTCAATAGAGCAGATCAAACAAATCATTGATATGAGGAAAAGTATACTAGTTCTTAATAGTGATGTTATTCAATTCTCTATAATCAATGCAAAGTCTCATTGAACCATCTTTGTTTTTTACAAACATAATAAGAGAACCCCATGTTGATGTGATAGGTCGAATAAAACCTTTATCTAATAACTCCTAAAATTTATTCTTTAACTCTAAATGTTTTACTTGAGTCATTAGATATGGGGGTTTTGAATTTGGCTTAGAATTAGGAACAAAGTCAACAGTAAATTCAACTTATTGATCATGTATAATACCAGGAAACTCATCAAGAAAAACATCAAGATACTCATTTACCAATAGCAAATCATTAATTAGAAATGTTCCATTTTTTCTACAGTATGTTCAAGGTAACATTCATTTCCATCTTTTACTAGTTTCTCATCTTCATGAAATGTTATCAAAATTAAGGTTTCATTCTTGTACAGAAACTAAAAATCTTTCTAAAAATAAACCTCTTTAGCTCTACAGTCAATCTTATCATCATAAATAAAAAGCCAATCCATGCCAAAAATAACAGCAAACTCTACTGAAGGAAAAACAATAAGGTTTTCTGGAAGATTCTTTTCACACAAAAGGATAGGAAGGTTCTTATAATTTCGTTTTGTCTCATCGTATCCCCCTTGTATTTTTACCATATGTTCGGGATTCATATCTTGATATGGAATTCCAAATTTACTAAAAATATTATCAGAAATGAAAGAATGTATATACCCAAATTTAAATAACAAATTGGAATAATCTTAACAAATAAACATTGTACCTGATACTACTTCATTTGATGGCCCAAAACCTGCTAAAATAGTTGAAAATGATTTCACCACACCTTTTTTCTTGTAGCCTAACTGCTTTCTCTCAATTGAACTCTTCATTAGACACTCATTTTCATAATGAACCAATTCATTACACTTAAAATATATTTTCTCTGGATTTTTATTGCATACATGACCATCTTCCTCGCAGATACGGGAAATATTACCAGTCTTACCACACTGAAATCACATTCCAAACTTGCATAAACATTATCTATGATTAATTTTACTATACTTCTCAAAGGATGGATATTTGGTTTTCTTACCTCCAGGCTTCATTGATGAATTATTTCCCTTTACCTCCAAATTGGACCTCTTATTCTATTGTTTGTCAAAGAACACATGATCATCAGCAAACTCTATTTCCACTTTCTCCTCACATCGAACAAGTTTGTCATAAATTTTTAGCTCAAGAGAAGATAAATCCCTTCGGTATTTTGGATTTAATCCTAAAATTAGAAATGATTGATTTTACTATCAAGATATCATATGAAATTTAAAGCATACCTTGTCAGTCGAGTGAACATTGCTTTATAAGTAGACACTAATTCAACCTCTTGCCTCAATTCTAGTAATTGTTTTTCCATCCTAAGATGGACCACCTTAGGAAAATATTTCACATGAAACATACCTTTGAAATCATCCTAGTCAAGATCATTATTCTCCACACCATCCCTGATATTTTTCACCATCGAACACCATTGATCAGCTTAACAAATAAAACAATAAACAGCGAGAGAAACCATTTGATGTTCTGAACACCCCATGTCATCAAAAATATTCTCCAGTGATTTAATCCACCCTTCTGCTAGCACAAGGTCAGAAGATCCACTGAATGATGGGGGATGTTGCCTCATAAAATACTCCACTACTGACATGTGTCTCTGTGGTTGATCTAGAAGATCTCTTGTATGGATAACACCACCATTTATTGCCTCAGTCAATTGTTCCATGACTATAATAAAACTATTCAGTTCTGATTATGACTATCTTAGGTTGCTGATTTGGAAGGTTGTTTTCCTCTTGATGTCATCTCAACATAGCTTCCATGTTTCCACTGTTGAAAACTATTCTGAACACAGAAATATCTTAGTTGAAGCAACAAGGTAATCCTTAAATACTGTATCATTTCAATCATAACATAAATTAATTTATGGACATGAATTTAAATATATTATAACTCCTAAAGTTGTCTAAACTGACCATTGATACCAACTATAAGGCCCTAGCCTTAAAACATTATCTAATCTTGAATTAAATGAATAATTAACATTGAGTATCTTTTTAGGATTAGAGTTTTAAAGAATTAGGACATAACTACGACATCTCAAAATATTACAAAGTAGACACTTCTACTCAGTTTCAATTTTTTTCATTAAATAAAAACTCTTCTGAAAATAGTATCATGTCCAGTTCGATGTTTTAGACAGTATGAATTTCATTCAACCCATCATTGACATTATTCTACATTATTTCTTATAAAAAACATTTCAAAAACATGGGATGAGCATAAAAATATTATTAAGGGATACACAGATATGGAAAACTATTAGTTTTTCAAAACAACAAGTAAACCATGAATACTTAATCATAAGTAATACTTTTCACCTTTATGAAGTAGTAAATACTCCACATTGAAAAAAAGATCACTACTTACCGTTTTGTAACTAAATTATTATGCATATAAATCACATATCATATAAAGGTAACTTGGAACATAAACATACGTAAATTTAATAACCATACGGTCAACATCCACACATGTCACTAAATGGTATAGCCATACAACCAACTTCCATACCCAATGCATTGGAGGTTAAAATGTCACCACCCTTCTTGGTATTCATGGAACCACACATTATTTAGTTTATCACATAACAACCCATCAACTATCCAATTACCATTATAAAATCACAATACATAAAACAAATATAAAGGAAAGAAAACATTTCCACATTTCAATCACAATATATCACTTAAATATATTGATATAAAAAATCCGTTATCAAAAGAATTTAAATACCAAAATACATAATTCAGTAAATGGTATTTATTTTCTTTTAAAAATATTACGGCTTGTTGAGGAAGCCATAGATCAAATAAAACTCACGGTGGTGAAAAGGCAGTTGACACCACGTACGTTAAAAGAAACAATTGTTTTTGTCGTTTTGTAAAACACTTCGTATAAAAAATTCCCTTTAAATGAAATGAACATTTAATGGTGTTTATAAAGCGTATAAAATAAATTATTTTATTCAAACAAAATATTCTTCAATGAAAGTAGATTGAGATTAAGTCCCTTACCTCGTGTCCGACTTGACACGATCGATTTTTAATCTCCTCTAAATCGGGTAACTCTTTTTTATTTGAGCCAAAGGATTCTTTGGGAAGACATCTTCCCAAAGTGAGGATACTATGAGAAAGAGAGGAATATGGAGAGATAATATGTTTAGAGTTTGTACGAGCCAAGAGCTTCAGAGGTTTGGGTAAGGGGGTTGAGGTGGGGGCCTTTTATAAGAGGGAGGAGGGTCACTCATGGAATGTTATGAAATGTTACTTTACTATGAAATGTTTTTTCATATATTAAAGGTCCTACAAAGATATATTTTGTGCATACGGTGATTACAGTTTGAAATTCACCCATCCCATAGGTTTTTTACAAGTGTATGTTATATATTTCACCTTATCTTTTCATTTTATTTAAATCTTTCATTAATGAGGTGATCACAGCATCATCATGGTGTCAAAAATAAATCTATTTATTTAATGTCTAACAATTATAAAAAAATACCATGATGTAGGAAATATTTTTAGCTTTCCAATGAATATTTATTGTCTAATAGATAATTTATGTAAACAAAACTAAAATTTTTTTACCTAGTTGTTACATAGTTTGGTAATATTTTCTTTTCTTTAAAAATAATATGACAAAAGGTCAATATCACACTAAAGTGATTCCATGGGGTCCCTAAGATGGATCAAAGATGTCCATGGTTAGACGTGATAGAACCAAGAGTAGGTTGAAACTTTTTGGGATCATTTTATATTATTATGATGTTATTTTATTCCCCTTAACTACAAAATTACTACTTAATCACGATAATTAAAGATAATTACCATCGTTACTATTCATAATGTTCAAAAATAAAAAGTTCTTAATTACATAATTTGGAACTTTTAATTCCAAATATGGAATCTATTTTACCAAATTACAAAAATAGAAATTGCAAAATTTAATTTAAAGATAATTCTCGTTGTCAAAAACAAATAGTGTGTTTTTAAGAAACAATATATATCAAATGATTGACAATTGTTTATGTCCATTTTCAATGTGAAATTAATTACAACAACCACCATTGTATTAAATGGTAAAAATATATTCTAATTACACTTTAAAAACAATTAATAATATAATCTATACATATATTAAATTATATGAAAAAGTAGTTTTGAAGTAAAATGGTATATTTTTCACTATTCATTAAAAAATCAACATTGTCAGAAAAATACCACAAATCTAACCAAAGTAAATTTAAATTTCCAAATTATAAAGAATAAGTTTATTTTGACATAGAGAACTTATATAATTACAAAAATATAGATTTAATAATGGGTTTCCATCAAAATGTGGTAAAACAATCTTTTAAAAATATTAGAGTTTTCTATGATTAAGATTGGATTTTTCTCATTATAAGCCTCTAAAACTCTATCTAATTCAAAATTAAAAATAGATATGAAAATATATTATTCTTTACTTACTTGGGATGTTACATTTTGACACTTCTATCAGATATTAATTGGATAATAAAATTTTCATTACAAATAATTAAGAAGTATTTAAATATATATAAGTACTTTTGTTACAAGTCTAATCATTTGTAACCTATATTGAAACCCATATATTTATTGGATAATATATTCATTTACTTTATAAAATCCTGTTCTAGTATTATAGTATTCTTTTTATATATAATCAGAGATTAATTTAACCTTGTTCCCTATTTTACTCTAGTAAATTTGATGGTGGGATCATGAAATACCTGAGTTAACAATGGGTGCAATGGAAAATGTGAATATTTTCTAAATGGGAAACCTAAGGAGATTTGGTGTAGAATAAAAAACTCATTGAAATTCTAAATTAAAAATCTCAATCTATTACGATCAACTGAAATCATGTTGAGCTCTTTAATGAACAAAGGTAAGAGAAACCAATTATTGGTTCATTTAGGAGACAATGGAAACCCACATTTACTGATACATCTAATCTAAAGGTGGATAAGATTTGGATCAACATAATGTATAATTCAGTTTTCAGTCATCAGTTCATAAACCATTATATTTTTTTTTCACATTATTTTATTTAGAAGGTGATTCTATCTAGTAGTGAATAATCACTAATAATACCGCATTAATGTTTTATATAAAGACAACAAAATAATATAAGTTCAAAAAAACATTTTTCACTCTATGTTTTCCACAGACTATTCGAAAAAAATTGTTAGGTGATTCATAGAATTAAACCAAGAATAGGATTAATATGTTGGATCATATTAACAAAATTTCATAAGACATGTGACATATGACTATATATTTTATCTCTTATACCTAGAGTAAAACAAATAGCTTATTTACCTTAATAAGGCAATTATTAAATGGAATTTTTCAATAAGATAATTTAAAAGATAGTAAGATATTATTTTATGATATCTTAAGTATATGATAGAAATTCCATCCTCTCTTAATTTTTGGGAAATGAAAATGATATTGGAGTATCATGTAGGAATCTTTTATGTGACACTTTGTGGAAACAAAAACATGTTCCTACATGTAATACATCTTATTGAAATCAACTTGTAAATTTTCTGAACAAATTTATGAAGTAGATTAGGATTGGTAAACTAGTAAATTAATCTCATAACTATCAGAAATAGGCTAAGAGGCCGGTTAGTGCAATAGAAGAGTAGAATATCCCTTCTATTGGTCTATTAACTCTACTTCATGTTTATGGTGTTAATGGATGATTTCATTCAATGACACCATGCCTTAAGAAAATGAGCAAAATAGGCCCCACCAACCTCCCAACCCTAGGAAATAATTAACAGAATTCAAGATCACTACTAATGAGGTAGATCATGATAATGAAGTGATTTGAGGTAAACATTATATTTTTCTATATCAACTAATATATTATATTTTACTAGTTCATCTTATTATATTTTGTCACATAAGTTTTCTATGAATACGGAATCACTACCTTAATTTGTGCATATTTAGTAATTTATGAAAACTTATAGAGGAACATTGATCATTTAGAGGATTTATAAATAATATCTATTTGAGATTTATGGGAAAATACGTCATACAGATATAATTTTTACCAATTTGGTTGAATTTTAAATAATATTTAATATGGATTTGATTTAATTAAATAAATAAAATATCAAATTTTGATATAATGAAGTATCATGTTATATACCAAATCATCTTATAATCATGTGTCGATACAAGGATGATTATGAGATCCCTATGGATGAAAATAATATAATTTTTATTATGGTTCCCAATAGTGAGGGACTCTAGGCTCAAATGATCAGGGAGGAAGTTAACATTGATACCATGTCTATTTTATGGGAATATATTGATTTATTTTTGGATGTATATCATAGTATTCCCAAATAAACTTGGTTTATGTTTTCAATAAAACTTATACATGGATCTATTCCTATCTTAAGAATTATTTATAAAATATCTTCCACTTAATTAGATGATTTAAATAAGAAACATATAGATAATTTGGAAAACTGTTTTTTACTCCCCATTGCTTCACAATGAGATTCACCAGTTCTATTTGTCAAAATTATTGATGGAACTCATAATATTTTAATTTTTTATGTTGGTCATAATAAAATAACAATAAAATCATGTATTATATACACTTTATTGATGGCCTATTTGATCAGATCTGAGTAGTTCAATCCTTCTCAATGATTGGACATCAATCTAGATACCCTCTGGTATATTTAATATGAAAACTTATATATTTAAAAATGTATATGTTAAATTAGAAATTTATTTTTGAAATTTTCAAACCTAATATATAATTTTTTCATAGAATCATCTTATATATGATATACATATATTATTTTAAAATAAATTTTTATCTAATTTAAAATTATGATTTATAATATGGATTAATATTATTATTCATCATTTCTAAATTATTTAATAATTGAATTTTTAATTTTTTTTCCATAAAAATAAATTAACAAAATAAAAACTGATTTACTACAGTAAAAGTTAATAATGGTAAAATTTTATGTTAAGGAAAAAAATCCTAAAATAACATAATCATTATCCATTATTGTTTTGGATAAGAGCTGTTTCATCCATCAATTCTACCCTATCCTCTAATTTCAATGTTTATAGTAATTTCCATTTATGGTGGAATTCCTCTAATATAATTTTATGAATATTTAAAAACATTTCACCCCATTAAATTATAGAGACATCCCTTCACTACACAGCATATCTACAAAATACATGACCATTAATATGACCAACCTCATCTATATAAACTCCAGAAATATTTATTCCATGTTCTTTAGGTTCTATTATCGCTAATAGGTATTTCAAAATTATCTTGAAAGGTATTCCTAAGTATTAGGGATGTTAATGTGTTTCAGATCAAGAAATATTCTATGGAAATATATTCATCTCATTTCCCTCTCATTAAGACGTGATTTCATATTATTTATCAATGTTTATTTTATATGGTTTACTTAATTCCTCATTTAATTTAATTTTAATTTATGGGATTTATAATTATCTTCATAAATCCTTCTTTAACATATTTTTGATTAAATATGTAAATAAAGTTTTTTACATATTCCATAACATAATATTAATTAATTTAGTAATAGTATTTAGTCTCTAACTTTATTATTTAATAATTTCAAATTTAACCCACTGATTAAATTATAATCTATTTCTCATTTTTATTCTATGGAATTACGTTTCATTCTAAATATCTCCTTTTCAAAAGATGGTTACATCAATTCATCATCATTGGTATACCGATTTCCACATAAAAATGAATTTTTTTAAAATACTCCCAATCCTATTTAACGGTCATTTTTCTTCAATACTGATATCTTTTCCTTCAAAAATTGTTTTCCATTTTTATTATGAATCCAAAATATGTATTACCTCATGTTATATTACAATTTCCCTTTAAATTATTTTAAAATAATTATTTATTATCATTGTAATGATATTGTTATCAAAAAATATTTTTTAAAAAATTAAAAAGGATTTTCCTTTTATGATTACATATTTTACCTTTATCCACATGTTTATCTATTAAGACATTATGTTTTCTAATGACTAAATGTTTTAGGATTTTGTAATGTATTTATTTCAAAAAAAATTGTCACCTTCTTCAAAATTATTTTTTAAAGTTAATCATAACATTATATTTTTATAAACAAGTTTTAAATATATTTTAAAATTTTATATATTGAACAATTAATATCCAAAAAATCTTTCTCATTTAGAGTAATGTTTCCTAGAATACCCTCTAAATGAACCTTTCAAGTACCCCTTTGGGGTTATTAAAATTTTTCAATCAACCAATACAACTCTAGTGAATATTTAATATCATAGCATTAAAAATTATTATGAAACCCTTTTTCTTTCAATTGGTAATTCCTGATATAAAATAAGATTTATTTTTTTCTATATCACAATAATATGGATTATCATAATGTGATATGTGGGTCCATATTATTATAGACATATAATGAATGTGGTAAATATTATAACTCAAGATATTTATTTGGACAACATGAATATGAATCTTAATCAATTGTGTTATGGGGAAAAGGAATGTGAATCTTGATCCACTATTTCAAGGGAGAAATGAATGTTATTCATGATCCACTAAGTTATGAGATGTGGGTAAATAATTTCGTATCCATTATTTGATGGGAGGTATGAACATTCTATATACAATTTTTTATGGGATAAATTAGCATGATTCATGGTCCACTTTGTTATGGTTGGAAAGAATGAGATTCTTGATCTACTATTTTATGATCCCTTATTCTTATGATCCTACCACATTTATATGTTATATGATTTTATTAAACATCATGGATATTGATAATTCTCTCTTGTTTCCTCACTTTTATACCATGATATATGTTATGCCATTTGATAATACATATCATACTATTATTCGATATGGTAAACCATTATTGTTTCATGGTCTTTTTTATTATATATTTCTCCCATGTTTATGTTTTATCATATACTTAGACTCTAACCCCTTATGAATTGTTAATATGTTTTTCACATAATGACAATTAAAACAATTCTATCTCTTATTCACTTTATTCGTTCGGTTAAGAACATGAGTATAACTTAGGAGATGTCTTAAAGGGGATATATTAATTAGAAATTATAGAGAAATTTTATCAATAGTTTTTTAAATACCTAATCACTAAAGATACTAATCCTTTGGGTTTTGGGATTGTGTGATAATTTTTGATATGTAATTATTATTTTCAAGAATTATATGTTTGATTTTATTGATCCATTTTACATTGTATCTGATCCTGATATTAATGTATTTGTTAGCAGTAGGTCTAGGATTGTGGGTTTAGGGAACCTCACATCTCTCATTATATATTCCCTCCAAGTGATACCTACATGGTTCCATGACACATTTCTATCCTATCGCATTTCACTATAATATTCATTAGACTATATAGATAATAATGTTGAAGTGAGACCCTAAATCCCACATTAGAAATCTTTGAGGATTGGTGCTCTATTGATTGGTGCAATCACAACCATCCCTCTTTTGAGGCCACAAACATGGAAGTTCCTACGAGTATCAATATTCTATAACTATCAATCATGTTTATTGGTTCTCTTTGTCCATTGTAGAGAGATAATTCTAAATGATGAAGACCTGATGCTCATTTGATAGATCAAAGTCCATATAGCCTGTAGTACCAAATCTATGGCCGAAAATCCAAAGTTATCTGAATAGTAACATAGCTACATTACCTACTCCATAGCATACATAATTCATTCCCCTGACCATCTTGAACTCTCGTTTTTCTTAATGGATTATGGGGATCATTCAAAAAATCCAAAACAACACATGATATATTAAAAAGATAATAAATGTTGATATAAATAATAATTACTATAAAAATAATTATAAATATTGAATAATATTATGCACAATAATAATAGTAGTAATAATACTAATAAATTACCAAACAAGTCCAACCAGAAGCTAAGATTTTAATCATTTAATAAAAATAGAAGAAAATGTACATGGGAAGCCGTCAGGGTTGTACAAATAGACTTTCCATCATCCATTAAAAAATAGTTACAGATCATAATATGACATGTCATTTAAATAATCATAATCATCAGTAGTTTCCCATTAAAATTAGGATTTACATGTGTTGAATATTATAAAAATTTCTGTATTGCCAATACCTAAAAACATAGAATAGAATCAGGTAGACGTAGTCTAAGGTGTGTTTGAGTAGTTCTTCATTATCCCTCCCCTCAAATGAGGAGTGATTCCCTCACTATCAGACATCGTTCATTTTCTAATTAATAGTGTATCCTTAAAAGATGCATAGACACAAATTATCATTTCTTTTAAGGATGTGTAATCATCAATCCTTTCTACAACATATATTTATTCCCAATTATCTGATATTTTAAAATAATTCAAAATAATATGGGTCTCCTAATTATAATAAACACATTTATGAGCCTCATGGTGAGTGAATCTATCACCCTCTAAGGCACCTTCATGGGTTTGAACAAGATTTATGGAATCACAAACCTGGTTAGTAACAGATGTACCCGCATGAAATTTGTATCAAATATAGGATTCATACCAACAGTCCCACCCCTTTCCAATCCTTCATGACGACTACCATTCATGTTAGGATTTGGAGGGATTTTGAAAATATGAGACCTAGGACTAGGCTTCGTCATCGAATAAGAGGGATTTCACTTCAATGCGTCAGTCATACCCGTGGATATAGGCTTCTTCCATGATGTGCATCTATACCAATATGTATAATTTTGTACTGGATTATTCTTTTATTTCTCTCTACAATATGTCTTATGATGCTTTTTTAGAGGTAAAAATAAAATAAACACATTTTTATGACATGTGTCTTTAACATGACCAATTATCTAATATTCATAAAAAATAAGGAAGTCTCTCATACTCTTGTTTTAAAGGGATGTCATCATCCAATGCTGGTAGAATAGTATGGTGATATGAGAATATTCATAAGTCATCCTCTACTAGTATCCTAGAAAATTGGCTACATTTGTCTACCTCAGTGGAATGGTCCATTTTCATTGGAGTATGAACAAATAATACTATGTCAAAAATAATGTTATAATGCAAAAGTATTTGTTTGAGACGATCAATTTTAATACAAATCTGGGCCCATGTATTATTTATAAGAAATCAGTTGAAATAGATGTATCATTCTTGAGAAAAAATGATACATAACTTTAATGAAATTGAACCAATCCCCTAAACCCTGCACATCATTACCTCTATTGAAAGAACTGGTTAGAATGAAGCTTCTGACCATGGGTATGCATTTTCACTTAGAAGAGTTCCAGACAACAGTTAATTTATGAACCAAAAAATCAAACTATAATCCCATAAACCAGAATCCCACTTAATCATCCATATGCATCATGCCTCATCCATCCCAAAAAGGATTATAATTCCCCCTTTGTATAGAATTAATTATATACAAGTGGCATGAAGTAAACTCTAATGGTATATTAAATTTATAAATTAAAAAATAAAATTCTTACTTTTTATTTTAAAAAAAATATTAATTTAAAAAATATTAATAATTAATAATATATTTATTAATTAAAGAATAACTTATTTAATATAATTATTTATGTTTTTAATACAAATAATTTATAATGTAATTTTAATTTTAATTTTTACTTCAATTCAACTCATATATGTAGAGGGGATTATAAAACCTAATAAAACTCAAAAACTAGGAACTCAAGTGGTTCTCACTTCAACCCTTCCCACAAGGTTTGGAAAATTCCCTCTAAGAACTTATTAAAAATTTTGATATCTCAAAGGCCCATTCGTGATAGAGTGGCCTAATGTCCCTGGTCATTATTGAGGATAAAGACTTCTATTGATTAAAGTCCCTTGAAAGGTGGAGTAATGTCCCATTATATAGAATAATACAAATAACTTCATTAGCCTACTTATTGCAATGTATTCATAATATAGAGACAACAAAATATATCACAAATATGTGGGCCATCATGAGTTCAACCCATAACATCATGATTCCAAGAGAGGGGTGAATCCTCCCAGGAACCACCTCACCAAAAACTATAATTAATAAATGATTATATAATTAAAAATAATAACCAAATATAGCATGATCAAGAGGTTGTATTTCATATTCACATTAAAAAACATGGATTAAATGTATATTAATGTAGGTATATGGGGTGTGATAGAATGGATCACACCTCATCCAAAATGAGTAAAAAGGATAAAATAAAGGAATTTCATGTAAAATCATACATTAAAATATTTCTCACTGTCATAATAATCATACAAGTGAGAATATTATCTTTGAGAGATAAGAATATGAGAATAAAATATCCTTCATTAAAGAGGTGGGGTTAATCTAGTGGTCATTGTAGACCATTTATTTGAGTAATCCTTACCGGGAATTTTCTTCTTCACTGGAATAATAGAGTAAAACTCAGCAAATATCTTATTCCAATGTTTAACTACATACTTGTTGTTAGTTTTTCCTCTTTGATCCCTTTCACCCCCATAAATATCTTATATAAATATATACAAATTCTAAATTTATCATCAGAATAAGAATTAAATTCCACCATAATTCTATTGGAATTTATTAAGCTTCACTACATTAGGGAACAATCATGTTCCATTATGTCTAAGCCATAGAAATAATCTGGAAAAAATATGGATAATCCATCCCATGTGAGAGTTTTGGAACAAACGTACGATAATCCAATAGTATATTGTTATCACATAATGAGTAACATCTATAAAACATGAAATACATCTTCATAAAGATCTAAAAATGATTCATGAGATCCTTGCCACCTAGTAGAGAAAACATTGGAAATAGAATTTGTATTCAAGGATACTTAATCTCTACTGTTATCAGTTTGATCCTTCAAATATTGGGATTTATACCCATATGTATTTTAGTGGAATCATTTCCTTGGATAACCCATGATTTCAACTCTACACCCATCCATCCAACATTATAATTTTTTATTCTACATGTACTCAACTAAAAACAAATAACGAGAGCCCCCCTAAGGTGGATGAAAATAATGCAACCCAAATGCATCTCCACTAATCAAATTAACCCCCTGGGGTCTAATAAGAGACACATTATCCACCCAGACCACAACATCCCTAGGGACCGCAAGAGATGTAAAATAATCCTCTACTTTATTCCCTTCCCTCCAAGTGTGAGTTACCCTGACGTTGTGTCCCATAATGGCCTTTCATTGTCTAATAGTGTAGGAAATCATCCACAGAGTCATATCTCACCCATGCAATGCATGATGAAAAATCATCGAGTCTGTTTCAACCTGCACCACATCAATCCCTCTATCAATACACAACGACACCCCTGAGAGAACTACCAAGGCCTCTACCTGCACTGATCTCCCCCTCTCGTAATCGGTAGTGAAAGCCATCATAGCACACTTAATTTCGATACCTGGATAATATAATCCTAGATGTTCCCATCTTTGTTATCTGATTTCTCGGCAAAATATTATTGAACCACATTTTCTTGAATGGTCACCAAGGAATGAGATCCATTAATATATCTATTAGAACTTCCTTGTTTTAATTATCATAAATCATGGTTATTATGTCACTAATGATATTAGTATTTTATCACCATATAATATATTATAATTAAAATTGGTAAGTATTGTTCCATCATTTGGTAAACCGTACTCCTGTTAGTTTAAAATGATCTTAAATTGGCTCTATTGTTCTACTACTAGAGTCCTGCAACTACTAGCTCCATACTATCACCAAAAATTCTATATCCATATGTGGTACTATGATTCATGTGCTACATCCATCTTTGAGAATCCACCAGACATGGTACTGCCATATGTGCTATATTCAAGCTTGTGATGTTGCCGTCTCAGTGCAACAACCAGACATGATACCACCAGACATGCACTACTATTAGTTATCCTATTCTATCTCCATACATGTTCTAATATTAGTTAAAATTTTCTACGTCTATAAATGTCACCTATAGAAATGAGTTATCATTTGGTCAACTGTGCTACAACCATAAATGCTATCACTTGACATGTGCTACCGTTAGTTCAATTATGCTATTACTACATGTGAAACTTCCTAAAGTGATACAACCAGAGAGGTGCTCCCATTATCTTGTTCTACTATTCAAACATGATAACTTTATTTTACATCTATTTCAACCTTGGTACTTCATTATAATTTAATGATTCCAACATGATGTTTATGGGTGATAATCTGAATAGGCACATGTGGATTTATTAATAATTATTCCTAAACCACTCCACATATGAATTAAAGACAATGGAAGAGTTTTAAAGATTTTTTTCTCCATACATGGATTAGGATATAATTATTATTATTCTAAAATATAGAATTAGAAGCTTGGAAAAAAATTATTATGGACAATTCCCTCATGTGCATACTAATATGTTGTCGATTGTTTGTTGCATATACACTAATAAATGTGAGTGTGTAAGTATGGAACATACATAAGATTATGTACCTTTATCACACTGAATCAATAGATCTATATTGATGTTTTTCATAACATCTAGAGAAAGAAAAAAACTCAAGGGGACACTATTTTACATAACATTAAGATACTCTTTTTTAGCTCCTCACCAAGTCAAAGAGGAGGACCCTTGAGAATCTGAATCTATTTCGACCGATCAATATCACTTCATTCCACTATACTATTTTTCTATATCTATTTTATGCATTACATTTGATTAGTGTGTTTCTAAACTCGCTTTATTTAGACACATGGACCCATACACTTAAACTACAGAATACCACATCTTCAATAAAACTCTTTTCATAGGTTTACCCATGACAACTATTGATGTGGTCTTGTGTGGGATTATTTTTTTCATCCCACATATAACTATGGAAGGGGATTTGAGCCTTGATAGCTAATGTGATGTTGACTAAATACTTGATCTAGGTTATGGATCTGATTATTTTTATGATAATTTTCATGGCAGCGGGTGAATTTCAAGTAGAAGGGATTGAATTTTGGCATAAGACTCATCCCCTTGTTTATTTTATTACATGTCTATGTTCTTTTATTTATTCCATAGAAAAAACCTATATTTTTTGTAAATAATTAAACCTATCTAATATATTTATTTTTATTCTTGACCAATGTTTATATATATTATTTTATTAATATAATTTATTTCCAAATTTAAAGTAATTTTAAATTTCAATTTAATTGAACCAAAATCCTAATTTCTGAAATATTTGGAATGGTCAATCATATATTTTTATATTGTTTTTATTAACTATAAATTATTAAATATTTTGGGAATTTTTGTTTTATAATTTCTTCAACAAAAAAAAATTTATTTAGAACTAAGCTCAAACCCCTATTTAGTTACTCACTCCGATAAAAATTTGGTATTAGAGGATTATCAAATATCATCTCAACATTGATTTAGTTTTATTTTAATGATCTTAAATTGATATTATTTTTAAATTTAGTTCTTTATAGAGAATAGATAAGGGAAGTCTAATACTAAATGGGATCCTTATTTTAGTGCCACAAACTATGCTCATTTGAAAATTAAAATGAAAATGGATCATGAAAGTATGTTTCTGAAATATAACTACCATCACAGACAAAATAGGATTTATAGAAATATAATAGAGTTACATGGTATGATCCTACTAAATAATCTCATATTAATGATTATAAATCAATTAAATTTTTTTATTTTTCTTTATGTGATGAGTGATTTAATCAAATATCATCACGTACAACTTCTTTTTGAATTGGGGTTACATTAGTTGTCTATCATTTAGGAAAATTTAATGGAAAAAACACTTAAATAATTATAATATTTAATATGATACATTTATGATGAAACTTGACGAACCAATCTATGATATGTATCAATGGTTTAATGTGATCGTGAATAAAATGAATTATTTAGGGAAACATATTTATAACAATGATGAAGTTGTGTACCTATTGATGTGTTTACCAGGTATATGGAGAGGAACATCAGTTCCAATCTGAGAATGTTGTGATATAAACAAGATAACTATTATATAGATATTAGTAAAGTCGATGATGTACAAGAAAGAACAAAAGTAAAAAACATAGGAAGGGGATGTACCAAAAATGACATCAATATTCCTTAAAATGACTTCCTGAAAACAAATGGAGAGACTCTAAGATGATAGTTCAAGGTATGAAGATTATCCTACTAAAATTTATGGAGAAATGGTTTATTTAGCCATAAAATTCAAAAAATTTCACAATAAGAAGATATTCATTAATAAATATAGTTGTGATGGAAAATATTATAACAAAGGAAACTAGTTGATGGAATGGAAAAAAGATGATACCTTGAATGAGATAGTTATTTATTAGTGTAAAAGGAATGTTCCATTAAAATCATAAAATCATAATATAAATCTTGAGGATAAATATAATGATAAAAATAAGTGAGATAAGAAAAATATGAAAAAAAATATTGAGTGCATCGGAAGTCATCTTGTGTGATTTAGACTCAACACAATAAAATAATCTTAATAGAGGTAAAATGAGTTTTATGAAAAATAGATCTAAGGTATCTAATAATTTTCCATCATCTCCAATTCATATTCATTATTCTTATACAGTTAATAATAATGATGATAACGTATCTTATGAGGAAATTTTTTAATAATTATATATTTTTAAGATAGGTTTCTTCAACATAATGAAAAATATAATATTATAATTAAGAAACATTCCATGACTGCTAGTTTTCAAACTAATATAAGTATTGGTAAAGTAAAAAAAGTTCTTCATTTTTAAAGAAAACAATGAGTAAGAATTATATAATGTGAAAATAAGATAATATATTTTTAAATATTTAAAAATTATAGAAGTAATATTATTGAAATTTTTCACAATAAAATATCTTTGAAGTACACTACTAGAATATGATATCAACCTGAATAATGATGAATCATTAAAAATAATTTTATTCATATTTCATGTTCTGAAAGATCATATAATAATATTTATTCATCAAGATTAATTAATTATTTTATTTATCAATGATTAGAATATTATTATTGGAAATCTACTAGTAATTAATGGGGTTATAAAGAATTGATAACTAACATTTTTGAACCAAAGAAGATTTGGGTACCTTTGTAATTTTTAGTAAAAAAATAATTTTAAATGAAACCTTATTGAAAATAACTATTAAAAACTTATATTACAAAAATTTTGACTGCTATAGGCATATTAAAGAGCATTTTTCTTGTTTCAATAACATAGTCAAATTAGATGGTGGAATTGTCACCTTTTGGTGAGAAAGACAAATGGAAAATTGTTGGCCATTCCCAATAGGAAACTATAACACAATTTTAATTTTAAAGATTAATTTTTATATAGATTAATGTATAATATTTTCAGCAACTAATAGTAATGTGATGATAGTTATCATGTCAATTTAAAAAAAATTACTATATGGTTTTTTATTTTAAAAATACATTATTTTTTACTTCATTATGAAATAATAATGTATATTTTCTTAGATTATATTCCATATTTTCCCTAAATATTTCTTTTATATGTCCCTTTAAAATATAATCATTTTTATAGAATAGGATACTATGCCATTGCAATTTTCATTCACTTAGAATGAAAAATAGGATTAGGTTAGTCAAAGATCATGATAAACTATAATTATCAAATTATAATGTTTATAACCCATGAAAATAAAGTAAAAACTCAAAATAACATTCAAAAAAACTAGGAGATCAACTTCAGAACCCCAAGAGCTATTTTACATGGACTTTTTTGGGCCTTATAGAGTTTCTGGATTAAATGGGAATCACTCTGTTTCTGTTCTTGTATTTGAATTTTCCAATTAAAACTGGGCATTCCATCTAGATGATAAAATTAAATACTTTTATTATTGTACCAGATATGCTAAATATGTAGAGAATAATTGTGGAATTATAATTACTACATTAAGAAGTTATCATGGTTGTGAGTTTGAAAATAAATATTTTGAATCATCATTCTCAAAAAAAATTATATAATCATAACTTATTCAATACTAGGCCCCATGGTTGAATGCATTAGAAGAAATAATAAATATATCCCTTCAAGAAATTTCTCAAACAATGCTCAATGAGTAAGAATAACATGTTTATTTTTGAAAATAAACTTTAAATACTTCTTGTTATACAATCTATAAAGTTTAAAATATTCATACCTATAATAATACTCTTTAAGAATTATTGAATTGTATAAAATCAATGGATAATTAATTAAATGTTTTTTGTTTCAAATTATTTATTCCTAATAGTAATGATAGTCTTAAAAAAATTTCTACCAAGAGTGATGAAATAATTTTATTAGGTTATTAAAATTATAATAAATAATATAGGTTTTTTAATAAATGAATATTGATTTTGGAGGAATATGTTCATCTAAAATTGATATAACAAATCTATATAATTCTAATAAAAATTTATATAATATAAAAGAAAAATTTTCTAATCTGGATATCAATTCGAAACCTCTGGAAGATCCTATGAAAAATATAGAAGGAACATCTAGTTTTGATGAATAAAATTTAATATAAACCTATATAATAAAATGAGATATCTAGCCATTAATTAGCTAAAACTATCAGGACATGTAAATACAACCGTCTAGATGTTATCTTTTACAATTTAGATATAGGAAAAAAAATTGAATCTTCCATTAGAAATAAAGTTAATCAATAAGAATTTTTGTCATTTCATGAACCTAAGAATATCAATATTGAAATTGATGATTAATTATGGTTAATATAAATGCATGATGAACATAACAAATTTTAAACATGTAAAGTTTTTGAACTATTAGTTAAACCTAAATACACTCTAATTATTGTTATAAAGATAATGTTTAGAAATAATTCTTATGAGTCAGCCACTATAGTCAGAAATAATGTCTGATTGTTTGGATAAGGACATAGTCAGTATGAGGATTCAAGATATAGAAATTATTATTTTTCAATGAAATATTAAAAAATTGGAGAAATATATATTTTGGATAAATTCCTAGTATATTTTGAGATTGTGTTATTACCTACCTTTAAATAGTTGGATTCTTGCTGAATATATAATTATACATTCAAGTGTGAATGTATAGAACATAATGAAAATCAAGACCCTTTCATACATTTATTCAATATATTTTAATAGATTTTTTAGAGCATATAAAGATAGGAAAAAACTATGAGTCTGTTTTCATTCACTTTTAGGGATATTTTCATTGATATTCCCTTCTAGTTTAATACAATGTCCTTCCAAAATATGAAGCCCCTCCAAAAAAAATAATTACATCTTTCAACCCAAATATTTTCCTCTCTCCTTTTTATAATTTATATTTGAAAAGTGTTCTTTAAATATATATTTATTTTCACACACTAACTAATAGTATTAAACTAGAATATACATGATAGTCTCTCAAAACGTTTTTATTTTTTTCCCAATAGTAACGTTGGAAAAGGTCCTATGTGGCCTTTTTTCTTTTCATGTATAACAATGAAAGATTATTTGATTTGGGAAGCCTGTGTTTTGTTGTTTGTATACTCGATTGGGGTTATGGATCTGGTTATTGTTATAATAATGTTTTTGGTAGAATGAAAATTCTATGTATAGGGGATTAAGTCACAACATGATATTGAATTCCTTATTTATTTGAATGTGTTTTTAAGTTTTTGTTTTCAGTAATTCAAAGATAATACTGCATTTGATTTTAAATATCTAAAAAACAAATAATTTTTTATTTAGTCATAACATATGTTTATATAATGTATTTGATTAACTAAAAAGTTTTCAAAATTTATTCTAATTTAAAATGCTTATTAACTAATCCCTAATCCCGCATTTAGAAAAAAACTAATGATAAAACTTGTGTTATTCTATTATTTTTATTAATAAGTAATTTTTTTATTAATTTGGGGGATTTTTTATAGTGTTTTAAACAAAAAAATTATTATAAACTCAATTCACCCCTCCCCCTCTTCAGTTACTCATTCATAACAACAATATCTCCACCAATTCCTTAAACATTTGAGTCCCTATATCCTAGATAAATTAATAATCCCATTACAGTAGAATGAATTATCCTCTTAAATCCAGACTCTAAATTTCCTTTAATATACCAACCATTCATAATAGGCCTCATTGATCCACTACCATAGACCTCCTTGACATAAGGTCTCTATAGTTTCAAAACCTATAAGAGATTTATCTATTTAATCCATTCCTCAAAATACCAGCTTCAACAAGAACTGGATAGATATACCCTAAAGGCTTCCATTGAACCCTTTTCAAAATAGATTTCTGATTTGAACACATTCCTTGAACTAGTATATCCTTCTATGTGGAATATAGTAGTCCATGAATAGACCTAACATCATTATACATCTATTTCAGATAATTGTTCCTTTTGAATCATTTTTCAAAATAACCACAAAGAACATTTCTGACACAAAAAATCAATCTATAAAAATTAACCATTAACTGACTAAATAAATTACATTCCAAAAAATTTGAGGAACCTTTTTATATTAAACCAAGAGATATATATTATCCATATAATTAAGAAAGAATAATTCTTTCCAATACTAATTCTTCTAAAATGACAAAACATATTGGTTATTTTTTCCCTATAATGATGTATAGGAACACCAATTGATGAATTAATATACTATGAACTATTTGCAATAAAAAGATCAAAATTTAGATTAAAATCTGATATTCATATTTATGACAAATAGATCTAGAACCTATATTAAATGAAATTTCTAAAACATTTATGGATTCAAACTAAAAATGATTTCATATAAATATAGTTGAATGAACTTTCTCACTACATAAGATCCTTAAAGGGGAAGAGGAAGTGTAAATCCCAAACCAAATACAGATGTATTTTCATTATTTTAATCCACATATTGAAGAGTCTTTCGATATCATATCCTCCATACACACCGTATTTTCTCCATAGTGATGGAGAATCAA
The DNA here is from genome assembly GCA_963277665.1 of Viscum album. Taxonomy (NCBI): domain Eukaryota; kingdom Viridiplantae; phylum Streptophyta; class Magnoliopsida; order Santalales; family Viscaceae; genus Viscum; species Viscum album. Next base: position 1,135,278,834 of record OY728128.1, read on the forward strand.
TAAAGGAAAATATTCTTATATGTACTCATTATTTTAGAGTCAAACCCACTAGGCTACACCCCAATGATAAAAATGATAATAATAATAGTAGTTTTTATTATTCTTGTAGTAGTATTAATGAAATTAATAGTTTATAATTAGTAGTATATCTAATTTAATGAGTAATTAATAAATTATTTATATATTTAATAATTAATCATTAATAAAATATTTAATATGAAATATTGTAATAAAAATAAATTGATATGATAAAAATTATTATTAATTATTAATTAAGAACATATTTAATAATTTTTATTTAAATAATATTTATTTCTTAAAAATATTATTACTAATAATTAGTAACAAATTTTTCATTAAATATAATAATAAATTTAAAATATAATTAATAATATTATTTATTTATTAAATTTAAAATATTATCATTATAATTTTAAATTATATTATTATTCACAAAATATATTATTTTTTATATTAGTTGGAAATTATATTAATTAATTATTCATTATGATTACTTTTATTGTTAAATATTATTTCTAATAAATGTATTATTATTTTTTTATTAAATTATTATTTATTACTTATACTATTTAATTATTATTACTTATATTATTATTTATCAATTATATTATTAAATGTCAATTACATCAATGATTGGATAGGGTAAGATGTTAGCAGCTTGTTCCCAGGTAATTCCATGTTGATTGGGAACATTTTGTTTAAATATTTTCATTAGTGGTACCTATCTTCATAATTATGATTTTTTATATACTCGATACATTTTTTATATTGTATCTACACACCCTTCTATATCTAATTAACCTACTATATTGGGAATGTGAATGGTTGACCCTTCAATACATTATCTTTATGATGGACTTAAGAAAAGCTATATTGTCTAATTTTCCAAGATATGGTGGGGGTTTATAAACTGAGAATCCTAGAACCTTCTAAGGATCGAATTAATTTGATGTGTGATATGAAATCTAATCACATTTTAGAGTCTTCTCGGTGTAATATTGATAACACTATCTCAAGGTGTTGTAATGTGATTTGTAACCTCAATTCATCATGAAAATGGTTTAAAAGGAAAAGTGAAACATCTTTCGTATAAAACAAGTATTAGAATCTCTCTGATATAATCATGGAATATAAGAATTCAATTAATGATCATAATTATTTAAAGTAGAAATATAATTTATTATAGATTCTATATTTTAGGAATCATCATTTGTATTTTTTTAATTTCAATTTCGGTGTATAAAATCCTTAATAAGAGGTTACATTAATTCTTTATTTATTTATACCGAACTGAATTGAAAATCTCGGTTCCTTATTTTCATTATTATAAAACCAAAATTCATTAAATTATGGGTTAGGATCTGGAATTAAACTCCTTGCATGTGAAAAAATAAATTACTCATGAATGAATATAAAAATGAGCCCTTGGTTAGTTTTTTATGCTGACTTAGATCCATTAGGAGAAAAAAATGGATATAATGAAATGGATATTTATGGTTGTGGTGTCAACAAAAATGGATTTGGAAAAAAATTAGATATTTTTGTAAGAATTTTTTGAATTTAATTTTAATTTTACCATAGATATACTATTCAAAAATTTATTACCATAAATATTTATGGTCATGGATGTTGGTTTCAAGAAGATGTGTGAATTTTACAGTGGCTACATTAACATTTGTTATAATATAGACCACTATAATCGATATAATTTTTATATAATATATAGTATGAAATGAAAAACCATAATAATTTTTAAAAAATTATAAAAAATATATATTCTATTATATATGTAGATAATGATATTGCTATCTAGATTAGGAATGTATAAATTAAATTTAATGAAGCTCAATATCATTTTTATAAGGGTATGGTTACCTCTTGTCTTAGAATGATAAAACCTAATTATTTCACTAATGAGGAAAAATATAATTGAACCTAACACATAGTATTTAGTTTATTTTTTTAGGAAGAAAGAAATTTTTCTATTATGGTAATCACTTGGATGGGGAATACTAGTATTAATACAAAAAAATACAGTGCTAAAGCTCATATACAACCCTTCCACTAATCAAGTGGTAATGGTGAAGAATAATTTAATGGAAATGACATCATCAAGTATTCCATTATATTTTATTATAATAATTATGTTACAGTGAATAATATATTCATTTATTAGGGGAACTATCTAAACTAACAAGTGTTATAATAAAAATGATCTAGTGGACTCATATTCATCGCTATAGAAGTGACAAGGTATATATAAAGGTTACTAAAAGGGAACTAGTCAGAATTATCCTCCTTCATTAATAGATATATTTGATATACTAATATATGGACTCAATTTTTATAAAATTGTTTAAAAGTGGTCAATAATTATACAAACTCAGTGGAAGAATATATTTCTATAATTAATGATGTCACCCTGGAAGTGGGAAATGTTCTCATTATCATGCTAATTATTCCTCGTAATTACAAAATTTATAAAAAATTATTTAGAAATATTTATCATAAGATTAATGTATGGCCTATTACCACAAAAATATGGTTTCATTATAAACCAGTATTGTAGTTATAATCTATATAAACCACGAGATTGTGTTCATCCAATTATAATGGAAAATAAGGATGTTGAATCCTTTTCATATTTAATTGAAACGAATATCATTCCTACCTAAAATGATAAGGAAATTGAAATTCATGATTACATAAAGAATGTTTTTATATCACATGAAAGGTATATTAATATAGGTATAATGGCTAATAAAATAGTATTTTTGGGGGGCATCCTTAGCCCATGGGAATGATAATTTCACAATATATTTAAAAATATCATGATTTGATGCACTGATGACTATTGAAATGAATTAATCGCATATTGATATGGTATTTGACCTGTGGTTTAATATTATTATTCCAATAAAGATGTCTCTCATGATATGAGTGATGATTCTTTGGGCTACAGTGCACTGTTTATATCTATAGTGTGAACTTTTAATTCCTTCTCTCTATTTGATAATGATTCCTCCTCATCCTTCAGAGAAGATGATACGATTTTTTTGATTTTTCATTAGCCTAGAAAAGAGGATACTCCGTGATTATAGAGTAATGTTCAATTTACTCATGATTCTAATATAATTGTGTTACATCATCTTATGGGATACTAAAATGAATTGTGGACAACATACATTATCTGATTATCTTCAGATGAAGAATATGATCCTTTGAATAGATAAAATAATCCAATGTGGATCCAATTTCAAAAATGAAGAGTTAACCGTTTATATAGTGGTTTATATTGATCAAATAATTCTCAATATCATACAATTGGTTATAAATTCTTTAGATTTATGTTTTGGTTTTAATTCTTGTTTTATTATGAACACAGCCTTTCTTTTTTAGTTTTCCTAATTAGTGAATTTTCCACCATGTTAGACCCCATATTTAGCTGTTGTAAAATATTCATTCTATTAATAAATGGAACATTACTTTTGCCTCTATTTTATACATATTTTGACCAATTTCATAAATAATTATAAATTATTATTTTAATAAAATATATAGTGACATTATTAGTTGTTATAAATTATTTTATTATTTATTTATTATATAAATTATCAAAATAATATTATTATTTTTAATTATATTTTTAAATATTTTATTATTAATTAAATTTCATTATTTGTAATTTATTTAAATTCTAATTCTAGAAAAAGTGATGCTTGACATTCCTAATAAAAATGATTAAGGTATGTCAATCATTATTCCTTATCATGTTGGTTGTCCATTTAATTATGGATTACATTTGGAAGGGTGTTTTTTAGGGAATAAATTAATGGAGTCTATGTGTTAAACTGGGAGAGGTGTGCCACCCATGGTGGTGTATATTATGGAATCAAGATCTATTGTGAGGAATTTTTTTATATCTTGTGAATCTCACTTATCATACTATTGCAAAGTGAATCAAATATATGTTTTTACACATTTCCATTTTAATTTATTGTATTTATTATATGGGGATTATAACAATGTTGTGAAAAGAGGGTGGTTGTTTGGGGATCATCATGAAGTCTGTCATGTCATTTTCATGAGATGTAGTAGTTTTATAAAGTCCATTAAATTTTGAGAAGTTTTTACTCAATGGTAAAACATATTGAATATCCTATAGAAATTTCTTGTTGTTTGAAATGGTGATTCTTATGTTAAGGAAGATTTCATTTTTTTAGGGGGAAATCCCTATTTAAAATTTTGAGAGTTTGAAATGGAATTGTGTTAGTTATTTTTATTTCGTACATGAATAGGAACCCCGCCATGAATTGGGTTGATATTTCATTTTAAAGGATATAGATTCAGATAATAAATTTAGATAGTTCATCATATCCATTTTAAAGGTATCCATATTATGGAGAAGTCTAATATGAATTATATATAAATAGATGGTTGGAAAATACTTTGTAAAACTTTTAAAACATTACATTATACCCAATCGAGTCCTATATCTTATTTAGTTACCTCCAATAATCTATATTATGGTTTTATTTATCTTTCTTCAAGGGAATTGATCTATTTTATCTAAGGTTCCATCTTTTCTATTCATTATTTAACTCATCCAATCATATTTTTATAGAAGATGTAGTATTGATGTGATCTATTTTTGATAAATATCATAGTGTTTTTTTATAATGGTTATATACAGTTATATCCTATGGTTTTTTGATACATGTATGGAATTTTATAATCCTTATTTATTACATTCTTATCAAGTGTTCCTCAAACCATCTATAATGGTAGTGGAATCAAGAGATATCCCTTTTATTTAGGTATAACATTGTAATTACAATTCTATTCCTCTATTTCAATGATTTTATTAATTACCATAATGATGATAATGAATAAAGATAAATGGAATTTATAGGGAATAAAGGATCATATAATATTTTTTATATTTAATGTTATTAAAATTTATTGATGATTATTGTTGATGTTTTTGTTGGGGGTTGTTAAGTATTTTAATATTTGATTTCTGTTATTGTGATATAATTGTTGAAATATCCTTTCTTGAAATGATAACATTTATTTTTGTTATTGAATCACTTAGATGAAATATATAATTTTTTTATAATTCATGGATGATTTTTATAATTAATAGGAAGGTACATTTAAAATTGAGAATTTGGGAGTTATTAATCTAGATTTATTTGTTATATGTTACTAATATAATTATTTTTTATTTATGTGTTTGTGGTTGTATAATTTAATTTTTTTAAGGTGTAGTAATGAGTTGTGTAGTGTGGTTTTAGCATCATTTCTCTACTTGTTAAGAGGTGGTATGTATTTTTTGGGGAAATTTTGAATGGGTGGTTATGGATAGATTTGTTGGAAAGGGGGTGTTTTGAGGATTTTTTTATGGTTTTTCCTTGATCGGTATATAGATTAACACATTTTTTATTTGATTCATTTAAAATTTCATAATAGTTTCTCGGTGGTAATGAATTTTAGATTGTTATGAATAATATTGTAACGACTGAGGTATATAATCAAAATATAAGGGATATATATAATTTTTTCATTATTTATTTAGTGGGGTAATGGATGGAATAATTTATTTCATGTGTATAGAAAATGGTAAATATATAATGAGAATTGTTTTTATTAAAATGTGAAAATGATACATTTTTTGGTCGTTTAATTATTGAAAATGTCAGGGTAGTTTTCTTAAAAAAATGGATGTTTTTTCAATGAAATTTAGTGATCTTTATGGATTATAATGGGTTTGGTAGTGTATTTGTTGGTATTTTTGAGAATCTTCCTCACTTTCTTATTCGAGAATGATATCCACCAAATGATTAACCTAGTATAAAAAAATATTTTATGGGAGACTCCCACTACTCAGTGTTTTGGAAGATAGGAAAACCAAGAACCCTTATCAGGACATCTATGTATTATCACACACATATAAATGTATAAATAAATTAAAAAATAACATTCAATATATGGAAAATTTAAAAGAAAAAGTAATAAACAACTCATTGGTTTTTAGGGTTTAAATAATATTACCCACATCCTTGGGAAAAGCACTATAAATTTAAATTAAAATTTGACTATATAATATTTATAATCACTCAATTATTTTCCTATAAATAATATCACTAACTAAAATTATTTTAAAAAAAATAATTCATCATTTTAAAATACTTATTAGAGGCCTCTATTTTAATATTTCATATAGATAGTATGATCCAGTAAAAAATTGTGAACTTCCATATGAATTTCACAGATGATATACCATTTGAAATAATGACTATTGGTTTCATAGATAAATACAAAACGAAGGAATATATTGAATAGTCAATTTGGAACATTCCTATTCTACAAACTAGGAGTAATTATTTCTAAATTCCAGTGAACATTATCTGACCCACAGAGTATAACACTATATATACACATCATAAAAATCTAATATTCAATAAAATCTTCCAACCTCATATATGACTCAATGTGAATACTTATATCAACATGATTGAGTATTAATTTCATCTTACTCACTCAAAAATAGTTAAATTATATTCCAATAAATATTTACATACTCATCATATTCATCATAAATACTTCTTCAATAAACTCCCTAGAATATCCCCAACACATAGCCAAATCACATCCACAACATCTATATTAACATTCATTACTAACCACTATTTTGATGTTCATCAATGTCCCACTTGAGAATATTAATACATCATAATTTATTATATTATGGATATAGTGAGAATATCTATGATATTTTCTCCCCACATCAACCTAATATAAATATCATACCTTTTACTCAATAAAATTCTAGATGAAGAGGTATTTCATGTCAAAATATTTCATCAATAAATGGAATACTAGTTTCCAATACATTTGGATTATACTCTGATAATAATGGAATAACACTACACCCACTTTTTATATAATATTATTTAAAAAATTCATCCACCATATCATTTCAATCCCACCATTGACTACAATTATGACTTAGATTCCATTGTAGAAAAATTAATAATTTATTGAATAGTTGAAATCCAACTGCATATCATTTCATTATATGTAAACACAAACAATGTGGTGATATTTAGTGTGTATGAATCCCAAATGAATTTAGAATCAATATATTATTATAATAGATCATAAAACCCAATGTATATGTTAATTTATTTTATCAATTAAAATGGAGACATACATTTATCAATTAATAATTTTTTTCATAATTCTATAACCAAATATTACATTAACATCATCCAAGGATCATTTGAGGTTAAGTGACTTAGAAATTAGTCACATAAATTATGATGTGTATAAAGAAAAACTAAACCCAAAACATTATTAATGCCACTTGAAATATATATTTACTATTCTATCCTAGGATACATCTTAGTAAATAATTTCATGTAGACACACATTAATAGAAAATTGTGTACATAAACACATTAATGGATAAAAAAGTAAATGGAACATTAGATATCATCATTTATAAAACATAATTCTCAACATGCTATAATAATCATAAGTATATTATAGATAACATGGAATTATATCTACAACATGAAACTCTTACATTCATAAACATATCACTATGTTTCATCAACAAGGTGTCATAAAAATATTATCAGGTTATCAGAAACAAGATATTTATTGAGATAAATTATTTTCCAAATTAATTAGTGTGAAATTAGGTTTGAAAATTTATATTTCCTAATTCATGTGTGACACATAGATCAATTATCATAAGAAAAAAATTTATCAATAACCCGTGATAAATAATGAATGGGTTTCATATAAGAGTAATTGTGTTCATTAGTGCTTAAATACATGGAATTTTATTTATTTCAAAAAAATCAAATAAGGTAATTTTGGTTTTATATATTAAAATTAATAATAAATGAATTATAATTAAATTTATAATAATTACCTTCAATGATAATATTGTAGGGAATTCAGAAAATAAAATGGTGTCATGGAATAATAAAGAACGATTTTAGTAGAATAAAGAATACATATTTTTGTTAATAAAATAGGATTATTAAGAGATATTGTAAGTATTAAATAATTATGGAATCCAATGGAAAGTAGAATGATGATTATAAACAAATGAAAAAATAATTAATGAAAAATAAAAATACTTATTACAAGTAGGTAATTGAAAAAAATGAGGACAAGAACCGTTGCGTGCAAAGTGTCTACCAAAAATATGGTAGGGAATATCGAAACCATAAGAACTCCATGGAATGTCTCTAGGGATATAAAATGAGGGAAAATCATGATATATGGATTATAAGTGGAGTTTAATGGCATAATAGTCAGATATTTATAGATAAATGTAAGGATTGATTATTAATTTCAAAACATAAGTCTTAGTCATCTAGTTAATTAAAATTAATATAAAATTATCCTTCAAATGTTTTTACCCTTGGTATTTTCCAAGGATGAGGGGTTTTTAATATATTCATATCATAGATATTGATCTTCTTTAATTCAAAATATTTTGGATGTGGACTTCTTATCTAAAATAAGTGTTTATAAAACATTTAATGTATGCTTTATGTTTTGGAATATTCTTTATATGATTGGAAAACTTGTCACATCACCTTAAAATTCGATATTTTAAGGAATAATACTATTTTTTTAGAAATCCATCATATTATTTATTAAATAACATGAATTTCACTATAATTTCATAATACATAGTGTGTATTTTTTATATATTTTAGTTCTTTTGCAATAATAAGATAATCATTGAAAATTATTAAACATTACCCATTGGATAATATTGAAAAAATTATTTCAAATATGACATCCATTTAATATATATATATATGATATATTTAAATTTATAAAATGAAGTACATGTTTTTTAAAAAATATTAACCATTATGGCATGATCAAATTTCCAACCCTATGAAAAATTTCATGTAACATAATAAAATTTTATTATCATTTATATTACAATGAATAGTGTTTTAAAAAACAGTTTTATTAAATTAAAAATTAATTAAAAAATTAAAATTTATTTTAGAAATGTTTCTTAATGAATAATATATTACCAAAAAATATTAGTATCCATATATTTTAGATAAAAATTAATTTTATTTTATTTTATTCCTTTATTTAATCATATTACAATATAAATTCAATGTATATTTATAAAATAAGGTACCCAAAAATAATAAATTTCATCCCCAGCTAAATTAATTTTAAAATTTTAAAAATAATAAAATATTATAGTATAAACTATTTCATTTATAAATATATTTACACATTATTAAAAACTATCCCCTACATAAATAACCTCTTATTACAACATAATATTCTCTAAGAGTGAGGTATTATATGGTGTTATGTTATTGGTTTAGTTCATCTAACATTTATATGTTGGTGAGATCCAAAACAATTAACCTCTTCCTAGTCGATTTTTCTCGATAATCACTTGTTGAAGTTCTTCCTAGGTTTTTTCCATAGAAAACCTAGTGATTCAACCACCCACAGATGTTCTGATAAAAGGGATTCTTCAAGCATGATCCTAGAAAATGTGTCCAAAAATCCTCCACTTTATTAAATTTATCTCTCATCACTACCCATTATATACACCAATTATTATGGTTAAATTATTAAAAATTCCCTTAATCCCCAAAAATCAAAATCCCTAATGGTTATATTTCTCAAGGGTCATATTTATCTGCTATCATATTATCCAATGTTCATATTGACCAATAGTAATTTTATATTTACATAATTGTCAATAATAATAGCCAAATTTACAATTAAAAACTATATATATACTATCATTCTTATACTTCATCATTCACTACATTAGATATGATGCTTCTACATTTCTTATATAATGTCAATCATATTCATCCGTAATTTTTTGTTTTAAAATCATTATAGTAGGCATGATCCTCATTATCGAATTCATACTTATTGACTTTAAATTAGTTTTAATATTATTCATAATAGTGTAACTTCATGTACTATTTCTAGTTTCTATTGTAAATAATATTTTATCACGTATAAGGAAATGTGAACGTACTTCTCTATTCTTATATTTTAAAACATAATAAAATAGTCATTGTGGGACATATTTTTTTTAATATTAGTAAGAAGTTAATGGATGCTACTTTCTCCCCCGATAAGAAACTATTCATTAAATAATTTTGAATGACATCAAAAAAATAGAGGAATTTATCCTTCATTTCTTCTTTATGATCTTGGGATGTCTTCTTAAAAAAATATATTTGTCCACAATATGTTCAAGAGTTAAGATTTACTATTAATAAACAAATATCCCCTTCCATAAAGAATATAAATTTGGTATTATTCATGTGACATACTAGTTTCTAATTCCACACCTTTTGTGTCTTGCATATGCGTTGGGACTGAAATATAATTTTACAAAATGGACACATAGTAGTCATCATTGACTATTGTATTATTTAGAGGCACTCATAACTTATATAAAACTACATAAAAAATATCCATAATCTCAATTGTTTTTATACATCTTCTATAGGATTCCATTTCATTCCAAATATAATCAATAATTTACAAAAATATATTTTGATGAATTCATGATCCCCTAAATGAAATTCTTATTTCATTATTTTATTTCCAACATTACTCTTTTTCAACACTAATAATCCTTAACATATTTATTCATCACTTTTATCATCATTGTATAATAATTTACAATGTATACTATTAATAGTTTTCCTTCTATAACATCATCCAGGTATATTGTATTTCCACACCTCTTACCCTATATTTAATTATATGGATCCATTTAAATACACAATATAATTCTATTTTTATATAATTTTTAGAAAATTGGATGATAACATTCCTATCTCCCTTTAAAATGATGTGAGTTATTCCTTCAGATGTATTATATTAATTGAATAGTCCTCTCTAACTAATCATCTATTTGTGGATGATATTTTTTGTGGTGTTTTACATTGGTATTCATAATATTTTAAAGGATTCTCCAAAATATTTATTTAAATCATGTATCACACTATCAAAAAAACTAATATCGGTTCCCCATTTATCTTCACTAATTATTGAATATATAAAGGGATAAGCTTCTCAACTATGAAATCCTATTTTCATGTGATATAATGATAAGACCCTGTTAATCTACCAATGATTACCCATATAGAATTATTTCCCATTGGTGTCATTTGAGGGACTGTAATATATTTGATAGTTATTTTTCCCACTGGTATATTGGTATGGATTTTGTTTTAAAAAAAAACTGGATAGTTTTCACTTTACCATTAAATGATAACATAGAAAACTTATTTCAGTATAATTACAAATATGCAATTTTTATTCCCACCAACAATCATCTCATAAATATAAATATATTTTTCATTAGGTATGTATAGTTAATGTAATGTTATGAGGTTAATCTATCAAACCATTATTTTTCTCTATAAAAGATTATATATATATAATTTTATCAATCCTTTTTACTCCCTACCTATCTTTATTGAACTCGAGAAACATCCAATATTTCATAGATTCCATGTTATTTTGATAGATAAGATCATCTCTTTGTACCTTCTTCATCATCTCATGTGATGATTATTGGTAAATAATTAAAAATAATATTAGTGATGTTCCTTCAATTATGATATCCATGTACATCCATAAATATTAATTGATAATGTGATCCCTTTAAATCCCTATCATATCAAGACATTCCAGGTGTGTTCTATACAACACATTAGAAAAAATCTTTTCCAGGGAAGTAATGAATCGAACAATCATAGTCCTTGTGAATATTTAACAATATCCTTTGTCACATATTTAGTCCAGATTTTGTGAATATATACATTATAAACTAGTACTCATGTAATATTTCACACTTATCTCCATAAAGATAGTGCCTATGTATCTTTTTGGGAATTAAATTTTAATTTAAGTCGAAATAATGTGATAGAAAATTATTCTCATGATTCGGTATCTTTAATGGTTTTTATTAAATCATTTTTTCATTTTATAAAATTAGAAATTGATGTCACATCAATGATGTATCTCTATAAATGATTAAAACATCCCCATTAGAGGGTAAAATTAGAACCTGTGGACTGTGACACTTCTTCATCAGTTCAGGAAATATTTCTCCAGCCACATTTTTTAGATAAAATTGACTCCATTTAAATCAATATTGAATAGATGAATAGAATTACTAAATTTTTTTACAATATAGTATATATTATCCTCTTAGATCAAGGAATCTAGAAATCATATTTACAATTATAGGTTGCTGCTACTTTTCTATGTTATTTCCCTTTTCAATATAAACCAATATTTAATCACTGGTCACATTTTTCTCTCAAAATTATAATGGTTGAAAATTCAACTCACATTTACATAACATTAAAAAAATATTATCTCTCCTTATAGTTTGTAAAATAACTCTTAGATGATATTCATTCTTAATATAACTTTTTGAATATAACATGATATCATCTATCAATACCACAAAACGTTTAATATGGTTTTCCTTAATATATATATTAATCAAAACCATAAATATGAAATTAGACTTATTTAATAAAATGGGTATAAAAATAATCTCATAGTGTCAATATATGGTTCTAATGATATCCTTTGTAATATCTTCTTTCACAACACTCGTCTGATGATACTATGATCGGAGGTCATTCTGGGAGAATAATTGAGCACCCTAAAGGTGATTTAATAAATCATGAATCTCTGTAAAAGGGTATTTATTTTTTACTATGATCCAATTTTGTTCCAAGAAATCAATGTATAGCAGAAATGATCTGTCATTCTTCTTTAGAAATTTTACTGGCTATCTCCATAGAGACACAAGGATAATTTAATAAAATCCTTCTCCATAATATTTTTAAATTCCATCCATAATTATTCTAAGAATACATATTCAATTATATATGGGGCCTTTAATATATTTTTATTAATATATCCATTTAATTATGAATTCTACCTCTACTAATGGGTGAATTATAGGGAATTATTTAGTGGATAAATCAATGTATTGACGAATAATTGGAATATATCAGATTTTTTTACATTTACATACATTCTCTTATTCACTAGTAATATACATAATTACGGATATAATAGGTGGGTATTAATAAGACTTGGGTAGTTATATCTATCACTTAATTACTAAAATAGGTTTTCCCTCTAACTTATAATATATTTCATTTTTTTAAATTTGATCAAAGAATTGTATTTTGGTAGCCAATCAATCCATGGAATTATGTGAAATTCCACTATTGGAATAACACTATTGAGAAGAGATATTAAAATCACCGATTTTAATTGGTAAATCACTAAATGTATAGGATATATGAGTTTATAATGTATTTTTTTAAACCAAAAACTATATCACTAGTAGTTTAGGGTTTAATTTGGTGTTTTTTACAAAAAAATGAACAAAAAAATTTAAAAACATGAATCAACAAATATACATTACAAATATAAATGTTCAATGGGTTTTTCAATTTCTTGATTATTCATTGCATTAGGATATACATATATGATTAGTGAAACATAAATTTTCTCTCTTCCCCTCTTCTTATCTTATATGTTCCACATAGATAGTTGTTGATTCTTCCATTTATATTTATAGTGAATTTGCTTCACAAAATTTTTCACCACCCTCCAAATCTTATCAATCATTCCATAATATCACTATAATTTTCAAAACATCATTTCCACTTTGATATTACACTATACTAACTCTCAATAATTACCAATCTCTTGGATTTCTAGAGCTTCTTATAGATGAATAGTTAGTCTAAAATAACATGGATTTATATTTATATCATAATCAATTTCAAAGAATTAAGTGTATCATAAAATCCTTGTAATGATATTCTCATATCATCTATATATTATTTTTCACTTTTAAAAAATTCATTGAATTACATTTCTATTTCCTTTCAATGGGTATGTGGAAAATACTTTTTTGAAAATTAATCTTTTTGTTTTTTACAATTGGATATCATCTACCTCATCCGTTGGAAAGACGTTTTTAATAACTGTCTCTTAATGATCATCTTATCCCTATAAGTGATACACCATATAAGTATATTTACTCTTTAAAGAATAATGGTTTATATAAAATATCATCTATATAATTATGATATATTTTTTTGAATAATAGATAAATTATTTCACTAAAAACATGTTGGCGTTGATGAATTAATGATTCAACTACATGTTTTTCATTATTTTGTGAAGATGGATTGCCCTCATGGAATATGTTTTCAATGATAAACTGAATTAACATATTTAAAATCAACCTTATATTTTCAACTATATATTCAATTTTATTAAGCATACCTTCATTTCATTGTCAATCGAATATATTATTTTTAAGAGTTCTTATATTTTTTTCTATTTATATAGATGATGAAAACATATGTGAGATATTTTTTAATTTTTAATTTCTTATAATAATAATTTCATAAAAAATTAATCCTCCAAATAACTAATGATATGATTCTACAATGTTACAGGTAAATTATTAAAAAAAATACATTATTTATTATCATCCATAATATTTTGCAAAAATAATTTGATTAACCAATGAATTTTTCTTGCAGTGTTGACGTAGGTGTGTTGTCTTAGGTCAACACATTTTTCACAAAGTGTGGATTCAATTAATAATAAAATAATTTTTTATACTATGATTACACATTAGTAAAACTATTTAATACAGACATCTAACATCTAGTATCCAAATTAGAATGGTTTTTCTGAGAAACCATACTCTCTCTACATTAAAAAAATTGTATCACTTCCATAAAATTACATGTAGTGTTTTCAATATAGTTTTACAGTGCTGATTTCTGAAAATAAATATTACTTTATTTGATACCAAAAATGGAGACCTTCCTTCATTTAATACATGATTTTTAACAAAAATAATTAAATAAATATAAAATTATTTATTAGTAATTGATCCTTATTCAACCTATAATTTTATTTTTTACAAGACAATTCACTTTCTTCTAATTTGAGTCTCTTTAGATTTATAGTATTATATAATTATCTCACAACCATTAAATATACAACCCATTGAATACACATTGGACAAATCCTCATAGTTTTTATTTTCTCCCTAATACAAATATTTTAAAAATAAATATGTTTCCTTTTCATGGAAAATATTTATACATTTCTGAATTATTTAGACTTTTTCTTAATCATCCTTAGAACCTATGAAAAATATTAAAAAACATTGTTTGAGAATATAAAACATAGTAGTGAGAATAAATGAAAAATAAATAAATTTATTAATCTATTTTAAAATCTTGAGATCATAAATGGAGTTATCCTTTAAGAATTTAACTTGAATGAAATCATATTTACTACATGAAGTCTATTATAAAACATATTATAGGAAAACATATGTTTAAAATCATAACAAAAAATTTTTACTTCGAAAGAATGAGAACCCTTGAAAAATATTTTCTTAATAACTACATATTCAACATAAAATAGAATAATACTTACTATGAAAAGCTCATTACCTTACATTTTGAAAACAAACAATTTTCAAGAAAATTGATAGGAAATAATATAAAAGACTTATATGGTTCTTAAGAAATTGTAACACCCCAAGATTTTATGAGATATATTCTTTTTAATTTCTTTCATATATTCTATTGTATTCTCCACCAAGATTATCTTGCGCTATATGCAACAGCATATTAGCTTGCAGTATACACAACATTATTTTTAGATCATGTTACAAAAAAATTCAAGTTCATTTGATAGTAGTTATTCTATGAAACATTGAGTGTATATATATATATATTCAATGTATAAATGAAATATGGTTGGATTCTTTTTTACGAAACAACAAAAGAGTCTTTCACTACATGCACCCCTTACTTGGCTTACATTACATGCAATCGCGACCTTCCTCGATAGCATGTGTAGTACGCAATACCAGGTTTCTATAAACAACAATATATTGTTATTATATTATTATGGACTAGCCGTTATAAATAATATTAACTACATTTTGAACATTTTCATTCATCTTACATATTTTCTAAAACATGGTATGTGAACAATTTTTCAAAAAATGTAGTTTTGCTGCCTTTTGATGGCGCACCAACATTAAATCTGGTTTTTTATAGGTTTATATGTTCAATATGACAAAATAAATTTCTTCCATTGAATCAGGATATAAAAATTTAATTAGTATAAATTGTTCATATTATTCTGATAACTTTCATATTTTAATGAATAGTAAAAACACGCTATATTTTAATTAAAAACAACTTTTTTTCATCGCAATAATTTATACGGCTATATTATCTTTTTAATATTTTTTTAAAGTGTAATTATAATATATTTTTACAATTTAATCAAATTTTGTTCATTGTAATTACCTTCACTTTAAAATTGGACATAAAAAAGTTTCGATCTTTTGATAGTTATTGTTTCTTAAAAACACGTTATTTATTTTGATAACAAGAATTAATTTTAATATTAATTAATTCCACATTTATGTTTTGAATTTTAAAAAATACACATAATTTTATAATTTGTAATACCAAATATATCTTAGGCTGAATTTTTGGTATTTTTCTGAAAAACTTCAATTTTTGATGAATAGTGAAACCACTTAGTGTTGGTTAAAAAACTGACTCTTTCATTTAAATGAAATTTTACCACTTCTGTGTATTATATTTCTAAAATCCGACATACATGGTTGTTATAAAGAAGTAAAATATGGTTCAATAAGATTAAAATAATTTTTGTTGAATAGTAACTTTTGACATTTATTTACCACGGTTAAAGGTAAATAGGGTAATTTAATGTTAAATTTATATTATAATAATTCAAAATTACCTTAACACCGATCCTAAACTTATAGGTTTAGTAGTTGGAGACCATAGGCATCCTTGGGTCTATTTTTGGACCCCATTGAGCCACTTGGTATTGGTAATGGCAATTTGGATTAATTAATTTAATGTAAAGACAAAATTGGGATTAACAAAAATCTTTTAGTAATTAATTTTTATATGGGGTTATATAAATTATATTTTCGACTATAAATATTCATTGTAAATATAAAAATATTTCAGTCATTATGTTATTTGTTTTATATTTTTTAGACATAATATAAATTAAATTATTTATGACACAATAATGATGGAGTAGTTACCTCATTAAATAATGATTTAAATAAATAAGATTATAATGATTAAAATTTTATCCAAACCATGTCCAGTTCTGATTTGATGATTTTATTTTTACAATTAGTCATCATATCTTCAACTTTAATGATTTTTGTACCTTTTGAAACTGAATATAAGTTGATAATAAAATAATATTTTCACACTTTCTAAAGGTTCCCCTCTCCTCCCTTATAAAAGGGAACCTCCTCCCTCTCTTATTCACACAACTTTGAGCCTTCAAGATCGTCCAACCCCTTCCCATTACTCCTATAAACTCTTATATTAATATTATAGAGGTCCTAGTGTTCTTCAAATAAAATCATTAGTGCCCTAAGAAGAGGTTTCAAAGAGGCGTGTCGAAGAAGACGTAATATCTGTTACCAATTCTTTCAAATTTATTTATTCTTCTACTTCCTCTTCTTCTGTTGTTTCATTATGAAGTAATAACATAAGTATCAATAATATACTGATATGTTATTATAAATATGACACAACCCTATTTAACCTTCTATCCATCCTATGGAAAATGAAATCATCGTGTGTGTGTGTACGTATGGATTACCGTCTCCACGACGCTATGAGATTTATTTTCCATGTCAACCATTCAAGAATGATTATAAAGTATATATAATGAATAATAATAAAATATATGACATGATAAAGATACTTTATTTTTGTATATATATATATATATGTGTGTGTGTGTGTGTGTCATCTACATTCTTCCATTCAAATCTATAAGGAATGGAAAACAGCGTTCATGCGTACGTACGACCTACCGTCTCCATGAAAGGTGTATTTAATTTCATTTATCTATCCATTAGATATATATATATATATATACATACTGAATATATATGTTATATAAATCATGTTTTACATTTTTGAAGTAAGTAAATCATGATATAAGTAATAATAATATCAAGAACAACAAGTACAAACACGTACGATAAATAAAACGATTTTACCCAAAATGCTGCTTTAACATGGAATTTACAAAAGAAAAAGTAATATAAAGTCATAAGTGAACCAAATATGATATAATAACAATTAATATGATTATATAATAAGTAAATGACATTGTTTCAATCATTATACAGGAGTTTTGGATACATACGAAGCATATCAGACCTAAGGTAAGGGTAAACTTTTCCAATCTCGTTTTTATTCGAGATTGTTTATCCGTAAGAATTTACTAGGATTATATTTATCATCCATATACTTGTTTTCTAAAAATGTTTTCATGTATTTTTAAAGTTCTTTATACCAATTATTGACTTTTAGTACCTGGTATGTAAGTAGTATTTCTTTTTCTTACCATAAGAGGTACTTTTTGACTTTTTCGGAAAAAGTATGAGAAGAATGTTTTTTAACATATATGGCAGGAACGGATTTTTACGGTTTTATAAAACCGTATTTTCATGATTATTACTCTTCAAGATTTCATTATGATTTTCAACAAAAACCTTTTCTTTTAAAATTTCATATCATTTTGTGAAATGAAAATGATATGTAATAAGAAAGGATATTTTCCTCAATAATTCATTTCAAGTGTTTTATCAAAACCATTTTTCATCTAAGATGACATTATTTCATATTTTTATGTATCAAGTATAATGTCTCTATGATTGACATGGTTTTTATTTTATTATTATGAAATGATATCCATTTTTTTGTATAGATTATGTCATGATGGGATGATGTTTATGGAACCCATTTTATTCATTGGGTTATGATGAATGATGTATGTTTATATTGTGGAACACATATAAATGATATATTATGAGATGGGTGGGACCTATATCTCCCTCCAATGCATTTGGTAAAGATTTATATATCATGAGTTATACATGGCTGGAATGGAAAGTTAATTTGGTTCAGTGTTACAGAACTAGAACTAGGAGTGAACACTATTCAGAAAGGGACGATGTCCACTAAGATGGTCTTGGCAGCAATTCCATGGATAATATGGAAATAATATCATGTGATTAATGGTTTTACATAATTACATGTTTTACTATCATGTTATTTTATCATGATTGATGTTCCTTTATGATCTATGCCTTACGTACTTCCAATATTTATTTCACAACTCAAGATTTTGACATTAAAACATTATGTTCATGTTTTAAAGTTAAAATGTATATGGTTTGTTTTAATTTCTCCATGATTATCCTTACATAGAATTTTAGATCACCCTTTATATGGTTTATTTTCCCCAGGATTTAACGAAAGGTTTTAGGTAAGAAAACCAAAGGGGAATATCTTTATGGGAGATGTTGAAGATCTTTCACCACGATTATAAGATTATTATTCCGAGTTTTCAAAGACACAAGACTGTTACATTCCTTGTGTGTTTGTTCTTGTTATGTATTAAGTATTCCAAAAAAGTAATTTAATGTCCATGTAAGTCAAGTATGGGTCTCTACAGTTGGTATTAGAGGAAAGTTTTAGTTAACCTTTGGAAACTAGGATGCAAAAACTTTAGTGAGATCCCTGGAGATATTTCTAAGGTATGTCGAAGGATGTCCCTAAAGATAAGTATAAGTATAGGTTATAGTCCTAGAATTATGGTAACAATCTTAGAATTAACCCTAAGATGTTATATACTGAACATACTCTCCCTTTATTTTGTTTTTTTCCCTCTCATGATTTTTTCCTCTCACAGTATTCTTTTTGGGTTTTAGATGATGGCTGAAACCCGAAGGAATCATTTTTATCAATGTAATGGACAATGCAATTTTTTTCCTCTTAAACAAACCAATGTTATAGGATATGTAGTGAAAATCTTATTTTTATACTTACACAAGCTATAAATCATTCTGGACTTTCATATGGTAAGAGAAGGGAACAATATTCTATTGAGTCCTTCATAAGGAAACGTCCACCTTCATTCAGTGCGACTTTTGATCCAATTATTGATGAAAAATGGATCAGTACATTTGAAAAGATATTTTCCATAATTCGCTGTTCGGAAGTTGAAAAATTCATTATGGAAATTTACCATTTTGAAGGTGAAGCAGATCAATGGTGGACTCTAATTAAGAATATGAGGCCTCGAGATGAAATTGAATCCATGGAATGGGATGAGTTCAAGTATTTTTTCTAAATAAGTACTTCCCTCCTATTATTTGATAAATGATGGAAATGGATTTCCTTGAGCTTTAGCAATAGTATGAAGAATCTGTTGGTAGATACGAAGTGAATTTTACAAGTCGTGCAAGGTATGAATCTGGCTTTATGATCCAACCAGAAGGTAATGTTGATCGATTATTCAGTGGCATAAAACCAAGTCTTCGAAGGGCATTAACTATAAGATACTTCAGTAGGTATGAAAAAATTGTATGTTGTTCTATCTAGGTTGAAATGGAAGATGGTGTTACATATCCATCTCATGGTTTTGAAAAGAAAAAAAGATGGATTTTAAGGAGAAATATCAGAACAATGGTGAAAAGAGTATGAATGTATCATTATGCTCAAAGTGTGGAAAGAAGCATGGTGGAGATTGTCTAAAAGGTAATAGAAAATTTTTCATGTGTGGAAAAGAAGGTCATCGAGTAGTTGAGTGACAATGTAATGGGAAAAAGGTTTCTCATGAATTGAATAGAGAAAAGAGTACATAGAACGCTCCACCAACACTTCAATGCTTCAAGTGTAAGTAAATGGGGAATTATGGTAGTCAATGCCCTAATCCAAGGGTTAATGATGATCAACATGAGAAACCTCTTAAGGAAAAGGATAAAGGGAAGTCACATGTGATCACTATTTGTGATGTTGAGTATGACAATGATGTTGTGTAATGATTAAGTGTTTATGTAATGGTATTTCAAAATAGTATCATGGAATCTCATTTATGGCATAGTGGAATTTTGTAATATCTATGTATTGGTTTTCAATAATTATATGGTACTGGTAACCATGAATAGTGATTGAAATATTTTTGGAAAGAAGATGATATGCGCATAATGAAGGGATAAAGAGAAAATTAAATGAGCTCTTGACTGATATCACGGTTTGAGTATATAGAAATTTTGGGATTTTAGTCTGTGGAAAGAGTTAACTTTTGACAGCATTAATGTTTTCACTAAGGTTCAATGGGTATTCATTTTTAAATCGAATACATGATTAAGGTACTCACGTGTTTGGAATGTGATCAACAAGATATATTGTATGATATATGGGGGATAAATGATGGTATTCACATGCTTGTTTGACGACCTTTCTAGTAATCATTTTCATTATACTATAAGATTGGACAGAAGTATTTTTGATAATCCTAAATAATAGAATGGATTATGTTGGACATAAGTTAGTATTGTTTTAGGATAGAATGTTTTTTGATATTATTGATGGGATGTTATAATAATGTTGATTTTGAAAAAGGGAAACCTACAGGACGAGCGAAAACCCATCACGTCGGACAAGGCTATGGATATCGAACCCACAACCAAAGTGTGATAGGCCTTTATCGCCTACCACTGGCCTACAAGAAGTCCCTGGTTAGTAAAAATAGTTTTATTTAATTAAGAAGGATGATTGATGAACTATAAGTCCATTTTGGAACCAAATCCGATTAATCTCACCATAGATTGACTTATGTATATAACTTTTGGTAACTTATGTTTTAGATAGATGGAATTACCTATCATTCTGTCTTATGATTTTCTAAAACATCGCAAAAGAAAAATTAAACTTCATTTAATTAAGTGATAAAGTAGAAATTGTTCGAGTCTCGATCAATGATGAGATTGTACCAAAATCAAGTAAGTATTTCTTTTAATTCAAAAATTTTTCAAAATTTGGGAAATGATCATGAAAATGACAAATGGTGTCCTAGTAATCTCATATATAACGAATCATATGATACCTTATATCATCACAAATTTATGTCTTTGTGATTTTTGGATTTTTCATAGCCATGTTCTCTACCACTCTCCATCAGAACATGACGGTTATATTTCTCTTCTATATCCTTATTTTCACCTATGTTCTCCTTTGTAAAAACCCAGGGATAAGTTAATTTGGGTAACCGTTACGTTTCATAAATTAGTTTTTAAAATTAAGTTTTAGTATTCCTTTTTATGATGTGGGTTTCTATAAATGAAACTCTCAAGTAATAAACCATTTATAACCTTGATGAATATTGAGGGAGAAATTCATTTTAAGAGGGGTATAATGTAACACCATGAGATTTTATGAGAAATATTATATTTAATTTCTTTAATATCATCTGTTATACGCTACACCAATATTATCTTTCACTATAAGGAACAACTAATTCGCATGCAGTATACACAACATTATTCTTGTATCGTGTTACGCACAATTTCAAGTTCATTCGATAGTAACTATTCTATGAAACATTGAGTATATATATATATATATTTAATGTATAAATGAAATATGGTTGTATTCTTTAATACAAAACAACAAAGGAGTCATGCACTACACACAACCCTGAATTGTCTTGTGTTACACGCAATTGCAACCTTCCTCGATAGCGTGTGTAGTACGCAATACCGGGTTTCACTAAACAACGATATATAGTTATAATATTATTGTGGACTAGCCATTATAAATATTATTAACTACATTTTTAACTTTATTATTCATCTTACATATTTTCTAAAACATGGTATGTGGACAAAATAAGTTTTTCTCGTAAAATAAGTATTTTTTAAAAAATACAACATTGTCACCTTTTGATGGTGCACCAACATTAAATCTAGTTTTTGACAGGTTTATAAGTTCAATTGGACAAAATAAAATTCTTCCTTGGAATCAGGTTATAAAAATTTTAATTTGGATAAATTTTTATATTATTCTGATAACTTTCATATTTTAATGAATAGTAAAAACATTCTATATTTTAATAAAAAATAAATTTTTTTCATTGCAATAATTTATATGGATAGATTATCATTTTAATTTGTTTTAAAGTGTAATTAATATATATTTTTACATTTAAATCCAATGTTGGTCATTGGAATTAATTTCAGTTTAAAATTGGTCATAAACAAGTGTCGATCTTTTGATAGTTATTATTTTTTAAAAACACTATATTTAATTTGATAACGGGAATTAATTTTAAATTTAATTAATGTCACTTATATTTTTTTAATTTGGAAAAATAGACATCATTTTTGAATTAATAATGTCAAATATAGCTTAGGCTGGATTTTTGGTAGTTTTCTAAAAAACTTCAATTTTTATGAATAGTGAAACCATTTTGTTGTAGTTAAAAAACTCACTCTTTCATTTAAATGAAATTTTACCACTTATGTGAAGTGAATTTCTAAAAACTGACATACATGGTTGTTATCAAGAAGTAAAATTTGGTTCAATAAGATGAAATAATTTTTTGTGTATATTATCTTTTGACTTTTATTTACCGCGGTTAAAGGTAAATAGGGTAATTTAAGGTTAAAAGAATATTATAATAATTTAAAATTACCTTAAAACTTACCTAACCATATTTTTTGAGTAGTGGCCAACCATGGGAATCCATGGGTTGATTCTGGGACCCCATTGAGCCACTTGTTAGTGATAATGACAATTTGTATTAATTAATTTATTGTAAAGAAAAAATTGACATTAACAAAAATATTTTAGTAATTAATTTTTATAAGAGGTGATATAATTTATATTTTAGACTATAAATATTAATTGTAAAGATAAAAATATTTCATGTGTGATGGTATTTTTTTTATATTTTTTAGACATCAAATAAATTAAATTATTTATGACAAAATAATGATGCAGTAGTTACCTCATTAATAAATGATTAAATAAATAAGATTATAATGATTAAAATATTTTCCAAAACATGTCCAATTCTACTTGGATGATTTTATTTCAACCATGAGTCATATTATCTTCAATTATAATGATTTTTGGACCTTTCAATACCGAAGATAATTTTATAATAAAATAATATTATCACACTTTCCAGATGTGCCCCTCTCATCTCTTATAAAAAGGAACCTCCTCCCTCTACTCTTTACAAAACTTTGAGCCTTCAAGATCAGCCAACCCCTGACCATTACTCTTTTCAACTCCCCTAGTAATATTCTAGAGGTTCTGGTATTCTTCATATACCAACATTAGTGCCCTAATAGATGGATTCAAATAGGCGTGTCGAAGAGTAGGTAATATCCATTACCGATTCTTTCTAATTTATTTCTTCTTATACTTCCTCTTATTCAATTAATTAATTATGAAGTAATAACATCAGTATCACTCATATACTGATATGTTATTATAAATATGAAACTACCCTATTTCACCTTCTATACATCCTACGGAAAACAAAATCACCATGCGTGCGTACGTATGGATTACCGTCTCCACGACGCGATGAGATTCATTCTCCATGTAAACCATTCAAGAATGATTATAAAGTGTATATAATGAATAATAATGAAATACATTGAATGATAAAGCTACTGGATTTATGTGTATATATTTTTATGTCATCTACTTTCTTCCATTCAAGTCAATAAGGAAAAGAAAACAGCGTTCATGCGTACGTACGGCCTACCGTCTCCATTAATTGTGTGTTTCATTTCATTTATCTATACATTATATATATATATATATATACTGAATATATATGGTATATAAATAATTTACTAAATTCTAGAAGTAATTAAATTCTGATATAAGTAATAATAATATCAAGAACAACTAGTCCAATCACGTACGATAAATAAAACGATTCTACCCAAAATGTTGCTTTAACATTGAATTTACAAAATAACGGGTAATATAAAGTCATAAGTGAACCACATATGATATCATAACAATGAATATGATTCTTTAATAAGTAAATGACATTATTTAAATCATTATACTAGAGGATCAGATACATACAAAGCATATCAGACATAAGGTCAGGGATAACTTTACCGATCTCGTTTTTATTCGAGACTGTTTATTTGTAAGTATTTACTAGAGTTATATTTATCATCCATGTCCCTGTTTTATAAAAATGGTTTCATGTTTTTTTAAAGTCCTTTATACCCATTTATTACTTTTACTACACGGTATCTAAAGAAACTTTCTTTTGTTTACCAAATGAGGTACTTTTTGACTTTTCCGGCAAAAGTACGAGAAGAATGCTTTTCTTAACATATACTGCATGAAAGGTTTTTTATGGTTTTATAAAGCCTTATTTTCATGATTATTACTCTACAAGATTTCATTACTATTTTCAAAAAAATCATTTTCTTTTAAAATTTAATGGCATTTTTTGAAATGAAAATGATTTTGAAGAAGAAAGGATATTTTCCTCAAAAATTCATTTCAAGTGTTTTATCAAAACACTTTTCCATCTAAGATGACATTATTTCATATGTGTATGTTTCAAGTATAATGTCTATATGATTTACATGGTATAACTTTTATTATGATGAAAAGATATCCATTTTTTGGTATGGATTATCTTATGATGGGATGATGTTTATGAAACTGATTTTATTCTTTGGGTATGATGAATGATTTATGTTTATGTTGTGGCACACACAAGAATGATTTTTTTATTAGATGTGTGGTACCTATATCTCCCTCCAATGAATTGGGTTAATATTTATATATCATGAGATAGATATGGCTGGAATGAAAAGTTAATCTGGTTCAGTGTTACATGAATGGAAAAAGGAGTGAACTCGATTCAGAAAGGGACCTTGTCCACTAAGATGGTCTTGGCAGCAATGTCTTGGCTACTATGGAAACCATATCATGTGATTAATGGTTTTCCACAATTACATGGTTTATTCCCATGCGATTTTATCATGATTGATGTTCCTTTATGATCTATGCTTTACGTAGTGCCAAGATTTATTTCAAAACTCAAGATTATGATGTTAAAACATTATGTTCATGTTTTGAAGTTCAAATTTATATGGTTTGTTTTATTTTCTCCATGAATAACCTTAAGGAGCACTTGAGATCACTCTTTATATGATTTCTTTTCTCCAGTATTTAAACAAAGGTTTTATGTAAGAAAACCAAAGGCGAAGATCTTTATGGGAGATGTTGAAGATATTTAACCATGATTAGAAGACAATGTTTCAGAGTTTCCAAAGACACTAAAATATTACGGTCCTTGTGTGTTTGTTCTTGTTATGTAGTAAGTATTCTGCAAAAGTAATGTAATTTATATATAAGTAAATTAAGGGTCTCTACAAACATCATCTTTCTATAACCATTAAAATTGGAATAACCATATAGTTTACTTCTAATATTATTCTCTAGATAACATAATCATTACCCAATTCATTGAAGAGTTATATCTGGCATACCCAACATTAGACCTATTTAGGGCCCACCCACCATTATGAACTATATCAACCACACTCATTATATTAAATAATTTTCAATGACTATATCTAGAATAATTTTTTTTAATATCACACATTTTGGTCATACTGACTTTTAAAAACTCTTTAGAAACTATATTTATAATACATTAAAGTATCAAAATAATCATTACATAAAAAAACCTAGTTTCAAAACATTAATAAATTGAATAGGGGAAGGGGAGCATTTAATTGAAGATAATTTTGGATTTTTATATAGGAAGAAAAATATCAATTAATATTTAATGAAATATCCCAGTTTTTTCACTCATCAATGGATTCACTAAATAATAGTATAAATCTTTAATTTGGACCTAATATGGATTCCTAATGAGTTATAAAAGATTTCAGGGGTATCTTGGGAAATTCTGGTGCCCAGAAACCATCTTTTTAGGGAAGCTACACATGGAACATGGTTGGCACATGGTTGGCGCATGTTTTGGCTAACCATGTAGATGAAAATTTCAAGAAAGAACCAAATCACACGGTGTGTGCACTGATATATAGAATAACCATTCATGTTCTTGTTCATCCCATATAACTGTACACAATATTCACACAGTTTTTAAACCATGAAGAAAAACCGTGCACGGGCTATTTTTCTGGTTAAATTCTCCTTTTCCCCTTAATAATCTAATTAGATCCCTCCTTCTTCACCACATTGAGAGCAAGCTGGATTAACCTTTTTCCTATCATTTAGAACTATTTTGAATACCTAGTGTGGGAATGAAGAGATCTCCTTCATCTGGGATCTATTCGAGATTCTTTTTGTCTCGTTGGATGTGTAATGGTAAGTACTCAAGTCAGTTTAAGCCTTTATCCAATGCTTTTTTTCTTGACCTAGTTATCAAGGTGTGATAATTTTTATCTTTTTGAAGATATACTCTGGTCTGAGACAAATAAAGAGCCAATTCCAGAGGTGGAGAGCCACACAAGCCTAAGGTGGGTGGTCTATAACTCATCCCCCAAGTATATTGATTTTGGAATTATTCATGTGGGGCCAAGCTATTTCATCGGGTGACGTTTATATAATTTATATTCTATTCATATAAAAATTAGAACAATATGGTTATGCTCTTTCAATATATGTGATTAATCGATTGTGGTTACTCCCACAATGTTATCAAACCCATGTAGAATGTTATTTCATAATTTGGTTTTTATTATATGACATGTTGATCCACCATTCATGTGTGACTTTTCATGATCATTCTTAGGGTAATATTTTTAGTATTAAATGGCTTGATTTATTCTGTGAATTTCACATTAGAAAGTACCATGTATTCTCACCACTTTACCCACCTATGGTAAATGCTTCAATTGATAAATAAATGTGAAATATAATTGGGCAAGTATACTAAGTATATTACATGATCAGATTAATTATGAATGATTAGTAGGTTGCATGTCTGTAGAACCCATTACCACATTAATAGAAGGAAGAAACTTGAACCTTAATTATTGAATATGCTATATGTAGAATTTATAAATGTCCCATGCCACTTGGCCTTGTCACACTAATGAAAGGAAAGGATTGGACCAATTGTACTTATTGATTAAATATGAATTGAATAAATGGTTTAATGATACATGACCTTATCAGACTAATGAAAGGAAATGATTAAACCAGATTAAATATTACATGACTTCATTATCAAACAAGAATTCCCTGACTCACATTTGCCTTGGATTCTTATTGTGGAATCCCTTGAGCACTCGAGAACCCCATTCCAAACCATGGATACAACTTTTTTTGGTTGAGACCCACCAAGATCTTATTCGTTGTCTATTCTTTGGATTCCCTATATGAAACCAAAAGATCCCTTACATATTATTACTGGATGACATGGATACAGTCCTTAGATCCATCATTGACAAGTAGGTTCCATGGTTATACCCCATCGGGCCGATTCATTTCTTATCCCCATTTTACATTGGATGAACTCCTTGGACTTGGTATAAGTCTCCTTATGGGATTCCTTGAAAATGCTCTTTGGATTACACTCATAACCCATTATGGAATATAGTTATTTCTGAGTTGGAGACCCTTGAGGTCTAAATTGACTTTGTTATTACCTCAGGAATTCATTATTAAATATCATTATATTTTTCTTTGTCATAATTTGGAAGATTAACTATTGGTAACATGGAACTTATTCATAAACTGGTAATAATAATTTAATGGACTGGTTAAGTTCAAATTTGTACCAAGGGATGAAGTAGGTACATGGGAATTCTGTTATATAGTACTTATTTATATTATATATTAATTCTTACACACTTTTACATTTCCATTACATGGGCCGTATTTTATAGACACTGCTGGTGGTGGCACACTGAGATTTGTCTCACACCCTCTCCATGCGATGTTTGGTACTCGAAGTAGATTATGTGGTTTCAATAGTCGACAAGGGGAATTAGATTTCTTTAAACACTTCATTGTGTGCATTTTAGTATGGATCTTGACAGTAGATGATCAAGTCGGAGCTCAGGATTCATGGGATAGACTTTGATTTCTTTTATAATTATGTGGAACATGTTATACATGATATCTTATATCATTGTTTTCTAGTTTTCTAGTAACATGTCTTATCATCAGTTCTGGAATTATATTCCAGTTGTTTCAGTTATTGTTACTATTATCCTTATTTCATATTGTACCTTCTGTTTACCTATGTTACTTTTTTTTATTTTCCCTGGTTTATTATCATATATTTTTCTACACTTTTGTAATGAGGGAATAGTCTCCACATGGAAACACTCTAGGCCCTCGCTACTAGTCAGTAGCCTCCGGAATTTGGGGAAATGTGCTTGAGCCCATGTGGCCCACTAGTATCTGGGAACCCATGGAGTGGCATCCAATGAATTGATGTCACAAAATTTTATCCGAGGAGTTTTTTTCATGCCTTACTATTTGGAGACAATAGATTAGAGATTAGGAACATAAGTAACTTGTTCATAATTCATGATTGAGCGTCATGAACCCCTGTTTGGGGTAAATATCATATTGCCTAAATTATAATTGTTGTTTTTTCCTATTACAGATGACATTATTTCACTATGGGGGAAACACCCATGTTGTGTGTTGTTATTGATTATTACTCTTTTTGAAGATTTTATATCATCCTTGGACTGATTATATGAGGGAATGGATTATTGTAACTGTAGGATTGGTATAGAGTATGAGGTTTCCAACCTCTGATACCAATTGTAGGATCGAAATAGTGATGTAGATGCTCAATTTACAAGAGGGGGGTGAATTGTACACTTTAGAAATTCCTATGGAACCTTTAATGTTAGATAGGAATAACTATGTTTTCCTTAAGCAAAGGAAAGGGCTAGGTTTAACAATGATAAACTAAGAAAATTCACAACACCTCTAACACCGAATGTAAACTTGGAAAGAGATTCTGAAAGTAGGTTCCGGAAATATGGTTCCAGAAATTGAAACTTAACAAAAGGTTACAATATGAGATTCTTCCTTAAAGCATATAGAATATAAATAAAACAGAGTACAAGTAATGAAGTATAAGAATGTTATAGTTTCCTTATAATACAAAATTCAGCGGAATAAAAACATGTAGTAGAACTACTAGTAACAAGATATAAGTCTTTTAACCCAAAGAGAAGGGTATCTAAGAACCTTGGATAAAGGTCTCTTGATTTATACTTTCAAGCAAGTCTGTCTTACCAACACTAGGGTAAGCCCTCGATACGAAGATCGGAGTCTCTGTCTTGCTATCCCCGCAAGCCCTCAACTTCAAGGTAGTTGGCAACCTCTGTCTTCCTCAGCAAGGAAGCCCTCAAACATTAAGGTAGTCGACACCTCTGTCTTCCTATCCCCAGAATCCCTCGAATGTAATCACCAATATTCGGAGTTTCATGAAGCTTTGAGAGTTAATAAGAGCATCTCTCTCTAGAAATCACTTCAAGAAGATTAGTCAGCCTTTCAGCACTTGCAACAGCACCTAGCTCTTTCAAATGAGCTCCTATTTATAGGTAAGGTCAGCTCCTTCTCCAATGTTCATATTTTCCTTAAAGATCGGAGGGACCTGTACACTTGTCACTTAGAAAACGGTTAGTTTATAACAAAATAGACGACATAGTTTTATAACAAAACAAGTGTAACAAAATGTACGACATCATTATAAAAACTAACTCAAACGTTCGGAATGTAAGTTTCGGAGTGAAGGTTCGGAGTGTAATGAAAATAATAAAGAGTAGAAGAATTATAGAAGTGTAAGCAGAATAAATGTTCAGAGTCTAACCAAAATATTTTTCAGAGTCTAAATTAATTCAGAGTATATAAAACAAGGATGATTAGAATCTGTTTAATAGATGAATTCAGAATGAGAATTCGGAATGGGAATTTCGTCATCAGAATTCGTAATGAGAATTCATCATCAGGATTCATAATGAGAATTCTTCATCAGAATTCGTATTGGGAATTTGGAATGATATTTATTCATCATTCTTCGTAATGAGAATTCTTCATTTAAATTCGTAATGAGAATTACTTATCAGAATTCATAATGAGAATATGTCATCGAACATAATATGAATTCGTATCCTGAATCTGGATTAAAACTGTATCCGGAATTCGGAATGAAACTTCTTCACAGTTCTTATTCTGGATTTCGGAGTGAAACTTTATCATAGTTCTTATCCAGAATTCGGATCCTAAAACAGAATACTTCATATCGAAGTTTTAAGTAATTCCGAGAAAATAGAAATGAAACTGAATATTATACTTAAGATAAATCTGGATGAAAATATGATAAGGATAGTTTTTCTTATAAAATTGATTTTCCTTAGAAAAGTAATTTTCTTTAAGAAAACAATTTTCCTTATAAAACCAATTTTCCTTAAGAAAACTATTTTCCTAAAGGTAAGGTGTTTGTGATTTTCAAAACAAGAAGGAATGGAAAAGTCATAATGAAAACCTTATTGACATAAAAATCTCCCCCTTTTTGGAAAGCACAAACATCCTTACGAAAAATAAATTCTAAGAAAAAAAAGCTTTTCTCCCTTACTTTAAGGAAATTGATGAATACGACTAACTCCCCCTTAGGCTTTCAAACACTAAGGATCGTATTCTAGATTTCCGGAGTGATATTTCATTATGAAAAAAAAGTCTTCTTTAATGAAAAACTCCCCCTTAGATAGACTCTTATTAGAGTTCTTTTTCCTTTAAGGACCTTTTCCTTCTCCCCTTTAGATAAACATTCATTGGAGTTTTCTTTTTATTAAGGATCTTTTCCTTCTCCCCCTTTGTGATTTTCAAAACGAAATCGAGGGAATGGAAAAAAATAACAAAGTACCTGAAACATTAGAAGCAACAACAAAAGGAATGACAAGCACAAATTTCAATTAAGTTTGAAATCTCAGCAACAAAAAAATTAGATACAATAAAAAGATCGGATTTAGTTATTTCAGATCTTTTTCCTTCAACATGAGCCCCTTAAGGATAGTCTTGATCTTCTTCAGGTCTTTATGATCTTCTTCAGCTTGCTTCTCTAGGACCACTATTCTTGCAGATTGAGCTTCAATTTTTTCTTCCTGGGCTTGAAGCTTTTCATCCTGAGCTTTGATCTTTTCTTCCTGAACCTTCAACTTCTCTTCAAACTCAATCTGATGATCTCTTTCAAATTTCCTGTTCTGAGAAAAAGAATTCAACTTCCCATTCAGATCTCTGACTTGTTGAATCTAGAAGTTCTTTTCATCTGTCAGCTTCTCTAAAAAAGGATGAAGTCAGATCATTTATATTCATGTCCTCAGTCTCAAAGGCATCTTTAACATTGTCTTGAAACTCATCAAATAACCTCATCTCTTCAACAGTCTTCTTCGACCAATTTGTCATCTTCTTGCAATATTTTCTATGAGCTTCGTAGCCAACAAAAAAGGTTTTGAACTGTGCCACAATCTCAACGCACTTTTCCATAACCATAGACATGAAGTCTGTTTTCTGATTCAAGGAATGTTGGAGCATCTTACATCTTGAATCAATACTTGAGAAAGTCAGAATGGTTCCCACCAACTTCTTCAAAGAATGAACAACAAAGTCATGCCCCACCGAAGATGACTCTAAATCCGAAACATTGCTTGGAGAAATTTCTTATTCAGCAAGGCCAAGCTTTCTCTTCGAAGAACTACCAACTTCCTTCCTCTTCCTCACTTCTGAGCTCGGAGTATCAGCAAGAATTTGCTTTCCCTTGTCTTTTTCCGGAATTGAATCCTGTTCCGGAGTTCTCTTCTCACTATCAGAAACTTGAACAACATTATCTTCCTCAACAACATCTTCCTGAACACGAACCCCTACATTTTCCTTCTGAGAAACATCAAGTAAAAGTTGTTCTTCTTCTCCATGATATGTAACTTCTTGTTCTCCTTTCTCTTCTTCCATTGCTGGAGTAACTAGGTTTGAAGATTCAGCTTTTGAAGTTCGGAGTGATAAGTGTTCCGAAGGTGTCCCCTTATAATAATCTACTTGTTTCATCACATATCTGGTTTCACCACTTCCTACATCACCATCTACTTCTTGTTCCACTTGCTCAACTTACTCTACATCCTCAGTAGTCTTAGCAACAACTTCTTCCAGAGCAATGAAATTTCTTCCGGGAGTCTCAGGTAGAGATTCCAAGGAGAAAGATCTCAGAACAGGAATAGTTGCTGAAACCTTCTCATTGAATTTCAATAAAGCTTGAGCTACCTCAGCCTCAGACATATTCTTCTTGAGATTCTTTTCCTTTACTTGTTTTTCAAGATCATCAGCAGTTCTCTTGTTTAGGCCCTTAGCCTCCGCAGGGTCCAATCCGAACTGTGGATCCCATTCTTTAATTTTCTCTTTATCTGATCTCCACTTCACAACATCTTCATCAGGATGGTCTTTCTTCTTCTTTGGTTTTGGAGGTGTGGAATGGAATTCGTTAGACTTGGGATTCTCTTCTTCTACTTCAACTTCATTCAGCTTTCTCTTCCTTACTGGCTTAGATGATTACGGTTCAGCAACCTTTAGAGGCGCTTCTTCTTGATTAGGCAAATCGAAGAACTCACCAGTTTCCTTGTTGAAAGCCACATCCATCATCTTAAGAGTACCATCGTTGACCAGCATAATCTTGCAAACTCTTGTCTTAGATTTGCAAGCCTCCTTGAAAGACTCAAGGAACTGAACTATCAACTTCGAGAGGATTGCTGGATACATAATAATCTAAGCTCTCAGATTTCCTTTCTTCAAATTTTCAAGAGTGATAAGAATGTGCTTCATCAAGTCAAACTTCCTTAGATTTATCAGAAAATATAAGATATAGATCTCACTTTTCATCGAACTGTCTTTATCACCTTTCCTCGGTACGATAAGCCCTTGCACCCACAACTCTTGAATCTGGAAATTTGTGGATAAACATGCAATCTTTGGAGCCTTGTCATCAGCTAGTCCGAGAGTTTCTAAGGCTTTTTCCTTGTCAAATATACCCTTAGAGTTCAGCAACACATGTGAAATAAATTCGGCTTCTCCTTCATAAGTCAGCCCTACCAAGCTTGCTGCCTTGGTGTGAGAAATCTTGTAAGTCTTTCCATAAGACTTAAAAGAAAACTTCTCCTTATTATATTATTTAAAGAAGGAAATTGATTCATAGAACTCAACCAGTAACTCCAAAAAGACATCGTCTTGATTCCCCAGTTTGGATACAGCAACATCTTCCCATCCATTAAACTTAATGGTCTTTGAAATAAGAGAATCATAGTTATTGAAGAAATCCGGATGGACTAGCCTTTCTCTGTAGACTAACCATTCAGAAATTGGCTTAGTGGATGACATATCTTGAGAAGCTAACTTCGCAGACATTCGGATCTGTAATCCTCTGAGAAGTTCTGAACGGAGATAACTGAGGTTCGAAACGGCTTTAAAAATAGAGAGGAAGATATTCGGGATGCGAGAGCTTGAAATCGATGTGGGACGAGTATTTGTGTCCCCTTTATATAGGCAATGAAACAACGGTTCAGCTTCCTTGGTTGATCGAACGGTTGTGACAAGCTAAGATCAGATCTGACAGTTGAAAACCAATTCTATAGAAAACTTGAATCCGATCTTTTTGAGGTTTTTATTAAAATAGAGAATTAAGAAAACTATAATCTGAAAACATAATACAAGAAAATGCCAGTAAGTAAGATATGACTACTAAAACATGGGTAAGGAAATCATACCTTTCGTATTGGATTATGAGGATTAATCATAATTGATAAATTTTTATGGGATACGAAATAGTTTAAAAAACTCATTAATAAAAAATAAAATCAGTACGGAAACCGCAGTATGAAAAACAAACTCAATACGGAAAACTCAGTACAAATGTTCCAAAAAAAATATGAAGGATTCGGTATGAAAATCCCGTTATGAAAATACCAGTACGAAATTTTCCATTCCGGATGATTTTTATACGAACACTCCCATTCCAGAAGTATTTTGTACGAATATGTCCATTCTAGAAAATTTGTAGTTTCGGAAATCATCATTCCAGAAATCTTCATTCCGAAAAGTTTGAAAATAATTTTTTTTTAAACATTGTTAAACTAACAATAAAATGTACTCCCCCTATGAAAAGGAGTTTATTGCTTTAAGGAGACTTTTTCAACAGAATGTTAATTAAGGAGGATTACCTTACGGTTATCATCCCTAACTTCTGTTTAATATATTCAAATATATCAGAAGGAAAAGATTTTGTGAAAATATCAGCAAGTTGATCTTGTGTTCCAATAAACTGAAGAATAATATCTCCTTTAGCATTATCTCCGAAAGTTACCTTTCCTCCTTTCGTTTTGATAATATTTTCAAAATATCTTTTGTTACCAGTCATGTGCCGGGAACATCCACTATCCATGTACCATGTATTTTTGCTGGAACTTTCTTTATTTTCATGAAATCAAGAAGAAAAATTAGTTTTTTCGGAATCCAAACTTGTTTGGATCCGAGATTTCCAGACAATAAAATTTTAGGTACCCACATATTATTAAAAAAGTAAGCTTTCTGAAATCCTATAGATTTGGTTTTGTTTAAAGAACAATTCTTTACCCAGTGACCACCACATTGACACTTGGTACAAAATGGGACACTTTGAGGAACAAAATAAGTGTTACTAAAAAATGGTTTTGCATGGGTATAACCAAATCCAGATTTATTTCATAAAGGTCGTATTTGGGAATACATCTTATCAAAATTTTCCTTACCATGGGTAATGTTTGATAAACACTTCTTTAAGGAAAAAATTTCGGACATGAGTTTTACAACCAAGTTTTTATCCTCAAAATCATTAGTTTTTGAACTAGAGTTAGGCTCGAAAATTGTTTTCTTAGAAATTACTTTTTCTAATTCTTTAGAAAGTTTGTTCTCCTCAGAACTTACTTCCTCATGATTTTTTGAAATACTTTCAAAATAAGAATTTTTCTTATCAAGATTTTTAGAAAGGTCTGATA
The DNA here is from genome assembly GCA_963277665.1 of Viscum album. NCBI lineage: Eukaryota > Viridiplantae > Streptophyta > Magnoliopsida > Santalales > Viscaceae > Viscum > Viscum album. The sequence continues at coordinate 1,135,314,910 of OY728128.1, forward strand.
TCTCTTTCGTAAGAATAGAATTCCTAGAGTTTTCCTTATCAAGTTTCTTATTGAGTTTGGAATTCTCAATCTCAAGAAGTTCAGCAAACCTGGAGACTTCTTCATAAGTACGTAAAGTATTTTCCTCATCAGAAGGTGATTCTTCATTAGAAGAGTTATAATACTTACTATCATTGGAATTTAAAGAAATATTGGTCAATGATTCAGCATTTCGTACCTTAGTTATAAGACAATGATTATCAATAGGTAATCTGGCTATAAGACCAAGATTCTTCTGTCTTGAAGATTCATAATCAGAATATTCATCTGAAGAGTCGCCACCACTGGCACTTCAGGTGTCATTATCTTTTAGAACTTTCTTAACTTTGGCTTTATAATACTTATTTATGCTCCTTTCTGAATTCCATTATTTATTTTCTTTATTTTTGAGCATAGGGCAATCTGGTCTAATATGTCCATCTCTCTTGCATTCATAACAAGTAACTTCTCCATCTTTCTTATCTTTCCGTTCCTTTTACTTATACTTAGATTGAAAATTTCTCTATCCAGCTATCTTGTTCATCCTTCGAGCAAGATTTGCTAATTCATTTTCAGAGACTTCACCCTCACTAGATTCGGATTGGAAAATAACTTTCTTAGACTTGGATATGGTTACTCTCTCATGAGTCTTAGCATTCATCTGATTTGAAGTTGTAGTAAAAGCAACAGTACCATTTCCATTCTTCTTCTTGATGTTGTCAGCATCTCTCTTCATTATGGTTTCATGTTGTAGAAGAGTTCCAAAAAGCTAATCAAGAGTAATTTGAGTAACCTTTCTGTTCTCAACTATAGCTGTTCTCTTGGACTCCCACTCATTGGGCATGATATCAATTATCTTATCCACAAGAGCTTCATCATCTAGACCTTTCTCTCCCATAGACTGTAGGCTGTTGACGATAGTCATAAATCTCTGTTGAAATTACAGATAGGTTCTCCATAAGGAAAATTGAATCCATTATATTCCGCTCTAAGCATAGCTCTTCTAGTCTCAATCACCTTAGAAGTTCCAAAGTGTGTAACCTCTAACTTCTTCTATATACAATTAGCTGCTTCACAAGAAGAAATTTGACTATATATATTTATGGTCATTGAACACAGTAAAGTATTGCGTACCTTATAATTGAGTTGATATTATTTCTTTTCTTGATTAGTAAAAGTTCTAACTTCCTTGTCAGGAATTTTATAATCACCAGTAAGCATAACAAAGTTGTCCACTCTAGTATTGATAACAAAAGTCTTCATACGATCTCTCCAGTACTCATAATCATTACCATCAAAGATTGGTTGTCTTGTAGGATTCAGATTTTCAATTTAACCAACATTAATTCCTGCCATACTAAAAATAACCTTCAACACACAAACTTGTTAGTAGACAAGATTCGTAATAACAAAGTTCAGAATGAGAAAGTTCGTAATGAGAAAGATCGGAATGATAAAGTTCGTAATAATAAAATGAGCAAGAAAAACTTGTATATGATTACAAGTATTTCAGAGACCTGCTCTGATACCAATTATAGGATTGGTATAGAGTATGAGGTTTCCAACCTCTGATACCAATTGTAGGATCGAAATAGTGATGTAGATGCTCAATTTACAAGAGGGGGGTGAATTGTACACTTTAGAAATTCCTATGGAACCTTTAATGTTAGATAGGAATAACTATGTTTTCCTTAAGCAAAGGAAAGGGCTAGGTTTAACAATGTTAAACTAAGAAAATTCACAACACCTCTAACACCGAATGCAAACTTGGAAAGAGATTCTGAAAGTAGGTTCCGGAAATATGGTTCCAGAAATTGAAACTTAACAAAAGGTTACAATATGAGATTCTTCCTTAAAGCATATAGAATATAAATAAAACAGAGTACAAGTAATGACGTATAAGAATGTTATATTTTCCTTATAATACAAAATTCAGCGGAATAAAAACATGTAGTAGAACTACTAGTAACAAGATATAAGTCTTTTAACCCAAAGAGAATGGTATCCAACAACCTTGGATAAAGGTCCCTTGAGATATACATTCAATCAAGTCTGTCTTACCCACACCAGGGTAAGCCCCCGATATGAAGATCGGAGTCTCTGTCTTGCTATCCCCACAAGCCCTCAACTTCAAGGTAGTTGGCAACCTCTGTCTTCCTCAGCAAGGAATCCCTCTAACTTTAAGGTAGTCGACACCTCTGTCTTCCTATCCCTGGAAGCCCTCGAATTTAATCGCCAACATTCGGAGTTGCACAGAGCTTTGAGAGTTAATAAGAGCCTCTCTCTCTAGAAATCACTTCAAGCAGATTAGTCAGCCTTTCAGTACTTGCAACAGTACCGAGCTCTTTCAAATGAGCCTATATTTATAGGTAAGGTCAGCTCATTCTCCAACGATCATATTTTCCTTAATGATCGGAGGGACCTGTACAAGTGTCACTTAGGCAACGGTTAGTTTATAACAAAATAGACGACATCGTTTTATAAAAAAACTAGTGTAACCGAATGTATGACATCGGTTTAAAAACTAACTCAAAAGTTCGGAATGTAAGTTTCAGAGTGAAGGTTCAGAGTGTAATGAAAATAATAAAGAGTAGACGAATTATAGAAGTGTAAGCAGAATAAATGTTCGGAGTCTAACCAAAATATTTTTCGAAGTCTGAATTAATTAAGAGTATATAAAACAAAGATGATCAGAAAATATTTAATAGATGAATTCGGAATGAGATTTCGGAATCGGAATTTCGTCATCAGAATTCATAATGAGAATTCATCATCAGGATTCATAATGAGAATTCTTCATCAGAATTCGTAATGGGAATTCGGAATGAGATTTATTAATCAGAATTCATAATGAGAATTCTTCATTTGAATTTGTAATGAGAATTCCTTATCAGAATTCATAATGAGAATATGTTATCGAACTTCATAAGAATTCATATCCTGAATCTGGATTAAAACTGTATCCGGAATTCGGAATAAAACTTCTTTAAAGTTCTCATTCTGGATTTTGGAGTGAAACTTTATCATAGTTCTTATCCAGAATTCGGATCCTAAAACAGAATTCTTCATATCAAAGTTTCAAGTAATTGTGAGAAAATAGAAATGAAACCGAATCTTATACTTAAGAAAAATCTGGATGAAAATATGATAAGGATAGTTTTTCTTATAAAAGTGATTTTCCTTATAAAAGTAATATTCCTTTAGAAAACAATTTTCCTTATAAAAGCAATTTTCCTTAAGAAAACAATTTTCCTTATAAAAGCAATTTTCCTTAAGAAAACAATTTTCCCTAAGGTAAGGTGTTTGTGATTTTCAAAACAAGAAGGAATGGAAAAGTCATATGGAAAACCTTATTGACTCAAAAGTAACATACATCCTTATAGGCACCTAGAATTTTCATTTCATTTATATTGTCATTCCATATAAGATAATTTCTCTACTTTTCATTTTTTGATATGCCTATTATTGTTGAGTGATGTTGTGACAGTTAAATTGTGAGTGTATTATTTTTGGTTGTGCTTGAGTGATTTTATGTCTCAATTAATGATTTGTATGGGCCCTCATGGGTTGGGATGCATAATTTACTGAGTCAATCCATTAAGTTATAAATAAATAGGTGTTATTTACAGTGATAAGATGTATGGGAACTGATTCAATAGAAATGTTTATCTATAAAAAAGTGAATCATGACATGTAAAATGAATTTGTTGTACATATATATCCTCCTTATCATCTTTATGAAAGGTAAATGAGTAAACCTAAAAATTAAATGTAATATTAAATGAAACATAAACTTGAGCATGAACAAGTACATGGATGTCTAAGAGGGTATTTGGGATTGTATGCCTTGGGTAGTGAGTTTTCTTAAATTAATATTCCACTAGAGATGTTATAATTTCTTATTAATCGTTTTCTAAGGCATGTTCTTTGAATTTGTAGACCAATGTTTCCATAATGTCCTTGTATAAAATTCCAGGAGGGTAGCGATGACCAAACTCTAGATGTAGTGGGCCCTAAGCTACCATTCTTACCTCTAAGAGTGCTACATGACACACCACCTATTGTACATGATCTAGGAATTGATTCCCGAGTTCATGATATTTTATTATGTCTGATGCAGTCTATTCATGGCGTTACACAACATTCACCTATGATGAGAGGTTTGACTCGTGTATTCCAATAGTAGTATCCTCTTACTTTCCCAGGGGATGGTGGTCCACCGGCTGTAGAGTCTTGGATAGAATCCATATTATCAAAATATTATAATCTAGAAATCCCTCCTGAGTGTAGATTTAAGATTGCAACATACATTATTGGGGAATTAGCCAGGCATTGGTGGGATGTGATTACCCTAGCTGGTCGTCATCAGGTCATGTTATGGGTTGATTTCTAGATTGACTTCTACGATCATTTCATTCCATGGATGATAAAATCCAATAGAGCTGGAGAGTTCATTCTTCTCAAAGTGGGTTTTTATTCAGTTATGGAATTTTCTGCTTGTTTCACAGAGTTGTTATGTCTTGAACCGTTTTTAGCCAGTGATGAGCTATTTTTTTCTAGACGTTTCGAGGATGGGCTTTAGTGTGCCATCTTTTTGCATTTGAATGTCTTTCGTATGCCTAAATTTACTAAAATAATCAATTACTCTATTTTCACTAATTATAATCAATGGTATGGTAATTTTACATATTTTAATGGATTAATGTCATGGTAGTTTAGTAGTTCTTTGAGTGGTTGGAAACCATTCACACGAGGTTTCTCTTCAGGTCAATGACAACCTGAGTTCCCATGTTGATATCTCTAAAGTGTTTCATTAGTGTGGATGATGGGGGAATTCAATGTCGCATTTTGGTAGAGACCCACTAGAGTTCTTGTCTTATGGTCGTATGGGGAATCATCAGCATTTTTATAGGACCATTCCACCAGCTTTGAGTGGAAGAGGATACACACCATCTCCACCATCAAGAGAGAGTTATTTTACACCATGTCAAGCAGAAAGTTTAAATAACACCATTCGGTCAGGATAAGGAGAAGGACATGGACATGGTTTCTTAATCCACAATCACCAATAGCCCCAATAGATCAGTTATGATCGTGGTAGTGCATCTACTACATAAGGCTATAGATCAAGTCAATTGTATGCACTACAATCAAATACAAAAGATTAGGTTGTGGGACCATCTAATGTATGAGGTACTATTCTTTTGGAATCTACTACGGTATCTTCTTTATATAATACAGGTTCTTTGAACTCTTTTATCCACATATCTATTGTATAGATTCTCATACTGGAGATACAAAATTAATTTGGCATTGACTCTAGATACACTTCTAGGGGTACAGAAAGAAGGTATACACTGATGTAGGAACTATCCGCTTGAGGTAAAAGATTACACTTTCTTATGGAACCTCATCATTATCATGATATTAGGCTTCGATGTTAATCATAGGATAGAATAATAGGTTCACTATCATGATTCTATTGAATAATAACATTTTGGGATGTTTTTTACAACACTAGAGGGAAGAAATTATCTACATAAGGGTGAGTGGAATGTCTAGGATGGTAGATCTGGACTAGAGCATCATGGGATAGTTGGAGTGACTACAGAGATTGAAAATCTCTTCATGTAAGATTAGGATTTATGAAAATTTTATTTCCCTCTTGTAGTGGATTATTTTAAGGAATTATTTCCTAACTATTTTTCTATCTCACCTCCTGATAGAGAGATAGATTTCACAATTGATCTTGTTTGGGGAGCATCTCCACTGTCCATTACTCCATACAGAATAGAACCTATAGATATTCAGGATTTTAAACTGTATTGAGATGATTTAGATGCCAAATTTTTTATATGGGACACCACATTCTCTTGGTGTTTTCCCATTTATTAAGCCATGAAATAGGATGAAACATTATGTCTTATCATGTATTACAGAATGTTGAACCGGCTTACAATCAAGAACTGATATCCATACCATGAAAAGGTGATTTCTTTTACTAAATCTGAAGGTAAAAGGTCTTCTCCATGATTAAGCTAATATAGGGATATCATTAGCTATGAGTCAGGCCATTAGATGTTCCTCATACAAATTTCTATAGTAGGTATGGTCTAGATGTGTACCTTTTTATGTCATTCAGTCTTATGAATTTCCCTCCATTTTCATGGCTCTGATGACTAATGTTTTCGATCCCTATTTAGTCACTTATGTCATAGTCTTTGTGGATGAAATCTTTGTGTATTCTCACACTCGTAGAGACCATTCCAAATATCTTGTGATCATTCTAAGTACACTAAGAGAGAATCAGCTTTATGTTAATATTTATAAGTTCTAAATGTGGATGGACCAAGTTCACTTATTTGTTAATATTCTCTCAAAATTATGTGTATATTTTGACCTATTAAATGTTAGTGTTGTATTTTCCTAGGATAAACCTATGAATAGGTTTGACATATGATGTTTCTTAGGGATAGATGGATATTATAGGTGTTTCATATAAGACTATTCCTTTCTTCGTTCACCACTCACTTGTCTTATAAAGAAGGTTGTCAAGTTCCTATGGTCCGAAGCATGTGAGAAATACTTTAGGGAGATGAATGGGAGGCTTGTATCGGCACCTATTTGGATACTTCTAGAGAAAAATATTGGTTATACCATCTTCTATGATGTATCAGGAATCGGCCTAAGAGGAGTGTTGATGCATGAGGAAGAATTCATTATGTACATATCTTGGTAGTTGAGTCCTCAAATGATAAATTACCTGATGCACAACCTTGAGCTTGCAGTAATTTTCCACACCTTATATTACTCAAGATACTATCTGTTATGTATGACCATTATGGTAAACACATACCAAAATAGCCTCAAATATATCTTTTCTTAGTGTGAGTTGAAGCTTTTACATCATATAAGGGTCAAATATCTACCATTTTTTTATTTGAGCTTGCATATATGTCTGGGAAGGGAAATGTAGTTACAGATGGGCTGAGTGAAAAAACTCAAACACATGAATTATGGGAATCCGGTGATGAATAGTATTTAATGGCCTTCTTTTCTATGTTTCACGAGGATTTTCATGATAGTCATAGGCATTCATACCTATAATCCATGATAGTTAAATATTACCTCCTTAACAAGGTTAAGAGTAGAAAATTTTCATATCTTAAAGGCAAGGTTCTCGAATAGAGTATATCAGTAGATAACATACCTCTAGATTGATATGTGGATAGAGATTATGTCCTTCGTCAATGTGGACGTATCTAGGTTCCTACGAATATAGGAGAAGAGTTTATGAAAGAGTTGCATTCTTCTCAATGGGACATTAATCAAGGCATCTCCAAGATGTATTGAGATATGTGATGCCAGTATTGGGGTCCTTGGATGAAACATTAGATAGAATGATTTATCACATGGTGTTCCACCAATCAGCCGGTGAAGGTAGAGTACCAGAGACCCACATGACATCTAGATCCACATCAAATCCTGGAATGAAATGGGAAGATGTTTTCAGGGATTTATTAGTCATATTACAATTTTTCCAAGTGTTATCAAGGCCATTTTGGTATTCATTGACCAACTAATGAAATCATCCCACATCATTCCTAATCTGGAGACATTATTAGCTGATGAGCTGGGAAGACTATATGTCTATGAGATAATATGACTCCAGGAGGACCCTCATAATATAGTTTCATATTGGGTTTCTTGTTTCACATCACAGTTCTATCATGTATTAAAAAAGGATCTGGGAACACAGGTGCTTCTAATCAAAACATTTCACCCTCAGACTGATGGGAAATAAAAATAGACAATACAGGTTCTAGAGGATATGCTACTATCTTGTGTCCTTGAATTAGGTATTTTAAAAGAGAAAAATATTCATCTTATCGTATTCGCCTATTATAAAAGTTTCCTAGAGACAATTAATTTGTATCCTTGGAGTCCATATATGGTTGGTCATTTTTTCACCACTATGGTTACTAGTGGTAGGTGAGGTAGCCCTACTATGTCCTCTCTGGAGACTTCAGAGTAGGTTTAGCTGATCAGAAATTGTATAACTACAACGTAGTATAGAAAAAATTATTTTTTTGATCTCCATTGATGACCTCTAGGAATTGAGGTTAGGGATTATGTTTTCCTTTAGGTATCTCCCAGGTTAGGGTGTAGATGGTTAAGAATGAAAGTGAAGTTTTCTCTTAGTAATGTATGTCCGTTTCAAATTATGGAGAGAATTAGGTCAGTGGACTATAGGTTTTTATTACCTAATAGGTTTTATTTCATGTATAATGTATTCTTTGTTCAATGCTTCACCAATATCATGATGACTAATATCATACCATTGATCCAGAGGAAGTTGAGTTATATTTAGATGATACCTTTCATAAGTATCCAATACCCATCATCGACAAGAGCACGAAGGTTCAATGAGGCTTGTATTCCCCTCTAGTAAGGGTGTTATGGAATCATGGCCACGTGCAGGATAAGACATGGGAGTAGGAGGCCAACGTATGTGCCCAATGTCCAGATTTTTCTTTAGATATTATATCTACATCCTTGGAATGTGAACTCGAGTATTGGTCATTTTAAGGGGGGAAGACTATAAGAATATAGTTTTTAACTCTGGTATGGTCCCTTAAACTTTGATATAAATCTTTACTTTCTACCTAAATAGATTAATAATGAGTTAACAAAGGTATTAAGAGTTTCTGGGGTGAGTTTTCATGCTAAAACCGATATTTTTTTTGAATACATCCATGTCACATGGTTAGCCAACAGTTGGCCCACGGTTTGGCTAACCGTGAAGATGTAAATTTCTATACGGAGCTAAATTTCATGGATTGTGGATGGCCAATTGTCAAACCATGAAATTTCACGTTCTTCCCAGGTAACCATGCATAATTTTTTAAACTATGTGTGAAACCAGTGCCCAAGCTATTTTTCTAGGTAAATTTTCTTTTTCCCTTAATGGTATGATTTGATCCCTCCTTATTCCCTAATCCGAGAACCAGTGGTATTAACCTTTTTTCCTCTCATTTTGAAAAATTTTGAGGACCTAAGGTTGGAATCAAGAGATATCATTCATATGGGATCAATTCAATCTTCCGTTCATCGCATTGTATGTGTAACGGTAAGTACTCGAGTTTGTTTAAGACTTTCTACTTCTATTTTTTTTACCATGTTATCAAAGTGTGTGTGTATTTGGTGTTTTTTTAGATATACACTAATTCAAGACAAATAAAGATCCAATAATAGGGAATAGATTCATATAATGATAAGGTGGATGGTCTATATTGCATCCCTCAAGTTTGAGGAATTTGGAATTTGTTAGGGGGTAGCTATTTTCATCACGTTTTTTTATAGAATTAATATGTCATGCTTATAATAATTATAATTGTATAGTTATTCACATTACATATATGTGATTAATTTTTGGTGTTTATGCCCACAACTCGATCCATCCCATGTAGGATGTAATTCCAGAGTTTTTTAGTATTTGACTCTTTGAGCCACCATTTGGGAGTGACATTTCATGACTGTTATAAGGGTAAGCTTCTTAATATTAAATGTATTGATTTATATTGTGAATTTCACAATGGAAAGTACCATGTATTCTCACCACTTTACTCACCTAAGGTAGGTGCTTCAACTAATAATTAAATGTGAACTAGAATTTTGCATGTATACTAAGTACATGACTTGAACATACTAATGGTGAATGATTAATAGGTTTCATGTATGTATCACCCCTTTCCAAATAAAGGAATGTTGAAGAATGAACATTAATTGGTGAATATTCTATAAATGGAATTAATTAAGGTTGCATGATACATGGAATTGTCACACTAAACAAAGTCAAGTCTTAGAATAAATGGAATTATTGATTGATCATAACATGATTAAAAGGTTACATGATCTTGACCATAACACAATAATAAAAGGAAATACTTGAACCAAATGAAATATTACTTGTCTAAATTATCAAATAGGAATGGCTTGACTAGAGATCACCTTGGATTCTTATCACGAAATGCCTTGAGAACATAGTGACCCCATTTTTATTTAAGGATAATGATTTTTTCGGTTGAGACCCACCTTGATCCTGATCCTTTTATATTTTTTATATTCCTGTATGACACCGTAGGATCCCTTAAATATTATTACAGGATTCCTTGGATACTCTCCTTGGATCCAGTATTGACAATTTGGTTCCATAGTCAAATCTCATTGGGCCCAGTCATTTCTTAGTCATGTTATACCTTGGATGAACTCCTTGGACTCGGTAAGATTGTTTTTTGGGAAGGCCTTATACTATGCTCTTTGGATTATATTTCCCACCAATCTAGGATACAGTTATTACTAAAATGGTGACCCTTGAGTTCTATATCGCATTGGTTTTTACCATGGGACTTCAATATCAAATATCATTACATATATCATTGTCATGAATTAGAACCTTCACTCTTGTTAACATGTGACTTATTTATAAACTGGAAATAATCCATAAATTAATTGTTTATGTTCAAACATCAGCCGAGGGATGAAGAAGGTACATGGTTAATTATTAACATTGTACTGATTTACATTATATATGAATTTTTTTACACTGATACATTTCCATTCCATGGGCCGGATGATATAGACATCATTGGTTTTTGCCTACTAAGATTTATCTCACACCATCTTTGGGAACAGTTTGGTACCTGAAGTAGATTACAAGGTTTAAGGTATTAACAAAGGGAAGCATACAACATCAAACACTTGATTTCTTATTGTTTAGTATGGAACATGATTGAAGATGACAAAGTTAAAGTTTGGGATTCTAGGGATTTTATATAATTTATGTTATACTTATGTGGAACATGTTATGCCTAATTACGTGTGTCCATGTTTTTTAGGTTTTTGGTGAAATTTCATATCATCAGTTATTTAATGTCATTCCAGGTTTTTCAGTTATTGTTACTCATGTCCCTATTTTCCATTGCTCATTCTATTTACTTATATTTCTTCTACTATTTAACCATGTTTATAATCATCAGTTGTGCTATACTTTGGTAATGATAGAATATTCTCCCCACAGTCACACCCTAGGCCCTCGCTACTATTTAATAGCCTTTGGAATTTTGAGAGATGTGCTTGAGTCCATTAAGGCCAATGGACTTAGAGAACCCATGAAGTGGCATCCGAGTCCAGTACGTCACATTAATAATGGTGGTAAATGTATTTGTCTCTATATACATTAAAATATAATTTTCATTTTAAATTTCTTTAAATAAAATCATAATGTTTCATATGAAATATGTGAAAATATTACTTTTGAAAATCCTATGAAATAACGTTAAAATAGATATAAAATTAACTTTATAATTAATTTAAATCAAAATAAATAATTCCAATAAATAATTTTCTGTTTATTGAAATATAATAATAATATTTAGATAATGAATATTTTAAATTAGTTTTCAAAATTAATGTGTCATTTACATTGAGCCTGACTCATTTTGTACAATATTTATCATCCAAAATAATAAAATTATATTAATTGGTTACATGATTAAGAAATGTTTACGAGTTAATTATAGATTTAGTGTTAGTTTATATATAATTATTTAATCAATTACATTCATGTTAGATGTTTTGATGATATTCAACTCATATATCCAAAATGAATTTAGTTTTTTAAATATGATAAAATTGGTCATTATTTCTTCATATGAAAAATTATTTTCATTTAAAAATTATTAAATTTATATATAATTTTTTTTAAATACAATAATTAAAATTTGATATGACAAATGAACTATGTTATAATCATTAAGAAGGTAATTATTATATATACCATGAGTAATATTTCCATTTTTAACAGTCATTATGAAAATAAGGTAACTATTATTTTATCATTATATAATTACCATAATAGCATGAATACCTTATTATTTCTATAAATATATTTATATATTTCATAAATAATATTTTGGGATCAAAAATTAAAATCATCACTTCATGGAGGAATTAATCCACATGTATGAACAAACGATGTAATCAATTTTCAATAAACAGAAATGTTGTAAAATAAATGATATATTAAATTTCTATAATAATAAATAAATCAATTATATCACATATATATATCCATCATTATACCTCATAGTGATATGTGGATATCAAAAATTAATTACATTCGTTCGTAAGACTATAGTCTACCATACATATAAATGATGATTTCTATTCCCATTTGATAGAAGATGTGATGGATATAGGCTATAAAATTACTATAAAATTAATGCAATATTTTCTATTCCTTTTTTCTTATTTCATCATGTTTAAATAATATTTCTAGTGGGTAGAGGAAGAAATAAAAAAATCACTTTTTCAAGAAGTATCACTCTTCTTCAAATAACTTCTTTTGCTTTTCACCCAAAGTATTTATATGATGGTTTTAGGATAAAAAAGAATATATAAAGTGGGGAGGGATGTAAGGATTGTATCTATGTACTTTTTGGATGATATAAAAGTATTTTTATGTGTAAATAAAGGAGGAGTTTCGGTTAACATTTATAAGTGAGGGGAGAGTAACTATGATAATTATATAAAAAAAATTAATATAAATTATTTTTCCTAGAAAATTGGATCCAAAATGATATTATTAGAATATAAAATTGGTATGGATGTAAATCATCTCATACAATAATCATTTTCATGTTTAGGTGATGTTTTTAACATTTTTTTTAATACCCCCCAAACCCTTTTAACAACTATAGTGATAAAAAATATTTAATCTTTATAGGTTATGATTATAAGTATTAAAGTAAAATTGTCCCAAAAATGTATAGTGTTGGATATTTTAAACTATATAAATATATTCATTTACAAATACTGTATTTTTTTAAAATTTAAATCATTTAATAAAATATTATTTATTATAATTTATCATTACTTAAATTTTATGTAATTTTCATATTATTTTACATTAAAAATACAAGAAAAACGTTTTATTAGAATATAATAAATTAATACAATATAAATATGTTAAATTTACTTAAAAACATATGAAATTCATTGACATACACAAAAATATTATTACTTTTGGTTTTTCTAAAATCATTTCAGTTATTTTCTACTATATCCATAGGCACCGTGTCAATGCTGCATATGTAAACAGAATTATTATCTCATTACTAAAAATTAAAAATAAATAACCATGATAAAAAATTAATATATATTTAATTATACATTTTGAACCAAAAATGTGTTTTTTATCACTATCACAAAATATTATAGTTAATAAAATAATGAAAGTGACTTTGTTGGATTTATATGATACTTAAAAATTATAATTGTAAAAAGCATGGATATATGTCTCTATGATTCCATATTTTTTTTAAATTGAAGAAAATTTATAAACTCCACTCATAAAATAGTGTAAAGGTATTTTTTTCCTAAATTTTGTATCATTATTATATAATTTATAATGGTAAATTCTGGATTTACCATTATAGGGTGGACACAAATTTACTAAGATTACTATTAAAAAAGGGACCTATATACCATATTTAAATCTATTGATTCCAAATATTTATTTAATTTTTATCATTTAATATACACATTTTTTATAAATTATGTTAAAATTAAACAAGTTAAATGCTATGAAAATTAGTTTTCCCTAAAAAAGGATTTTATGTTTAAAATTTTTTTATATCAAATTCAAGAATAAAATTTCTTATAAGAAAAATAATTTGATTTTGTTTAATTAAAATAAAATAAATAATTTTTAATTCAAAAAATTATTTATCTTTATAGATAAATTAAAATAAAATACATTTTTTAAAATAAATCATTACATTACACTATTCATTAACAAATAAATATTTTTAGAAAATTTACAATACATTATACTAATATAATTTTTAGATATATAATTTCAAAATGAAATTGATTTTTTAAAATTAAAATTATATAACTTATAAATTAATTTTTTAAATAAAACCGTATAAAAATGGTTTTAATAAATATATTTCCATTTTGATTTCAAAATTTCACAATATTTTTATTATTAATATAACTATATAATTCATGAATACTAATAAAAATGAAAATGATTTATTATGTAATTACCTGGGTTATTTCATTCTTCCCCACTTTTGGAAATTACATCCTCATAATTGTTTTCATTTATGAAACAAGTCATTATACCTTACCTTATTAATATTTTCATATTATCATGTTGTTTCTTCAACCATATGGTTTTTCTATAAAACCATAAATTGGTGAATTAAAAAGATTCACAAAAATATCATACTATGACTATAAATTTAAACATTTATTTTATTTTAGGAATGATTTTCTTCCAAAATTACTAATTTAAGGATCAAAACATGAGATAAATTTAGCACATATTTCTTCCCCTTTCCTATAATAATGTACTACCTCTTCATTTCAAAGGGTTTGCAAAGTATTTTCTATTTTTGTTTGTTTTATATTTTCTTTTTTGTAGTAGAATATTTTTAAACATTTAATTTAAATTAGAATTATTATTCATAACTCATTCTTCCATTTTTTTTACTTTTATGTGTTTCTACCAATGAATTATCTTCAAACTTCATGATAATGGGGAACTAACCTCAATTATTGTTCAAGGGGGAGAATGGTGGTTGATTGAGTTTCATTGTGCTTCAATATAAATCTCATTATTTAATTCTGAGAATTTTTATTGTTGGTAAATTAATTATGTTGTGTGATTTCCTAATTTTCTCTATCATTGAGTTCTTCTTCTAATTAAACATGCATCCTTACCTACACTATCTAAGTCATGCATATAATTTAGTATGGATTGGGTAGAGATGGTCGGCAAAGTGATCTCTTAACTAACTGCAGGAAGAGTGTTTCCCCATAGGTATAGATCTTACTGTTGGGGTAATACCAATTATAATTAGAGGGTATAGTATAAGATATCTTGATCACTACATTGAATTAATATTGAGAATATTTTAACAATCAATGATTCCCACCATTTTGATCCCCCAATAATGAGTCTCTTATTTCTTTATTTTTAACGCCATTCTATTCACATTTCATATATATATTCACATTTTAATAATATTTCAATGTCATCTCTATATTATATATTCGTTAGATAATAAATAGTGAAAATATAATTTCAATGTTTTGTAAGTTGCCTCATCGAGACTGACCCTATGATTGAATGGTATTGTATGCTTAGGTAAAAAGAGACACAACGAAAGTTCATAGGGAATACCCCAATTTTATTTTTCCTCCCTCCCTCGATCTAAAATTCAATCTTTCTTCTTCTTAGGAGGTAAGAATTTTCTTATCTTCTTTAGGGTTCTTGAATCTCAATGTTTACTCATGGAAATTGGGAAAAGTCACATGTGGTGGTTTATCTCAGTAAAACAAGACCCACCATTTGATTGGGGATAATACACTACATCTTCATAACTAGGGGCAGTAAAAACCAAGAACCCATTTGGGGGGGGAACTAATAATTATACCTTTTTTATCTACTTTATCTATCTTTATATTTTTTATTATGTTTTTTAATATCATTATTATAGTTTAAAGTGGTAGCATCTATGAGCTTCACTCAAGGATGCCACTAAAAAATAAACCAGGTTGTGTCGTTCATTTTATTTATTTTTTCTATCAAATATATATTCTGCATGAAATATTTAAGGATTTTATTTTATCTAAAAAGAGGTTAGTAAATGAAATATGTGTAGGGGAGGTATTTTACCTTTTTTTAGGAAGTATTTCTGCGCTTTTATTTTATTTTTCATGTTTTTTGATGTTTTCATGTTTCCTTTTTTTTCATTTAGTATGTTTTCAGGATTCTTGAGGTGAGTTCAGTACATTGGAAAATTAAAACCATCATTGTGTATTTGGAACATTTATTTAATTCATTATTTGAGGATTTAAATGATTTTTTAATAGATTTTGTTTCTGATTTTTGATGTTTTCATTAGAAGAAGTTTGATTGATTGTGAAAATCATGTTCACTAGTACTGTCTAAACTAAAAATCTTTCCCAACCCATGAAGTTTCTAATCCTTTTTGACATCTTCTCAAATTTATATTTTTCTTAAGAATCTTGAGACTATTTTTTGATCCATAACATTCATTTTTTATATTTTTTAAATCTATTAGAGTTCATTGAATGTGTAAAGTATGATTGAGGCATCACATTGAAATGCCTTTTTCCTTGAACTCAAATTTTTCCCTAACTTTTCATCTGACCTTCTTTAAGCCCCTAGTATCCATTAAATTCCTTTTTAGGTAGCCACATTACAATCCATTTACCCCTTCCCAAACTTCTATATATTGTAAATTCATGATTATTATTGAAATAATGTGTGGGGAGAGAGAATATGGGTTGTATTTTTCTTTCTTGAAGAATATTTTTTAGATAAATAGAATGTGTTGCAATATTTATAGTTGTTTGGATAGAAGAAATTTCATTATGGGAAGTGTTTTGGGTTGCCCAAAATATAGTTACACATATGCGTCAGGTGTTCATCCATTTTTTAATATCAAAAGATGACTCTCTTTTCCTCAAAAACAATTTTCTCAAGAGAAATCTAGATCTAAATTCAAGTTGAAACAATGCTAAAAATGGGGAAAAGAGGGAATAAATTCATTAATGTTGAAATTTCAATTTTGAAATTCCAAAATAAAGATTTTGATTTTATGTGATTCATTTTTGAGCTGATTGATGATGACACCATTCTTGAGTAATAATTTTTCCATGGATTTACATCACAATAGATATTAACCCTCCTCATTCTGCCTCGGGTGTTTTAATATTTAAAACCTACCAACCCTCAGCCACATAACAACCCGTGAAAAACAACTCATGATTGACACATTTTTTAATCTATGAAGTGGAGATATTTTGAGGATATAAATACAATGGGGATCACACATGTTATTTTGAAGGAGAAAAAGATGACATTTAAAATCCTCGAGTGAAGAGAGAAATATTTTTTTGGGGGGTAGGTACGACATTCTTGTTGGGATTAACATTATATTGAATAGATTCATATTAATTTTGTGGAGTATAGATATTTTGATCCATGTAGTAGGTATGAGATTTTCTTTTATATGATAATCGATCTGTGTTTTCATTTAAGCTTTCAAATGTTTTTTTGGATTATGGTATAAGATGATTACCTAGGTGTGAAATTTTTAATTGTTAAGGAATTGATGGATCTAATATTTTCAATTATTTAATTATTAATTTAATTGTTTTTTATCCCTAAAAATTTTATTTCAATATAAATTTTCACATTGTATGTTTTAGAAGCATTTTTGACCTTAATATGAAAAATTAAAAATTATAGATTTAAATAGTTTTCATTTATTTCAATGTTTCATCCCTAACATTTATTTCACTGATCTAAAATGAAAATTTCTTCTTTTACTCGTTCATATATTTCATGGGGTTCAGTGTATCCTTCTGGACTTAATGCTCAATCCCTCATTGGGAAGCTCAAATCCAGATCATAATTCAAGCCTCAAATACTATGCATAGATCTAAAAAATTTTATTTTTGGGACCATATCACATAAATGGCTGATCCACAAGTTCTTAAATTAAACATAGAGAAATATTAAATTTTAAGGAACAATTTTAGTTATGATAGTCGTGCCTAATTCATTCAATATCAAGTCCCTAAATGAATGGGAACTCAGTACATTGGAATATGAAGAATATATTTGGAAGAATTTAATATTCTGAGTGTATAGGCTATAACTCATTCATTACAAGTCCAATCATGCTAAACATTTGTTAGCCCATGGATGATAGAGGGAGTAACACCTTTCAAGAAGGCCATGTCCCAAAATTATATCATTAATGAGGCCATATAAATTCCTACAATTGGTGGAAATATTTAGGAACCAAATATTTCATCACCTTATCTATAAATATATAATCCCTATTAAATTTAAATGGTTGGATAATAGTTTCTATTTTGTGTAGTTTTATATTTTCTTTGGTCTTATAGTATATTTTTATACATCTAATTTATTTAATTATTCTTCTTCATACCTAATTATTCTATTTTTTACATTTATGTGTTTCCCCCACTGAATTCTCTTCTAAATCCATGTTAATAGGGAACGAACCTCTATGATTCTTCGAGGGGTAGAATGGAGATTGATTGAGTTTTAGTATGCATTAATTTAAATCTCTTTATTTAATTCTGAGAAGTTTGGAGGTGGTTAAATTGATTATGGTCTGTGATTTACATATTATCACTATCACCAAGTTCTTATTCTCATTCAACATTCATCCTTCCCTCCAGTATCTATGTCATGCATATGATAGAGTATGGCTTGGGTAGCGAGTGTCAGCAAAGTGACCTCCTAGTTGGATTTATGATGATTATTTCTGCACAAGTATATATCTTTGTTTTGGGGTAATAAAATTTTGAATGAGAGGGTATAGTGTGACAGATCTTGATCACTACATTAAATTGATATTGATAATATTTTAATAAACAATTATATCAACCTTTATGATCACCTAAAAATGAATATAATCTTTATTTATTTTTAAAATCATTTTTTTCTCATTTTATATATATATATATATTCATATTTTATGCATCTTTCAAAATCATCTTTATATTATATATTAGTTATAAAATAAATAGTGACAATAAAATTTCGGTGTTGTGTAATTTTCATCCTCGAGACCGACCCTAGAAGTGCACTATATTGTGTGCTTAGGAAAAAGAGACACAACAAAAGTTCAAAGGGAGATCCCTTATTTTATTTTCCCTCCCACTCTAGATCTCAAATTCTATCTCTATTCTTTCTTGGGAGTTGGGAATTTTCTTATCTTATTTGGGTTTCTCCAATATCATTATTTACTCATAGACATTGTGAAAAGTCACATGAGGGGATTTTTATTCTCAAAGAATCCACACCCACATTCTGATTTGGGATAATCTACTTCTACTACCGGTCTAGGGGTTGTAAAAACCTAACAATCGCTTGGGGTGGTCAAACCAAAAATTATGCCTTTTTATACATTTTATCTTTTTTCCTAATGTTTTATCATATATTTTTTGTAGTTCTTAAGTAGTATCGCCTAAGAGATTAACTCAAGGATGCCACTGAAAAATAAACTGGGTTGTTTATTTCCTTTTCTTGATTTTTTTTCTATCCAATATAAATTAGGCATGAAATATTTCCTAATTTTATTGAGCTCAAAAGTGGTTATTAAATAGGGTAATTTTTTAAGAAGAATTAAAATTTATTTTTAGGAATTTTGTGGGTGCTTTCATTTTATTTTTCATGATGTTTTTTCAAATTCTCATTTTTTCAATTTTCAATTTTCATTTTGTTTTTAGGATTATATAGTTTAATTGAATACTTTGGAAAATTCAAACCATGATGGTAATTTTGGATCATTTCTTGAATTTTTTATTTTTTATTTTCAATGATTGTTGAATGGATTTTGTTTCTGATTTCAGATCATTTAATTTGAAGAAGTTTGATTGATTGTGAAACTTGTGTCCACAAGTATTGTATAAATTAAAAATCATGCCCAACCCAAGAGGTTTCTAAAAACTTATTTGACAACTTCTTACATTTCTCATTTAATTAAGAGTCTTGAGACTTGTTATGTGATCTATAACATTATTTTTTTCTATTTTTAAAGCTATTAGAGGTCACATAATGTGTTTAATATGACTGAGGAAACACTTTGAAAGCACTTTTGCATTGAAATTTTATTTTTACCTACCATTTCTTATGAACATACTTAATTAAATAGTTTCTATTAAATACCTTATTACGTAGAAAAGTTATAATACATTTATCCCTTCCCAACCTGACCTAGAAGATAAATGATTGATTATTATTGAATTCATGTGTGGGGTTGGGAGAAGATGTCTTGTATTTTGTTTTCTTGAAGAATATTTTTGAGCAGAATAAATTTTTTTGACATATTTATTACTGCTTGTATGGAAGAAATGACATGATGGTAAGACGGATGGGTGGCACAAAATATAGTAACAAAAAATGGGCTGGGTGTTAACCAATATTTAAAGATCAAAGTATGCCTCTCTTTTCCAAAAACAAATGTCTCTGAAGGGAAATACATATCAAAATAAAAGCTGTAAAATGCTGAATATTTGGAAAAGAGGGAATAAATTCATTGTTGCTGAATTTAAAATTGTGAAATTCACAAATAAATAGGTTTTTGGAGGTGATTAATTCTTCAGTTTCTTGAGGAGGACACCAATATTGAGAAAAAACAATTTTCATGAATTTATATCGCTTTGGGGAGTTTTTAAATTTTTATCCATGTAGGAGGAATGATATTTTATTTTATATGATAATTGATTGTGTAGGCTTTTATTCTTTGAGAAGTTCGTTTTGACCATGGAATAAGATGATTTCCCAGGAGTGCAATTTTTATGTCTTAGGGAATTGATAAAACAAATATTTTAATTTATTTTAGTCTCAATTTCAATTTTCTTAATCCCAAAAAAACTATTATCTTAATGTCAATTGTTACATTTTATGTTTTAGAAGTATTTTTGTGCTTAACTATAAAATGACATATTTTTTGATTTTAGTAGTTTTAATTTATTTCAAATTTTCATCCATAACATTAACTTTACTAATTTAAATAGAAAAATATTTATTTCATACGTTCCTACGTCAGATGAGATTCATTTCATCCTTCGGGATCGAATGCTCAATCCATAGATTAGAAGCACAAATCTATCTCACAATTCAGGCCACAAAAACTATGTGTCGACCTAATGAATTTTATTATAGGTACTATATCACTAAATTTTACAAACCATTGGATCTTAAATTAAACATAGAAAAATAGTAAATATAGAAGAAAATCTTTTGTTGCGATGTCCACGCATGATTCCTTCATTCTCAAGGACATCAATGCATTCAAACTCGGTACACCGGAAAACAAAGGGTATAATTGGAAGAATTAAATATTCTGAGTGTATCGACCATAACTCCTTCATTATGTGTAAAGTCTAGATGATAAGTTATGAGCCTTCATAGGTGAGATAGAGTAACAAATTTCAAGAATAAGACTTCCCAAAATCCTTTCATTAATGATGCCGTAAATGCACATGCATTGGGTGGAAATATTTTGCAACCAAATATTTCATCACCTTGCCTATAAATATATACTCTCTTTTCATTTCTATGGGTTAGAAAAGTAAATACCATTTTTTTATTATATTTTCTTTTCTTATGTTGTATATTTTTAATATTTTTATTTATATTATACTTCTTCTTCATGCCTCATTCTTCCATTAATAACATTTACGTGTTCATCCCAACATATTCTCTTCTAACTCTATAAGAATGGGGAACTAACCTCAATGTTTTTTTGAGGGGGAGAATAGTGGTTGATTGTGTTTCATTGTGAATAAATTTATATATTTTTTTTAATTATGAGAATTATTGAAGTGGTTAAATTTTTTATGGTGTGTGATTTCCACATTTTCTCTACCATTGAGTTCTTCTTCTCATTAATCTTTCATCCTTCCCTTCACCATCCAATTCATGCATACGATGGAGTATGGATTGGGTAGTGATGGTGGACAAAGAGATCTCCTAGCTAGCATTAGGAATATTATACCTCCACATATAGATATCTCGGTGTTGGTGTAATAATATTTTGAATGAGAGGGTGTAGTGTGACAGATCTTAGTCAGCACATTGAATTGATATTGGGAATATTTTAATAAAAAATGATATCAATCATTATGATCCCCCGAAGAATGAATATATTCTTTCTTCATTTTCATCATTATTGTGCTTGGATTTTATATATATATACTAATATTTTATGATTCTTTCATTCTCATCTTTATATTATATATTAGTTTGAAAGTAAATAGAGACAATATAATTTCAATGTTGTGTAAGTTTCCTCCTCATGATCTTTCCAAGGAGTGCACTATATTTCATTCTTAGGTAAAATAGACACAACAAATGTTCATAGGGTTCACCCATATTTTATTTTCCCTCATACTCTAGATCTCAAATTTTATCATTATTATTTATTTGGATTTGATAAATTTTCATATCTTTTTTGGGGTTCTCTAATCTTGGTGTTTAATCTTGGACATTGAGAAAAGTATCATCTTGTGGTTTATCTCAAGGAAACTACATCTATTATCTAATTGGAAGTAATCTACTATATCTTCCAGACAAGGGGTTGTAAAAAACTAAAACCCGCTTGAGGGGTCAATCCAAGAATTATAACTTTCATATCCTCTTTCTCTTTCTTTTTATTATTTTTTATGTTCTTTTGTTTTTTTGTATTTATCAAGTGGTAAAAGATAGGAGGTTAACTCAATACTTCCACTAAAATATAATCCAGGTTGTGTCTTTCCTTTTATTTATTTTGACTGCTACTTTATATAAATTCAGCATAAAAATTTTCATTATCTAATTTGAGTTAAAAAGAGGGTAGTAAATGTAATAATTGTTGGGGAGGGATTTCAACTTGTTTTTAGGAATTTTTGTTTTCTTTCATTTTATTTTTCTTTTTTTTTGAAATTTTCTTATTTTCCTCATTAATATATTAGTGTTTCCTTAAGATTTTTGCAATGAATTGAATACATTGTAAAATAAAATCCATCATTTAATTTTTTTTACATTTATTAATTTGAGAATTTTAGAATTTATATGATTACTAAATGGGTTTTTCTCTGATTTATGATATATTCATTTGAATAAGTTTAATTGATTGTGAAATTCATGTTTACTAAAACAATCTAAATTTAAAATTTTGCCCAACCGCAGAGGTTTCTAAATATTTTTGACATCTTATTATATATTTCTTTTCCTTAGGTGTATTGAGACTTGTTGTGTGATCCCAAACTTGATTTGTTTCTTTTTCAAAGCTATTAGAGTTTATGGAATGTGTTATATATGTTTGAGGAATCATTTTGAAATCTATTTTGTATTGAAAACTTATTTTGGCCTAGATTTTCATCTGACCATCTTTATGACCCATGTAGCCATGAAATACCTTGTTAGGTAGCTACATTACAAGTCATATATCCCTCCCCAACCTAATATAGAAGTTAAATACATGATTATTATTGAACTAATTTGAGGGGTATGGAGAAGATGTGTTTTATTTTTCTTTCTTGAAGAATATTTTTGAGCTGAATAGAAAGTGTTTCCATATTTATTGATTATTTTATGGAAGAACTGTCATGATAGGAAGATTTATGTGTGGCTCAAAATGTAGTTACACATATGGGCTCGATGTCTACCAATTTTTGAAGATCAAATATTTCCTATATTTTCCACAAAAACATGTTTCTGAAGAAAAATCCGGATCTAAATTCAACCTGAAATGATGCTACAAATGGAGAAAATAGAGAAGAAATTAATTGATTATGAAATTCCATGTGTGAACTTCCAAAACAAATTCGTTTTTGGAGGTGATTCATTTTTGTTATGATTGAGGAGGACACCACTCTTGAGAAAAACATATATCATAAATTAACTTCACTTTAAAGCATAACCATCCCCATTCTTCCTCAAATGTTTTGACATTTAAAAAATACCAACCCACAGCCACAAAACCATATGAAAAATACCTCATGATTGAATAATTTTTGACTTTGTGAAGGGGAGATATTATGAGGATAAAAAGACTATGGAGATCACACATGTTCTTGGGAATGAGAAAAACTCCACATTGAATATCCTTACATTAAGAGAGAAATATTTTTATAGGGAGTTAAGAAAGACATGAATGTGGGTATAAAAATGGGATTGACTGGATTCATATTCATTTTGAGGAGTTTGTAAATTTTTATTTGTGTATGAGGCATGAAATTTATTTATATGATCATTGGTCTATGTTGTCATTTATGCTTTGAGAAGTTTGTTTTGACACTGGTATAATATGATTGACCATTAGTGCAATGTTTAAGTGTGGGGGAATTTATAGAACAAATATTTTCAATTATTTTATTCGGAATTTCACTGTTTCTAATCCCAAAAAGTTTTACTTCAAAGGAAATTGTCACATTTCATATTTTATAATCATTTTTTAACATAATTAAAAAAATGGTATATTTTGGATGATAATAGTTTTAATTTATTTCAATGTTTTGTCCATAACATTTTCATCATAGATCCAAATTGAAAAAAAATCTTTTATAGGTTACTTTGTTTGATGGGATTTATTTTATTAGTCTGTACCCAAAGATCAATCCATCATTTGGAAACTCAAATCCCACTCACATGTTAGGCCTAAAAATCTGTGCACAGATCTAGAAAATTTTATTGTTCATATTATATCTTATAAATGGCTGAACCATTGGGGAAAAAATTAAACATAATGAAATAATAAATCAGTAGGAAAATATTTTTTATGATATTTGCACCCTATTCCTTCACTATCAGTCCATAAATTCATTGTATCGTGGTACATTAGATAACAAACAATCAGTTTGGAAGAATTAAATATTCTCAGTGTATAAGACATAATGCATTCATTACGTGGCCAATTCGGCTGAGTTTTTTTGAAAATACGGACTACATATACACTAACATCTTTTAATAAGAACACTTCCCAAAATTTTCTCAATAAAGAGACCATAAATGCACTTTTAATTGGTGGAATGACTTTATAGCCAAATATTTCATCACCTTGACTAAATAATGTACTCCCTCTTCATTTCAGATGGTTGTCGAAGCAGTTGACATTTTGTGTCGGTTAATATTTTCTTTTCTTTTTTACTAACTTTTAAAAATTGTAATTTATATTTGGCTTCTTCTTTATACCACATTCTTCCATTTATTACTTTTATGTGTTTCTCCCACCATATTCACTTCTAACCCCATGAGAATGCAGAACTAACATTGATGTTTGTTTGAGAGGGAGAATGGTGGTTGATTTAGTTTCATTGTTCCTCACATTAAATTTATTTATTTAATTCTGAAAATTTTTGTGGTGGTTAAATTGAATATGGTGTGCGATTTCCCCATGTTAAATATCATGGAGTTATTCTTCTCATTCAACATTCATCCCTCCCTTCACTATCGAAGTCAGGCATAAGATGGAGTATGTATTGGGTAGTGATGGTCAGAAAAGTGATCTCATGTCTGGATTCAAGAAAATTATTTCCCTACATGTAGAGATCTCATTGTTTGGGTTATACAATTTCAAATGAGAGGGTGTAGTGTGACATATCTTGATCACTACAATGAATTGATATTGAGAATATTTTAGTAAGCAATGATATCAACCATTATGGTCCCCCAAGAACTAAATTCTTCTTTCATTCTATTTAACATCATTCTGTTCACATTGCATATATATATTCATATTTTTTGTAACTTTAATACTTGTCATTATATTATATATTATTTAGAAAAAAAAATAGTGACAATAGAATTTCGGTGTTGTGTTTCTTTCCTCTTTGAGACTGACCCTGGGTGTCTACAATATTGAATTCTTAGGTAAAAGTGACACAATGAATGTTCACAGGGAGCACCCTTATTTCTTCCCCTCCCACTATGGATCTCAAATTCTATATTAATACATTCATAGGATATGGGAATTTTATTATCTTATTTGGGGTTCTCTAATATCAGTTTTTACACTTAGACATTTGGAAAAGTCACATGTGGGGGTTTATCACAAAGAAACCACACCCACTATCTGATTTAGGTATAATCCACTGCACATACTATACTATGATAAGTAAAAACCAAAAACATGCTTGGGGATTTCAACCAAGATTTATCCCTTTTTTATCCCCTTTTATTTTATTTTTATTTTTTTTCTTTTTTTTCTTTTCGTTCTTGTAGTTCTATTTTGGTAGCAGATAGAAGCTTAATTCAAGGCTGCCACAAAAAAAAACCAAAATGTTTCTTTCTTTTTCATTATTTGGTTTGAAACCCAATATAAATTCATTATGAAAAATTTCATGATCTTATTGGAGATAAAAATAAGGTCACAAATGAAATAAGTTTGGGGGAATGATTTCAAAAAAAATTAGGAATTTTTGTTGTGCTTCCATTTTATTCTTCATTTTGTTTGTTGAAATATTTTTTTTCGTTTTTCCTTTTTTAGTGTGTTTTTAGTATTCTTTAGAAGAATTGAATACTTTGGAAAATTAAAACCGCCATGGTATTTTTGGAACATTAATTTATTTGAGTATTTGAGTATTTAAATTATTTATGAATGGATTTTTTTTTGATTTCCAATTATTTTCTTTGAATAAGATTGATTGATTGTGAAACTCTTGTTCACTAGTACTATCTAAATTGAAAATCTTGCCCAACCCAAAAAGTTTTTAAACGTTTTTAACAACATTTTACATTCCTATTTTTTATTGAGAGACTTGAGACGTGTTGTGTGATCAATAAATTGTGTTTTTTCTCTTTTTCAATGTAATTATAGTTTATGGAATGTGTTAAGTATGATTTAGGCATCACATTGAAATCCATTTTGCATTGAACTCTTATTTCGGCCTACCATTTCATTTTACCTTCTTTATAACCCTAGTATCCAGGAAATGCCTTGTTAGGTAGCCACATTACAGTCCATTTATCCCTTACCAATGTGATCTAGAAGTTATATTCAATATTATTGTTGAACTCTTGTGTGGGTGAGGGAGAAGATGGGTTATATTTTTCTTTCTTGACGAATATTTTGTAGATGAATATAATTTTTTTCACATTTATTGCTTCTTGGTTGGAAGACATATCATGATGGTAAGTATGATGGGTGAACCAAAATATAGTTACACATATGTTCTAGTTGTTCAACTATTTATGAAGATCATAATTTTCCTCTCTTTTCCTCAAAAACATGTTTCTGATGAAAAATTCATATCTAAATTCAAGCTGAAACAATGCTACAAATGGGGAAAAGAGGTAAGATATTCATTGATTCTGAAATTACAACTGTGAACTTCGAAAATAAAGAGTTTTTTATATGTGATTCATTTTTTGGTTGATTAAAGAGGACACCATTTTTGTGTAAAAAAGTTTCATGTATTTACTTCACTTTAGATCTTAAACCTCCTCATTTGGCCTCAGATGTTTTTACATTTAAAACATAACAACCCATAGCCTCAGAAAAACCCATAAGAAATACCTAATGATTGAAACATTTTTTACTCAATGAAGTGATGATATTAAGAGGATATAATGCATAATAAGATCACACATTTTCTTTATAATGAGAAAAACTCCACATTGAAATTCCTTGAGTGAAGAAAGAAATATTTTTCCAAGGAGGTGGGTATGATATGCAAGTGGGGATTAACATGAGATAGAATGGATTCATATAAATTTTAGTAGTTTGGAAATTTTTATCCTTATAGGAGGAATTATATTTTCTTTGATATGAGAATTTATATGTGTTGTCATTTAATCATTGAGAAGTATGTTTTGACTTTGGTATAAGATGATTTTCCAGCAGTGCAATGTTTAATTGTGGGGGAATTGATAGAAGAATAATTTCCAATTATTTTATTCTGAATTTAAATGTTTTTAATCACACCAAAGTTTTATTTCAAGGAAAATCATCACATATTATGTTTTAGAATCATTTTTTTGATTAATAGGAAAAATGGCATATTTTGTATTTTAGTAGTTTTAATTTGTTGCAATTTTTCTACAATAAATATTTATTCATTAATACAAACTAAAAATTCATAATTTATAGGTTCCTATATTTGATTGGTTTCATTGTATCCTTATAGAACAAATGCTCAATCCATCATTTGGAAGATCAAATCCATCTCACAATTAGTCCTTGAAAACTGTGCACAGATGTGATGAATTGTATTGTTGGGACTATATCTCATAAATGGGAATACCATTAGGGATTAAATTAAACATTGAGAAATAAAAAATATGTAGGAAAAAATTTAATTAATATGGCCTCTCCTGATTCTTTCATTCTCAATGATATAAATTTGTTGAAACTTGGTACATTGGAATACGAAGAGTCTATTTGGTAGAGTAAAATATTACAAGTGTATCGCCCATAAATCATTCATTACGTAGCCAATAATGCTGAAATTGTGTGAGCCAACAAAGGAGAGATATATTAACAACTTTTACGAAGACAAAGTTCCAAAATTGTATCTTTATGGAGGCCATAAATGCACATACATTTTGTGTAAATATTTGGGATCCAAGTATTTCATCCCCTAGCCAATAAAAATGTACTCCCTCTTTATTTCAATGGGCCGGAAAAGTAGTTTCCATTTTGTGTATACTTATATTTTCTATGATACTATATTATATTTTTCATCTTTTAAATTATATTATACATTTTCTTCATACCCCATTATTCATTTTTTTTCATTTTTGTTTTTCTCCCATCGTATTCTCATCTAACTCCCTGAGAATGGGGAACTAACCTCAATGTTTGTTTGAGGGGGAAGAATGGTGGATTATTGAGTTTCATTATTCTTAAATTAAAATCTCTTTATTAAAATCTTATAATTTTTTTGAGGTTAAATTGATTATGGTGTGCGATGACCCCATTTTTTCTATCACTGAGTTCTTCTTCTCATTCAATATTAATCCATCCCTTCACTATCCATGTCATGAAAACGATGGGGTATGGCTTGGGTAGCGATGTTTGGAAATGATATCTCATATCCGGCTTTAGGAAGAGTTTTTCCCCGCCAGAAGAGATCTCAGTGTTGTGTTAACAACATTTTGAATGAGAGGTTTTACTATTACAGATCATGATCACTACATTGAATTGATGTTGAGAATATTTTAATAGACAACGATAAAACCCATTATGATCCCCCAAGAACGAATGCCATATTTATTTCTTTTTAACATCATTTTTTTCACATTATATATATATATATTCATATTTTGTATCTTTCAAACTCATCTTTATATTATATGTTATATATATTATAAATTATAACAGTCGATTTTTGGTGTTGTGTATGATGCCTCCTTGAGACTGACCCTGAGAGTGCACTATATTGAATTCTTACATAATTAATATTTTAATAATGGATTTGAAACAAATTCTCATGTATTAGGTTCCATATATATAAAGGAGTGAAAATTGTTATTATAAGGAAACTCGTCCACTAACCGATACAAATAACAACATCCCTAGTAATCCATTAAACCAATATAAACAATATCTTCCATGTTCTAAATTGTTCTTATAGATTACAAATAAGATTGAGGGTTAAAAGATTTAATTAAATTAAATTCAGTTAAAAATTACATCTAACAAACCCTCTATAAATTTAGAAGAGAACATGATATTACATTTAGATCGAATTTATAGATTAACTCTATGTAACCTCACTATAATATTATGGAACATTAAATAAATATAATCTAAATACAATGTCTCTCAAATGGGGTGTAAATGAACCAATTTAGTTAGTAGTTCAATAATAATTAAAATTATATTATTACACAGAGAAGTATTTTGTAGTCACATCATGAATTAAATGAATATATTTTTCTCATTTCCACTCTACCACTATAAAATTCTAAATTATACCCTTCTATAAATGTCATTATTCTTTAGTTTGTTGAAAATTCATACATTTCAAAACTAAGATACAAATATCCAACTTTATTCCATGCATTCATTAATAATATTAATTCACTTAATACATCTTACTGTTTCTAGGATGAACGAAAAATAGAGAAACCCTGAGCTCCACTCAATAGTTCGTTCATCAACTTGTAATAACAAGGTAGACAAAATATATTTTCAATAAATAGATAAATCCCCCTTAATCAAATTTGAACTCTAGAAATATATTCTTCGTACTAGATTCTAAATTTTCCTAAAATAACATTCTACCTTTTAATCATTCATAACTAATTCTAATAGTGAATAAATTTCTTAATAATTAAGAAAAATACATGAATTTCTTGTATAAAAAATTCCTAGTCCAAAATTCATCAAATTGTTAAACTATGGGTAATGATTTGAAAAAAAAAAGTTAACATAGAATTATTTTTCTAAAAAAAACAATCTTCCTAATTTTGTTCGTTTATAGTATAGTAATCAATAATACAATCATAATCTGTATTAAATTCCATCCATTTTCTATACCTTATGTCAAATATTTTATTGTTGAATATTTGTTTAAAACTTTTTTGATCAGAATATATTTCAAAATTTACTATATATAAATTATTCCCTTAGTTTTTATAGCTAAAAACACTAAATATAATTCTAGATTATGAAATCAGTAATTTAACTCATGTGATTTTAGTTAATGTGAAGAATAAATTATTACCTAATCATTTTTCATTTGAACACAATAAACTCTTTTAAATGAATCCTCATTATAGATTAAAAAAATTCACTATTTCATGAGGATAAGTACAAAACTAGATCACTCATCATTATTAAATTTTGGTCAAGAAAAAAATCATCACACTCTTTCATCCATATGAATATTACACAATTTAATGCTAACTTAGTTAATGGGATAGATAAATGATCTTTGGTTTTAAGATACCACCAATGTAAACTCACCAATAAAAGAAAAATATGCATCTATATGAACTTTTATAAACTTTTCCTTTCATAAAAAATTTATTTTCTGTAGGGTCTGAAATTATGAAATATTTAGAAAAATATTCACTTTGAAGGAAATTTGTGGAAACCAATATTCAAACTTTATAAAATTTCTATATTATTTCTATTCATTCAGGTTCTGAAAAACAATACTTAGGTGTATTTCATAATACTACTCATGTTTGGAATATACTAATATATGATTAATAGTAAAAACTATAAACTTATCCATTAATTCATGGAGACCTCTATTCATAGGGTACATAAATATAGTTGTCTCGTTAGACAAACTAAAGGGAAGAACTATATACTCAAAATATTCATTTCTAGTTTGAAAATTTATTTTCAAAATATCTACCTTCTTTACCTTCAACTATTGGTACCCTGACATGAGATCAATGATTAGAAAATAAGATTCTCTCTTGAGATGATCAAACAAATCATCTATCATAGGAAAAAGATTGTTTCCCTTAATAGTAATGTCACTTAAGGCACTATAATAATAGAAAAATATCATTGAACCACCTTTTTTTTAAAAAAATAAATTAGGATTTCCCAATTAATGAAATCTATGTTGAATGAAAAATTTATCTATAACACTTAGTAACTTCTATTCAATTAAAAATGTTTTAATATATACATTTGATAAGGTGATTTTAAAAATTTTTTAGCATCAGTAACTAATCCAATAAGAAATTTATCCTCATAATCAGAAATATCATGAGGAAAATCATCATAAATTAAATCCAAATATTCATTTACTACTGTGAAATCACAAATCTGAACAATTACTTTCTCTTCAACAACATGATAAGGGTAATATTCACTACCATCTCTAACCAATTTTCCAACTAATTTTAAGGTTATAAAAGGGGTGGAATATTTGAATAAAACATTATTATCTCTATAATCTAATAAATCATGTTAAAATAAAATTGAATCCATACCCACAATATTATCAAAAAAATTCATGGGAAGATTATTATGATTTGAAGGAAATACAACCCCATTAATAACAATAAAATGATTCTTATATATCATTTTTGTTTGAATATTTCCTCATGGAGATCCCACCATAAGTTTTATCTTCATTTCATGATGTAATATTTCTATTTTACATTGAAATTTCATAGAAATGGAGGAATCATGAGATCCATAGTCAAAAATGGCATGGGAATATTTTGATGAAAAAGGTAAGATACCTATCGCCACATAGTAATACATACCAACATCATCTTTTGTAGTCATAAATAATTTTTCCACAATTTTTTCATTCGAACATAATGATTTCCACCCTGAGTTACTATTAACAAGAATATGTTAGCAAAATTAAAAA
Organism: Viscum album; assembly: GCA_963277665.1. Classification (NCBI taxonomy): domain Eukaryota; kingdom Viridiplantae; phylum Streptophyta; class Magnoliopsida; order Santalales; family Viscaceae; genus Viscum; species Viscum album. The sequence continues at coordinate 1,135,346,845 of OY728128.1, forward strand.
ACTATATACAAGAATCTTACCATCGACATCTCATTATTTAAATGATCATCTTATTTATAGTCATTAGTCATACGTCTAAAGTTTCTACATCATATATAATTAATTGATTTAATAACACGTTCTCTAGGATTATTTTTACCACACTTATCACAATATGGTAACTTTAATTTCCTACCCCCCCCCCCCAATTTTGTTGATGGATTCTTCACCTTTTATTATTATCTTGACATTTTCTTGAGGTTGTTATCATGTGACACAATATCATGAATAACACTATTTCTATACATTCTGATCATCAAAAACATTTCTCATAACATTTTATTACACAATAATACCAATCTCATTGATATATTCATTTCAATCATGTGTAAAACTGATTAATTATAATATAAAAGTCCAAAATAAAATAGGTTACACACTTGTAAAATTGTTAAAAAAATCTCTATGTGATTAGTGAATATTAATTTTTATATTCTAAAATAGGATCGAGAAACAATTATTGGAATTGAATATAAAAATTAATATTAATTTTTATATTCAATTCCAATAATTGTTTCTCCATCCGATTTTAGAACACATAAGTGAAATATTTCACCAGAAAATGATTCTTAAATGTATCTCATTCCATGGAATAAATAACATCTCCTTCTCTGTTATTCTTAACCAATAACCACCATCAATAATTTTATACCATCAAAATATTAAATGGATATAGTTATATTTTTTTATTGAACTTCTTGTGACATCAAATATTTTTTCTAAATCATTGATCAAGCCTTCATCTTCTAAAATATTTGATGTTCATCCAAAATCGACGCAGTAGTATTTAATGAAATGCTAAACTATCAAAATGATCCTTTTGTAATATAATTATGATCTATACATTTGATACCAAATATTTATAGAATATAAAAAATAATAAATTATTAAAACAAAATATTTAGTTCTAATTCCATCAATTATAGTTTTCTAATTTGGAAGGATAGTGTCCTATTTGTTACATTCTATTATAGCTTCCATGTTTACTCTTAGGAAAACTATTTAAAGGAAATATATCTAGATAAATAAACTTGGTAATCTTAAATTTCAATAATAACAATATATTAAAATCTCTTAATGGTATTTGCATTCACAATCCTAACCTCTAGAATTATCTAAAGGGACCTTGGATACCAATTAAAAGGACATGATCTTTATTTAACTAGTAAATTCTTTTTGAGACTATAAATAAAATTTTTTTATGTTAATAAAATTTCCATGTTTATTATTTTTGATAATTAGTTCATAATCCTTAAATATTATACATATATAAAAAATGTTGTACAATACCTCTTAATATCCAATTTTTCCACAATCCATAAACTCTTAAAAATAAAAATCTTTTCTATTCTTGGAAAATGATTTTAATTTTCAACTAAACTTATTCTTTGTTTTTACTCATCCATAAAACTTATGAAAAAAATTTAAAAATATATGATAATTTTAAAAAGTTCTATAAGGTACATAAATGATAATTAATGAATTTTGTTAATTGAATTTAAATTCTTGGTATGGGAAAGGGAATTTTCATTTAAACATTGACCATGAATGAAATCAGCATTACCACCTAATGTTTTAAAAAAAACATTATACAAAAACAACCGGGAAAATTCATAACTATTAGGGTTTGTTATAAATCATGAGATAAATTGATTGAAATTTTATTAAAACATAACATTTTACATTAAAATTAAAAAATAATTTTTAGAAAAATATCACTAGTTTATAGTTTGAAATCAAATAATTTCCATTAAATCACATTAGAAAATAGAAAAAAATCATGTAGGTTCACTAGGACATAATATTCAAAGAACCATTATACTTGTAATAAACATATAGTTGAATTTAAACATAATTATTTGGAGAACATAATCCTTACCCAATGCACATGAGATCAATATCGGGATCAACCATCTTGTGACCTATATCATGCTCACTCATCAACATGAGCTATATTAGTTTCATATATCTTGGAAATAATGTACCTAGATAATATAAAAAATAATTTAATATTTTACCATTTCATCATAAATCCCATGAAAAACTCTTATAATCTCATAGGAAAAACACTTTCATATATCGAATTTACTACTCCTTTTAAAAACAAATTTTCATTACATAATTATTGAAAATAAGGTAGGGAAGGTTTTTTTATGAATTAATTAAAGATTATAATGGATTGAAAATAACAAATAATGATTATTATGGTGTATAAAGTCATTTTCAATGTATAAGTTAAAATTGAACATTCAGTTTTTATCATTTGTAAGGAAAGTCGTAATATTACAAATAAAATAGATAAAAAGATTCCTTCTAAAAATACATTGAATGAATGTAAACAGAGATATAAAATGTATTCAATAATTTATATATGTCTACATAAATATGTATATAAAATAATTTTAAGAATAAGGATATGGAAAAAAATAATTTAGGACGTTCATTTTTGAAACTATGTTTTAATATAATGTGTCCCTTACATTGAGTACAGTGCATCACATATGTAATGTTCCATAATAATATATAAATTTTTTTAAAATTAACTTTGATTATTTAAAGACCGGACTCTGAGATAGGACGTGATAAAAAGTCCTAGAGTGGCTGGAATTTATTTTTTATCTTTTTTTAAACTTAATTAAATAAACATGTGAGAAGGTTTTTCTAACACTCAAACTAGTTCCTAGATAAACAATATGAGGGCAGAGTTGAACTCAGACCATCAGGATTGAACTAGGTAGGGCCTAACATTGACCATAAACGGTCGAATGATAAATATATTTTTTAAACTTTCTGAAAGAAAAAAACCATAAAAATTTATTTCATTTTATTTTCTTCTTCATTGTGCAGTGACTCTTCTGTGTTATGGTTCAATGATAAGGAAACCCTAATTCCCAATAATGGACCTCATTAATGAATCAGCATTGTGATACTATAATGAGTACGCCTCTTTATTCATTGATTAAATATGGAATCCAAGGTTGAAGAAGGATGAAGTAAACCTCTCCAATGATGAACCACGGTGATTAGGATAATGGTGACGCCACACATGGATAGAGGATTCAAGATCGGAGATTGACAGACAATAAAATATTATCACCCTTGAGAAATCCACTTTCCCAGATAGGGGTTTAATGATTTTCTGTGTGAAATTATTTTCCTTGTTCATTCTTTTAAATGAAAAATGTGGGTTCACTCATGAACAAGTGAACCCACAGATAGATCATTCATTGGGGATTGGAGCTTATCTTGAGAGGATTGGAGGAAATAGGATTAATATTCACATATTCCATCATCATTTCAAACATGATTGATGAAGGCCAAATGTATAGGGCCAACGTTCATCGCCTTGGGTGTTCGTTGTGATCCATCTCATTTTTCTCTTACGTTATTCCTTGTTTCACCTCCAGGGTCATGTCAGGCCTTTCCCAGGGGATGCGGAATGTAGTTGATTCCTCAGAGCAACAACCGAATGATATGGATCCAACCATAGCCATCTACATACCCCAAGGATCCTAGGATAGTTCCTGAATTGAAGAATGGACCACTAAAGAACATCTAGTGGCCAATGGAGAAGACTTACGGCACCATCTGTAGTAACCGGTAGTGGTAGGTTAGCGGAAGGCGCCGCACACTGATGGAATGCCACGATTTCATGCCACAATATCATGCCATGATAGAAACATGATCTATGGGCACTGAGGCCGGTGACAGTCGGCAGGAGGCGCGACCTAGTGGTGCACTGATGTGGTAGAGGTCTCGGTGGAGGAGGGTGGAAGTGCCAGCTGATGCCGCATCAGAATTTTCAACCAATGGGTTTATTATGACACTGATATGGAAACACGGTCTATGGACCACATTTGACTGAGAGATGTGGGAAGTTACGTGTAGCACGGACCGGATTCCAGCGGGCATCTGGACTGGTGAAACAAATAGGCCTTCCATTGTGGGTCAGGACGGTGGATCGAACCAGGATGTTGGGAATCCTGGTCTATGGGAGAACTAGACCTACATTTTGAGTATAGATAAATGTAAAATGGGGTTGTGGGGCAGCCCAATAGGGCAGTACTAGCCTGACCAAGTCGGACAAGGCCGGAGAATGCAGATCGAATCGCTGGGTGACCCGGGGGGAGGGACGCAAAACAAAACTAGGCTAGGTCCATCAAGTCATAATGGGTCTATAAAATGGTCTAGGTGGGACTGGTTTTTCTCATACGGGACCCCAAAAGCTGGGTTGGTCAGGTCAGTATAGCCAAGTCAGACTGATCCAAGACACAATCAGCCCTTTTTTACTAAAACACCAATACCTTGCAGACTAGGTGTTTGATTGATTCGTTTTCTATGCATTTGGAAGGCCTGCTATTATACGGGCCCTTGGGTATACTCTATGTGAGACTTTTTGGTAGATAAGATGAAACTGATGGCTTGTGGAGAATATTCTTTTGAAATCAAGTGCTCTAGGAGTATAAATACAATGGCATGCTATGACATGAAGAATATGATGAGCAGAACTTATTAGTCTAGTGGCATACCAGACCATAGTGGTCTAATAGTATAGTGGACCTCAGTGGTACAGTGATCAATTAGACATTATGGGTCATGTTTTAGAGAAGACCTTAGTGGTTCAGTGGTTGAGCGAACCTCATTGGTCCAGTAGCAGAGCAGACCTTAGTGGTCTAGTGGCTGAGCGGACCTCAGTGTTATAGTAGCATAGTGGACCTCTGTGGTCTGGTACACAAGTAGATCTCATTGACTCATCGAGAATGTGTCACTCAATAGCATAAGGTGATTTATCTTTATATCTGATAATCTTAATTTCTATACTCTAAGTTATACCTTGGTCGACTTGATTTTTCTTTGGTGAGTTTAGTTTGGGGTCTTGTGTTGTGGTCGTGATTTGTGGTCTTACCTTTGTGGTTTGGGGTCCTACAATGTATTGTGTAACTCACCTCTGCATGGGCTTCGCCTGCACGTTTTGTGACAACACCTTTATCCTTCACTATATATGAAAAATATTGATATGCTATAAGAGGGATCATTTCAGAATTTCTCAAGACCTACATAGATGAATTGATAACACCCAAATCACACATTAAGCTAATAAAGATATCCATGATCTTCATAATTTAATCCATCAGTATAGATTGTTTCGGAAGAGGATTAGCAGAGGAGATTTTTCCACTATCCAGATGAATAACTGAATGCATAGTTGGAAGAACAATTCCCAACGGATAAACTGTATGCCTATTTTGGTCCCTATGACTACACCAACATGGTAAAACTAAATAACTCAGTCATTTTCAAGATGAATAGAAATCTATCCATATCTCTAAGACCACCAAATATTTGTAATAGAATTCTTCCCCAACTGTAATCTAGATCCACTCAACTGGTGGTTCTGAAACATAAACCCAAATTTATAGACATGTGGAGATTCAGTGATAAGCAGAAGAGGTTCTGATATCTGAACACAGGAATCCTCAAACCATATGTCTAAGAATATGAATGATCAAAGGGTTTTGTAAAGGAAGTGGAAGTTCAGGAAAACATACCCACAACTCCATTTTTAAGGAATCGTAGTTCATATGAATCTCATAGGACATTCAAAATTTGTAGGAATGGAATTCATTATAGATGAAATGAACCCTAGACCATGTTGTAACAGAATCCTCCATTGATATGAATCGAATCATGATGTGCCTCTTGTCAAGAAGGCTGATCATTTCCCAATATTGTAAACCCTAGGATCCAAACATGAATCTGTTAAAATATTGAATTGAGGAACATTTCTAAATGAATCTATCTACCAAGATCAATTTTAGGATATCAGATCATTCGGATAACTCTGAGTGAGATAGTGCAGGTTAACAAAACCCATGAAAAAGATCCCAATCTTTTGGAAAGAGGGTAATTTTTGTTAAATGAAAGAGGAAATCAGGGTTTTATAATGGTGATAAGGGACAGGAATGAGCCCTAGATTAAGAGGAACGATGCCCCCCTTCCATCAGGGGATAGACCGAAGCCGCATCCAACACCTCATGGAATTTCCAAGGAAAAATTGGGGTTATGGGTAGAATATATGCTACCTATTACTTATGATAATTTGAAATTAATTTTACATTAAATATCTCTATTATTTATCATGGATATAATTATTTCATAAACCATATATCATTTATATTTATATATTATTTTAAATGTTATTTGATTGAAAGAGGGAATTATTAATTATTTTTATTATTAAAAAAAGATATTTTTATAAGGAATAGTGAACCATAAATTATAACAATCATTTGATATATGAAGTATGTTTTGGACATGCTTATATTGGTGTGACACAAAATTAAATAGTCGTTTAATTAATCAAAAGGTCTCATTAGAGAGATAATCATGGGTATTTTATGGAGACATTACCCATTTATGTAAGATGACTTGGTATGATTATATAATATATTATCATGGGGTATGAAATTAAGAATTCTCTCATTATGAGATTAGTTATTTATTACCATGTGATTATTTGATATTTTAGAATATCTATGTATAATATTCAATCTCATGTGTTTATTTATATGTCATTATTTTATCATAATTTATTCATTTCATATTATTCATCATGATTATGTTATTCATTAAATGGAATGTTTTTTAGTTATTTAACTTCCCTTACTTATTTTCTCTTATTGATTCTTGAAAACTTTTATTTTAAATATAACATTTTTATGTATTAGACCTTACTCTTTTATTTTGTTAAAATTCACCTGGATTCCATGATGTGTTTTTTACCTGATATTCAAGGACATGAAAATGTGAATAATGATTTTAACAATGAAAATTATATGTTTCATTTTACTTATAAAATGTAATGTAATTTTAAAATTTGAATCATGTTTACCAAAATAAATGAACCATTCGGACATTTAGAATAAGATTCCATTTATCTACTGTCAATTTAATAATGTAACCACTAAATATGGGATTATGGGGTTGGGTTATTTAAAATTACATAGAAAATTCAATCAAACCATTCAACATCCTAGGAAGAATACCAAAAAAAATTATTCTAACTACTGATCTATAAGAATAACAAAATAAATTGGATATTTTTAACCCCAAATTAATTTCCCAAATCTTAAAAATAAAAATTTATTTACTACTAAAAATAAAATCATTACAATACTAAGAAAAAATGTATTCCCTCTAGTATCCCTCCCTCAAGAACAAAATATATAAACTCATGAAATAAAATAGATTTCACCTGAATCTTAATAAAATCAAAAACCATGAACCCATATACAATAATGGAATAAATATAATAAAAAGGGTATAATAAAAGTTAATTCAAAAGGAGAAGAGTGGTAGAGATAAGGAGAGACTCTATATCAATCTATTAAAAAATATAATGTCTCGTCCCGGCTCACCATCGACCCGGTTGCCAGACCAGTGGGTAACATGGCCTCAAGCACGTCTCCTCGTACGCTAGAGGCTACTGACTATCAGTAAGGGTCCTAGGAGGTGACAGTGGGGAGACTATACCCTCTTATCAGATTTTCACAGCAATAACATCAGTGGTAAACACAATATATAAATATCTAAAACAGTGTAAAGAAAGAACAAATGTAGCGGATGATAACTAGAAATCATTTTATAAAAACGTATCCAAATCCAGTTGAAACAATATAGGGATGATGATATATATATCGAAAATAGTAAACAATACAACATGATTTCAATATAGTAAAAATTAAATAAGAAAAGAAATCAACGCCCAACGGGCGATCTCCTGAGTATCCCGAGCTCCCACATGGTCCTCTGCTCTTAACACCTCAGGTACAAACACACAACAAAAATCCTAGGTCCGGCAAGCAATAAGGTCTACTCAGGTACCCCAGTGCAATAGAGGCCCGAGTAGGGTGTGAGATAATAATCTCAGTTGGCCAACAACACCAGTGTCTAACCCAATCCAGACATTGTGTCTTTAATTAAACAGTAAACAGTTAAAGCAGTAAACAATGAAACTAGCAGGACCAACCCAAGCTTGTTCTTTGTCTTGGCATCTCTTTAAGTACCCATTCCATTCATTAATCACTTCATTCAATTGTTAAACCCATTCCATTCATTAATCACTTCATTCAAGTGTTAAACCCATTCCATGAACCCATTCCAAGAATACTCAAATCGGAGACCATGCATCGTTTATGGAGAAAATCCACCAACACCCTACAAGCCCATTCCAAGGAACCTCCTAGGTACCCGACCTCACTATAGGTGCATTATAGTCCGTCATCTGAGCCCATCCCCGGAATCTAATAAATAAGAACTGGGTATCACCCAAGACATATTATGCCCTATTGAGTTCATCCATGTAATCTCACATGGGATCCATGATTCACTCGACATTTCAGTAACAATTCTCATTCGAGTCTTTCCATGGAATCTCACATGGGATCCATGATTCACTCGGCATTTCAGAAAAAAGTCCCATATGAGTCCGTACATGGAATCTCACATGAGATCCATGGTTCACACATGACTTTGTTTCACATTTTAAGAAGTTTAAAATAATTTAACTCACATAGGCTTGTAATTAAAGAATTAGCATACAAGAGTCAAGGGTAAAAACTCCATACCATACCCGAAACCCTTCAAATACCATTCATATTCAATTTCCATTCATAACCATTATCATGATTACATTAGAATTCATAAGGCAGTACCTCTTATTCATTTCAAGTAGTCATTACACATTCTCAATTAATCATATAGCCCATAACCACATAAAAGTTTATAATTACATGCATATTATTATACATACGGAAAAAAATCTCAAGTACCATTTTTCACTTCATTTGTGATATTCATCACATTTATACTTAATGAAACTCCTCTTAAGTGTCCAAATCAATAAATTAACATGTTTATCACCTTTATATAATGTACATGAGGCAACCCACTCATGTACGGTGTTGGATAACCTGCAACCCATTCTTCATTAACATAAGTCGTGCTTATTCCATTATCCTAAGGCGTGGTCTTACCACCCTAATCCATTTCATTCAAGAGAACCCAATTGTAATGCTTTAACCATTTGGTACCACTCATAGGAAATATGACATCATCAATTATCACCATATCACAACAAGAAATTAGAAGGAAAGCATAATGTTCTACTTCCTACTTTTATCTAGAAGACAGCGCACCTCTGACCGATGGGTTTTATTATTAAATAATTAGTTTAGTGACCAAGCAACCATTTTAATATTGTCCCTACAATTCACACTCTTTTCATAGGAACCTTTAATTGAAACTAAACTTTCATGATTAATATACTAAATCAGTGAAGGAATAACTCATTAATACGTCACTTTTAATTAATGGCATGGAGAGGGACCCTACGTCAAGGTGGATCCATCCGTCCACTCCAGCTCTTGGCGCTTTCTAACTAAGATCCTATTAAGCTTTTGAAAATTGAATCCCGACCAAAACACCAAATCACTAAACCAAACACACCAGGAATCCTTTAGAACTACTAAAGAACTCATTTAGAAGCTTCGAAAACAAGCCATAGTAAAAACGCTTACCTCGGAAACAAACCGGCGGATCAAAATCACCGCAACCACCTAGCCTTTGGCAGTGGACACTGAATATCACCCAAAGGAGTCCCAATGGACCCTTCACATTGACCTAGATCTAGATAACCAAATAATAACAAAAAATCAAAAACCCATCCTAACCCAATTTTTCAGCGAAACGAACGATGGGGAAAGGGGAAGCCCTAAAATCGGCCAAGTTGGGATGAGGGAGGAGGGAGGAGCTTACCATGGAGATTCGAAGGAGGAATCGCCATGAAAAGATGAAGAAGAGGAGGTAAGAATGAGGGATGTCTCATGCGAGGCTGAGGTGCCATGGGAGGGGGTTCGTGCAGGTCTGGCTGATAGGATAGGGGAGAGATCATTTAGATTTTAGGTTTATATTTTTATTTTATTTTAAAATATCTGAAAAACCCAAAACTGGGAATGTCGTATGGCTTGGGCTGCATAGTTTGTCTAATCGTGCACCAGTTGTGCTTCCCCCACTGGATATCTCAGACACCCCGGACGGGCAGGTCGCACGGTTTGGGGAAACTGTATGCAGGCTGTGCGGACTCCTCTGCCTCCCTATTTTAAGCCCCCTGGTTTGGGCCGCACGGTTTGGGAAATTGTTCGCCAACCATGTGCCTCCTGATGTGCTTTAAAAACCAGCATTCTTTGGGTATGACACAACCGAAACAACTCGAGACACTCAGGACTCTTAATGGGCATTCGCCCATGTCCAAAAACATTTAAAAGAAGGATTCAAACCTTAAAAATCTCATTCTGAAGCCCAATCATAAATTTGACCAGTCCAGTAATTGAAAAGTTCAAAATCCTTCACTTTTTAACCTGGTTCATAACGCGGGTCCTTACAACCCTCCCACCTTAGAAATTCTCATCCCTAAAAATCCATCGGAAACAACACACACCTCACCCGACCTACAAAGGTTGTGAAGCTTTGTTCCAATGATTGTGTTACGTTTCCAAACATCCCATGCACCAACAAACATCCACTTAAGCACACGACACTTAAGTCAAAAACACCCGAGCTAATGCTCATTTTCCCACCGAACCAACACGAAAGCTCTTACCCGAACTCATCATACCCGATTCACAAATGGATCGTCATCTCATCAAGCAAAAAACAAAGGTACTTCCCACATTAGATTTTAAACGCTAAATGGTCAAATCTCAAACCACAGCTCCACCACCTTTGGAACTATCTTTCAAAATCACGCTCTAAGTGTTCTGACGATGCACCTAGCATGATCTTGAAATGATAAAATAGTCGATTCCCCATCGGCCCCAAAACCCAATTGAAAAAGAGTCAAGCCACTCTGATTGACTATTCATGAAGACGCCCAAATTAGGTGGTCGGTGCATTACAAGCTGAACAACGATGACTTCTCCTAAGGTATCCCACACTTACCATGAGAACATTCAACGATGCTCATTCCCGACTCTCAATGATGTCTCAAAGATCAAACCATGAATGAAACCACACATCCTGCATGCAATGATGAATGAAAACTACCCAAAGAGCTCAACATCATTAAAGCTTTAACACGGTGTAAGATCGTTGAAATCTTAGTGCATCCAAAACAAAAGCAAGATAGGGGAAAAGCTCGTCACATAGCAGAGTACACTAAGAGGATTAAAACGGATTCCAATTATTGATACCCAAAAACTAGAAAGGAGATCAGTTGACCACCCCTGGTCGACTCTAGAGAAAAAACTCAGCTCCACCTACCGACGCATCAAGATTTCAACTGACCACGATGCCTCTTCCCACATGAGGCATCCCATCGATCAAACGTTCCACCAAAACCCAAGGGCATTTGAGAAACACTCATCCATTCCCAAAATGGTCCTTCTTGGCGTGATCCTTCTACCCAGAAGGACACGTTTAACTCAACTAGAACGACGCTTCCCACCTTATAAGGGTCAGCATCATCGAAAGGAGAAAGACAAGTTTCTCATAAGTGGACTTGTTCATAATTAACTGAATGAACGTGCGTCGCTCTTCCGAGTGATGATAAAAACATCAATGTACAAGTAATACAAAGAAATAAGACCGGCATATCAACCACCCAAGTCTTCCGAAAATTATCCCGAGCATTGGGACAACTTGATTCTCAAACGCTTAGGCCACTCAACCACAGAGTTGACCCAAGACCGTACACAGTCGCATAAGATATTTAGCCGAATGTCGTATTTCCCCATATGATGATTCACTTGGATAATGAAATATCATTTCATACATTATCATGCAAAAAGAATGGGTCAAACGAACAACAAGGCGACCGACCATGCCTGAGGCATTTCCAATCTACTAATATAGATCATTACCTGATGCTCAATTCCTTAACAAGATCAAAAGAACCATGACCACCCATCCGAACATGGGTGTCCTTAGAATTGGAAGTCCTACACAGGACAACGGTACCTGAATAGAACCAAACATTAGAATGTTCACCGAACAAGCAAAGAACATAAGCTCTAATGGTGCTACCTACCACAGGCTAGCCCCTCGCGAAAAATAAGCATCGACCCAAGCACTTTGTCACGCCCAACGAAAGACATCCGACTCAAAAGCCTAAAATTTAAGGAATTAAAAAAGGGAAATGCCTATGGGAAACTCTCGATCTACCATTCCCAGGCCACATAAGAGAAACTCATCCTGTCCTCACAGGGGGTTCAAACGGAGGACACCACTAGAGGTTTCTTTTTTCCAATCCCTTTATATCTGACCACTTTTATTCTTTTAATCACATTAAAATATTACTTTAAAAACATCAAGTGACTCTTTTCATGACCAAAAGTCCCTAGGAACTTGATCATTAACAAATAGCTCAAATCATAACAGGCAGGTTTCAAAAAACTTCATTTTAACAGCTAATCATTTATCAGATATCTCATCTCTTTTCAAGAAATTTATCATAATAAATTATATTTAAACAAAATATGCATCCTACAAGGGTACCAGCAAGCCAAAACATTCCATATTAGAAAAAAACTTCTTTTACATGTATGAGCATTTCATAGAACATCATGTAATTACATCCATTATTGGTTTCCATTTCCCAACTCATGAAGTGACCATACACTCCATGGGTTGAAAATTGGCTCCCATTAAACAAAATAATCACATATAGGAAGTTAAAAAGCTCAAATAAATCATCCAGTCATAAGGGTGGCCACCTACCAATCTGTAAAGCACCAATACACTTTACAATTCGGAATTTGGCTCCCTTCATTCAAAACCAATTTCAATTCATTTTACAATTTAAACTTTAGCAGTCCTTTTTATGGTGATTCAATTACACAGGATACCCTTTTCCCTGCCATAAGGTGCTGATACACCTAATAACTGAAAATTGGATCCTATCATATTTTCAATCACAAAATATAGCAAAAGCAACCAATTTCATTTTAATCAAAATATCATGCTATCGTAAGCAGTAACTCATAACATGCTATATTTCAAAATCATGGCACACAATAGAACCGACATGCTAAAGAAACATGTAGCATAAAATAGTCATCACAGCACCTATCAAAATAGTAGGCATCAACTAACTCATCCTAGATGGAATGTCATAATGCATGGTCTCCAATTTCATTACAAGGTTCCTATATGATGCATAAAATGGCATACCCTCATATCATTGGTATGCAACTAAAATAAAACCGACAATTGCATCAACAGTATCAGGATAAATCTTGTGCATCACCCAACGGTGAAATCAAATCAACCGTAATAATCAAAATCATTAAATAAAAATTTCATTCGAGGTAATTTGGATTTTCCCTGTACATGTGTTCGCTACTCCCGAGCACAGCTTATTACCAAATTCCATTTCCTTCATACCCGTTTCTAATGTCTCCAAATAGTAAGAAAAACCAAAAAAGAAAGAAACTCCTCTAATACCACTTTGTAATGACCCGACCCATCTCACCATCAACCCGGTGGACGAACCGGTGGGTCACATGGCTTCAAGCGCATCTCCTCGTACGCCAAAGGCTATAGACTAGCAGCGAGGTTCTTGGGAGGTGATAGTGGGGAGACTATACCCTCATATCAGAGTTTCACAGTAGAAAAATCAGAGGTAAATACAATATATAAATATCCAGAGTAGTGTAAAGCAAGAAAAAAAAGCAACGGAAGTTAACTGGTAATCATTTTATAAAATGGTATCCAAATCCAGTTATCATAATACAGAGATGATGATATAGATATCAAAAGGAGTATACATAAAAACATGCTTATAATACAATACAAATGAAATAAGAAAAGACAAAAAAATCCCAACAGGTGATCTACTAAGTATCCCATGCTCCTGCTTGGTCCTCTGCTCCTAACTCCTAAGGTACAAATAGCACAACATACATCCTAGGACCTGTAATTAAGAAGGTCTACTCAGGTATCGCAGTGCAATAGTGGCCTGAGTAGGGTGTGAGATAATAATCTTAGTCGTTTAGTACCATCGGGGTCTAACCCAATCCAGACAGTGTGTATTTAATTAAATAGTAAACAGGTAAATCAGTAAACCAAGAAACTAGCAGGACCGACCCAAGCTTGTTCTTTGGCTTGGAATCTATTTATATACTCATTCCATTCATTAATCACTTCATTCAAGTGTTAAACCCATTACATTAATTAATCACTTTATTCAAGTGTTAAACCAATTCCCTAAACCCATTCCTGGAATACTCCAATTGAAGACCAGGCATCGTTCAGGGAGAAAATCCAGCAACACCCTACAGGCACATTTCGGGGAACCTCTTATGTACCCAGCCTCGCTCTAGGTGGGGTATTGTCCTTCATCTGAGCCATTCCACAGAATCCTATAAATATGATCTATGTATCTCCCATGAAAAAGCATGCCTTGTTGAGTCCGTCCATGGAATCTCACATGGGATCCATGATTCACTCGGCATTTCAGTAACAAGTCTCATTCGAGTCCCTCCATGTCATCTCACATGGGATCCATGATTCACTCGACATTTCAGTAACAAGTCTCATATGAGTCCGTCCCTGACATCTCACATCAGATCCATTGATCACCCATGACTTTGTTTCACATTTTATGTAGTTCAAAAGCATATAACTCACTTGGGATTGCAATTCAAGAATTAGCATACAATGTTCAAGGGGAAAAACTACATCCCATACCTGAAACCATTCAAATACCATTCATATTAAATTTTCATTCACAACCATTATCACGATTACATTATAATGAATAAGGAAATATATCTAATGCAATTCAATTAGTCATTCCACATTCACAATCAATCATATATCCCATAACCATGTAAAAGGTTATAATCACATTCATACAATTATACTTAAGGCAAACCATCTAAAGTATCATTTTTCACTTCATTTATCATATTCATCACATTTATAATTAAGGAAACTCTTCTTAAGTATCCAAATAAAAACATTGACATGTCCATCACCTTTATATAAGGTACATGATGCAACCCACTCATGTACAGCGTTGGATAACCCCCAACCCATTATTCATTAACATATGTCATGCTTATTGCATTATCCTAAGGCATGGTCTTACAACCCAAATCCATTTTATTCAAGAGAACCCAATTTTCATGCTTTAACCATTTGGTACAACTTAGAGGAAACATGACATCATCAATTATCACCAACGAAAAACAAGAAATTAGCGAGCAAGTAGAACGTTCTACTTCCTACTTTTATCTGGAAGACAGTGCACCTCTGACCGGGGGGTTTTATTATTAAATCATTAGTTTAGTGACCAAGAAAACATTTTAATCTTGTCCCTGCAGTTCACACTCTTTACACAGGAGCCATTAATTGAAACTAAACTTCAACGATTAATATACTAAATCAGTGAAGGAATAACTCATTAATACATCACTTGAAATTAAACGCAAGGAGAGGGACCCTACCTCATGGTGAATCCATCTGTCCACTCCGGGTCTTGGAGCTTTCTATCTAAGAGCTTCTTAAGCATCGAGAAAGTGAAACCTGACCAAAACTCCAAATCACTTAACCAAACACACCATTATCCTTTTAGAACTACAAAATCACCCATTTAGAAGCTTCGAAAACAATCCACGGTTAATACCCTTACCTCAGAAACAAACCGGCAGATCGAAATCACCACAACAGACTCACCTTTGGCGGCAGACACCGAATCTCACACAAAAGAAGTCCCAATGGACCCTTGGCATTGACCTAGAATAAGAGAAACAAAGAAGAATGTGAAATAAAAAACCCATCCTAACCCTAGGGTTACGCCAAACAAAACATACGGTAATGGGAAGCCCTAGAATTGACCAAGTAGGGAGGAGGAATGAAGGAGGAGCTTACCATGGTTATTCTATGGAGGAATTGCCAAGAAAAACAAAGAAGAGGAGGTCTGGATGGGAGAGTGCTTGTCCAAGGCTGAGGCGCCAGGGGAGGGGGTTCGTGCGGGTTTGGCCGAAAGGAGAGGGGGGAGATCATTTTGATTTTAGGTTTTTATTTTGATTTTATTTTAAAATATCTTATAACCCAAAAATTGGCCACGACGCACGGCATGGGTCGCACGGTTTGGAAAACCATGCGCCAACCATGTGTCCCCCACTAGACGTCCCAGACACCCCACACTGACTGGCTGCACAGTTTGGGGAAACCGTGTGCAGGCCGTGTGGACTCCTCTGTCTCCCTATTTTAATCCGCATGATTTGGGCCGCACGGTTTGGGAAACCGTGCGCCTCTTGCTGTCCTTTAAAAACTAGATGTCTTCGGGTCTGACGCACCCGAAACACCTCAAGAAACTCGGGATACATAACGAGCATTCAACCATGTGATAAAAACATTTAAAAGAATGATCCAAACCTTTGAAATATCATTCTGAAGCCCAGTCTTAAATTCGACCGGTCCAGTAATTGAAAAGTTCAAAATCCTTCGCTTTTTAACCCGGTTTAAAATGCAGGTCCTTACAAAAAATATCTCTAAATGTCTTATAGATCCATGAAGAATATTAATGAAAAGGATATGGTCACCAAGGGATTTCCTAGGAACATGAGACCCACCATAATTCTAGTGGAAATGAAACTAACTAATGGAGGCTCCATTATACTTCTTGTGGTACAAATTAAGAAATCAGTGGCCCTCTGATGTAATCCCCTTAAGTGGTTTTCTCCACTAAACACACTAAAACAGAACATTAATATTCACTATGTCCAATAAAATAATAAACCATTCTAAAAATAACTACAAAAACATCCACAAAAACCCATAATCATATCCAAAATCAAAAACCATAGCACAAAACAAAAAAAATTATTAAAAATTTCAATATTTTAAAGAACCTATAGTCTCATATAACAACATGAATCTATATAATAATGACAGTTGTAATTACATGATAAAACAATAAAAATAATCAATCAATGTAGACATTCATGATTAGTATAAATGAAACATAACTTAAGACTTTTATTATCTCTTTTCATCTTGATCATCTATGATCATGAATTTTCATTTTCCAACACATTCAATATGTTATCAATATTTATGCCTCTTAATCCTCAATATTATGGTGTATACTTAGATCCTATTCTAACTCCACTTTTATTAAAACCTTGTGTCGATGGTTTGAATAGTCAATAATAAAAATATTCCTATATAAACTATTTTATTGGAGAATAAAATACCTAGTATGGTTGACCATTGATTTCACATCCTTTTCATGACTCCTTGAAAAATATTCTAATTGTGAGTACACAACCTAAATATGAACCATACCTACACAAGAAAAACATTGAACGTTGTGGGTCCCTTAGTATGGTTACATACATCCAACACTAGAAAAATCGGACTACACTAGTAGCCATATCCCATATGCTGACATGAAATATTATTTCCCAAAAAATCAAGACCATCTATATAAAGATCAACTCTAGACTACACAATAATGTTTAAAACCTAAAACAATCTCATCATAATCACAAATTTCAAAAAAATATCATCATTTTCCAAAAAAATTTATAAGAAAATAAAGAAAAGATCCTCTACTACCCCAAGACATAATTACTCAAATCCCCAATGAAATGAAAATGCATAAACTTCTCAAAAGTTATAAAATTAATTTAATTACTAACTACTATATACACAACACTTAAAACCCTTCAATAGATGAACACCCTTATCATATTAATAAAATATAATGTAACTTATCAAGCCTATGTTTCACTAATAATAACTAGTTTTTAAATAAAACCTGAAACTAATTATATATAATAATACACAAAACATGTTCCCCAATGAATAATATATTACAATGATTCTATGGGTATAATAATAAACTCACCACAAATGGAACATAATTCTCATCACCATTCTTGATTAGATAAAATATTATTTTCAACTCTCTAAATAATTTTTCTATGTCATAAGTAATTATAGACCAATATTACATAAAAATATGTATCTTATTAAACTCATTTAAAGTTAATTTATAGGCTAGTAAAAATGTTGTGTCTACTCTTCTATAAAAAAATTTAGTTTATTATTATACCTCTACTTGTTGATCCTTGTAATAGTTTCCTGAAAAAAGTATAATAAGAAATAGATAAATAAACCTCCATCAAATGACAATTATAAAGAATTTATTACCACACCCCCCACATTATTCATAGGACTAGCTACACCTCTAAAATATTCACCCCACCATCACATATATAATCCTTCCCTTTATAATACAAAATCAATAGTCATGAAAAAAACTACATGATTAAAGAATCCAAACATACCAAGATACCCTAATGTTATCATAAAATAACATATGTATTCATATAAAGTATACATTTTCCTTTGATATATCATAATTATCCTTATACATCAAGATAGTTTTTTAGTACTTTTCACATACATGGTTTTATAATACTACTACATTATATTCCTTTAAAATCTTAATAGTTTCTATTAATATCTATAACAATGAAACACTCACTTAGAAACCTTCAATCATGATCCACCCCACAGTTTCTCCTTATATGGTTTTATTGAGTGAGAGTGTAAACCTAGAATCCATCCATAAAATGTAAAAATGTTTGAAAGTAACACCGATGGTATATTATAAAATGATTATCACATGTTTTCCCTTATATAATATAAAACAAAGAATAACCATGAATATTTTATGGAATTACCAACAATAATTAATAAATAATCTATATTGGGTCACATAATATCATAAAATGTAAGACACAAATTGAAGCACCACAACAAGTCAATTATCTCCTCTATTCCTCAATGAGGGTATTATACAGTCTCTAATTCCAAAAATTACCTTATTTCTAGAGATAATTCTTCACTAAAACACTATTAACACTATCTTGAGAATCTATGAAATTTTTTATATAATCCAAAGGTGAGAATTTTAATATAACCTACAGGTACCACCCTGAATCATTCATCTGTTTAAGCGGATAAAATATTATTATTAATCTCTTAATAAGAAAAGTAAAATAATAAAATCAATGAATTAGAATCTCTAAAAAATATTACATCAACACACATCATTTTGAGTAAATATATCTATCACACCCTCTAATCCATATTATGTTCCTCATCACACATCACATTATAGGAAATACTATTTATAAACTTTCAAAACAAAGATTTTTTCCACCCACGGAGACATCATTATTCTTATGTTTTTGTCCATCTATAGTAGAGTTACAAGATATAATTATTACCTATAAAAAATTAATTCATACAGATATCATTGAATATAATATGAATGAAAACTAATTATCCACATATAACGAAAATCCAAAAAATATCGATTGGAATTTAATAATCCACCCACATGGAACATATAAAATATTTGCATCTGTTGGATCATCCATATTCTATGATCATTGATTTCTAGTCATCTGTCATTAAATATTCTCCCCATCATAACCTTCATTAATTTGTAAGTTATCAAACCTCTATTACTCTAAATTTATTATCTTTTATCTATGTCAATGATTATCCCTCATCAAAATTCATCATCTCCACTACTCACCACATTTCTACTATGGAAACCCATATCATCCATACTATCATCATTATAATAATTATCACAAACCATTTCAGTATTACTAAAAAATTTCATAGGATCAAATATAAATTATTTATGTAGTGGAATATATTTACAATACATAAAAAAGATCATCGATTCTTGAACACTAAATCCCATTATTAATATAAATGGAGAAAACATCATATTACAAATTTCTCTGTATTCAATCACACTTTTGATAACAATAATATAAAATTAACCAATGGATTTGTTCCTTATAACATTATGTGGTCTTCCACCCTAACTAAATACAATATTCAAGGGATTTTTCCTCTTTTAATTCTGAAAAAAACAATTTTGGATCATTTTATGGTATTTTTAAAATTATAATTTATAAATAGTGGTAATTGAATTATGATATATATAGATATGTATATAAACATAACATTAAATATAAACTCATCTAGTGAAACGAATAAATTGATGTGATGTATTTTATAAAATTTTCTTCTTTTCAAGAATAAAAAATTTTTATATGAATAATGGATTAATTATAGTTAAATTAGAATTGTATAAGAAATGGGAAAAGGAACAGATAATTTATGAAAAGTTAAATTGATATAAAAAATACATTTCTCAATATGTTTAATATTTAATATTTAAAAATTTAAATAAATATTCATGTAAATGTTAAATAATTAAAATAATTTTTTGATTTAGCGTGTCTATATTAGATTAGGATTTAAATATTATTTTTATAATAAAATGGTTTTTTTGTGATCATATAAAAAATCCTTTTTCAAAAATAACATTCTTTTTAACATTATAAATTTTTGAATAAAATTTCTAAAAATATATATTTATTTCATACATGAATTTATATTATTGTAAAATTATTTTAAAAGCCAGAGCTTTCATTTTATTATTTTAGTAATATTTTTTAAAATATAAAATATTTGAATACAAAGTACATTTTATTTTATATATTAAAATTTATCAATTATAAAAAAATCAACCAAAATTTGTTACAAATTTGAAATTTCTTTGTAAAAATTATATAATATGGACCGTTTTATTATTGGGGTTGAATGATATGTTACCTAGGTAAAAAAGAATTGGGATGGTGAAAATTAACATTGTAAAAGGGAGTAACATCAGAGGTAATGATCCTAACTTGTTTGAAATATATTTATATTTGAATGTTGTAGTTTTGGATAAACATTATATCCCCTCCACTGTAACATATAACATTGTTTTATGTATTTTTCTTGAGAGTGACTTCCCATTATTGAAAATTTATGGGTTTCATATAAAATTCATTCCATTTTATTTATAAAAGGTACACTCCTCTCCTCGCATCCTCTCACAAAAAAAACTGATATTTTAACAAACAACTCTTATAAAACCTCTCCTACACACTTATAGACATGATAAAGAGGTTATAGTATTTTAAAAATTAAATCACTCAATGTTTTAATCCGCATTATATAGAATATAATCCTTAAATTTTTGTATATGTTCCTAAACCTATATTTCTTTTTTCTATTTTTGTACACTATTATTCACACTAAAATTTAATTTATCAGTAATTAAATTATAACATGAATATTATTTTTATAGTGATATGATATTATAATTATGGTAATAGAATTAACCACCCTTCCCTTTCCCGTTAATATGAATAAAAATATGAATAATAAATTGTGAAGACTACAACCTCCATGAATAAATATGTTTCATTTTAATTCCCATAAAAACAAGAATGGTTTAATTTTTTATTTTATGATTTTATATGAAATATATATGAGAAATATATATCATAAATATGGTTCTCTTTAGAAAATGTAGAAAAAATTTATATAATTTAATATAATGATATATTTAAATTACCTAAAATTATTTCATTTACATTTTTCCATTCATGAAAAACCAATAAATTTCCCATTTAATGGATTCATAAGAATATATGTCTTTATAAAATTTCAATTACAATTCCTTTAATGGTTTTCAATTAAGATCATTGGGATAAATAAGATGATCATAACCAATTTTACCAAAATAGGTCAAACCATTCGATATTTCTACTACTCAATGTTGAAAATTGTTTATAAAAATATAGTGCATGTAGAGAATTATTATAAATTCAAATTATAAATGGAAATTCATATGAAAAACATTTATCTCACAAAAGAAAATTTAATCTTCTTCTTTCTCTAATGGCTGTCTTTGAGGTTGTGATGGTCAACATCTTTCTCCCTCCCTCATAAAAGTGGGACACACACCCTTCAATAGTGGTGTGTCTTCCATTTTTTCTATCATTATCCAACCCCAACTTCATCATTCCTTTCTCATGTATTACACTAAGCCATAAATATCCTGATATTCTTAATGGTTCTCCTCATCTCGCACTTTTGACATTAGAGTTCTCTGATGTAACGTCCTTATTAAACCATACCTTAGTGACTTGATCCAACTCTTGTAATCCATCAATTGATGCTTTTGATGTATTTGTGTTCAGATCTAGGCATCTTTAATAGAAGATGATTGTTAGCCTCCTTGAAAAGCAACATATCATAGTTCTCTTCTCATTAGAGTAAGAAATGATCTTTTTTGGATATCAATATCCTTGATCCTACAACGACTCCCGTTTCTACATATTTATATGGTCCTATGAGTTTTATATGGAAATGAATTCACCAATATTGGTGATGTGTGTATAATTTCCCTAAAACCTCACCTTTTTTTTAAATCCATCAAAAAATTTCATCTTTGGAAATATGGTTGGTTGTTTATTATGTTCTGAAATTTAACTAATGATTTATGTCATATGATATCCTCGCCTATTTTTATTGAAGTAGATGTTTCTAATTCCCCAGTGTAGTGGGTTTGTAGCTTTTTTGGGGAGGAACATCGATGAAAACAACTCGTTTACTATGAGTATTGGATAGATTTTTTCTTATCCTATAACTTCTTGGGGAACATGTTTCACTCTTAGTTGAAAAGAGGAAATACCCATCAAGGATGGTTGTTTATTCCCCAAAAAACAAAATAAGACAATGCACGATTACCTCTTTGTTGAGCATTAAGATACTAGAGAGTCCCTCTATGTTACTTCACATTAAAAAATATCTTTGCATTGTTTATGAAAACACTAAGGTGAATATTTATTTTATAGATTGAAATGTAATTTGGGTGTCTCGAGTTGGATATAATTGGTCCATGGGAACCATGGATCCCCAAAAAAGTAAACCCCCTCATCTACTATTATGTAAAAAGATATAAGTGTGGGAAAGGGGTAAAATATCTAACAATAAATAGTAACTAAGGTGGATAGTAATAAAATTTATTCTACTCCTAGCCCACACTCTTTGATTTAAATATATCTTGGTATGAATGTCTCACCTGGGAGGAGTTCTAAAGTCCATCAAGCCATTTCAAGCTCATTACAACAACATAATCACTTCATTACCATGAATGGGGAAGGAGGGAAAATGTGGTCCTAGTAGGTTGGTGTATATATATTCTAAAATGTAAAAGGAAATTGGTCGGAACAAAGTTCCATGAGGATACTAAAATGAGTAACATGTAAATAGACTCACACCCAATAAAAGAACCTGATCCCCACACCATTATGATTTTTGTTCATGGATCTAGAAATGGAAATAAAGAAAATGTTTTTTCTTGAAATTTTAGATTCAACAAAAGAAAAAAAAGTCATTAACTCGAAAGTACTACTCCAATCAACCAAAAAATAGTCACTACTTCTTCATGTAATGATAATAATGTGGGGGTAGAGACAAGACTGGTCAAATCAACATGTGTTGTATATTTTTCTCCAAACCATGTAATATAGGACCAGAAAGATTCAATGTATAGTGTAAGGGGTGTGGATGATCAAGGTGGAAAAAGTATGGGCCTGAAGATTTTGATGGTATTTTGGGAAGATTGGGAGTCCATCCATGAACCAAAGCCTATTTCCATTTTCATAAATTCAATGTGTTAAAACATGGAGGTTGATGATGGGGAAAAATGTTCAAGATCTCCTTATTCAATCTAATGAAACGATGCAGAAGGATTCAATAAAGCTCAATATTTCTATAAAGGATGCTTGTAGAATGTTTGAAAGACTGTTGAAATTAAATTGAAATGAAGATCAGGTTTATTATATCAATAAAATGAATCAAATTTTGATATGGGGATTCAACGAGGTGAAAACTAGCTTGGAGGAAGATGTATGACTATAGGAAAAGATAATATTAAAATTTGAGGACACCATCAAGAAATATTCAGATATGAAGGTAACCTCTATTCAATATAAATTATATACATTTAATTCTTCCAACTATTTTATTTTTTTTTCGGAATAACGAAGTCTTCCCTTATGTTTTTTGATGTTTTAGAACTGTGATTATATTGGATTCCCACATTTCCATAAATCGTATTTCTTGAAATAAAATTTTTATTTTAGTTAATGGTAACTCCAACACTTTTTTAACAAGGGTTTGAATAGATTGTATTAGAGGTAGGGTTATAGTAATTTTTTATATTAGTTTGGGGAACATTAAATAAAATAATATATATATTTATAAGATATTATTCTAAGAAACATATAGTATCTCAGTGATTTTTTATAGTTGTGGTTGTAAATTTCTCTTAAAAATTTCATACCTACATTGATATTACATGTGGTTTTAAAAAATAACATTTTTTAAAATTAGGGTAATGTCCTCAAAGTATAAATATTGGCCATTCACTCAACAGTGACATGCTGCTTAATAAGAAGGTTAAACTACACACATAGTTTGACACTCCCTTTAGATATTCATTGTATGATAAAATTTTCAATACAAAATATAAAAAAGTATTTAAATATATATAAGTACTTTTGTTAAAAATATAATTGTTGGTAACCTAGATTGAAACCAATATATTCATTGGATAATATATTCATTTCATTTATTTAATCCTTTTCTAGTACTATAGTTTCCTTTTATATATAATCGGAAATTACTTTAAACATGTTCCCCATTTTCTTCTTGTAATGTTAATGGTGAGAACATGAAATAACTAAGTTAACAATGGGTGATGTGGACAATGGGAATATTTTCTCAATGGGAAACATAATGAGATTGGGTGTAGAATAAACAAAACTCATTGAAATTCTAAATTAACAATCTCAATATATTGTGAACAACCCAAATAATGTTGAGCTATTTAATAAACCAATGTGTGAGAACCCCATTTTTGGTTCATTTAGGATACAATGGAAATCATATTTTATAGAATCATCTAATCCACAGGTGGATGAGATTTGGATCAACATAAAGTATAATTCAGTTCTCAGTCATCAGTTCATAGACTATTATATGTTTATTTTCTCATTATTTTATTTATAAGGTGATTCTAGCTAGTAGTTCATTCTCATTAATAACACCACATAAAAGTGGTATATAAAAACTATGGAATTTGATGAGTTCAAAAAAAAAATCACTCTGTATTTTCCATATAATATTCGATAAAAATGGATAGGTAATTCTTATAACTTCACCAAGAATATGAGTATTCTATTGAATCATATAAATAAAATTTCATAAGACAAGTGACGTTTGTCTATATGGTTTTATCTATTATACCTATAGTAAAACCAATATCATATTTACATTCACAAAGCCTATTATTCAAGGGAATTTTTTAATAAGATAATTTAGAAGATAGTAAGATATTATTTGATGTTATCTTATGTATATGATAGAAATTCCATCCTCTATTAATTTTAGGGAAATGAAAATGATATTACAGTATTATGTAGGAATCAGTTATGTGACACTTTGTGGAAGAATATACAAGTTCCTACGTGTAAAACATGTTGGAGAACTCAACCTGTAAATTTTTTGAACAAATTCGGGGAGTGGATTAGGATTCGTAAACAAGTAAATGAATCTCAAAACGATCAAACATAGGCTAAAAGACTGATTAATGCAATAAGAGTATAATATTTTTTCTTTGGATCTATTCACACTATAACACTTCACATTTATGGTGTTAATGGATTATTTCATTAAATTACTCCAGACCTTTGGAAAATGAACAAAAGAGGCCCCACCAACCTCCCAAACTGAGGGAATAATGAAAGGAACTCAAGATGACTACTAATGAGGTAGATCATGATAATGAAGTGATTTGAGATAAACTTTATTTCTTTTCTAAATCAAATAAAATAGTATATTATAATAGTTCATCTTAGTCAATTTTATCACATAATTTTTCTATGAATATGGAATCACTACCTTAATGAGTTTATATTTAGTAATATATTAAAACCCTTTGAGGAACATTGATCATTTGGAGGATTTATAAATATAATATGTTTTAGATTTGTGGGAAAATACTTCATAAATATGTAATTTTTACTAGTTCGGTTGAATTTTAAATAAAAGTTACTATGGATTTGATTTAATTGAAAAAATTAAATATCAAATTTTGAGATACTGAAGATTCATTTCATATCCCAAATCATCGTATAATCATGTATCGATCCAAGGACGATTATGAGATCCCTGTAGATGAAAATTATATAATGTTCATTATGTTATTAAACAGTGAGGTAATCTTGGATAAAATGATCAGGGGGGAGTAAACATTGATACCATGACTATTCTATAAGAATATATTGATTTATTTTTGGATTTATATCCTAGTATTCCTCAAAATACTATGTTTATGTTTTCAAAAAAACATTTACATGGATCTATGCCTATCACAAGAGGTCTTTATAAAATATCTTCCACTGAATTATAGGATTTAAATATAGAACATATAGATAATTTGGTAAATTGTTTTTACTCCCCATTACATCACTATGAGATTCACCAGTTATATTTGTCAAAAATAAAGATGTATTCATTAATATTTTTATTTATTATCATGATCATAATAAAATATCAATAAAATCTTGTATCATATACACTTTATTGATGACCAATTTTATCAACTCTGAGGAGGTCAATACTTCTCAAAGATTGGACTTCAACTTGGATACCCTCTAGTATGTTTAATATGAAAATTTAAATATTAATAAATGTATATGTTCAATTAGAAATTATGTTTTGACATTTGAAAACATAATATATAAATTTTCTATATAATAATCTTATAAATGTTATATATATAATATTTTAAAATAAATTTTTATCTCTTTTAAAATTATAATTTATACTATGGATTAATATTTTTAATCATCATTTCTAAATTAGGTAATAATAGAAATTTTATTTTTTTTCCATAAAAATAAATTACCAAAATAAAAATTGATTTACTACAGTAACGATTAATAATGGTTAAATTTTAAAATAAGGATAAAAGGCATAAAATTAGATATTCATTATCCATTATTGTTTTGGAAAAGAGGTGTTTAATCCATAAATCCTACCCTATCCACTAATTTAAACTATTATTGGAATTTCCATTTAAGGTGGAATTCCCTTAATATAATGTTATAATTATTTAAAAACATTTCTCAAAATTATATTATAGAAAAATCCCTTCAACACACAGCTTCTATAAAAAATACATGACCTTTAATATGACCAACCTCTTCTATAAAAACTCCAAGAATATTTATTCCATGTTCTTTAGGTTCTATTATCACTAATAGTTCTTTAAAAATTATCTTGATAGGTTTTTATATGTATTAGGGAGGTTAATGTGTGTCAGACCAAGAAAAAATTCATTGAAATATATTCATCTCATTTTCCTGTCATTGAGACATGATTTCATATTATTTATCAATGTTTATTTTATATGGTGTACTTAATTCGACAATTAGTTTAATTTTCTTTTATCAGATTTAAAATTATTTTTAGAAATCAATTTTTATATCATTTTTATTAAATATGTAAATAAATTTTGTTTCATATTCCTTAACATAAGATTAATTAATTGAGTAATAGTATTTAGTCTCTAACATCATTATTTTATATTTTCACATTAATCCCTCTATTTAAATTATAATGTATTTCTCATTTTTATTCTTTGGATTTACATTTCATTCTTAATATATCCTTTTCAATGGATGGTTTCATCAATTTAGCATCATTGGTATACCTATTTCATCATAAAAGTGAAAATTTGTTAAAAAATACTCCTCATCCTATTTAATGGTCATTTTTCCTCAATACCCATATCTTCTCCTTCAAAAAATGTTTTCCATTTTTATTCTGAATCCAAAATATGTATTATCACATGCGATATTCCAATTTCTCTTTACATTATTTTAAAATAATGTTTTATTATCATTTTAATGATATTGTTATCAAAAATGATTTTTTCAAAAATTAAAATGGATTTTCTTTTTATTATTTTATATTTTACCTTTATCCACATGTTTCATTATTATTCCATTATGTTTTTTAATGAATACATTTCTTGAGATTTTTTAATGTTTTTATTTAAAAAACTTTTGTCCCCATCTTCAAAATTATTTTTCAATGTGAATCAGAACGTTATATTTTTATAAAAATGTTTTAAAAATAATATGAATTTTTATCTATTAAACAATTTATATCCAAAAAATATTTCTAATTTAGAGTTATATTTCCTAGAATACCCTCCAAATAAACCTGTGAAGTACCCCTTTGGGGTTATTAAAAATTTTTCTATCAACCAATATAACTATTGTGAATATTTAATGTGATACCATTAAAAATTATTATGAAACCCTATTTCCATCAATTTTTTATTCCTGATAAAAAATAAGATTTGTTTTTACTATCTCACATTCATATGGATTATCATTACATGATATGTTAGTCCAAATTTTTATAGACCTATAATTATTATGGTAAATATTATATCTCATAATATATTTTTGGGCAGCATGAATATTAATCTTAATCAACTATGTAATGGGAGGAAGGAATGAGAAACTTGATCCACTATGTTATGGGTGAAATGAATATTATTCATTATCCACTATGTTATGGGATATTGGTAAATGATTTCTTATATATTATGTGATCGGAGGTAGGAAAATTATTCTATATCAAATTTTTTATAGGTTAAATTCTCATCATTCATGATCCACTTTGTTATGGTTGGAATGAATGAGATTCTTGATCCACTATATTATGATCCCTTATTCTTATAATCCTACCACATTTCTATGTTATATGATTTTATTAAACTCCATGGATATTATTAATTATATATTGTTTCCTCACTTCTATTACATGGTATATGTTATATTGTTTTATTTATCATATCCTTCTATTATTCCATATGGGAAACTATTATTGTTTCATGTTCCTTTTTATTAGATATTTCACCCAATTTTATGTTCTATCATATACTTATACACTAACCCTTTATGACTTGTTGAGATGTTTTTCCCAAAATTAAATTTCAAACACTTCTATTTATTTTTCAATTTATTAGTTAGGTTAAGAACATGAGTATAACATAGGATATCTCTTAAAGGGGATATACTACTAACCAATTATAAATAAATTTTATCAATATTTTTTTATGTACCTAATCTATAAAGATACTAATCCTTTGGGTTTTGGGATTGTGTGATAATTTTTGAGATGTAATTATTATTTTCTAGAATTATATGTTTGATTTAATTGAGTAATTATACTTTGTATCTAATCCAGATATTAAAGTATTTTTTAGCACCAGATCTAGAATTTTGGGTTTATGGAACCTCACAACTCTCATTCTATCTTCCCACCAAGTGATACCTACATGGTTCCATGACACATTTCCATCCTATCAATTTTCAGTATCATATTTATTGGACTACATATTTAATAATGTGGAAGTGATCCCCTCAATCCCGCAATAGAAATATTGTAGGATTGAAGGCCTATTGATTGGCGCAATCACAACCATCCCTCTTTTAAGGCCACCAACATGGAAGTGCATATGAGTCACCATATTCTATAACTATCAATCATGCTGAGTGGTTCTCTTTGTTCCTTGTAGAGATCTAATTCCAAATGATGATGAAATGAATTTCATTTGATAGATCTAAGGCCCTATAGAATGTAGTACCAAATATATGGCCTGAAATCCAAAGATAAGTGAATAATAACATAGCTACATTACCTATAACATATCATACTGAATCATATCTCCTATGCAGTTTGAACTCTATTATTATTGATGAATTAAGGGGATCATACCAAAAATCTAAAACAACACGTGATATAGTAATAAGCTAAGAAATGTTGATGTAAATAATAATTACTATAACAATAATTTGTAAATATTGAAAAATATTATGCATAATAATACTAGTAGTAATAATACTAATAAATTACCAAACGAGTCCAACTAGAATCTAAGATTATGACCATTTAATAAAATTAGAAGAAAATGTACATGGTAAGTGGTCGATGTTATTCAAAGGGACTTTCTGTCATCCGTTAAAAAATATTTGCAGATCATAATATGACATGTTATTTACATAATCAGAATCATCAGCAGTTTCCCATTCAAATTAAGATTTACCTTGGTTCAAATTGTAAAACTTTATGTATTGACCTTACATGAAAACATAGAAGAGGATCAGGTAGACATAGTCTATGGTGTGTAGAGTAGTTCTTCATTATCCCTCTCTTCGAATGATGAGTGATTCCCTCACTATCAGACATCTTTCATTTTCCAATTAACAATGCATCCTTAAAAGAGACATAACCACCACTGATCATTTCCTTTAAGGGGGTGTAATCATCAATCCTTTTTACCGCATATATTTTACCCCAATTATCTGATATTCTAGAATAATTCAAAATAATTTGGTTCTCTTAATTATAATCAACACATTTACTAGCCTCATGGTGATTGAATATATCTCCCTATAAGGCACCATCATGGGTTTGAACAAGCTGTATGGAATAACTAACAAGGTTAGTAATAGATGTACCCACATGAGATTTGGATCCAATATATCATTCATACCAACAGTCCCACCTCGTTTTAATCCTTCACGATGCATATCATTCATGTTAGGATTTGGAGGGATTGTGAAAACAGGAGACCAAGGACCAGGCTTCGTCATATAAGAAGAGGAATGCAACTTCAATCCATCAGTCATACCCTAAGATATAGGCTACTTCAAAGATGTGCATCTATAACCATATTTATAATTCTGTAATGGATTGCTCTTCTATTTACTTTTACAGTATGTCTTATGATGCTTATTTTAGAGGTATAAATGAAAAACCCTCATTTTTTGACATGTGTCCTTAACATGACCAATTTTATGATTGTCATAAAAATGAGGAAGACTATCATACTCTAGTTTTAAATGGATTTCACCATCCAATGCTGGTAGAATAGTATTGAGAGTTATGAATATACATAAGTCATCCTCTACTAGTATCTTAGAAAATTGAACACATTTTTCTATCGATGTGGCATGATCCATTTTAATTGGAATATCAATAAATAATACTATGTCAAAAATAATGTTATGATGGAAAAATATCTAGTTGAGTCCAAAATTTTTAATACAAACCTAGACACAAGTATTCTTTATAAAAAATTGGTTGAAATGGATTTCTAGTTATTGAGAAAAAATCATACATCTCTTTAAAAAATTTAACCAATCCTCCAAATCTTGTGCTTCGTTCCCTCTAATGAAAAAAAACTGATGTGAAAGAAGCTTCTGTCCATGGGTATGCATTTTCACTTAGAAAAGTTTAAGACAGTAGTTAATTTATGTACCAAATAATCAAACCACAAGCCCACAAACCACAATCACACTAAATCATCCATATGAATCATTCCTCATCCATCCCAAAAAGTATTATAATTCTTGCATGGATTTAATTAATTATATACAAGTGACATGAAGTTAACACTAATGGTATATAGAAATTGTTAATTAAAAAGTAAAATTTTTAGTATTTAATAAAAATAATTATTAATTTCAAAAATATTAATAATTAATAATATATTTATTAATTAGAAAATAAAATTTATGAATATAATTATTTACTTTTTTAATAATAATAAATTATAATGTAATTAGAAATTTAATTTTTACATAAATTCAAATTATATATGTAAAGGGGATTATAAAAAAGTAATAAAACTCAAAAACTAGGCACTCAAGTGGCTCCAACCACAACCCTTCCCATAAGGTTTGGAAAGTATACACATGGAACTTATTAAAAGTTTTGATATCTCAAAGGCCCTTTCATGATGGAGTGGACTAATGTCCCTGATCTTCGTTGAGGATAGAAAATATTATTGATTAAAGACCATTGAAAGGTGAACTAATATCCCATTTTATTGAATAATACAAATAACATCATTAGTCTACTTATTGTGGTGTCTTCATACTGTAAAGACAACAAAAAATCTCACAAATATGTAGGTCATCATGAGTTCAAACCCTAAAATCGTGATTCCAAGAGAGGGGTGAATCATCTCAGAAACCACATCACTAGAAGATATAATTAATAAATTATTATATAATTCATTATAATAACCAAATATAGATTAATCAATAGGTCATATTTCCTATTCCTATTTAAGGAAATTTATAAACCGTATAGATATGTTGGGATATGGGGTGTGATAGAATGGAAAACCCCTCATCCAAAATGAGTAAAAAATACAAAATAATGGAATTTCATGGATATACAAACATTATAATATTTCTCACTATCATAATAATCAAATAACTGAGAATATTATCGTTGAGATATGAGAATATGAGAATATTATATCCTTCAATAAAGTGGTGGTGTTGATATAGTGATCATTATATACCTTTGATTTGAGTAATCCTTACTAGTAATTTTATTCTTCACTGGAATAAGAGAGTAAAACTCAGCAAATTTCATATTCCTATATTTAACTACATACTTGTAGTTAGTTTTTTTCTCTGGCCCTATTCATCCCCATAAATATATTATATATATTTACTAATTAAAAATTTATCATGAGAATAAGCATTAAATTCCACCACAATTAGATTGGAATTGATTAAGTTTCACTACATTAGGGAACCATCATGTTCCATTAAGTCATAGCCATTGAAATGATCTGGAAAAAATACGTATCATCCTTCCCATGTGGGAGTTTTGAAAAAAAACCTATGATAATACAATAGTATATTGTATTCACATAATGAGTAACATATATAAAACATGAAATACATCTACATAAAGATACAAAAAATATTAATGAGATCCTTCCCCACTAGTAGAGCAAACATTTTAGATAGAATTTGTCTTCAGGGAGACATACTCTTGATTGTTATTAGTTTGATCCTTCCAATATTTGGATTCATACCCAGATGTTTTTTTTATAATCATTTCCTTGGATAAACCATGATTTTAAATCAACACACTCTTGATTTGGACACCGGTATAATATAATCCTAGATGTGACCATCTCTTTTATCCGATTTATCAACAAAATATTATTGAACCACATTTTCCTGAATGGTGACCAAGGAATGAGATCCATTAATATATCTATTGGAACTTCCTTACTTTAATGATCAAAAATCATTTTTATTATGTCACCAATGATATTACTATTTTATCATAATATAATATTTTATAATTAAAACTTTTATGTATTGTTCCATCACTAGTTCAACGGTACTACTATTAATTCAAAATGATTTTTCATTGGCTCTATTGTTCTACTAATACAGTTCTGCCACTACTAGCTCCGTGATATCACCAGAAATGATATATCCATATGTGATACCATGAGTCATGTGCTACATCCATCTTTGAGCAACCTCCAGACATGCTATCGCAATATATGCTACTTTCAAGCTTGTGATACCGCCATCTCCGTGCAACCACCAAACATGATACCAGCAGACATGTGCTACTATTAGTTCACCTATTCTATATCCATATGTGTTCTAATATTAGTTCAATTTTTCTACCTATATAAATGACACCTCTAGACATGAGTTATCATTTGTTCAACTGCGCTACCACCGTTCATGATATAGCTTGAAATGTGCTATCGTTTGTTCAACTACGCTATTGGTACATGTGAAACTTCCTCATGTGATACCACTGGAGTGGTTCTCCCATTATTTTGTTATACTATTCGAATATACTAATGTCATTATACATATATTTCATCCTTGGGTCTTCATTATAATTTAATGTTTCCAACACCATGTTTATGAGTGATAATTTGAATAGCCATATGTGTATTTATTAATAATTATTCCTAAACCACTCCATATATGAATTAAAGACAATGTAAGAGTTTTTTAGATTTTTTTCTCCATTCATGGATTTATGATTATATTTATTACTATTCTACAATATAGAATTATAATCCTGGAAAAAATGTATTATGAACAACTCCCTCATATGAATACGAATATGTTGTTGGTTTTTTGTTGCATATATACTAATAAATGAGAGTGTGTATGGAAAATGCATAATATTAAGTACCATTCACACAATGAATCAGTATATCTATATTGATATTTTTCATAACATCCCGAGATAGAAAAAAACTATACGGGACACTCTTTTCTATAACATTAAGATACTCTGTGTTAGCTACTCACCAAGTCAAATATGAGGACCCTTGATAATCTGAATCTATTTAGATTGATCAACATCACTTCACCCCTAGATTCATTTTTTCTCTATCTATTTAATGCATTACACTTGAGTAGTGTGTTTCTATTATCTATTTATTTAGACACATTGACTCATACAATTAGACTAGAGAATACCACATATTCAATAAAACTATATTTATAGGCATACCCATGACAACTATGGAAGAGGTCTTGTGTGGGATGATTTTTTTATTCCCCCATAAAACCATGGAAGGGGATTTGAACCTATATAGCTAAAGTGGTGTTGATTATATACCTTCTCTAGGTTATGGATCTGATTATTTTTATGATAATTTTCATTGCAGCGGGCGATTTTCAAGTAGAAGGGATTGATTTTTGGATTAAGACTCACCCCCTTGTTTATATGGGATGATCCTACTAAATAATATTATATTAATTACTATAAATCAATTAATTTTTTATTATTCTTTGGGTGATGAGTGATTTAATAAAATTTCATCATGTACAACATCCTTGGAAATTTGGGATACATTAGTTGTTTCTCATTAAGAAACATTTGATGGAAAAAACACTTCAATATATATAATATTTCATATGATACATTTATGATGAAACTTGATGAAACTATCTCTGATATGTATCTATAGTTTAATGTGATCATGAATAAAATGAATTCTTTAGGGAAACTTATTTCTAACAGTGATTAAGTGGTATACCAATTAATGTGTTTACCAGGTAGAAGGAGAGGAGATTCCATTCCAATCTGAGAATTATGTGATATTCACATGTAAGCTATTATATATCTATCAGTAATGTTGATGATTTACAAGGATGAAAAAAAAGAAAAAACATAGGAAGAGGAGGAACAAAAAAAGAAATATTTATTCTTCAAATTGACTTCTTTAAAACAAATGGAAAGAATCCAAGATGATAGTTCAAGTTATGAAGATTCTCCTACTGACAGTGATGGAGAAATGGTTCATTTAGCCAGAAGATTCAAAATGTTTCACAAGAGGAAGATATTATTTATGAAATAGAGTTATAAAGTAAAATATTATTACAATTCAAACTAGTTAAAGGACCATAAGAAATGTGATATATTGAATGAGATATATATTTATTAGTGTAAAATGAATTTTCATTTAAAATCTTACAATCATAATATAAAATTTAAAGATAAATATTATGATAAAAATAAAAGACATAATAAATCTATGAAAAAAACAAGGAGTGCATCGGAATACATCTGGGGTGATTTAGACTCAACCCAATAGGATAATCATGATAGAGATAATATGAGTTTTATGAAAAACACATTTGAGGCATCTAATAATTTTCCTTCATCTATTATTCATATTCATTATTCTTATAGAGTTGAATATTATTATGATCACATTTCTTTGGAGGAAAATTATGAATATTGAATTTTTTTGTAAGATACTTTTATGGACATAAATAAAAATATAAGATTATAAATAAGAACTATTCCATGACTGATAGTTTTCAAACATATCATAGTATTAGTAATGTAAAAAATGATCTTCATTTTTTAAAGAAAACATTGAGTTAGAATTATATAATGTGAAAATAAAAAAAATTGAAATATTTAAAAATTATAGAAAGAATATTATTTAAATTTTTTACAATAAAACTGCCCCAAAGTACACTACTAGAATATGATATCAACCAAAATAGAGAAGAATCATTAAAAATCATTTTATTCATATTACATGTTCTGAAAGATCATATACTAATATTTATTCATCTATATTGAAAAACAATTTTATTTATAAAATAATATAATATTATTATAGGAAACCTACTATTAATATATGGGGTTATAAAGAATTGATAACAAACATTTCTAAAAAAAAGAAGATTTGGGTACCTATGTAATTTTTAGTAAAAAATAATTTTATAGAATCCTAATTGAAAAAATATGTTATTAAATTATATTACAAAGATAGTGATTGTTCTAGACACATTAAAGAATTTTTTTCATGTTTCAATAACCTAGTTACATTGGATGGTGGACTTGTCACTTTTGGTGAGAAAACCAAAAGAAAAATGTTTGGTCGTTTCCAAATAAGAAATAATAACACTGTTTTAATTTATAAATTTTAATTTTATTATGGATTAAAGTATAATATTTTCAGAATATAATATCATTTTGATTATGGTATTTATGTAAATTTAAAAAAATTACTGTAATGTTTTTTATTTTCAAAATTCATTAGTTTTTTCTTCATTATGAAATAATAATATATATATATATATTCTTAGATTATATTCATTATTTTCCTAAAATATTTCTTTTATATGTCCCTTTAAAAAAGAATCATTTCTATAGAATAGAATACTATGCCATTGCAATATTCATTCACTTAGAATGAAAACTGTGATAGGGTTATTAAAAGATCTTAATAAACTATAATTATCAAATTATGATGTCTATAACCAATGTCAGTAAAGGGAAAAACTCAAAATCATTTTCAAAACAAAGAAATTAGATCAACTTCAGAACCCCTAGATCTATTTTACATGGACTTTTTTGGGCCTTAAAGAGTTTTTAGATTAAATGGGAGTCACTATGTTTATGTTCACGTATTTGAATTTTCCAATTAAACCTGGGTATTAATTCAAGATTTTAAAATTAAATCTTGTTCTTTTTGTACTAGATTTACTAAATATGTGGACAATAATAGTGGAATTATAATTACAACCTTAAGAATTTATCAAGGTTGTGAGTTTGAAAATAAATATTTGGAATCATTTTTCTCAGAAAAAAAATTATATAATCATAACTTGTTCAATCCTAGGTCCCAATGGTTGAATGCGTTAGAGAAATAATAAATATATCCCATTAGAAAATTTCTCCAACTGTGCTCAATGAGTAAGAATTACATGTTCATATTTGGGAAGAATCTTTAAATACATCATGTTATACAATCACTAGAGTTTTAAATATACCTCCCTTAAATAATAATCATTATGAATTATTGAATTGTATAAAATCAATGGATAATTAATTAAATGTTTTTTGTTTCAAATTATTTATTCCCAATAATAAAGATAGTCATAAAAAAATTTCTTCCAAGAGTGATGAAGTAATTTTCTTTGGTTATTAAAATTATAATAAATCATATAGGTTGTTTAATAAGTGAATAATTATTTTTGAGGAATATGTTAAAATAAAATTGATAGAACAAATCAACATAATTCTAATAACCCTTTATATAATGTAGAAGAAAATGTTTCTAATCTGAATATCAATTCCAAACCTCTAGAAAATCCTATGAAAAAGGTAGAAAGATCATCCAGTTTTGATGAAAAAAATTGAACCTAAACCAATAGAATAAAATGAGATATCAAGACCTTAATTACCTAAAACTATTAGGAATTGTAAATTAAAAAATCTAAATGATATATTTTGAAATTTAGATATTGGAACAAAAAGTGAAGCTTCCCTTAGAAATAAATTTAAACAATAAGAATTTTTGTCACATCATGAACCTAAGAATATCAATATTTCAATTAATGATGAATTATGGGTAATACTAATGCATGGTGAACTTAATAAATTTTAAATATATATAGTTTTTGAACTATTAGTTAGGCCTAAATACACTTTAATTATTATTATAAAGTGGAATTTTATAAATAATGTTTAAGAGTCAGCCACTATTTTCAGAAATAATATTTGAATGTTTTCATAAGGACATAGTCAGTATGAGGATTCAAGATATCGTTATTATTATTATTCAATGAAAAATTTAAAAAATTGAGAAATTTATATTATGGATAAATCCCTAGTGTGTGTCGAGACTGTGTTAATACCTACCTTTCAACAGTTGGATTCTTGCTGAATATACATTGATACTTTCAAGTGTGAAAGTATAGACCATGATGAAAATCAAGTACCTTTCATACATTTAATCAGGATATTTTGGTAGATGTCTTTCAGAGCATCAAAAGATTGAAAAAAACAATGAGTCTTTGTATTCCTAAACTTTTAGATATATTTTTTTCGAGATTCTCTTTTAGTTTAATACATAGACCTTTCAAAATCATAAGCCCCTTAAGAAAAAAACAATTAAATCTTTCATCCCAACTATTTTCTTCTCTCTTTTTTATTACTAATATTTGAGAAGTGTTCATTAAATCTATTTTTATTTGCACACACTAAACCCTATGATTAAAATAGAATATAAGTGATATTGTCTCAAACCCTTTTTATTTGTTTTCCTATAGAAACATTGGAAGAAGTCCTATGTGGCCTTTTTTCTTTCCATGTATAATAATGAAAGATTATTTGATCATCTAAAGACTTTGTTTTTTTTGTTTGTTTACTCGATATGGGTTATGGATCTAGTAATTGTTATGATAATTTATTTGTTAAAAGGTAAATTCTAAGAAGTGGGGACTAAATCTCAACTTGATATTGAATGCCTTATTTATTCAAATGTGTGTTTTAGTTTTGTTTTTCATTATTTCAAAGATAATAATGCATTTGATTTTAAATATATAAAAAAACATATAATTTATTATTTAGTCATAACGTATATTTATATAATTTATTCGATTAACTAAATAGTTTTCAAAAGTTAATTTAATTTAAAATATTTGTATAACTAATCCCTAATCCTGCATTTAGAAATTTGATCAATGATAAAACTTGTTATATTCTACTATTTTTATTAATTAGTAATTTTTTATTAATTCGAGGGATTTCTTTTATAGTGTTTTAAACAAAAAAATTATCATAAACTATATTAACCCCCCAACCACCCCTCTCAGGTTACTCATTCAGAGAAACAATATCTACAACAATTCATTAAACATCTAAGTCCTTGTATCCAAGATAAATCAATAATCCCATTCCAGCAGCATGAAGTAGCCCCTAAAATCTAGACGCAACGTTTCCTTTAATATACCCACCTATCATAATAGGCCTCATTCATCCACTCCCCTAGACCGCCATGAAATCAGGTCCCTAGAGTTTGAAAACCTAGAAGAGATTTATCTATTTAATCCATTCTACTAAATACTAGCTTCAATAATAACTAGATATATATCTCCTAAAGGATACCCTTAAACCCTTTTCAAAATAGATTTTATATTTCAACCCTTTAATAGAACTAGTATGTCCTGCTATGTCAAATCCACTAGTCCATGAATAGACCTAACTTCATTATAAGTCTATTTAGGATAATTTTTCCTTTGGAAATATTTTTCCAAATAACCTCATAGAACATTGTTGACACAAAAAATCACTATATAAAAATTAACCACTAAATTTCTAAATAAATTACATTCCAATAAATTGAGGAACCTTTTTATATTCAACCAAGAGATTGATATTATCCATATTATTAAAAAATAATAGTATTTTCCAATACTAATTCATCTAAAATGACCCTATATAACGGTTATTTTCACCCTATAATGATGTATAGGAACACCCATCGATGAATCAATATACTGTGAACTATTTGGAATCAAAATAACCAAATTTTGATTAAAATCTGAAATTATTACATATGAAAAATAGATCTTGACCTTATATTAAAAGAAATCCCTAAAACATTTGTGGATTCAAACTAAAAATGGTTTCATATAAATATATTTGAATGAACTTTTTCACTACATAAGATACAGAAACGGGAAGAGGTATTGTAAAACTCAAACCAAAAAGTGATGCATTTTCATTCTTCCAAGCCACATATTGAAGATAAATTAGACACCATATCCTCCAGAAACATTGTATTTTCTCTACAATGACGGAAAAATCCCAAAAAAAAATATTCTTACATGTAGTCATTATTTTAGAGTCAAACCCACTAGGCTATGCCCCGGTGATAAAAATGAAAATAATAATAATAGTTTTTATTGTTATTTTAGTAGTATTAATAGAATTAATAGTTTAAATTTAGTATTATATTTATTTTAAGGAGTAATTAAAAAAATTACTTATATATTTACTAATTAATGATTAATAAAATATTTTATATGAAATATAGTAATAAAAATAAAATGATAGGATATGAATTATTCTTATATACAAATACAATTATTAATTATAAACATATTTAATTAATATATATATATATAATATTTATTATTTAAAAAATTTATTACTAATAATTAGTAACAAATTTTACATTAAATAAAATAATAAGTTTAAAATATAATTAATATTATTAAGTATTTATTTAATTTAAAATATTATCATTATAATTTTTAATTATATTATTATTCACTAATTATATTAATTTTATTATTAATTGTATATTATATTAATTAATTAATCATTATTATTACTTTCACTATTAAATATTATCTATAATAAATGTATTATTATTTGTTAATTAAATTATTATTTATTACATATAATATTTAATTATTATTATTTATATTATAATTTATTAATCTTATTATCAAATATCAATTACTTCATTGATTGGATAGGGTAAGATGTTATTAGCTTGTTCCCAGGCAATTCCATGTTGATTGGGAACATTTTCTTTGAATCTTGTCTTTAATGGTATCTTTATGGATACTTATGATGTTTCTTATACTCAATACATTTTTTATATTATATCTACACATCCTTCTATCTCTAATGAACATGATGTATTAGGAATGTGAATGGTTGACCCTTCAATACATAATGTTTATGATAGACTCAAGAAAGGCTATATTGTCTCATTTTCGTAGGATATGGTGGGGGTTTATAAACTGAGAATCCTAGAACCTTATAAGGATTGAATTCATTTTATTTGTGATATGAAATCTAATCACAATTTAGAGTCATCATGGTGTTATCTTGATACCACTATATCAAGCTGTTCTAATGAGATTTGCAACCTCAATTCATCATCAAAATGGTTTACAATTAAAAGTGAAACATCTTTTTTATAAAATAAGTATGGGAATCTCTCTGATATAATAATGGAATATAAAAATTCAATTAATGATCGCCATTATTTGAAGCCTAAATATAATTGATTATTGATTTTATATATTAGGAATCCTCATTTGTATTTTTTTATTTCGAGTTTGGTGTATAAAATCCTTAAGAATAGGTTACTTCAATTCTTTCTTTGTTTCTACTGAATTGAATTGAAAATCATAGTGCCTTATTTTCTTTATTATAAAACCAAATTTCATTAAATTATGTATTAGGATCTTGAATTAAACTCCTTACATGTGAAAACAAATAATCATGTTTAAATTTAAAAATGATCCCTTGGTTACATTTTTAGGCGGCCTCATATCCTTTAGGAGAAAAAAATGGATATACTGAAATGGGTATTTATGGTTGGGATGTCAACAAAAATGGATTTAGAGACAAAAATTGATATTTATATAAGAAGTTATTGAATTTTAATTAAATTTTACCATAGATATACTCTTCATAAATTATTTTCCATAAATATTTATGTTCATGGTTGTTGATTTTGAGAAGGTGTGTGAATTTTACAGTGGCTACATTAACATTGGTTATAATATAGACCACTATCATCGATAATGTATAGACGATAAATTTCCATGGAAATGTTTTTTCTTAAATACATGGGAATTTTATGAGTCTGCAGTTTCTGATGGTGCTTGATTCTGAGGCCCGATGTGGCCAGAATCAATTTCTGAATTTTTGTTTGGGAACGTTCAGCAAATGTATGTATGGGATTTTATATATCTTTTTAACTAGTGCTCGGAATTGAAATATGAGGGCACCGTTGAACTCACAGCTTCATTGATTTCATATTGAGTCCTTCACCACAATTCTGTTCTGACAAGATTGGAATATAGTTTTTGGGGGTTTTTAAATTTATTGTTTAAAATAAAGTTTTAACATTATTTTATTTGGGTGGTTAAAACCTCCAAGGGGAGGTTGGAGGTGGGGGACACCACACCCGAACCTCCCATGGGAGGTTACGGTGGTGGGTCCCACCCGAGTATAACCTCCCTTGGGAGGATATTATTAGGAAGGGCCCACATGAGCTACATACCCCCTAAACCCCCAAACTTCCCTTGAGTTAATGAAGCCAACCCTCTCTTCATTAATTTGTTACTCTCCACCTTCCCCATTAATTTTGTGACAACTCTCCCAATTAATTCGGGAGCCTCTCCACTGTCCCCCAATTAATTTAATGTGCCAATAAATTTAATTAATTATATTTTTTTGAATCCATTTGAATTTTTCCAACCATTAAAAATAATAAATAGTCTATTATTTTTGGAAGTGATTTGGGAAAATTAAGGGAACGTAACCCTCTCCAGAGAAGAACATGAAGAACTCCATCTTATTCCTTCTTCAACGAGGGTAAGAAAGGGAAGCGACACCCACAAAGAACACGGACGATGTCATCTTGGACTCAAATTCTCCGGACACATCCTCATCTAACATTGATGGAACGACGTTCGGCTTACCGCGACTCCATCAAGCGATCACCGATTTACAAGGTAGGTGGATTTGTGTTTGTTTTATACTCGTTCTACGATGTTCATTTTAT
Organism: Viscum album; assembly: GCA_963277665.1. Lineage (NCBI taxonomy): Eukaryota > Viridiplantae > Streptophyta > Magnoliopsida > Santalales > Viscaceae > Viscum > Viscum album. The sequence goes on from OY728128.1 coordinate 1,135,389,602, forward strand.
AGAGTAAGTTATGCCATATGATATCAACATAATGTGGGGGGGGGGGGCTGGACTGCACGAACACGACCGACCCTTCCCCTTTGATTGTTCTCATTTGATGATGAAGGCATGGTTAACAGGCGACGATGATGAAGATGATGGACAAAGGCTGCACTACCTATGGCATCCGCATATAGTATCGTCCTTGCGGCGCCGGAAATTCTACCCACGCCCTGGTACGCTTCCCCGACACGTTGCCCACTCCGCCTTCCTGAGTGCCCTATCGGCGCCCCGACGCCCTACCTGGAGCCCTCGTGCCCTTCTGGTGGCCTGCTCGGTGCCACCACACCCTCCCATCAGCCTGCCCAGCCCCTTCCGGTGGCCTACACATTGCCCAGGTGCCCTACTCGCGACACTGCGGCTGCCTGCTGCGGTCTGCTCAGCGCCCCGGTGTGTTGCCCTCGCCTCGGTGTTTCCCCTAAGCCATGGCCGGTGCACCTGCGTCCTGCCCGGGGACCTTCCGGCCTGCCCGTACCCCGTGCGGCCTAACACTGGCCTCCCAGTAGCTGAACTCCGAGGACACACATCTCACGGCACTGGCCGAACCGCCCTCGTAGTCCGCTAGTTCGGGCCCAGTGGACCTGGCCTAACATAGTGGGCTGACTCACCCAACGGGCTGGGTCAGACCCATCGAGTGTGTCAAGGTTGACCCAGAACAGGTCGGTTTAGACTGGGATTGGCCGACTCAGTCTGACTGGGTCGGACCGGACTGGGGCCCACTACTAACCTTTTTCTTACTTTGGCCATATCATTGGCACCAGACGTCCGTTTGATTAACCATCAACAGCACTGGTAATCTCGATGAGACATGGATCCTTTGAGAATATCCCACTGGAGTTTAGGGTATAGTTGAGATATGGTCAGTTTGGATCGTACCCAAATCCAACTGGGCCCCTAGGACTAAAAATCTAATAACTAACAGACCGGACGTCCGAATGCTGCATTGTCTGTTGCGTTGAGATTCCATTGACGAGATGGACCTTTGAGATACATCTACATGAGACTTCACTATAGTTGGAGTTTTTCCCAGTAGCTCTGGGATCAGATCCTTCTAGTGATGATTAGACAGAGTGCGGAGACCTCGTAGCTTATTGAACTGACAACTGCTTGACCGATTTGACTAGTGCAGTTGGGAGCGCCTGGTAGCTGGCGGAAGACCCACGTCTGAGGAGTGCCTAGTAGGGGGTGGCATACCCATGGTACTCGACAGGAGGAGTACCTCTACAGACTATTATGGGGAGCACCTGGTAGATGGCGGCCGACCCACAAGGGAGGAGAGCCTGGTATTTGGCGGTAGACCCGAGTTACTCGACATAAGGAGTACCTCAGCAGTCCAAGGTTAGTGAGAAGCACCTTTGTGTCGTGACAGGCCCACTATAATCGACAGAGGAGTTCTCCAGTCGTCGAGATTTTGATAATGAATATCCTGGTTTGAGCTATGTCAATGACTTTGGTATTTCCTTGTGATTTAGATGGTTACTAGATAACATAGGTATATGTATGGGCATATAACTATGTTTGGGTTATTCGTTCAATCCATACTTTGTAGTTTATCCTTGGTGGACATTTTGAGACCTTGAGGGTCTCGGGGTCCTTACTGAGTATCGTTATACTCACCCCTACACAGGCTATACCCTCACCATGTTGTGTTGGATGTAGACAACGAACAGTGTTGATAGAGGCTAAGAGCGCTAAGACTGGATGGTACCCGGAGGTGGACATTTCGACGAGTCAGTACACAGAGGAGTCTGATGTATGCGGAGTGTTGAGGTGGCCGTATCTACCCACCCTTCAGGTAAGAACCCCAGAGGATGATCCAGGAGATTCTCTTTACATTTCAGTTGAACTTGCATTCAGTTGTACTTGTACTTTACTGTTGGGATTCTATTTTCGACCCCTTTTACTTTCCAACACCTCTTCTGTATTCACTATTGCTTAGAATTTTTCTTCCAGTTGTGTACTATGATTGTGTGTGTTTACTTTTTATAAATACAATTCCTTCCCAGCTTAGGGAATTACTCATTTGGTGCTAGTTGCCAGCCCCTGGCCTATGGAAGGCGGGCCTGGGTTAGTCCCAGCACGGGCCCCGAGGACGGGTCTTGAAAAATTTGTATCAGAGGTTTCAGTTCTACCGCAGAACATAGGACTCTAATATTTCATTTCTATAAAACAATAATTTTAAGGGTAGAAATTGTGTTTTTCAGTTCAGGGAGTCCAGTATTGGTGCGGTGGCGAACGTATCCGTACACCAGGACCCTGACTACTGATTTCTAACTTAGTGCAAAAAAACACTGATTGTGTGTGTGTTTCAAAAAAATTTCTTCAAGACAGCTCAACCAGGTCATCTCACCAGGTATAATCATTTGACAGTGTCACATCTGTTTCTTTTAGGATTTCTCCCCGCAGATGACCAGTTAGGGCCCCGAGAGTTGTACGCACTGATAGCCCGCCGTGCAATGAGGCTTCTTTGCATAGCCTCTTTCCATTAGAGAAACCAACGGTACCACTATCCATTGGGCCACCGATGACCCCAGCCCCAGTAGCAGATGATTCACGACGGTTAAGAACGTTGCATGAGTTCCAGTGCTAGTGGCCACCAAGGTTCCAGGGATAGACGGACCCACATGCGGCAGAGGATTGACTAGAGGATGTGGCGAGAGACTTCAGGATAGTAGGGACACCAGTACACTACATGGTGATCCTTGATGCTAACCTCCTTCGGGAAATAGAAAGCAGATGGTAGATCCTGATGCTCGAGTTCCACGATGAGGCGACGCTACTCTGGGTAGACTTAGAGATCCTGTTCCGGGCAGAGTTTGTTCCCGCCACCCTTCGTGTGCTTGGGATACAAGAGAAACGTCATCTATAGTAGGGAAGCATGACAGTAGTGTAGTACTCTGTGAGGTTCACTGACCACTTGTGCTGCTCCACAGATATGGTACGAGACCCATTCATCGGGACCCAGACCTTCGAGTAAGGACTCAGGTGAGAGATCGGAGCCTCGATGATCTTCCTTAGGATTTCGACGCATGCCGGATTGTTAGGGAGAGCACACTTAGTAGAGAGTTTCCTTGATGAGTAGTCACCATTAGCGAGACCTAATACTAGTCAACATGTAGTGGAGTCTTATGTAGCTGGAAGTAGACAGATGAAGCAGAGGTCTAAGAGGACCAGACCTATAGGTGGATGACCACACGACTCAGGAACGGTTGTGCGAGGCACCTGGAGTGGAGACAGAGCCAGAAATTTCGGGAGTGGACAGTGTTACTCATGCAGTGGGCTTGGCCACATGGCACGTGACTATCCGATACGTTGTTCTGATGATCAGCAGACAGTTGAGGGACCTCATAGATATAGGCAGAGGTTCGATTGATGCGGTTCTCAGGGTGTCAGCGGACGTGGTGGAGGAGCTGGTTGAGCAGCTGGTGGAGGTTGACGTTACGAGGTGCTACCACCACCACCATCAAGAGGTCCACCCGACTGTTGAGAGCAGGTGGACATGGGAGATCTCAGCATCAGGTAGCTGACGTATATGACCATTGCTCTCTGGAGATGATTAGAGGTACAAGATATGTCTATTCCACCTTAGCTATAGTTCTTATAGAGACAGGTTCTAGTCATTCTTTCATTGCCACTTCCCTTGTTTGGAGCTCGAAGATTTTGATAGAGCAGTTGGCTTGATCCTTAATGCTAGAGAATCCTACGGGAGTATACTTGATGATTATGCGCCGGTGCCGGCAGTGTGAGCTTACTCTAGGAGGCGGGATCTTTGGCTGGGATCTCCTCGTAGCAGCGTCAAGGCCTTATGACGTCATCTTGGGTGTGGAATTGTTATCTGCAGTCCATGCTCAAATCGAGTGAATAAGGCACAAAGTGAGGTGTGTCCAGATGGATGGGACTAAGTTCACCTTCACTGGTGAGAAGGGAACCTTTTTAGTGCAGGATAGACTTACTCGGAAGAGGTTGCAGCCGATCACTCACCAGTTGTCTTTACTCACCCTCAGAGCAGTTGATGTGGAGAGTTCGACTTATCATACAGTGCTGGACCAGTACGCGGATGTTTTCCATGATGATAATTCCGGACTACCTCCACGTAGAGAGGTGGAATTCTAAATTGACTTGTACATTGGGACGACACCAATATCTACTCCATCATATCAGATGGATCTCGTTGAGCTTCACGAGATGAGGGTATAGCTAGAGGACTTTCAGGGGATGGGATTCATCCGTCCCATTGTTTCTCCCTACACAGCCCCAATTTTGTTCACATAGAAGGTGGATGGGATCTTGAGGATCTGTGTCGACTACCGCCACCTAAACCAGGGGACCATGAAGAACAAGAACCCACTTATGAGGATTGACGACCTCTTTGAAAAGCTCAAGGGAGAACGGTGGTTCTGGATCGTAGAACTCAAATCAGGCTTTCACCAACTAATAGTTCGAGACGAGGATGTGTAGAAGACAACCATCAGGTGTTGGTACGGCCATTATGAGTTCTCGGTTATGCCCTTCGGTGTATCCAAACTCCATAATTGTTCATGAGTCTCATGAACAGGATCTTCCAGCCTTACCTTGATCTCTTTGTCAGGGTCATCATCAACGACGTAATGATCTACTTAACTATTGAGGAGGAGCATGCCTACAATTTGTAGGTAGTATTGGACACACTACGAGAGCATTAGATTTATAGTAAGCTCTCAAAGTGCTAGTTTTGGATTCATGAGGTTCACTTCTTAGGAAACATCATCTTGAAGGCTCTAGTTGTAGTAAATCTAGTGAAGATTGAGATGATACTTTGTTTGGAGACACCCAGGAGTGTGACAGAGGTACGATGTTTCTTGGGCTTGGCTGGATACTATCGGAGATTTGTTCTATAATTCTCTAGAGTTGCGGCACCACTATCATCATTGAAAAAGAAAGAGAAACCCTTCATATGGTTGGAGAGATTCCAGTAGAACTTTCATGAGCTGAGGCAGAGGCTGACTAGTGCCCTAGTCATGAGGCATCCAGAGGAAGGCCTAGGTTACGTAGTCTACTGCGACACATCAGGGAAAGGACTCGGGTGTGTCATGATGTAGGAGTGAGGTTTGATAGTGTATAGTACTCGGTATTAGAGACAAAATTAGCATAACTATTCTTCCCATGACCTGGAGTTAGCAGCAGTGGTCTTTGACTTGAAAATGTGGCGACACTATCTGATGGGAGAACGTTTTACAGTTTACTCTGGTCACAAGAGTCTCAGGTATATCTTCTCTCAGAAGGACCTAAACCTGAGACAGCAGCATTTCCTTGAGTTCCTTTAGGACTATTACTTCTAGATAGACTATACTCCTAGTAAAGGGATCATTGATTCAGATTCTCTCAGTAGGAGATCAGGCATATAGCTGCTAGGAGAGGCGATAGAGCAGCTAGTTGCCTTATAGATATCGTTTTGGATAGGGGTGGAGTAGCCTATCTTCCTTCTATTATAGTCACTCATCTACTTCTTTAGCAAGTCAGGTAGGCACAACATGGTGACATTGACTGTGTGACATGACGTGCTTAGATATGCATAGGGCAGGCAGCTGATGGATTTTCTGAAGGTGGGGAGAATGTCATCCTCTCCAGAGGACGTACCGTGGTACCATTTACACTTCGGGAGGCGTTGTTGAGGGATTTACACACATCCCCTTTAGCGGTACATCCAAGAGTATCAAATATGTACCAGAACCTCAGACGATAGAACTTGTGGCCAAGTATGAAGAAGGCAGTAGGAAATCTTGTCTCACGGTGCCTCACTTGTCAGCAAGTGAAGGCAGAGCACTAGGTACCAGCTGGCTTGGAACATCCCTTAGCGGTCCCTGAGTGGAAATGGGATGGGATATCCATGTATTCGTGATGGGTCTTCCATGTACATCCAGCAGTCATGACTCGATATGGGTGATCATTGACTGACACACCAAGTCGTCCCACTTCCTACCGATCAGAGACCAAGGATCAGTTGAGATCTTGATATGCCTTTATGTGCATGAGATAGTACATTTACATGGAGTACCTTCCTCTATTTTCTCTGACTAAGATGCATGGTTTACATCCCACCTATGGAAGGGGTTCCATGAGACTTTCGGGATACAACTACGTCTGAGCACCGCCTTCCATCCTCAGAAAGATGGTAAGACCGAGAGGACCATTCAGACCCTCAAGGACATGCTCTGTGCATGTGTCCATGTCTTTGGTCATAGCTGGGAGTATCACTTGCCTTTGGTGGAGATTTCCTATAACAACAGCTATCACTCCACCATAGGTATGGCACCTATTGAGGCCTTATATGGTACACCTTGCAGATCACCACTATGCTAGAAAGACCCTGGGGAGTCAGAACTAGTGGGACCAGAGATGGTACAACCTACCATGGAGAAGGTGTAGATCATCCAATGGAAGATGAAGACTGCACCGAGTAGGCAGAAGTCATACGCTGACAGGAGACGGAGACCTCTGATGTTTGAGGATGGTGACCATGTCTTTCTATGGGTCTCATCTCGATGAGGTATACGGAGATTTGGATGATGTGTCAAATTGTCTCCACAATTCATATGACCATTCCAAGTCCTCCGTATATTAGGCGAGGTGGCTTATCACTTAGCTCTTCCACCTAATTTTCACTTGGTGTACAATGTCTTCCACGTATCCTAGCTGAGGAGGTACATGAATGACCCATCCCACATCCTCATCCATGGGGAGCTGGACATTGATGATGGGGCAACATTCAAAGAGGTTCCAGTGGAGATTGAGGATTGAAAGGAGTAGATCCTACATCGATAGTTGATACCTTTCGTTAATGTTTCCTGGAAGCACCGGAACCTTCAGGAGAGCACATGGGACCGAGAGGCTCAGATGCGTGCTCAGTACCCCCATTTGTTCCCTTAGTGTGAGTTGTAGCTTACGGGGACGTAAGGACCTGAGGTGGGGAGAATTTAACAACCCAATATTTACATGGAATTTTTTTTATTAAATACATGGGAATTATATGAGTCCACAGTTTCTAACGGTGCTTGATTCCGAGGCCCGGTGTTCCCGGAATCAATTTCTAAAGTTTTGTTCGGGAACCTTCAATAAACGTACATACATGATTTTATAAATTTTTAACCGGTGCTCGGAATTGAAATCAGAGGGAACCGTTGAACTCAGAGCATTGGTGATTGCTTAGTGATACCTTCACCATAGTTTCTTTCTGATGAAATTGGAAGATAGTTTTTGAGTGTTTTCAATTAAATTGAATAAAATAATGTTTTAACATTATTTAATTTGGGTGGTTAAAACCTCCAAGGAGAGGTTGGAGCTGGGGGCCACCACACCCAAACATCCCATGGGAGGTTATGTTGGTGGGTCCCACCTGAGTATAACCTCCCTCGGGAGGATATTATTAGGTGGGGCCCACACGAGCTACATATCCCCTAAACCCCCCAAACGTCCCTTGAGATAATAAAGCCAACCATCTATTCATTAACTAGTAACTCTCCACCTTCCCAATTAATTTTGTGACAACTCTTCCAATTAATTGGGGAGCTTCTGCATCTTGTAACAATTAATTTAATTTTACAATCTATTTAATTAATTAACTCCTTTTTGAATACATTTTAATTCTTTCCAACCATTAAAAATAATAGTTATTCTATTATTTTTGGTTGGAAACATTCTTTTTTGGGGGAGCCCTGAGAGAATTAGGAGAACATCACCCTCTATAAGAAAGAATGTGAAGAACGCCATCTTATTTCTTCTTCAACCGGGGAAGGAAAGGGAAGTGATGCCCATGAAGAACACGGAAGATGTCATCTTTGACTCATCTTCTTTAGACACTTCCTTCTCCAACATTGATGGAATGATGTCCGCCTTACCGCAACTCCGTCAAAAGATCACTAATTTAAAAGGTAGGGGAATATTTGTTTATTTTACTCCCATTCAACGATGTTCATTTTATGGAGTATGTTATGCCATATGATATAAATAAATGTGGGGGGGGGTCGGACTTCACAAACACGGCTGAACCATCCCCCTTGTTTGTTCTCGTTCGATGACGACGGTATGACAAAGGGGCGATGATGATGAAGACGGATAACAAAGGCCAATCTACCTAGGGCCTCTACGAAACAAACTACCCTTGCGGTGGGTGTAGTGCTAACCGCATGCTGGCACGCTGCCCCGGCACGCTGCCCATGCCCTAGCGGGCTGCCCTGGTGCACTGCCCGCTCCGCCTGCCCGCCTAATCCGCTAGAGCCCTACTCGGTGCTCTCACTCCCAACTAGTGGCATGCCCGCCCCCTGCTAGCGGTCTACTTGGTGCCCCCACGTCCCCTTTCCACGATATTCCTGGCAGGCTGTCCGCGGCCCTGTCCGCTACCCGGACTCACAGCCCGGTGCCCTGTCACCCTGCCCGATGCACCCGCAGCCTGCCCCAGGCCTCTCGGCGGCCGACCTCCCGAGCTGCGCCCCTCGTGGCGCTCACCGAACCGTCCTCGTAGTTCGCTAGGCGGGGCCCAGCAGACCTGGCCTAACATAGTGGGCTGACCCACCCAACGGGCTCGGTCAGACCCCTCGGGTGTGTCTGGGATGACCCAGGCCAGGTCTTCTTAGATTGGGTTAGTCTTAGTCGGTCTGATTGGGTCGGACTGGACCCATTCCCACTATCAACCCTTTGATTACTTTGGCCATATCTTTGGCACGGGATGTTTTTTTGACAAACCATCAGTGGCACTGGTTATCTCGATGATAGATAGTTCCTTTGAGAATACCCCACTGGTGTTTGGGGTATAGTTGAGATATGGTCAGGTTGGTTCATACACAAATACAACCAGGCCCTCGGGACTAAAAGGATAATAACTAACAGACCAGCTGTCTGAATGATGAGACGTCTATTGCATTGAAATCCCATTGACAAGAATGACCATTGAGATACTTCAACTTGAGACTTCATGACAGTTGTAGTTTTTCCCAGTAGCATGGGGAGAGGATCCTTCCACTGATGAGCAGACCAAGTGTGGAGACCTAGTATCTGACATACCTGATGACTTCCTGACCGATTCGACTACTCAGTGGGGAGGGACTGGTAATTGGCTGTAGGCCCATGGAAGAGGAGCACCTGTTAGTTGGTGGCAGACCCACGGTACTCGACCGAAGGAGTACCTTTATAGGATATTAGGGGGAGCACCTGGTAGTTGGCGGTAGACCCACAGTGGAGGAGCGCCTAGTAGTTGGTAGTAGACCCATGATACTCGACAGAAGGAGTACCTCAGTAGTCCAAGGTTATTGAGAAGTTCCTCGGTGTCGTGATAGGCCCACTGTACTTGACAGAGGAGTTCTCCATCATAGGTGGGTTCGATAATGAAAATATTGGTTTGATCTGTGTTAATGGCTTTTGTGATTCCTAATAACAGAGATGGGTCATGAGATTACTTAGGTATATGTGTGGGCATAGACCTAAGTATGGGTTATCCATTGAATCCTTACTTTGTGGTTTATGCTTATTGGATATTGTGAGACCTTGAGGGTCTCAAGGTCCCTACTGAGTATCACTATACTCACCCCTTAACGGGCTATGCCCACACCTCGTTGTGTTGGATATAGATGACAGACATCCCTGATGGACGTTGAGAGCACCAGGACTGGACGGTACACGGAGGTGGACCTATCGACGAGTAGGTACACAGAGGAGTCTAGAAGACGTGGATTTATGAGTTGGCCATCGGTACCTACCCTTTAGGTAGGAGCCCCGGGGGATGATCCAGAAGCTGCTATTTACTTTTCAGTTGTACTTTCTTTCTGTTTTACTTGTACTTTACTATTGGGATTGTATTTCTAGCCCCTTTTTCTTTCCAACACCTTTTCTATATTCAGTATTGCTTAGCGTTTTCCTTCCAGTTGTGTACTTTGATTGTGTGTATTTACATTTTATAAAGTAAATTCCTTCCCAGCTTATGTAATTATTCCTTTGGTGCTATTCGCCAGCCCCTGGCCTATAGAAGGCAGGCTTGGGGTAGTCACGGCACGGGCCCTGAGGGTGGGTCGTGACAGATTAAATTTTTATAGACTATATAGTATGAAATTAAAAAACCCTAATAGTTTTATAAATAATTCTAAAAAAATAGATATTCTCTTATATTTATAGATAATGATATTGTTATCCTAATTATTAATGTTTAAATTATATCTAATGAAGCTCAACTTCATTGGTATAAGGGTATGGTCCCCTCTAGTCCTAGTACGATAAAACCTAATAATGTCACTAATGAGAAAAAATAGAATTTATCCCCTCACATAGGATTTAGTTTAGTTGTTTAGAAACAAGGAAATATTTCTATTACAGTACTCATGTGGATGGAGAATACTGGAATTAATACAAAAAAATACATTTCTAAAGCTCTTATAGAACCCTTCCACTCATCAAGCGATAATGGTGAATAAGAATTGAATGGAAATGACATCTTCTTGTTTTCTATTAAATATTATTATAATAATTATGTTGATGTGAATACCATATTCATTTATTAGGGGAACTATCTAAACTGACAATAGTTATTGTAAAAATGATCTAGTGGACTCATACTCATTGTTATAGAAGAGACAAGGTATATATAAAGGTTACTAGAATGGAACTAATCATAATTACCCTCCTTCATTAATGGATATATTTGATATACTAATAAATGGAATAAATAACTATAAATTTTTTTAAAAGTGGTGAATATTTATACTGACACGGTGGGATAATATATTTCTATAATTAATGATGTTACCCAGGAAGTGGTAAAAGTTCTTACTATCATGCTAATTATTCCATTTAATTAAAAAAATTATAAAATCGATTTAAAAATATTTATCACAAGATAAATGTTTAGCCTATTACATATAAAAATATGGCTTCATTATATACTAGTATTTTAGTTATAAGATATATAAACAACGAGATTATGTTAATCCTATTTTAATGGAAAATAACGATGTGGTATCCTATTCTGGTTTAAGTGAAATGAATATCATTCCAACCTAAAATGATAGAGAAATTGTAATTCATGATTACATGAAGAAATTTTTTATATCACAAGTAAGGTATATTCATATAGGTATAAATGATAATAAGGTAGTATTTTTGGGGGTAATCCTTAGCCCATGGGAATGATAATTCCACAGTATGTTGAGAATTACCATGAGTTGATGCACCGATAACTATTGATATGAATTAATTGCTTATGTATAGGGTATTTTACTTATGGTTTCATATTATGATTCAAATGAAGATGTCTCTCATGATAGGAGTGATGATTCTTTGGGCTACATTACACTATTTAGATCAATATTGTAGAGTTAAATCATTATATAGGGGTTTACATGGTTCAAATCATTCTCAATATCATAGCATCTATTATGAATTGATCAGATTTATGTTTTGGTATTGATTCATGTTTTATTATCTACACAACCTTTCTATTTTAGTTTTCTTAATTAGAGAATTCTTTACCATGTTAGACCCCATCATTAACTGTTGTAAAATTTTCATTCTATTAATAAATGGAATATTCAATTTTCTTCTATTTAATTCCAATTTTGACCAATTTCATCCATAATTATAAATTATTATTTTAATAAAATATATATTTTTATTATTAGTTATTATAAGTTATTTGATTAATTATTCATTATATAAATTATCATGAAAATATTATTCTTTTTAGTTATATTGTTAATAGTGTATTATCAATTAAATTTTGTTATTTATAATATATTACAATTCAAATTCTAGAAAACGTGATACATGAAAATCATAATGAAAATTATTATGGTATATCTATCATTATTCGTTATCATGGTGGTTCTCCATTTAATGATGGATTTCATTTTGAAGGGTGTTTTTTTAGGGAATTAATTAATGGAGTCCCAGTGTTAAACTGGGTGAGGTGTGCCACCCATAGTGGTGAAAATTATGGAATCAAGATCTGTTGTGATTAATTTTTTATATTTGGTGAATCTCATTTTTCATCCTATTGTAAAGTGAATCTTATATATGTTTTTACACATTTCAATTTTGATATATTATATTTTGTTGTATAGGGATTATAAAAATGTGTTGAAGAGAGGGTGGTTGTTTGGGGATCAACAAGTAGTATGTCAAGTAAATGTCATGAGAGGTGGAAGTTTTATAAAGTCCATTATATTTTTAAAAGTTTTAACCCAATGGTGAAAAATCTTTAATATTCAATAGTAATTTTCTGAGGTTTGAAAATATGAGTCTTATGTTACAGAACTTTTCATTTTTTTAGGGGGAAATCCCTATTTAAAATTTTGAGTGTGGGAAATGGCATTGTGTTAGTTATTCTCTCTTGTACATGAACAAGAAACCCACCATGAAAAGGGAAGATATTTTATTGGGAATTATAGAGATTCAAATTATACATTTAGATAGTAATTCATATCCATTTTTAATGTCACCACAATATGGAGAATACCAATATGAATTATCTAAAAATAGATGGCATGAAACTCCTTGGTACTACTTTTAAAAAATTACTTTATACACTGTCTAGTCATATACCTTATTTATTTACCTCTAATAATCTATATTAGGGATTTATCTCTCATTCTTTAGGGGAATTAATATATTTTATCTAAGTTTCCCTCTTATCTATTCATTGTTTAACTCATTATATCATCTTCCTTTAGAAGATGTAGTATTGGGGTAATCTATTTTTTATAAATATCTTTGTGTTTATTGGTAATGGTTCTGTGTGGTTATATACTAAGGTGGAATCATACAAGTATGGAATTTTATGATGCTTATTTATTACATTCTTATCAAGTGTTCCTAAAACCATCCATCATGGTATGGGAATCAAGTGATATCCCTTTTATTTATGTATAACTGTGTAATTACAATTCTTTTTCTCCATTTCATATATTTTATCAATTACCATAATTAATATAATGAATAAAGATAAATGGGATTTATATGTAAGATGTGATCATATAATATTTTTATTATTTTATAATACTAAAACTTTTTGATTATTGTTCTTGATGATCTTGATGTGGGTTGTTAAGTATTGTAATATTTGATTTCTATTTTTGTGATAGAATTGTTGAAATAAACTTTCTTGAAATGTTAAAATTTATATATGGTATTGAATCACTTCTATGAAATATATAATTTTTTTATAATTCATGGATGATTTATATAATTAATTAGAAGGTATATTCGAAAATGAGAATTTTGGGAGTTCTTATTCTAGAATTATATGTTATATGTTACTAATATAATTATGTTTTATTATTTATGTGTTTGTGGTGGTATAATTTAAAACATGTTTTAAGGTGTTGTAATTATTTTTTTTTGTGGTGTTTTAGCATCATTTCCATGGTCGGTAGGAGGAGGTATGTATTTTGTTGTGGAAATTTCGAATGGGTGGTTATGGGATAATAGATTTGGTGATTTGGATAGATGTGTTGGAAAAGGAGGTGTTGTGAAGATTTTTTTGGTTTTTTCTGGATGAGTATATAAGTTAACAAATTTGGTATTTGATTCATTTAATATTTCATAATAGTTTACTGGTGGTAATGAATTTTAGATTATAATGAAGAATATTTTAAACGAGTGAGGGATTTAATCAAAATATAGTGGATAAAAATAAATTGTTCATTAATTATATAGTGGGGTAATGGATGGAATAAATATTAGAGAAATATATAAAATAATTTGAAAAAAATTATATAAATGAATGTAATAATTAATTTAATGTGGATAGTCAACAGTAAATCAATAATGGGATGTGTTTTTATAAAAATTTGAAAAATGATAATTTTTGTGGTTGTTTTATTTTTGTAAATGTCAGGGTAGTTTTTTTAAAAAATTGAATTTTTTTCACTGAAATGTAGTGATTGTGAGGGCTTATAATGGGTTTGGTAGTATAGTTTTGGTATATTTGGGAATCTTCCTCACTTTTATATTCGAGAATGATATCCACCAAATGATTAACCTAGTATTAAAAATATCATTAGGGAGACTCCCACTACTCGGTGTCCTCGAAGATAGGAAAACCAATAACCCTTATCAAGTCATTTATTTATTATCACACACATATAATGTAATATATAAAGTAAAAAAACATTAAATATATGGAAAATTTAAAAGAAATAATAATAAATAACACATTGGATTTTAGGGTTCAAATAATATTTCCCACATCCTGGGGACAAACTATATTATTTTCAATTAAAATATGATTATATAATAATTATAATCACTCAATTAGTTTTCTATAAATTATATCACTAATTGAAATTATTTTAAAAATAACATACTTCATCATACTAAAATTCTAATTAGAGTACCCTATTTCAATATTTCATATAGAAAGTATGATCCAGTAAATAATTGTGAACTTCTATATGAATTTCACAGATGACGTACCATTATAAAAAAGGACTATTGGTTTCCTAGAAAAATACACAACTAAGGAATATATTGGATAGTCATTTTTTCACATTCATATTCTAAAAACTAAGAGTAATTACTTATAACTTCTAATGAACATCATCTGACCCACTTAGTATAACACTATATATGCACATAAAAATAATTAATATTCAATCAAATCATCCATCCTCATATATGACTCAATGTGAATACCCATATCAACATGATTGAGTATTAATTTCATCTTACTCACTAAAAAATATTTAAATTCTATTCCAATTAATATTTACATCTTAAATATATTCATCATAAATACTTTTTCAACAAAATCCCTAGAATATCCACAACACATGAACAAAACGCATCCACAACATCTATATTAACATTCATTACTCACCTCTATTTTCATGTTCATCAAAGCCCCACATGGGAATATTATTACCTCGTAATTTATTTTATTAAGGATATAGTGATCATGTCTATGGGATTTTCTCCCGTAGAAACCTACTATAAATATCATACCTTTTACTCAATAAAATTCCATATGAAGAGGTATTTCATGTCAAAATACTTCTTCTATTAATAAAATACTAGTTTCCAATACATTTGGATTATACTCTTATTATATTGGAATAACACTACACCAACATTTTTTATACTATTCATTAAAAAATTCATCAACCATATCATTACAATACCTCCATTGAATACAATTATGACTTAGATTCCACTATTGAAAAATTAATAATTTCTAGAATAGATGAAATCCAACTGAATGTAATTTCTTTATATGTAAACATAAAACATGTGGTTATATTTAGTGTGTATGAATCCAAAATGAATTTAAAATAAATATATTCTTATAATAGATCATCCAACACAAAGTATAAGTTCATTTCTTTTATCTATTAAAATAGAGATGTGCATTTATCTGTTATTAATTTTTCCCATAATTCTATAACAAAATATTACATTAATATCATCCAAGGATAATTTAAGGTATAGTGACTTGGAAATTAGTTACATAAATTATGATGTGTATAATGAAAATAAAAACCCAAAACATTATTAATCCTTCTTGAAATATATATTTTTCATTCTATCATAGGCTACGTCATGGTAAATAATTTCATGGAGACACGCATTAATAGAATATGGTGTACATAAACACAGTAAAGGATAAAAAACATAAATGGAACATGAGATAGCATCATGGATAAAAAATAAATCTCAAAATTCAATCATAATAATAAGTATATGATAGAAAACATGGAATTATATCTACAACATGATACTCGGACATTCAAAAACATATCACTGAGGTTCAACAACAACGTGTCATCAATATATTATTAGGTTATCATAAACATGTTATTTGTTGAGATATATTACTTTAAAAATTAATTAGTGTGAAATTAGGTTTCAAAATTTATATGTCCTTATTCATGTGTGACACATATATCAATTAACATAAGAAATCATTTTATCAATAACCCATGAGAAATAATGAATGGGTTTCATATAAGATTAATTGATTTCATTAGTGCTTAAATACAATGAATTTGTATTATATCAAAAAAAAATAAAGGAATTTTGGTTTTATATATTTAAATTACAAATAAATTAATTATAATAACATCTATAATAATTCCCTTCAATGAAAATACTATTGGGAATTCACAAAATAAAATGGTGTCAAGGAATATTAAAGAATGATGTTAGCAGTATAAAAAACATATTTTTGTTAATATAATGGGTTTAATGAGAGATAATGTAGATATTAAATAATTAGGGAATTAAATGTAAAGTTGAAGGATGACTGTAAATATATTAAAAATTAATTAATGGAAAATTAAAAATACTTATTACAATTAGGTACTTGAAAAAATTGGGGATTAGAACCGTTACATGCAAAGTGTCTACCAAAATCCTGGTCAGGACTATCGAAACCAGATAAACTACATGGAAAGACTCTAGAGATATAAAATGAGGGTAAAATAAAGATCTAAGTATTTTTAGTAGAGGTTAATTTGGTAATGGTCATATATGTATGGACATATGTAAGGATTCATTATTAATTTCAAAACATAAGTCTTAGACATCTAGTTAATAAAAATTGAAATAACATTATCCTACCCATGTTTTAACCCTTGGTATTTTCCAAGGGTGGGGGGTTTTTAATATATTCCTATCATATAGATTGATCTTCTTTAATTAAAAATATTTTGGATGTATAAGGGACTTCATATCTTAAATAAGTGTTTATAAAACATTTATAATATGATTTATGTTTTGGAATATTCTTTATATTATTGTAAAACTACTCACATCACCTTAAAATTCCATATTTTAAGGAATAATACTATTTTTTATAAATCCATCAAATTATTTATTAAATAACATGAATTTCACTATGATGTCATAATACTTGCTGTGTATTTTTAATATATTTTAGTTCTTTGAAAAAAGTTGATTATCACAGAAGATTATTAAACATTACCCATTGGATAATATTGACATGATGATTTCAAATATTAATTCTATTTGATATATATATATATATATATGATAAATTTAAATTTATAAAATTAAATACATGTTTTTTAAAAAATATTAGTCATTATGAAATGATCAAATTTCCAACCCTTTGAAAAATTTCATGGAATGTAACAAAATTTTATTATAATGTATATCCCAATGAATAGTGTTTTAAAAAAATTTTATTAAAGTAAAATTTATTTAAAAATATAAAATTTCTTTTAAAATGTTTTTTAATAAATTATATTTCACCAAAAAATATTAGTATTCATCCATATTTTAAAAAAAAGTAATTTTATTTTCTTTAATCATATTATAATATAAATTCCGTGTAAATTTATAAAATAATGTACCCAAAAATAATAAATTGCATCCCCAGGTAAATTCATATTAATTTTTTTTAAAAAAAATACAATATTATAGTGTAAACTATTTCATTTATAAATATATTTACACATTATTAAAAATTATCCCTAACATAAATAACCACTTATTACACCATCATATTCTCTAAGAGTGAGGTATGATATGGTGTTAATTTATTGTCTTGTTTCATCTAAAATTTATATGTTGGTGAGATCCAATAAAATTAACCTCTCCCTAGTCGTTTTTTCTCAATAATAACTTGTTGAAGCTCTGTCTAGGCATGTTCCACAGAAAACCCAGTGATGTAACCTCCCACAGATGTTCTGAAAAAAGTGATTCTTCAAGCATGATCCACGAAAATGTGTCCACTATTCCTCCCCTTTATTCAATTTATCTCTCATAATTACCCATTATATACACTAATTGTTATGGTTAAATTATTAAATATTCTAATATTCCCCAAAAATCAAAATCCCCAACGGTTATATTTCTCAATGGTCATATTTTTTGGCTATCATATTATCCAATGTTCATATTGACCAATAGTAATTTAATATTTATAAAATTGTAAATAATAATGGTCACATTTACCATAAAAAACTATATATATATACTACTAATATTCTTATACTTCATCATTCACTACATTAGATATGATGGTTCTACAGTTCTTATATAATGTTAATCATATTCCAACTTGTTTTGATTGTTTTAAAATCATTATAGTAGGCATGATCCTCATTATAGAATTAATCCTTATTGAGTTTTAATTAGTGACAATATTATTCATAATAGTGTAAATTCATGTTCTATTTATAGTTTCTATTATAAATAATATTTTATCACATGTAAGGAAATGTGAACATACTTCTCTATTCTTATATTTTGAAATATAATAAAATAGTCATTGTGGGAAATTGTTTTTTAATATGAGTAAGAAATTTATGGATGTTACATTCTCCCCACATAAGAAACTATTAATTAAATAATTTTGAATAAAATTATAAAAATGGGGGAATTTATCCTTCATCGCTTCTTCATGATCTTGTGTTGTCTTCTTAGAAAATTCAATTTTTCCACAATACGTTCAGAAGTTAGGATTTATTATTTATCAAAAATGTCACCTTCCATCAAGAATATAAATTTGGTATTCTTCATGTGACATATTAGGTTCCAATTCCACACATTTTCTGTCTTGCATATGCATTGGGCCTAAAATATAATTTTACAAAATTGTCACTTGGTAGTCATCATGGACAATTGTATTATATGAAGGCACTCATAACTTATAGAAAACTACATAAACAATATCCATAATTTAAATTGTTTTTATCCATTTTTTATTGGATTCCATTTCATTCCAAATATCATCAATAATTTCCAAAAATATATTTTGATGAATACATGATCCCCTATTTCTATCTTTTATTTTAAACCTAACTCTTTTTCAACACTGATAATCATTAACATATTTATGCATCACTTTTATCATAATTGAATCATATTTTATAATTTCTCGTCTCAATAGTTTTCCTTCTATAACATCATCTTGGTATATTGTATTTCTAGACATCTTATGCTATATTTAATTATAGGTAACCATTTGAATACTCAAGAAAAAACTATTTTTATAGAATTATTAGATAATTGGAAGATAAAAATCTTATCTCCCTAGAAAATCATGTGAGTTATCCCTTCACATGTATTCCATTAATTGAATAGTCCACTCTAACCGATCATCTATTTGTGGAAGATATTTTGAGTGATGTTTTACTTTGTTATTCATAATATTTTGAAGGATTCTCCAGAATGTAGAAGTAAATCATGTATCAAACTATCAAAAAAACTGTTATTGGTTCCCATTTAGTTTCAATAATTATTGAATATATAAAGGGATAAGATTCTCAACTATGAAATACTATTGTATTGTGATATACTGCGAAGACCTTGTTAATCTATCAATGATTACCCATATATAATTTTTTCCCAGTTCTGTCATTTGAAGGATAGTAATAGATTTAATAGTTATTGTTTCCCATTAGTATATAGGTATGGATAGTTTTTTAAAAATAAATTTGTATAGTATTCTCTTTAACTTAAAATGATAACATACCAAACATATTTTTGTATAATTAGAAATATTCATTTTTTATTCCCACCAACAATAATCTCATAAATATAAAAAAAATTCATTAGGTATGTTTATATAATGTTGTGTTATGAGGTTCATCTACTGAACAATTATTTTAATCTATTAAAGATTTTATATATATACTTTTATCAATATTTTTACTCCCTACCAGTATTTATTGAACTCTAGAAACATCCAATATTTCATAAATTCTATGTTATTTTGATAGATAAGATCATCTCTTGGTACCTTCTTCATCATCTCATGTAATGATTATTTATAAATAATTAATAATAATATTAATGATGTTCCTTCAATTATGAAACCCATGTACATCCTTAAATATTATTTGATAAAGTGATCCCAAAGAATCCCCATCATATCAAGACATTCCGGGTGTGTTCTACACAACACATTAGAAAAAAATATTTTCAAGGGTAGTAATGAATAGAACAATCATAGACCCCATGAATATTTAACTTTCTCCTTTGTTACAAATTTATTGTAGATTTTGTGAATATATACATTATAAACTAGTACTCATGGAATATATCACACTTATCCCCGTAAAGATAGTGTCATTGTATCTTTTAAGGAATGATATTTGAATTTAACTCTAAATAATGTGAAAGATAATTATTCTCATGAGTCATTAACATTCGAGATTCCTATTAAATCATTTTTTTTCATTTTATAGAATAAAACATTGATGTCACATAAATGATTTGTCACTATAAATGAATAAATCTTCCCCATTAGAGGTTAAAATTAGAACCAATGGACTAAGAATCATCTTCATCAGTTTAGGGAATATTTCTCCAGCCATATTTTTTCAGATAAACTTGACTCCATTTTAATCATGCTTTTATAGAGGATTAAAATGTCTACATTTTTTTTAAAAGATAGTATCTAGTATCCTCTTAGATTAAGTAATATAAAAATCTTAGTTACAATTGTAGGTTGTGGAGGCTTTTCTATGATAATTCCCATTTCAATATAAACCAATATTTAATCACTCATCACTGTTTTCCCTCAAAATTATACTAGTTATAAATTGAACTCACATTTACATTATATACAAAAAGTATTATCTCTACTTATATTTTTGTTAAATAACTCTTACATGATCCATATTCTTAACATTACATTTTGAATATATCATGACATCATCTATAAATACCACAAAACTTTAACATGGTTTTCCTTATTATATCTATTCATCAAAACCATAAATATGAAATTATATTTATTCAATAAAATGGCTATAAAAATAAATTCATAGTGTCAGTATATTGTTTTAATGATATCCTTTGTAATATCTTCTTTCATTACCCTCATATAATAATACTATGATCGGAGGTCATTCTAGGAGAATAATTGAGCACCCTAAAGGTGATTGAATTAATCATGAATCTTTGAAAAGGGGTATTTTTTTCACTATGATCCCATTTTGTTCCATGAAATCGATGTATAGCAGAAATTATCTGTCATTATTCTTTATAAAGTGTACTGGCTCTCCCCATAGAGACATGCACATAGTTGAATAAAATCCTTCTGTATAATGTTTTTAAATTTCATCCTTAATTACTCTAAGAATACATATTCCATTCTATATGGGGCCCTGAATATAGTTTTATTAATATATGAGTTCAATTATGAATTATACCTCTATTTATAGGTGAATTCTAGAGAATTATTTAGTAAATACATCAATTTATTGATGATTAATTTGAATATATTTGATTTTTATACATTTACATCCATTCCCTTATTCACTAGTAATATACATAATTAAGGATATAATCGGTGGGTATTAATAAGACTTGGGTACTTATATCTCTCATTTAATTACTAAAATATTTTATCCCTCTAACATATCATATATTTTATTTTTTAAAATTTCATCAAAGAATTGTATTTTGTAGCTAATTCATCCATGGAATTATGTAAAATTCCACCATTAGAATGACCACTATGTGGGAAGAGATATTAACATCACAGATTTTAATATGTTAATTGCTAACTGTATAGGATATATGAATTTTTAGTCTATTTTTAAACCAAAAAACTATTTCACTAGTAATTTAGGGTTTAATTTGGTGTTTTTTACAAAAAAAGGTACAAATTTTTTTTTAAACATGAATCAAAAAATATACATTACAAGTAAAAATGTTCAATGAGTTTTTGAATTTCTAGATTATTCAGAGCCTCATCTTCTATATCTATGATTGGAAAAACATGAAAGTATATCTTCCCCTCTTCTTCTCCTATATGTTTCACAGAGGTACTTGGTGATTCTTCCTTTGATATTTATAGTCAATATGCTTCACAAAATATTTCTCCACCATCCAAATATTATCAATCATTCCATAATATCACTATGAATCTCAAAACTTCATTTCCACATTGATATCACACTACACTAACCCTCAATAATACCCAATTTTTTTGATTTCTATAGATTTATATAGATGAATAATTTGACAAAAATAATATGGATTTATATTTCTATCAGAATCAATTTCAATGAATTAAGTGTATTAGAAAATACTTGTAATGTAATTCCCATAACATCTATATATTAATTTTTTATTTTATTAGATTCAATGAATAACCTTTCCATTTTTTGATGAATGGATATGTGTAAAATAATTTCTAAAAATGAATATTTTTGTTTTTTATCATTGGATATCATCTACCTTATCCTTTTAAAAGATATTCTTAATTATTGTCTCCAAATAATCATCTTTTCCCTAAAAGTGATAAACCATAAAAGTAAATTTACTCTTTAAAGAGTAATGGTTTATATAAAATATCATGTATATGATTGTGATATATTTTTTTTCTCAATAGATAAAATATTTCACTAAAAACATGTGGGCCCTGATGTATTATGGATTCAACTATTAGTTCTTTCTTCTTTTGTAAATATGGATTACCCTCATGGAATATGTTGTCAATGATAAACCTAATTACCATATTTACAATCATCCTTATATTTTCAACTATATATTAAATTTTTTTAGGGATACATTCATTTCATTATCAATTGAATATGCAATTTTTAAGAGTTCTTATATTTTTTTCTATTTATATAGTTGAAGAAAACATATCTGAGATATTTATTAATTTTTTTATTTCTTATATTAATAATTTTAAAAAAATTTAATACTCAAAATAACTAATGATATGATTCTATAATGTTATACGTAAATTATTAAAAAAGTTACATTATTTATTATCATTCATAATATTTTGTAAAAATAATTTGATTAACCAATGAATTTCCCTATGAGTGTTTACTTAGGTGTGTTTTCTTAGGTCAACACATTGTTCACAATGTGTGAATTTAATTAATAATAAAATAATATTTTATACAATTATTACCCATTATTGAAACTATTTAATACACACATCTAACTTCTAGTATCAAAATTAGAATGTTTTTTTTGAGAAACCATACTCTCTCTACATTAAGAAAACAAATTGTATCACTTTTATAAAATTGCATGTAGTGTTTTCACTACAGTTTTATAGTGCTGATTTCTCCCACTGATAATATTGATATTGATGTTGAATATGAAAGGATTCCTATTTTATGTATTGATTATATGGTCATTGGACATTCTTTGGAGTTATATCCGAAGAATATCTCAAGTGAGAGACGTGATATGAAGTGTCATTCACCAAATCTCTGTAGAAGGAATCTTGAGAGAAAGCATGTGGCTTTGTCAACGTGTCTTGTTCATGATGATGAGGATCTCAACAATGTAATTTTCACTAAGGCTAATATGGTGAGAATGTCTGACCCTCAGGTGTCGAGTTTGAAAGCCAAAGGTCTCATGGTTGATAAGTCATTGATGCGAACTGCTAGTGGTCCCTCTTCTTTTGCTAAGGATATAGAATCCAATGCTCCCGCTGAATTGGTTGAGATTGGAAAATGTAATAGCTTCTCTACTGATGTGTCTCTTGCTCATTCTAACCCTCTATATGAAAACATGGATGTTACACCTGGTTCAGGATTTCTTTGTGATGGGACTGTTGAGTCGAATCAGGGGTTGAATCACATTGGGAATCCTGAACATGTAGATTGTCATAAAGAAATCTAGAATCTTTTGAATTCCTCTAAGATATTTGAAAATTGGGGTGATATATCTGAGGCTGAAGGGGTGGAAGTGAATAGTGGTGATCCTATATCTTTCAAAGATTCCCTCCTTTCTGTAAAAGGGATGATATATGATTGTATGGACCTCACTCCTACTCCATCAAAGAGAAGGCCGAGGAAGGACTATTCTAACACACCTCGCAATGTGTCTACCCATTCATCTAAGCTACCAAGAGTGTTCAATTCTGATATTATTAAGATCCTCAATCAGGGTAAGTCTCAATATGACTTAAAAACTACTGATGACTCCTATTATGGGAATGACATGTCTTATTATTATATTTATCTTTTTTGTCGAGTGAGGGAAAAAAATTAATTTTTTGACCTCGCCCCTCACTTTGTGTACATTTTTCATTTATTTTAATAAATGATCAGAAGCTTAGCTTCTAGCTGTACATGCTGGGTATAGTGCTGATTTCCAAAAATAACTATTACTTTATTTGACACAAAAAATGGAGACCTTACATCTTTTCATACTTGACTTTTAACAAAATTCATTAAATAAATATAAAATTATTTATTAGTACTTGATTCTTATTCAACCCAAAATTTTATT
The DNA here is from genome assembly GCA_963277665.1 of Viscum album. NCBI lineage: Eukaryota > Viridiplantae > Streptophyta > Magnoliopsida > Santalales > Viscaceae > Viscum > Viscum album. The sequence goes on from OY728128.1 coordinate 1,135,413,836, forward strand.
TTTTACAAAATAATTCACTTTAATCATATCTGAGACTCCTTAGATTTATAGTATTATAGAATTATGACATAACCATTAAATATAAAACTCATAGAATACACGTTGGAAACTTCCTCTTAGTTTTTTTTTTCTCCCCAATACAAATATTTTAAAAATAAACGTGTTTTCTTTTCAAGGAAAATATTTATACATTTTTGAATTAATTATATTTTTTCTTAATCATCCTTAAAACCTATGAAAAAAATTTAAAAACATTGTATGAGAATAAAAAACATAGTAATGAACATAAATGAAAAATAATGAAATTTATTAATCTATTTGAAAATCTTGAGAACATAAATGGAGTTATCCTTTTAGATTTTAACTTGTATGAAATCATATTTACTACCTGAAGTCTTTCATAATACATATTATCGGAAAACATATTTTAAAAAACATACCCACAATTTTTCCGTAGAAAGTATGAGAACCCTTGAAAAATATTTTCATAAAACATATGTTATTGACATAAAATAGAATAATGCATCCTTTGAAAAGTTAATTAGCTTACATTTTGAAGACACACAACTTTCAATAAAATTTATTATAAATAATAAAAATAATTATATGGTTCTTGAGACATAATTTCCAAGAACTATTAAAATGGGTATAACCATAAAGTTTACTTCTAATATAATTCTGTAGATAACATAATCATTACCCAATTCATTAGAGAGTTATATCTAGTTAACTCAACATCAGACCTGTATTGGGCCCACCCACCATCATGAACTATATCAACCTCCCTCATTATATTAAATAATTTTCAAATACTATATCATGAATAAAAATTTTTTATATCACACCTTTTGGTCATACCAACTTTTAAAAACTCTTTAGAACCAATATGTATAATACATTAAAATATAAAACTATCCATTCCATTTAAAAACCTAGTTTCAAAACATAAATAAACAGAATAGGGGAAGGGGGAATTTTATTGAAGATAATTATAAATTCTTATATAGGATGAAAAATATCAATTATTATTTTTTTAAAGATCCGAGTTTTTCACTCATCAATGGAAACTATAAATTCCAGTATAAATCTTTACATTGGACCAAATACGGATCACTAATGAGTTATAAATGGTCTTAGGGGTATTTTGGGAAATTTAGGAGCCTAGAACCCATATGTTTTTGGGGAAACTGCACATATCACATGGTTGGCACACGGTTGGAACATGGTTTGGCTGACCATGGAAATGGAAATTTCCAGACAGAACCAAATCACATGGTGTGTGCACATCTCTGTAGCCTAACCATTCAAGTTCCCCTTCTTCCCAAGTAATTCTACATGGTTTTCACACGGTTTTTCTAACCATGCAGACAAACCATGCAGGGGCTATTTTTCTATTTAAATTGTCTTCTTCTCCTTAATAATCTAATTAGATCCCTCCTTCTTCCAAACTTTGAGAATAATCTGGATAAACCATTTTCTTCTCATATTGAACCATTTTGAATACCTTATGGGGGAATAAAGAGATCGCCTTTATCTAGGTTCTATTAGAGATTCCTTTTATCACATTGGATATGTAATGGTAAGTACTCAAGTCTATTTAAGCCTTTATCATATGATTTTTCTCTCAACCTATTTATCAAGGTGTGATAATTTTTATCATTTTGAAGATATACTCTGCTCTGATCCAAATAAACTACCAATACCAGAAGAGAAGGGTTATGCAATCCTATGGTGGGTAGTCTATAACTCATCCCTTAGGTTCATTGATTTTAGAGTTTCTCGTGTGGGGACCAGCAATTTCACCAGGTGTCTTTTATAGAATTTATATTATTTTCTTGTAACTATTATAACTATATTGCTATGATATTTACGTATATGTGATTAATTCATTGTGGTTACTCCCATGACGTTATCCATCCCATGTTGGATTTTATTCCATAACTGGGTTTTTATAATTTGACTTGTTGATTCACCATTCAGGTGTGACTTTTATTGACCCTTTAAGGGTATGATTTTAGGTATTAAATGTAATGATTTATATTGTGAATTTCAAAATAGAAAGTTCCATGTATGATCACCACTTGACCCGCCTATGGTAAATGCATCAATTGATAATTAAATGTGAAATGTAATTTGGAAAGTATACTAAATATATTACATGACCGGATTAATTATGACGGATTAATAGGTGGCATTGTCTATAGAACCCATTCCCACATTAATGGAAGGTAAAAAATGAAACTTAATTATTGAATATTACTTAAATGGAATTAATAACTGTTTTATGCCACTTGGCCTTGTCACACTAATGAAAGGAAAGGATTGGACCAATTGTACTTATTGGTTAAATATGACTTGTATAAATGGTTTCATGATACTTAACCTTAGCACACTAATGAATGGAAAGGATTGAACCAGATGAAATATTACATGACTTCATTATCAAACAGGAATGGAATGACTCACATTCGCCTTGGTTTCTTATCATGGAATCCCCTGATCACTCGAGAACCCCATTCCAATTCAAGGACACGGATTTCTTAGGTTGAGAACCACCTTGATCTTATTCCATGTCTATTATTTGGATTCCCCATATAAAACCATAGTATCCCTTACATATTATTACTAGATGACTTGGATACAATCCTTAGTTCCAGCATTAACAAGTAGGTTCCATGGTTAAACCCCATCAGGCCACGTCATTTCTTATCCTCATTTTACTTTGGGTAAACTCTTTGGACATTGTAGAAGTATCGTTATGGGATGACATGGACAATGCTCTTTGGATTACACTCATACCCCATTATAGAATAAAGTTATTATTGAGTTAGAAACCCTTCAGGTCTACATTTCCTTGGTTATTACCTCATGACTTCATTATTAAATATCATTATATTTCAATTTTTCATTACATGGATCCTTAACTATAGTAAACATATAACTTATTCATAAATTGGTAATATTAAATTAATGCAATGGTTATGTTCAAATGCTAGTCGAGGGATTAATTAGGTACTTGGTTGTTTAGATATATTGTACTTATTTACATTATATATTCATTATTGAAAACTTTTATATTTCCATTACATAGGCCAGATGTTATAGACATTGTTGGTGGTTGCACACTGAGATTTATCTCACACCCTCTCCATACAACATTTGGTACCCGAAGTAGATTATGTGGTTGCAGGTGTGGAAAAAGGTAAGCAAATTTATTCAAAAACATTATTGTGTACTTTTAATTATGAATCTTGATAGTAGTAGATCAATTCGAAGCTCAAGATTCATGGGATAGAATTAGATTTCTTTTATAATTATGTGGAACATGTTTTTCATGTTATCTTGTATCATTGTTTTATAGTTTTCTACTATTATGAAATATCATCAGTTGTGTAATTCTATTACATTTGTTACAAGTATTGTTTCTTTTTTCCAAATTTCTTGTTGTACCTTTTGTTTACTTGTGTTGTTTCTGCTATTTACCCTAGTTTATTATCATATATTGTGCTAAACATATTTATTGTGGGAATAGTTTCCACATGAAAACACTCTAGTCCCTCTATACTAGTCGGTAGCCTCTTGAGTTTGGGGAGATGTGCTTGAGCCCATGTGGCCCACCAGTATCGGGGAACCCCCGAAGTGGAATCCAATGCTGAGATGTCACAAAGTATTATATGAGGAGTTTTTTTCATTCTTTACTATTTGGAGGCAATAAATTGGAGACTATAAACATAAGAAACTTTTTGATAATTCATTGTGGGGCATCACGAACCCATGTTTGGGGTAAAAATCATGTTACCTAAATTACAATATTTGTTTTCTCCTGTTACAGTAGACATTATTTTACCATTTAAGAAACACCCATGTTGTTTATTGTTATTGATTATTACTCTAATTGCGAATTTTTTGTCATCCTTGGCCTGATGATATGAGGGAATGAAACATTGTATCATACATCATTATAGGCACCTAGATTTTTTATGTCATTCATATTGTTATTCGATATAAGTTCATTTCACTACTTTTCATTGTTTGATATGCCTATGATTGTTGAGTGATGTTGTGATAGTTATATTATGATTGTATTATTTTTGGCTGCTCTTGACTGATTGAATGTCTCAATTAATGAAGTGTATGGGTCCTCATGGTTTGGGATGGGTAATTTACTGAGTCAATCCATTAAACTATAAATAAATGGGTGTAATTTCCAATCATAACGTTTATGGGCACTGATTCAATAGAATAGGTTATCTATTAGAAAGAGAATCATGAAATTTAAAATAATATTGTTGTACATCCATATCCTCTATATCATCTTTATATATGGTAAAGGAGTGAACCTAAAAATTAAATGTAAAATGAAATGAAACTTATACTTGAGAACATACTAGTACTTGGATGTCTATGAGGGTATTTTGGATAGTATTCCTTGGGTAGTGTGTTTTCATAAATTACTCTTTCACTAGATATGATATCATTTTTTTAATCTTTTTCTATGTCATGTTCTTGGAATTTGTAGACCAATGTTTCCACAACACCCATGTATCATATACCAGGAGGGTGGTGACGACCATACTCTAGAAGTAGTGGGCCCTGAGCTACCACTCATACCTCCAATAGTGACACTCGAGGCACCACCTATTATACCTGATCTTGGAATTTATTCCCAATTTCATGATAGTTTCTTATGTCTAATTCTGATTATGCATGGTGTTACACAACATTCACCTACGATGATAGGTCTTACTCGTGAATTCCAGTAGCAATATCTTCCTACTTTCTCAGGGGATGGTGGTCCATAGGCTATAGGGTCTTGGATAGAAGCCATACTATCTATATTTTATAGCCTCAAGAGTGGATATTAAAGATTGCAACATACATTATTCGGGACATATCCAAGCGTTGGTGGGGTGTGATTTCCCTGGAAGGTCGTCATCAATGCAAGTTATGGATTGATTTCCAGATTTCCTTCTACAATAATTTCAATCCAAAGATGTTGAAATCTAAAAGATCGGGAGAGTTCATTCTTATAAAGTAGGTTTTTATGTCAGTTATGGAATATTCAGCATGTTTCATAGAGCTGTGTTGCCTTGCACCGCTTCTTGTTGGTGATGAGATTTTTTGTACTAGATGTTTCGAGGATGGGCTCTAGTGTGCCATCTATATACAGGTGAATGTCTTTCAAATGACTAAAATTTCTAAAATATTCAATTACTCTCTTATCACTAATTTTAATATATGGTATGGTAATTTTACTGATTTTAAAGGATTAGTATAATGGTAGTTTTGTAGTTCTCCCAATGGAATGAATCCTTCACTCGAGGTTTCTCTTCATGTCAATGACAACATGAGTTCCCATTTTGACAGCTTTAAAGTGTTTCATTAGTGTGGATGATGGGGGAATTAAAAGAATTGTTTTGATAGAGACCCACTGGAGTTATGGTCTTGTGGCCATATAGGGAATCTTCATAATTTTTGTAGGGCCTTTCCACCAGCTTCGAGTGGAAAATGATAGACACCAGCTCCACCTTCAAGAGGGAGTTATTTTACACCACCTCTAGAAGGAAGATGAAATAGATCCAATAGTTCATGCTAAGGAGGAGGTCATGGCCATGGTTTCCTAACCCTGGATCACTAAAAACCCAGCAAGGCAACTATGAATGTGGTAGTTCATCTGTTACATAGGGCTATAGATCAGGTCAATTGTATGCACTGTAGTCAATACCAAAATATTTGGCTGTGGGACCATCTAAAGTATGAGGTACTATTCTTGTGTTATCTATTGTAGTATCTTCTTTATTTAATTCAGGTTATTCAAACTCCTTTATCTCTGTATCTATTGTGGAGATTATTAGACTGAAGATACAACATTAATATGGTGTAATGACCTTAGATATACTGTTAGGGGTACGAAAAGAGGGTATACACCAGTGTAGGGACTATCCCCTTGATGTAAAAAGTTTCCCTTCATTATGGAACCTTTATGTTCTCGAGATTTTAGGATTGGATGTTATTCATAGTACAAACTAATTGGTTCACTATCATGCTTTTATAGACTACTATCATTTCGGGTTGTTGTTTACATCAATAGAGGGAAGAAATTATCTACAAAAGGGTGAGTGGAAAGTCTAGGATGGTAGAGCTGGACTAGAGAATCATGGGATAGTTAGAGTGACTAAAGATATTGAAATATCTTCATGGAGGATTAGGATTTATGACAAGTTTATTTCCCTCTAGTAGTGGATCATTTTAAGGATTTCTTTCATGACTATTTTTCTATATCACCACCTGAGAGAGAAGTAGATTTCATAATTGATCCTGTTTTGGGAGCATCTATACTATCCATTCCTCCATACAGGATCGAACCTATAGAGATTCAGGATCTCAAGCAGTAATTAGAGGATTTAGACACCAAAGCTTTTTTACGGGCCAACACATCCTCATGGGGTTTTCCCATTATTTAATCCATGAAAGAGGATGGAAAATTACGTCTTATCATGTATTACAGAAGGTTGAACCTGCTTATGATCAAGAACTGATATCCATTACATTGAAAAGATGATTTATTTTACTAAATCTGAGGAGCAAAGGTCTTATTCATGATAAACCAAATATAGGGATAACATTATCTATGAGTTAGGCCATTAGACATACCTCATACAACATTCTATACTATGTATGATCTAGACGAGTACCTTGTTATGTAATTCAGTCTTATGAATGTGCCTTTCATTTGCATGGCTCTGATTACTAGTGTTTTCATCCCCTATTTGGACACTTCTATCATAGTCTTTGTCGATGAAATCTTGGTGTATTCTCACACTCATAGCGACCATTAAAAATATATTTTGATCATTCTATGTACACTAAGAGAGCATCATCTTTATGTAAATATTTCTATGTTCCACTTATGGATCGACAAAGTTCACTTATTGGGTCATATTATCTCAAAATTTGGTGTATATTTTGACATAGAAATGGTTAGTGTTGTATTTTCATAAGAGAAACCTAAGAACAGGTTTGACATATGATGTTTCTTGAGGTTGGATGGATATTAAAGGTGTTTCATATAGGGATTTTCCGTTCTTCACCTCTCACTGTTCTTATAAAGAAGGTTGTCATGTTCCTGTGGTCATAAGCATCTGAGAAATACTTTTAGGAGATGAATGAGAGGCTTGTATCAGCATCAATTCAGACACTTCTAGATCCAACTATAGGTTATTCCATCATCTATGATGCATTAAGAATCGGCATAGGAGGAGTGTTGATGCATGAGGAAAAATTCTCTATGTACATATCTTGGTTGTTGTGCCCTCACAAGATAAATAACCCGATGCGCAACCTTGAGCTAGCAGTAATTTTCCACACCTTATATTATTGAAGATACTATCTGTTATGAGTGATCTTTATGGTGCACACAAACCAAAAGAGCCTCAAATATATCTTTTCTCATTGTGAGTTGAACCTCATACATCAGATATAGGTCAAATATCTACCATTTTTTGATTTTGAGCATGTTTATATTCCTGGTAAGTGAATTATAGTTACAGATGTGCTGAGTTAGAAATCTCTACCACAGGAATTACAGGAATCTAGTGATGAATAGAATTTAATGGCCTTCTTTTCTGAGTTGCATCACGATTTTCCTGAAAGTCATAGGAATTCTTAACTCTCATCCTTGATAGTTACATCTTAACCCCTTAAGAAGGGGATGAGTATACAATTTTCATATTCTAAAGGCTTGGTTCTCAAAAATAGTATATCAGTAGATAACCTACCTCGATATTGATATGTGGACAGGGATTATGTCCTACTTCTATGTGGACATATCTAGGTTCCTAATAATATTAGAGGTGAGTTTATGGAAGAGTTCCATTCTTCTCAATGGGAAGTTCATCAAGGCATATCCATGATGTATTGAGATATGTGATGCTAGTATTGGGGTCCTGGGATGAAACATTAGATAGAATGACTTATCACAAGATGTTCCACCTATTAGCCGGTGAAGGTGGATCACCAGATACCTGCAGGATAGCTAAAGCCACATCCAATCCTAGAATGGAAGTGGGAAGATGTTTCAATGGATTTATTTTTTATATTACTATTTTTTTCCAAGTGTTAGTGATGCTCTTTGGGTATTCATTGACCAACTAATGAAATCATCCAACTTCATTCCTATTCAATAGACTTTCTCAATTGATGAGCTAGGAAGAATTTATTTCTATGAGATCATATGACTCCACTGGGACCCTCATAATATAGTTTCAGATTGGGTTTCATGTTTCACACCATGGATTTGGCTGGAGTTACAAAACTCAATGGGAACATAGGTGCTTATATGCACAGAATTTCACCCTCAAACTGATGGACAATCAAAATGGACAATACATGATCTAGAGGATATGCTATGAGCTTGTGTTCCTAAATTAGGTAGTTTATAAGAGAAAAATATCCCTCTTGTCATGTTATCATATAATAACAGTTTCCCAGAGACTATTCATTTAGATCTTTGGAGGCCTTATATGGTAGGTCATTTTGTTCACCCATATGCTAGCTAGAGGTTGGTGAGGTTTCCCCACAATGTTCTCCTCTTGTTCGGGAGACTTCAAAGCAGGTTTAGGTGATCAGAAAGGATATGACTACTGCATAGGATAGAAAAAAATTTTATGTTGATCTCCATTGATGACCTATATAAATTGATGTTAGGGGTTGTGTTTTCCTTTAGGTATCTCCCAGGCTAGGGCGTAGATGGTTAAGGAACCAAGGGAAGTTTTCTCTTAGTTTTGTAAGTCCGTTTGAAATTATGGAGATAATTCGGCTAGTAGGATATATGTTTCTATTACCTCATAGGTATTTTTTCATGCATAATGTATTCTTTGATTCACATCTTCACTCATATCATGATGACCCATATCATACCTTTGATCCTTAGGAAGTTGAGTTATATTTTTATGATACCTTGAATAAGTATCCAATACCCATCATCGACCAGAGAACAAAGGTTCTATGAGGCTATTATATCTCTCTAGTAAGGGTGTTATGGAATCATGGACATGTTCAGGATAAGATATGGGAGTAGGAGGCCAACTTATGTGCCCGATGGACAGATTTTTTCTCAGATAGTATTTCTCCACCCTTGGAAAGTGAACTCGAGGATTTGTTATTTTAAGGGGGGAAAATGTAAGAAACTAGTATTTAACTATGGTATAGATCATTCAAATTTTCATTTTGATCATTACTGTGTACCTAATATAGGTGACTAATGTGTTAACAAAGGACTCAAGGGTGTTTGAGGCATGTTTGAAGCCTGAAACCAATCTTTTTTTGATAACTACCATGTCGCATGATTAGTACATGGTTAGAGCATGGTTTAGATAATCTTCAAGATGTAAATTTCTAAACAGGTCAAAATTTCATGGTTTTTTCATGGGCAGGTTGACAAACCATTATTTTTTCTCTGTTCCGAGGTAACCATGAACGGTTTTTCAAAATGTGTGTGAAAACTATGCCCCATTAATTTTTCTAGGTAAATTATCTATTTTCCCTTAATGGTCTGATTAGATCCCTCCTTATTCCGCAATATGAGAACCAGTGGGATTAACCTTTTTTCCTCTCATTTTTGATCACTTTGAAGTCCTAATGTTGGAATTAGGAGATCTTATTCATTTGGTATCCATTCGATCTTCTGTTCATCACATTTTATGTGTAACGGTAAGTACTCAAGTTTGTTTTAGCCTTTGTCCTTCTATTTTTCTCTCAACCAAGTTATCGAGGTGTGAGTGTTTTTCATGTTTTTTTAGATCTAATATGATTTGAGACAAAGAAATATCCAATACTAGGAGAGGATATTCGTATAATCTTAAGGTGGGTGGTCTATAATGCATCCCTTAAGTTTGAGGATTTTAGAATTTGCCATGGGGGGTAGTTGTTTTCATCAGATGTCATTTATAGAATTAATATATCATGCTAATAATCATTAGAACCATATGGTTATTCACTTTACATATATGTGATTAATTTTTTGTGTTTTTTCCGACAACTCCATCCAACCCATGTAGGATGTTATTCCATATTTGGTTTTTTAGTATTTGACATGTTGAGCCACCCTTCAAGAGTGACTTTTCTTAACCATTATAAGGGAAATCATCATAATACTAAATTGATTGATTTATATTATGAATTTCACAATGTAAAGTACCATGTATTAAAACCACATTACTCACCTAATGTATGTTCTTCAACTGATAATTAAATGTGAACTGAAATTTTTCAAGTATAATAAGTATATGACTTGATTAGATTAATTGTAAATGATTACTAGGTTTCATGTTTCTATCACCCCTTACCACATTAAACGAAGGTATCTGCATGAACTTTAATTATTGAATATTCTTTAAATGGAATTAATTAATGTTGTATAATTCATGGAATTATCACACTAAACAAAGTCAAGGCTTGGAATAAATGGAATTATTGATTAATTATTACTCGATTAAAAGGTTACATGCTACTTGACCTTAGCATAATAAAAAAATTAAATACTTGAACCAAACAAAATATTACTTATCTACATTATCAAATAGGAATGGCTTGACTTGATATCACCTTGGATTATTACCACGGAATGCCTTGAGCACATAGTTACCCCATTTTTTATTTAATGATAATTATTTATTTAGTTGAGACCCACCTATATCCTGATCCATTTATATTCTTTGTATGCATGTATACCACCGTAGGTTCACTTAAATATTATTAGAGGATTCCTTTGATACACTCCTTAGATCTAGTATTGACATGTAGGTGCCCTAAATAAATATCATTGGGACCAGTCATTTCCTTGCCCTGTTTTACCTTGGATTAACTCCTTGGACACAGTTAGCATATTTTTGTGGAAGGCTTTAGACTATTCTCTTTTGATTGCACTTTTCTCACATTCTAAAAAACAGTTATTACTGAGATGGCGACCCATGAGTTCTACATCGCATTGGATTCTACATTGGGTCTTCAATATTAAATATCATTATATATATCATTGTCATGAATTTGAACCTTCACTGTTATTAACATGTGACTTTTTTATAAACTAGAAATAATCAATAAATGGACTGGGTATGTTCAAAAGTCAGCCGATGTCCAAAAAAGGTACATGGGTATTTAGTAACACTATACTAATTTACTTTATATATATATTCTTTTACACTGATAATTTTCCATTCCATGGGCCGAATGTTATAGACATCATTGGTGGTGGCCCACTGAGATTTATCTCACACGATCTTCGGGCACCGTTTGGTGCCTGAAGTAGATTAAATACTTTAAGGTATTAACAACGGGAAGCATATAGCTTCAAACCCTTGATTTCTTATTGTTTAGAATGAAACTTGATAGAAGATGAAAAGGTTAGAACTTGGGATTCTTGGGATAGTCTATGATTTCCTTTATACTTATGTGGAACATGTTATGCCTAATATCTTGTTTCCATGTTTTTTTAGGTTTCTAGTGAAATGACATATCATCAGTTATTGAATGTTATTCCAGTTGATTTAGTTATTGTTACTCATGTTCCTATTCCAATTGTGCCTTTTATTTACTTATATTTATTCTACTATTTACCCATGTTTATAATCATCTGCTGTGATACACTTTGGTAATGAGGGAATAGTCTCCCCACACACACATCCTAGGCCCTCACTACTAGTCGATAGCCTCTACCATTCTGGGAAATGTTCTTGAGTCCATGTCGCTTAATGGGCTCAGGGCACCCATGAAGTGGCATTCGGGTCCAATACATCACATTTATAATGGTGGGAAATGTACTTGTCTCTATATACATTAAAATATAACATTCATGCTTAATTTTTTTTAAATAAAATCAAAAGGTTTAATATAAAATATTTGAAAATATTACTTCTAAAAATATTATGAAATAAAGTAAAAACTAAATATTAAATTTACTTTATAATTCATTTAAATCCAAAAAAAAATCCATTAAATAATTTTCATTTTATAGAAACATAATAAAAATATTTAGATAATGTATATTTAAAATGAGTTTATAAAATTAACTTATCATTTACATTGAGTCTGACTCATTATGTACATTATTTATCATCCAAAATAATAAAATTATTTTAATTATATACTTGATTATGAAACTTTTACATTTTTATTATTCCTTTAGAGTTAGTTTATATATAATTATTTAATCAATTAGGCTCATGTCAGATGTTTTGATGATATTCAACTCATATATCCAAAACGAATTTAGTTTGTTAAATATGATCAAAGTGGTAATTATTTCTTCATATAAAAAATAATTTACATTTAAATATTATTATCTTTATATATAAATTTTTTTTAATAAAATTATTAAAAATTATTATGAAAAATAAATTATGTTCTAATCAAAAAGATGGTAAGTATTATATATACACAGGAGTAAAGATTCCATTTTTAACAGTCATTATGAAAAGAAGGTAACTATTATTTTATCATTATAGAATTATCATAACATCGTAAATAAAATATTATTTCTAAAAATAAAATTATATAAGTCATCAATAATATTTTGGGATTAAAAATTAAAATCATCACTTCATAGAGGTATTAATTCACATGTATGAAAAAACGATGTAATCATTTTTCAATAAATGGAAAGGTAATAAAATAAATGATATATTAAATTTATAGAATTATAAATAAATAACTAATATCACACACACACACATATATATATATATAACCATCATTATACATCATAGTGATATGTGGTGATGGAAAATTAATTACTTTGGTTCGTAAGACTATAGTTTACCATACGTATGAATGATGGTTTCTATTCCCATTTGATAGAAGAGGAGATGGATATGGGATATAATCTTACTATAAAATTAATGCAGTATTTTTTATTCTTTTTTTTCTTATTTCGTCATGTTTGAATAATTTTTCAAGTGGGTAAAAGAAGAAATAAAAAAATTACATTTTTAAGAAGTATAACTCTTCTTCAAAAAAATTTTTTTGATTTTCACCCAAAGTATTTATATGATGGTTTTAGGATAAAAAAGAATATATAAAGTGGGGATGGATTTAAGTAGTGTATTAATGTATTTATTGGGTAATTTTAAAGTATTTTTATGTCTTAATAAAGGGGGAGAGTCGGTAACCTTTTATATGTGAGGGGAGAGGAACTCTTAGAATTATTTAAAAAATTAAATTAATATAAATTAATTTTCATATAAAATTGAATCAAATATGATATAATTCGAATATAAAATTGGTATGGATCTAAATCCTATCATAAAATAAATTCTTTTCAAGTTTAGGTGATGTTTTTAACATTTTTCTTTTTATTTTAATCCCCCCTTAAACCTTTTAATGACTACAGGAATAAATAAATTAATCTTTATGGATTATGATTGTTACTATTAAAGTAAAATAGTCCAAAAAATGGATAGTGCTGGATATTTTATGAAATATAAATAAAAACGCTTGAAAATAATTTTTTTTGGAAATCTAAATCATTTAATAAAATAATATTTATTATAATTTATCATTACTAACAATTTAAGAAATTTTCGTTTTATTTTATTTTAAAAAATACATTTAAATAGTTGTATTAGAATATAATAAATTAACACATTCTAAATATTTTATATTTACTTAAAAATCGTGAAATGCATTAAAATACCCAAATATATTATTAATTTTGAACGTTTTTAAATCGTTTAATTGATTTTCTACTACATCCACAAGCACCGTGTCAATGCTGCATAAGTACATAGAATAATTATCTCATAACTAAAATTTCAAAATAAATTACCGTGATAAAAAATTAATCTATATTTAATTATTCATTTTGAACCAAAAAATGTTTTTTTATCACTATCAAAAAATATTATTGTTATTAAAATAATGAAAAAGACTTTTTCATATTTATGTGTAACTTAAAAATTATAATTGTCAAAATCATGGATATATGTCTCTAAGATTACATATTTTTAAAAAATTGAAGAAACATTATAAACTCCACTCATCAAATAGTGTAAAGGTATGTTTTTGTGTAATTTTTATATAATTTTTATATCATTTTTAACCTTAAATTCATGATATACCATTATAGGGTGTGGAAAAATTTACTAAGATTACTATTCAAAAAATTGACATATATAACATATTTAATTCGTTTGATTTCAAATATTTCATACATTTTTATAAGTTAATTTACTGAATTTTTATAAATTATGTTAAAATTAAGCCTATTAAATGCTATGAAAAGTAGTTTTTCCTAAAAATGAATTTTATGTAAAAAATATTTTTATACCAAATTCAAGAATAAAATTCCTTATAAGGAAAATACATTTATTATGTTTCAGAAAATAAAACAAATAAATTTTAATTCAAAAAATTATATATCTCTGTAGATACATTAAAATAAAATACATTTTTCGAAAAAAAATCATTACATTACACTATTGATTAAAAAATTAATATATTTACAAAATTTATGAAAAGTTATACTAATATAATTTTCACATATATAATTAAAAATGAAATTGATTTTTTAAAATTAAAATAATATAAATTATAAGTTAATTTTTTAAATAAAACCATTTAAAAATGGTTTTAATAAAAATATTTCAATTTTGATTTCAAAATATCTCAATACTTTTATTATTAATATAAATATATAATTCATGACTAATAATACACTTGAAAATGTTTTATTATGTAATTACCTGGATTATTTCATTCTTCCCCACTTTTTAAAATTACAACCTCATAATTGTTTTTAGTTATGAAACATGTGGTTATATATTAGCTTATTAACATTTTCATATTATTAGGTTGTTTGTTTCAACCATATGTTTTTTCCACAAAACCATAAATTGGTGAAGTAAAAAGTTCCATAAAAAATCACTCTATGACTATAAATCTAAACATTTTTTTAATTTTAGGAATGGTTTTCTTAAAAATTTACTAATTTAAGGATCAGAACATGAGATAAATGTAGCACATATTTCATCCCATTGCCTATAAAAAAATAATACATCATCATTTTATAGTGTTTGAAAAGTAGTTTCCATTTTTTTTAGGTTTATATTTTCTTTTATATTGTAGTATACTTTTGACCATTTAATTTATATTTGAAATATTATTCATAACTCACACATCCATTTTTTTACTTTTATGTGTTTCTCATAACTAATTCTAACTTCATTATAATGGGGAACTAACCTTGATGTTTGTTCAAGGGGGAGAATGGTGGTTGATTGGGTTTAATTATGATTCAATTCAAATCAATTTATTTAATTCTAAGAATTTTAGTGGTTGTTGAATTAATTATGTTGTTTGATTTCCCCATTTTCCCTATCACTGAGTTCTTCTTCTCATTATACATGCTTCCTTTCCTAGATTATCTAAGTCATTCATATAATGGAGCATGGATTGGGTAGCGATGTTCAGTAAAGAGATCTCCAACTAGCTATAGGAAGAGTGTTTACCTAGAAGTAGAGATCTCAGTGTTTGGGTAATACCATTTTGAATGAGGGGGTGTAGTGTGAGATATCTTGATCACTACATTGAATTAATATTGAGAATATTTTAATAAACAATTATTTCCCCCATTTTTATCCCCCAAGAATGAATGTCTTCTTCCATTATTTTTAACATCATTCTATTCACATTACATATATATGTATATATATATATATTCAAATTTTATTGATCTTTCAATGTCATATTTATATTATATATTAGTTAGATAATAAATACTGAAAATATAATTTCAATGATGGGAAAGTTGCATCATCGAGACTAACCCAGGGATTGCACTATATTTCATGCTTATGTAAAATAGACACAACAAAAGTTCATAGGAAACACCCCTATTTTATTTTTTCTCCCACTCTCGAACTCAAATTATATCTTTCTTCTTTCATAGGACGTAGAAATTTTCTTATCTTCTTTGGGGTTCTCCAATATCAATGTTTACTCATGGATATTGGGAAAAGACCCATGTGGTGGTTTATCTCAAAGAAACCACACCCACCATATAATTAGGGATAATCCTCTATAACTGCCTGACTAGGAGCAGTAAAAACCAAGAACCCACTTGCGGGGTGAAACTAAGAAGTATCCCTTTTCTATCTACATTATATTTTATTTTATATTTTTATTATTTTTTCATTTCATTCTTATAGTTTAATCTGGTAGAATCTAGGAGTTTAACTCAAGGCTGCCACAAAAAAATAAACCAGGTTTTGTCTTTCCTTTTCTTTATTTTTTTTCTATACAATATAAATTGTGGATAGAATATTTCTGATTTATTTTATCTTAAAAGAGGGTAGTAAATGAAATAAGTGTGGGGGAGGTATTTTAACTTGTTTTTAGGAAGTTTTTCTGTGCTTTTATTTTATTTTTCATGATTTTTGATTTTTTTTTGTTTCTATTTTTCTTTTTATTAAGTATGTTTTCAAGATTCATGAGGTGAATGGAATACATTGGAAAATTAATACCATCATGGTATTTCTGTAACATTTCTTGATTGATTATTTCAGGATTTAAATTATTTTTTAATATATTTTGTTTCTGATTTTTGTTCTTTTCATTTGATGAATTTTGATTGATTATGAAACTCATGTTCACTAGTATTGTCTAAATTAAAAATCTTTCCCAACCCATGAGGTTTATAAACCTATTTAGCATATTCTCACATTTATATTTTTCTTAAGAGTCTTGAGACTTGTTTTTTTATCCCCAACTTTCTAATTTTTTTATTTTTCAAAGCTATTAGAGTTTATTGAATGTGTACAGTTTGACTGAGGAATCACTTTGAAATCACTTTTGCCTTGAACAATTGCTTTCCCCTAATTTTTCATCTGACCTTATTTAAGACTCTAGTATCCATGAAATTCCTAGTAAGGTAGCCACATTACTAGCAATTTATCCCTTCCCAAACTGTTGTATATGTTAAATGCGTCATTATTGTTGAACTCATGTGTGGGGAGGGAGAATATTGATTGTATTTTTCTTTCATAAAGAATATTGTTTAGATAAATAGAATGTGTTGTAATATTTATTGATTCTTGGATGGAGTAAATGTCATCATTGGAATATTTATGGGTGGCCAAAAATATAGTTACACAAATGGTTCAGGTGTTCACCAATTTTTGAATATCAAAATATGCCTCTCTTCTCCTCAAAAGCCAGTTTATGAAGGGAAATCCATATCTAAATTCAAGCTGAAAAAATGATAAAAATGGGGAAAAGAGGGAAGAAATTAATTTATGATTAAATTATAGGTGTGGAATTACAAAATAAAGATTTTTTTGGAGGTGATTCTTTTTTTAGCTTGTTGAGGAGGACACCATTCTTGAGCAAAACTTTTTTCATGCATTTACATCACTTTAGAGCTTACCCCTCCTTATTCTGCCTTCAGTGTTTTTATATTTAAAACCTACCGACCCTCAGCCTCAGAACAACCCATGAAAAACACCTCATGGTTGACACATTTTTTACTCTATTAAGTATATTTATTTTGAGGATATAAAGACTATGGAGATCACACATGTTCTTTGGAATGAGAAAAACTCCACATTTAAAATCCAAAAGTGAAGAGAGAAATATTTTTTTTAGGGAGGTAGGTATGAAATGTATGTAGGGATTAACATGATATTGAATGTATTAATATTAATTTTTACAAGTTTCGATATTTTGATCCATGTAGGAGGTATGCTATTGTGTTTTATATGATAATTGATCTGTGTTTTCATTTATACATATAGAAGATTGTTTTGATTGAGGTATAAGATTTTTACCTATGAGTGCAATGTTTAAGTGTTAGGGAATTGATATAACCAATATTTTCAATTATTTTATTCATAATTTCAATGTTTTTAATCCCAAAAAACTGTTGTTTTAATGGAAATTGTCACATTTTATGTTTTAGAAGCATTTTTTAGAATAATTAGAAAAAATGCAAATTTTAGATTTAAATAATTTTAATTTATTTTAATGTTTCAGCCATAACATTTACATCACTAATCGAAAATGAAAAAATTCTTCTTTTATTGGGTCATATATTTGATGGTATTTAGTGTATCCTTATGGACCAAAAGCTCAATCCATCATTGGGAATCACAAATACAAATCACAATTCAGGCCTTATAAACTATGTGTATATCTAAAGAATTTTATTTTTGGGACCATATATCATAAATCGCTGATTTATTAGATCTTAAATTAAACATAGAGAAATAGGAAATCTGGAGGACAATTTTAGTTAAGATGGTTCGACCTCATTCCTTCATTATCAAGGCTCTAAATGAATGGGAACTCGGTACATTGGAATACAAAGAATCTATATGCAAGAATTAAATATTTTGAGTGTAAAGGTCATAACTCATTCATTACTAGGCCAATCAAGCTAAAAATTTGTGAGCCGATAGATGAGAGATAGATTAACACCTTTCAAGAAGGCCACATCCCAAAATTCAATCACTAATGAGGCCCTAAAAATGCATTCATTTGTTGGAAATATTTTGGAGCCAAATATTTCATCACCTTTCCTATAAAAATAAACTCCATCTTCATTTCAAATGGTTGGAAAAGTATTTTCCATTTTTGTGCAGTTTTATATTTTCTTTGGTGATGTTTTATATTTTAAAAAATTTAATTTATATTATACTTCTTCTTCATACCTCATTCTTATATTTTTTACATTTATGTATTTCTCCCAGAGATCTCCCTTCTAAATCCATGTTAATAAGGAACTATCATCAATATTTATTTGAGGGAGAGAATGGAGGTTGATTGTGTTTCAATATACTTTAATTTAAATCTCATTATTTAATTTTGAGAAGTTTTGTGGTTGTTAAATTGATTATATTCTGTGATTTCCCCATTTTCTCTATCACCGAGTTATTCTTCTCATTCAACATTCATCCTTCCCTTCACTATCTATGTCTTGTATACGATAGAGTATGGCTTTGGTAGCAAGGTTCAGCAATGCGATCTACTAGACGGATTTATGAAGAGCATTTCCCCACATGTAGATATCTTGGTGTTCAGGAAATAAAATTTTGAATGATAAGTTATAGTGTGACATATCATTGATCACTAAATTTAATTGATATTGATAATATTTTAATAAACATTGATATCAACCATTATGATCCCCCATGAATGAATATCTTCTTTATTTATTTTTAACATAATTTTTTTTCTCATTTCAAATATATATGTATATTTATATTTTATGAAGCGTTCAAACTCATCATTATATTATATATTAGTTATAAAATAAATAGTGACAATATAATTTCACTATTGTGTAAGTTTTATCCTCAAGACCGACCCTGGGAGTGCACTATATTTAATTATTAGGTAAAAGAGGCACAAGAAAAGATTACAGGGAGCACCCAGATTTTATTTTCCCTCCCACTCAAGATCTCAAATTCTATCTCTCTTCTTTATTGGGAGTTGGGAATTTTCTTATATTATTTGGGGTTCTCCAATATCAGTGTTTACTCATGAAAATTTTGAAAAGTCTCATAAAATTATTTTTCTCAAAGAAACCTCACCCACCTTCTGATTGGGGATAATCCACTTCACTGCCTGACTAGGGGTAGTAAAAACCTAAAAATCACTTGGGGGGGGGGGGTCAAACCAATAATTATCCCATTTATATCCCCTTTAAAATTTCTTATAATTTTTTTCATTTATTAATTTGTAGTTCTAATGTAGTATCACCTAGGTGATTAACTAAAAGATGACACTGGAAAATAAACCAGGTTGTGTCTTTCCATATCATTTTTTCTACCCAATATAACTTCTGCATGAAAAATTTCTTGATTTTATCTGAGCCAAAAATATGGAAGTAAATAGAATAATTATCGTGGAGAAATTTCAAATTATATTTATGAATTTTTTGTGTGCTTTCATTTTATTTTTCATGATGTTTTTTAATATATTCCTGTTTTCCGTTTTTCATATTTTGGTGCATTTTTAGGATTCTTTAGCTGAATAGAATACTTTGGAAAATTAAAAAGATCCTGGTATTTTTGTAACAGAACAATATTTTTGTATTTTAGGATTTCAATTATTGTTGAATGGATTTTTTTCTGATTTCAGATCTTTTCATTTGAAGAATATTGATTGGTTGTGAAACTCATGTTCACCAGTACTGTCTAAATTGAAAATCATGCCCAACCTGAGAGGATTCTAAAAACTTGTTTGAAAACCTCATACATTTCACATTTTATTGATAGTCTTGATACATGTTGTGTGATCCAGAACATTCTTTTTTTCTCTTTTTCAAAGCAATTATAGTTCATGGAATGTGTCTAGTATGATTGAGGCATCACTTTGAAATCACTTTTTGCATTGAACTCTTATTTTTACCTACATTTTCTTATGAACTTATTTAGTTCCTTTTTATCCATTAAATACCATGTTAAGTAGAAAATTTACAATGCATTTATCCATTCCCAACCTGATTGATATGTTAAATGCATGATTATTTTTGAACTCATGTGCGGTGTTGGGAGAAGATGGATTGTATTTTGTTTTCTTGAAGAATCTTTTTGAGCTAAATAGAAATTGTTTCCATATTTATTACTGCTTGAATGGAAGAATGTTCATCATGTTAAGATGGATGGGTTTCCCAATATATATTTACAGATATGGGATGGGTGTTAACCAATTTTTAAAGATCAAAATTTTCATCTCTCTTCCTCAAAAACATGTTTCTGAAGCGAAATAAATATCAAAATTCAAGATAAAACAATGCTACAAATTTGTAAAAGAGGGAAGAATGTCATTATTGCTAAATTTACAAGTCTGTACTTCACAAATAAATAGGTTCTTTGAGTTGATTAATTCTTTATATTATTGAAGAGTACACAATTCTTGATAAAATCGTTTTCCATGCATTTACTTCACTTTAAAGATTAACACTCTTAATTCTGCCTAAGATGTTTTTTCATTTAAAACATACTAACCCTCAACATCAGAAAAAACCATGAGAAGTAACTCATGATTGATAAAAATTTAACTTTGTTAATTGGAGATATTTTTATGGTAGAAACCCTATGGAGATCAAACATGTGATTGGGAATGAGAAAAAATCTACACTAAAAATCCTTGACTGATTATAGAAATTTTTTGTTGGAGATAGATATGAAATGCATGTGGTGAATAACATGGGATTTAATGAATTCAAATTTTTTTTGAGGTGTTTTTAAATTTTTATCCATGTAGGAGGCATGATATTTTCTTTTATATGATAATTGATCGTGTAGTCATTCATATTTTGAGAATTTTTTTTGACCATGATATAAGAGGATTTTTTCAAAAGTGAAATGATTATGTGTGAGGGAATTAATAGAACAAATATTTTAAATTAATTTTTTTCTAAATTTCAATTTTTTTAATCCCAGAAAAGTATTAATTCAAATTCAATTGCCACATTTTATGTTCGAGAAGTATTTTGGAGCTTAATTGGGAAATAACATATTTTTGGATTTTAGTTGTTTTAATTTATTTCGATTTTCCACCCATAACATTTACTTCACTAATTAAAATTGAAAAATTATTATTTTATACGTTCCTACATTCAATGGTATTCATTATATCCTTCTGGACCGAAAGTTCAATCCATAATTTGGAAGTTCAAATATATCTAACAATTCAGTCCTCAATAACTTTGTGCAGTTCTAATGAATTTTATTGTTGGGACTATATCTCATAATTGACCAAACCATTGGATCATAAATTAAACCTAGAGAAATAGGATATCATGAGTAACAACTTTTGTTAATATGTCCATGAATGATTCTTTCATTATCAAGGCCATAAATGCATTCTAACTCAGCAAATTGGAATACAAATAGATTATTTTGAAGAATTAAATATTCTTAGTGTATCGACCAAAACTCCTTCATTATGTGTCTAATCAAGATTATATTTCATGAGTTTCCATAGGAGAGATAGAGTAAAAACATTTAAGAATACCACTTCCCAAAATCCATTCATTAATGATACCATAAATTCACATGCATTGGGTGGAAATATTTTGGAGCCAAATATTTCATAACCTTGCCTAAATAATATACTCTCTCTTCATTTCTATGGGTTATCAAAGTAGTTACCATTTTTTGGTTTATATTTTTATTTCTTCTCTAGTATATTTTTAAAATTTTATTTTTATTATACTTATTCTTCATACCTCATTCTTCAATTTTTTGTTACCTTTATGTGTTTATACCATTTTATTCTCTTCTAACTCCATGGAAATGGCGAACAAACCTCGATTTTTTTTGAGGGGAAGAATGGTGGTTGATTGAGTTTCATTGTGAATCAATTTAAATATATTTTTTAATTATGAGAAATATTGTAGTGGTTAAATTGATTATGGTGGGTGATTTCCCCATTTTCTTTATCACTGAGTTCTTATTCCCCTTCAACTTTCGTCCTTCCCTTCACTATCAAAGTCATGCATACTATGGAGTATGGCTTGGGTAGCAATGGTCCGTAAAGAGATCTCCTAGACAACTTTAGGAAGATTATCTCTTCACATGTAGAGATCTTAGTGTTGGGTTAATAGTATTTCAAATGAGAGATTTTAGTGTGATAGATCTGGATCAACACATTGAATTGATATTGAGAATATTTTAATAAATAATGATATCAACCATTATGATCCCCCAAGAATTAATGTATACTTTTTTTCTTTTTATCATCATTTTGTTCACATTTCATATATATATACTCATATTTTATGAATATCTCAAACTCATCTTTATATTATATATTAGTTAGGAAGTAAATAGTAAAAATAGAATTTTAGTGTTGTGTATGTTTCCTTGTCACAACCCGCCCTCGGGGCTCGTGCCATGACTACCCCAAGCCCACCTTCCATAGGCAAGGGGCAGGTGACTAGCACCAAAGGCGTAAATCCCCAAGCTGGGAAGGCATTGCCTTTATGAAAGTAAACAAACACAATACAGTACGCAACAGTAGTAAACACCAAGTAAATAATATATACAAAAAGTAAGTTCTGAAAGGAAAGGGGCTATAAATATAAGCCCAACAGTATGTACAGTACAACTGAAAATCTAGTACCACTATAGTAATGTAAAATAGCAACCACTGAGTTGTCCTTCGAAAATCCCACCTGAAGGGTGGATACATATGGCCTCCACAGCACCTCATGTCCTACCGTCCACTCTGTGAACATCTCAACAAGTGGTCCACCTCTGGGTGTAACACCCCAAGCTTCCACGGTACGCTTCCCTTTGAATAATACAGTAGTGTGTGTTATAGGCAACTTCGAGTTCTAACACACACCACATCCAATCAAACCAGATGTTATGAATAGTAATACCCACTTTTTGAAATTTTATAAATGTTATCATTCAAAATGGACTTCATTTTTGGATTCGGGATATCCAAATTAGCTTACGGTGAATTTTTTGTATTATTCTGAAAACATTCAATTTTTGATGAATAGTAAAAAACACTGAGTTATAGTTTAAAACCGAATTTTTATTTAAATTTTTATTTATTTTATTTAAATTTAATTTAGGTCAAAATATATACATAATACCTATATAGGTTCAATGTAATTCATTGGAGTTAGTTTAGAATAATTTTAGATATATAAAAATTTTGTTGAACTTTCACTGTCTTTTAACCACCTCCTAGGATAATTTGGAAATTCACATAAAAACTTAATTTTATCACTTCTATGAGTGGAATTTTGAAAATCTGAGAGAAACGGTTAATATCAAGGACTAAATTTGGTTCAATGAGATGAAAATAATTTTTTTGGTGAATAGTAACTTTATACTTTTATTTACCATGGTTAAAAGTAAATAGGGTAATTAAGGGTAAAAATGATACTAATATTACCATAACACATGTCCAAATTCAATTGTACATGTGTATCCCGACCAAAAAACAACCTTAGGAATAAAATATTATCATTTAGGTCCACTTGGATTAGATTAAGACATTTATTATTATTAAATTCAAAGAAGAGTTAAAAGAGTTTAAATCACTGTTTAATAACTAAAACCATTTTAATATAGGGTTATAAATAATATAAATTTGATTTTAAATATCAATTTGAAATATAAAAACATTTCATACATAATGTTATTTTATTTATAATTTTTAGATAGTAAATAATTTAATTTATTAATGACGCAATGGTGATGCAGTAATTACCTAATTAATGAAATATAAATATTATAAATTTCCAAATAAATGTAATTTGAGAGTTTTGATTAATTAAAATAATTTTCTAGGTTAATATGGCATATTATGATTTGTTATATAAATATTTTTTGAAGTTATAATTCTGTTATGAATTTATCAAAAATAAAATACCCAATAGTGTCAAAATTGACATAAAAGAGTTTTTAAAACAAATATTATATTATTAATTAATATTATATTACTAAAAATGTAAGGTTCTTCCAAAGGACATGTATCATGATAGTTGTATCATTAATAGACTACTTGGCTGTCTCCTGGAAATTTATAATAAGTTTAGTAACCATATAATATAAAAATACAAAGAGACATG
The DNA here is from genome assembly GCA_963277665.1 of Viscum album. NCBI lineage: Eukaryota > Viridiplantae > Streptophyta > Magnoliopsida > Santalales > Viscaceae > Viscum > Viscum album. The sequence goes on from OY728128.1 coordinate 1,135,438,428, forward strand.
GTAAATGACAAACTATTTAACTAAAAGTTAAATCTAAAAGATAAGGTTACTATAGTGACCCAAACCTATCTAAAATCTATTAGTTGAGTGGTTTTAGACCCATACACACCATACACATTTAATAATTCACTTTGGAGCCATTGGAAACCGAATATGAATTTATTATAAGGTAATATTTATAGCTTTTCCAAAGGTTCCCCTCACCCCTCTTATAAAAGGGAACTCCCCCTTCTCTCTAATTCACACCTTTAAAGTCTTTTGGATCGGCCAACCTCTTCCCAAATATCCTCTCAACATCTCTCACTTCATCCTAGAGGCCTTAGTTTGATCAGAAATACAACCTAAGGAGATCTTTTGATCAAATCAAAAGGAAGAACCCGAAGAAGAGGTGATGTTTTCACCACCCTCTTTCATGTTCATTTCTTCTTCCACTTATTCTTTCTTTGTTATTTCCATTATAAAATATTAAATCATGTATCTTTTATATACTGTGATGTTATTATAAATATGGTATAACCTTATTAATTATTCAATCCTTCTATTGAATGACATGTCACCATACATGCATACGCACGACCTACCGTCTCCACATCATGGTGTAATTGTTATTTAATACATTACTATTCAGATGGGTATAATAATGATGTGTAATTCATGTAAATAATAAATATAATGTGATAATGATTCTGTATATATGATATACCATCCAATAATATATTATTTTAATAACAAAAGAATGATATTGTTGCTCGTGCGTACGTACGGATTACCGTCTCCACGAACGCGATGAGATTCATTCCCCATCATATCGATTCAAGACTAAATTTCATTTGATTATTAAAAATAATTTTAGAGACATGATATCATTCTGGATATGAATAATATACATCCCATCCATAACAAATATGTCTCACATAACAAAGAAAACTAATCTATTAACACCTGAAACGATGATAATACTAATATGTTATTAACAAATCAATGCTAAAAGATCATATATGATATCTTATTAATGTATATGATTCTTGTATAATTTAATAACAATAATTTCACCATTATAAAAGAGGTTAACCTACCCTCAACCAAGGAAACTACAAGTTAAGGGTTTATTTCAGAATCTCTTCATTATCCAAGGTTGTTTATACATAAATATGTATTGGGATCTTTTTATCATCCACATCCATATTTCTTAAAAATGTATTTCAAAACATTCTTACTATTTTATAGAAGAAGGTTTAAATTCATTTATACCCTTGTTTGTCTTTTTATAATATGTTTATAATGGAATCATTCTGTCATTTTCCAAACAAGTTCCTTTTTAACCTTTTGGATAGAATTAAGGTAGGAATGTCATTTTTAACATATACGACAGGTAAGGCTATTTTCCACGGTTATAAAATCTTCAAAGCTTCCCATAAAATATTATAAGGATATGTTCAAATAAAATGTTTTATTTTCTAATTATGTGAATTTTAAATTATTTAAAAAAAGATATTTTTCTCAAATAGTTTTCATTTCAACTATGTCAACATCCTTTGATGGATTTTAAGCTTCTTTGAAGTTGATTTATTATGATACAAAACTTACAAATTGTTTTGAAGGTTTTGTGATATGTTTGACTATGGATGTGTTATTTTTATACCATTCATTATTTATGGATAATGTATTGACATTTCGTATGCTAGTTTTTATACAAATGTTTATGTTATGTTTAAACCTATTCATATGAGGAATTCATTGTACTTAATAAGTGACAGGTGGAGCCTGCTATAGCTCTTCGATGCATTGGTAGGTCTCATTAGACAAACTAGTGTCTTGGCATCTGGACTTGACAAAATCTTATTTCTCGTCTTGACATGAGGCCTTGGCTACATGGTTATGATAGTATGGAATTATGGATTCCATCATTATGAAAGTGTTTATTGATATTGCATGTGATTATTCGATTAGTAGAATATCCATGTGAATAAGTAAATGGCATTATTTCATTTTATTTCTACCATATTATGCTGAAGTTCAAGTTTAAAAGGATTTTGTTTTATTTGTACATTTCCTTCAATTTTTATGCTTATTTATGAAAGTTTTCCCTATATTGTTATCCTTACTGGGCATCTTAGCTCACCCCTTTCTATGTTTTATTTTTCCTAGGATTTGAAGAAGTATTTTATGAATGGCCTATAGGGATAATATGAGGGTATATGAGTGTGAACTATAGAGACTATGTTGTTGTAGTTTTCATTTTATGATGTAATGTATACTTTATGAAATTATCTACTGTTTCCAAGGCTACTAAACTAATCGATCATTCGATACATGATCTTTTGTGATCATTCCAATGTTATGTAATAATTCACAAACTCTTGGTAACCAGGGTCGGCGAGTTATAGTTGGTATCATAGAAAGTATAGTACAAACCTTGGAAACTAGATTTAGATAATCTTTGGGCAGAGAACATGGACCTAATATGGTCATTGAGGATTAGTATAGAAGTACTTCCTTGAATTTTGGTATTGTAGAGATTTTGTGAGTTTTCCGAGCAATACATCCCTGTCTGGATACGAGCAGGTAGAGGCGGCTCTGGCACAGATGTACTTAGGGGTATAACATGAAAACAAATCATTGAACTAGACTCGAACGGGAACTGGTGCACGACAACAGGACTAGCTACACTCTTGGTTACGACATCCTAGGGGATATACTTAGGATAATTCACATTTTATTTACAAACCATTATGAATGGTTTATGAGTATATACTTCCACAATGAAATTTTTTTATGATTATGGATTATATCCATAAACTGTTCAATTTATGATAAGTGTTTCACTAGTTTAGAATTATGTATTTCAATTCATAAACTAATCTAGTTTATTCCATTGTTGATAAATGGAGCCTAATGGAAGGAATGGGAACCGTATCAATGCACGCACTCCATGTAGGTATTTCCCCCCTGCTCAAGATAATTATAGTGGAGCTGGTGATACAACTGGTGTTGATCATCTAATTACCATAGTGGGACAACTAACTTAGGTTATGAATAATAACCTTACCCATATGGAGAACCCTGATTTGCAGCATTGAGGATCAATGATAGATCTCTTCAGGAGGCAACAACCAAAAACATTCAATGGGAGTACAAATCCATTAGTATCTGAGCAATGGATAAGTTCTCCATAGAAAATATTTCAGGCTTTGGGGAGTAGTGAAAGGGAAAAAGTTATCATGGTAGTTTATTTCCTTACTCGAGATACAAATAAATGGAGGTCATTGATACAAAATACAAAGGAATATGATGAAGTATCAAATATGTAATGGAGAGAGTTCAAAGAGATTTTCTTAGAAAAATTCTTTCCTCGTGACCATCGAGTAGATATAGAAAGGCAATTTCTAAGACTGAGACAAAAGGAGGATGAGAATGTTGCAAAGTATGAGGCTAAATTTACAAGGTTATCAAGGTATGCTGGAGATTATATACATAACACAAGAAGTAATGTTGACCGTTTCTTTGATGTGTTAAAACCATTTCTTCGTTGAGCATTAGTGTAACAATCCTTCTCATCGTATGAAGATATTGTCTCATGTGCTATCAAGATAGTAAAATAATTCTCTAAGTCTTACAACTTTAAAGAAAATCAAGAGAAGAAGAGATCTACTGATAACTCTGGGAATTGAAATAAGGGGAATAAGGGAAAAGTTGAATATCAATCCTGCAGTAAATATGGGAAGAAACACCCTGGTACTTTCATGAAGGGAATGGGTGCCTGTTATATGTGTGGTGAAAAGGTCCACCAAGCTCGTGATTGAAAAGGGAATAATGAAGCTATCGATGATCAATGATACAACTTTAGGGATATGGGACATTATTCAATTGAATGTCCTAAGAATGAGGGGATCTTATGTCAAAAAAGTCCAAGGGATCAAGGCCAAGCTTATGTTACCACTACCACTGAGGTAGAAGCTCTGAAAGACTTGGTGGCAGGTAATTTAATGATTTCCTTAAGTTTATCAAATGATTTATTTGAATCTGGATCATCACATTGTTTCATATCTTCCCAGTTTGAAAAGATAATTAGATATTTACAATTTAATTTAACTAGGGATTTGTCTTTTAAAATTCCTAAGGTAAGTATCATTACAACAATTGTTTGTGAATCATTCCCCATTACAGCACATAAATGTTCTTTATCCACTGATCTCATCATCCAACCTAAGATTGAGTTTGATATAATCCACTGTATGGATCGACTTTCAGACCATGATGTGAAGATTTATTTTATGAAGAAGGGGGTTACTATTTTTGATGATGAGGATAAGGAACACCTTATCTTTAGAGAAGAATCAGCACCACCTAATTCTTATCAATATCCACCCCCAGTAGCTCAACTAAATTAAATTATAGGGGAGTAATAGAATGAAATGACTTTGGGTGAGGAAAGGAATGTTCAAATAGAGGATGTACCTATTATGAAAGAATATGTAGATGTTTTTCTGGAATATTTACCTGGACATCCTCCAGAATGAGAAGTTGAGTTTTTTTGTGATTTAATTACTAGGTCAAGGCCTATATCGAAGACCCCGTATAGAATGGCCACTATGCAATTAGTTGAACTAAAGAAACAACTAGAGGAATTGATTAATAAAGGATTTATTCAACCTAGTGTTTCTCCATGGGGATCCCCTGTTCTTTTTGTGAAAAATAAATATGGATCCATGAGTTTATTTATCGACTACAGGGAAATCAATGCTATAACAATAATGAACAAGTATCCCTTACCTCGCATTGATGATTTATTTGACCAACTACATGGTGCTCAATACTTTTCAATGATTGACCTTCAATCTGGATACCATCAGTTGTGTGTGAAGAAGGAAGACATTCCAAAGAAATCATTTCAAACTATGTACGGGCATTATGAGTTTAAAGTAATGCCTTTTGGGCTGACTAATTCACCCTTTATTTTCATGGATCTAATGAAAACAGTTTTCAAGGAATATCTTGATGATTTTGTAGTGGTATTTATTTATGATAACTTAGCATATTCCAAAAGCTACAAAGATCATGAAAATCACTTGCGCATTATCCTGAAGACACTTAGAAGACCTGAATTATATGGGATGTTTAGAAATTGTGAATTCTGGCTTCAGGAGATTTATTTTCCTGGCCATATTGTCTCCAATGATGGAATCTCGGTTGATAATTCTAAGACCAAGTCAATTAAAGAATGGCAATCACCAACGAGTATAACTGATGTACGCAGTTTTTTTGGTTTAGTAGGTTATTATCTTCGTTTCGTCCAGAACATTTCCCAATTGGCTAACCCATTAACAAAGCTCACATGTAAAGTTGATAAATTTGTTTGGACAAAGGACTATGAAGAAGTTTTTGAAGAACTGAAGAGAAGATTAGTCAATGCTCCTATATTGACACAGCCATCAGGTAATGATGGGTTCATTATTTATAGTGATGCCTTGAATAAAGGACATGGTTTTCTCCATATTCAAAATGATAGGGTTATTTCTTATGCATCAAGACAGCTACAAATTATTGATCAAAACTATCCTACTCATGATCTAGAGTTACCATCTGTGATCTTTTCTTTGAAGATATAGAGACTTTACCTCTATGGTGAAAAATGTGAGATATATACCGATCACAAGAGTTTGAAGTATATTTTCTCACAGAAATAACTCAATATGAGGTAAAAGAGATCGATTGAAGTACTCAAGGATTATGATTTCACGATAAAATACCATCCATGGAAGTAAAATAAGGTAGCATATGCTTTGAGTAGTAAGGATCATGGACTTTTGAACAAGATGAGAGTAGAAAGGGATCCTATTTTCATGGATCTAGTAATGATGGATATAGGAATCACCATGGAAGGTGAAACATCAATACTTTTTAAAAAGTTTGCAGAACCATCATTACTAGAAAGGATAAAAAGTTCTCATACTAATGATGAAGAGTTTCAAAAGAATATTAAAGCTGTAAATGATGGGATATTGAGTGACTTTTTGTATGTAGATGGAATTTTGAAATTTTTGAAGAGACATTGTGTTCCCAATATACCTGTTCTAAAAAGGTAATTGATTGATGATGCTCATTGTTCTAATTTCCCTATACACCCTTGGATCACCAAAATATATAGAGATTTAACGGAACATTTTTGGTGGGACAACATTAAGAGGGAGATTGCTGATTTTGTGTCAAGATGTATGGATTTCCAACAAGTGAAAGCTAGAAGGAAATAGCCTGGAGGAGTCATGCAACCTCTTCCCATGACTGAGTGTAAAAGGGATAATATCACAATGGACTTTTTCATTGGACTACCAAAGACTCCTAGAAGAAAATATGCAATTTGGGTCCTTGTTGATCGTCTTACCAAGTCAGCACATTTTCTTGCTATAAGGGAAGATTTACCAGTATAATGTCTAGCAAGAATATATATTAATGAAGTTGTGAGACTTAATGGAGTACCCCTATTAATTTTTTTGGATCATGATCCCCATTTTACATCAAGATTCTAGAAAAGTCTTCAGAAAGCCCTGGATACTAAACTTTGTTTGAGCACTGCATACCACCCTCAAACAGATGGACAATCAGAACGGACTATTCGAACCATAGAAGACATGTTCAGATCATGCTCACTTGACTTTCAGGGTATGTGGGATCAATATTTACCTATGGTATAATTTTCCTATAATAATAGCTTCCATTTGAGTATTTATATGGAACTATATAAAGCATTATATGAAAAGAGATGTTGCACACCAACCTGTTGGGATGACGTTGGTGAAAGAAAACATGTAGGCCTAGAACTGGAGGAGGAAACGATGGAAATGGTGAAGGTAATCCAGAACCACATCAAAGCAGCTCAAAGTAGGTAGAAGATCTATTCTGATAACTAAAGGAAGGATTTTTAATTTTAGGTAGGAGATCATGTTTTCTTTAAGGTATCTCCATGGAAGGGCATTAAACATTTCGGTAATAAAGGAAAATTTAGTCCCAGGTACGTCGGACAATTCAAAATTCTAGAATGCATTGGGGCTGTAGCATGCCATTTGGCAATGCCGCCCAGTCTCCCAAAAGTTCACAATGTGTTCTATGTATCATTTTTGAGAAAATACATACCCGACCCAATGCATGTACTCACTTATGAGGAATTAGAAATGGAGCCCGATCTGTCTTATCGTGAAGATCCCATCCAGATTCTTGATACAAGAGAACAAGTGCTGAGAAACTGGATGACTCGTCTGGTAAAAGTTATATATAGAAACCATAAGATGGAAGAGGCAATGTGGGAACCCGAAGAAACTTATGATGAAAAACCACCTAAGTCCTTTCATATGGTAGTATTTTAGAAATTTCGAGGATGAAATTATTTGAAAGAGGGGAGAATGTAACACCCCAATATTCCATGGTACGCTTCCCTTTGAATAATACAGTAGTGTGTGTTATACGCAACTTCGAGTTCTAACCACAACCAATCAAACTAGCCGTTATGAATAGTAATACCAAATTTTTAAAATTTTATAAATTTTATCATTCAAAATGGATTTCATTTTTGGATTTGTAATATCAAAATTCACTTAGGGTAAATTTTTTGTATTTTTTTGAAAACATTCAATTTTTGATGAATTGTGAAAAATCACTAAGTTGTAGTTTACAAATGAATTTTTATTTAAATAATTATGTATTTTATTTAAATTTAATTAAGCTTAAAATAGATACATAATTCTTATATAAGTTCAATGTAATTAATTGTAGTTAGTTTAGAATAATTTTAGATATATAAAAATTTTATTGAACTTTTCACCGTCTTTTACCAACCTCCTAGGAGAATTTGGAAATTCACATAAAACATAATTTTCTACTTTTGTGTGTGAAATTTTGAAATCTGAGATGCACGGTTAATATCAAGGAGTAAAATGTGGTTCAATGAGATGAAAATAATTTTTGGAGAATAGTAACTTTTTACTTTTATTTACCACGGTAAAAAGTAAATAGGGTAATTAAGGGTTAAAATGATATTAATATTACCCTAACACATGTCATAATTCAGTTGGACAATTGTATATCGACCAAAGAACAATTTTAGGAATAAAATATTTTCATTTTGGTCCACTTGGATTAGATTAGGACATTTATTATTAATTAATTCAAAGAAGAGTTAAAAGTGTTAAAATCAATGTTTAATAACTAAAACATTTTTAATATAAGGTTATACATAAGATAAATTTGATTGTAAATATTCATTACAAAGCTAAAAATATTTCCTACATAATTGTATTTTATTTATAATTCTTATACATTAAATAATTTAATTTATTTATGACATAATGGTGATGCAGTAATTACTTAATCAATGAAATATTAATATTATAAATATCCAAATAAATGTAATTTAATATTTTTGATTAGTTAAAATAATTATCTAGGTTAATATGAAATATTAGGATTGGTTATATGAAGCTTGTTCGATGTAATAATTCTATTATGAATTTATCAAAAACAAAATACCCAATAGTTTCAAAATTGACATAAAAGAGTTTTTAAAACAAATATTATTTTATTAATTCATATTTTATTCCTAAAAATATAAGGATCATCCAAAGGAATTTTTTCATGATATTTGTATCATTAATTAATCACTTGGGGGTCTCTTGAAAGTTTATAATAAGTTTAGTAACCATATAATATAAAAATACAAAGAGACATGTTAAGTGTCAACCTATTTAACTAAGAGTTAAATCTAAAAGATAAGGTTACTGTAGTTACCCAAACCTGTCTAAAATCTATTGTTTCAGTGGTTTCAGACCCATCCCCACCTTATACATTGAATAATCTACTTCGGAGCCATTAGAAACCGAATATGAATTTATTATAAAATAATATTTCTAGATTTTCCAAGGGTTCCCCTCACCCCTCTTATAAAAGGGAACTCCCCCTTATCTCTAATTCACACCATCAAAGCCTTTTGTTTCAGCCAAAATCGTCCCAAATATCCTCTCAACATCCTTCAATTCAACCTAGATGCATTATTTTGATCAGAAATCCAACTTAAGGAGCGCTTTTGATCAAATCAAAAGATAGAACCCGAAGAAGAGGAAATGATTTCACCACCCTCTTTCAAGATCCTTTCTTCTTCCACTTCTTCTTTCTTTGTTATTTCCATTATAAAATAAAAACTCCAGTATCTTCTATATAATCTGATGTTATTATAATTATGGTATAACCATATTCCATATTCTTTCCATCCTTTGAATAACATGTCACCATACGTGCGTATGTATGGCCTACCGTCTCCAGGTCGTGGTGTAATTGTTATTCAATACATTACTCTTAGGATGGGTATATTAATGATGTGTAATTCATGTAAATAATAAATATAACATGATAATGATTCTGTATATATGATATACCATCCAATTATATATTATTTAAATAACAAAAGAATGATATTGTCTCTCATGCGTATGTACTAATTACCGTCTCCACGAACGGGATGAGATTCATTCCCCATCATATCCATTCAAGACTAAATTTCATTTGATGATTAAAAATAATTTTAGAGACATGATATCATTCTGTATATGAATAATATACATCCCATCCATAAGAAATATGGCTCACATAACAAAGAAAATGAATCCGTTAACACCCGACACGATGATAATACTAAGATATTATTAACAAATCAATGATAAAAGATCATATATGATATCATATTAATGTATATGATTCTTTCATAATTTAATAAAAATAATTTCACCATTATACAAGATTTTATCCAAACCTCAAACAAGTAAATGTTCAAGTTAAGGGTTTATTTCCCAATCTCATCATTATTCGAGATTGTTTATACGTAAATATCTTATGGGACCTCTTTATCATCCACATCCATGGTTCTAAAAAATGTATTTCAATACATTGTTACTATTTTACAGAATATGGGTTAAATTCATTTATACCCTTGTTTGACTTTGTATATGAATTTTATAAAGGAATCTCCTAATCATTTTCCAAAGAAGTTAATTTTTAACCTTTTCAACAAAATTAAGGTAAGAATGTCTTTTTTAACTTATATGGTGGGTGTGGCAATTTTCCACCATTATAAAATCTTCTTATCTTTCCTTACAATATTATATGTATATTTTCAAAGTAAATGTTTTATTTTATAATTATGTGAATTTTAAATTATTTAAAAAACATATATTTCTCTCAAATGCTTTTGATTTCATCTATGTCAACATCCTTTGATGGATTTTAATCTTATTTGAAGTTGATTTATTATGATAAAAAACATCCATATTGTATTGAAGTTTTTGTGATATGTTTGACTGTGGATGTGTTATTTTTATACCATTCATTGTTTATGGAGAATATATTGACATTTTGTATGCTAGTTTTAATACGAATGTTTTTGTTATGTTTAAACCTATTCATATGAGGAATTCATTGGACTTAATAAGTGAAGGGTGGAGCCCACTATAGCTCCTCAATGCATTGGTAGGTTCCATGAAACAAACTAGTGTCTTGGCACGAGGCCTTGACAAACTCTTATTTGTAGTCTTGGCATGAGGCTTTGGCTACATGGTTATGATATTATGGAATTCTGCATTCCATCATTATGAAAGTGGTTATTGATATTGCTTGTGATTATCTGATTAGTATAATATCCATGTGAATAAGAAAATGGAATTATTTCATTTTATTTCTCCCATATTATTCTTATGTTCATGTTTAAAAAACAAAATTTATACATTTCCTTAAATGTTTATGCTTATTTATGAAAGTTTACACTATATTGTTATCCTAACTAGGCATCTGAGCTCACCCATTTCTATGATTTATTTTTTCCAGAATGTGAAGATGTTTTTTATGAATGACCCGCAGGGATAGAATGAGAGGATATGAGTTTGGAATATGGAGACTATGTTGTTGTAGTTTTCATTTCATGATGTAATGTAAACTTTATGAATTATATAGTGTTTCCAAGGCTACTATGCTAATCTGTCTTTCGAGACTTGATATTTTGTGATCATGCCAATTTTATTTAATAATGCACCATCTCTGGGTAACTTGGGTCAGGGAATTACACCGGGTACAATCTAGCTCCACAAGCCTCCACCTTGATCAGTGTTGTCTTCTATCTACATCAAACACACATAGTGTGGGTATAGCCCGTTTAGGGGTGATTATACGTTACTTAGTAGGGACCCCTACACCCCCGAAGGTCTCCCAGAATTCATGAAGTATTAACCACAGAAGAAATTTACAAACACAAAGTATCAACCAACTCTACTTAGTTATATGCCCATACATATTCCTAAGTTATCAATCACAATCCGTCTCCAACTCTCGAGCCCAAGCACAACCCAGTTCACACAGGAAAGCAAGTCGATCACAATGATGATAATGATTGAAAGTCAAGACTCAGCTCACACAGATATACATCATTCATATAGAGATATAAATGATCAGATTTAGTCACTCATTCATCTATGTTATCGGACCAACATAGGATACTATAACAACAAAGTTGTTGGACCAACATAGTATAATAGACCAGCTACTCTATCGGACCCACGTTGGATACTAGTACAGAAGTCAAAAAATCGGACCCATGTAGGATACAAGAACAGTAGTCATCAATATCGAACCAACAGAGTATTCCCATATAGATGTCATCATCGTCGAACCCATGGAGGGTTCTAGTACGATTGTCATCATTGTCAAACCCAAAGAGTATTCCATTATGTTTGTCGTCGTTTTCAAACCCACGATGGATTCCAGTACAATTTTCGTTGCAGTCACACCCATCTCTAAGGTTCCTGCACATAGCACACTCAATTCTGGGAGGGTCCGCTCCTCGAGCCAAGGGTTCGATAAATCAACTGTCACGAAGCCAGAGTTGATGTATCCCAAAACTCCATCTCGTCAAAAGGAACCCAACGTGACTGACGGTGTGTCAATTGAATGCCCAGTCTGAGTGTTATTGGTTTTTCCGTTCAAGAGGTATGGTTCTAATTATGCTCATTCCAAACCCAGTTGTTTTCCCACATTTTCCAAACTCACATAGTGAATTGAAAAAAGACTATTTCATCATGAGGGTCCTAGTGCTGAAGACGTCGTGTCGATCAGATTCATGGTCGAGAATTTATTCTCACTTAAGCGTAACAGGCCCACCCTGTTAAGCCCAGTGGCTGATGGGTCAGGTCTACCTGGTTTTGGTAGATCTGATCTAGTTGGTGTCTGAATAGCACGGTAAAGTGCACTACCCGGCCCGACCCAGTAGGAAACGGCCCAGCCCGGCACGGCATGGCCTGGCCCTGTGCGGCACGACCTGTCCTGGCTGGTAGCGGCTCGGCCCGACTGGCCGAGCGATGCGGGGTGAGCGCGTCCCCCCTGACTTCCCAAACCGGCAGCACCGTGCTACGCCGCCTTCCTATCCGGTCGACCGATGCTGGACAGTCCTCCCGGTGCGAGCGGCTGACATGGGTAGGTCGCGGTCCTCCTACGCGGCACCTGCGGGTGCTGCGACATTCATCAACTCGGCCGGGTGATGAGCCAGTTGGTTCGCCCGCCAAATCGGACCACGGAATGCGGGACACATTCTTCTATAGCACAGTGCCTTACAGGCGCCGTGGTCCTCTATCCCGGCTGGCTTTGGCCAGTTGGTTATTCTATGGCCGAGTGTCCCATGGATGTGGGCCGCGGTTCCTCTCCACACGGATGGCATACGACCACCACTTCCTCTAGTGACAGCCACCTCTTCCGTCACCACCTCCATGGAAATAAAGCAAGGATCAACAGAGGGTCATCAGGCTGTGTTTATTCAGTATGCGGCCTCCACGTTAGACGGTATCATATGGATGAAGATAAAACATGGTTTCAACTAAGAATGAAGAAAAATTTTATTTAATTAAAATTGAAGCAAACCCCCTACCTCGAAATAACGTTCATTCGTAGACGGAGTCGCGGGGAGGCGACGTTGACTCGTTGATGTCAGGGAAGAAGGGGATGAGGAAGGCACGTCGTCACCATTATTTATGGGTGGCTCCTCCTCCTTTTTCTTGGCCAATGATCGAAGGAGATGATCGTCATTCTTCGGCGGTTCTTCATCGATTGAAGAACTCTATTCTTCAATTTATCAAGAGCTCTCCAAAAAATCATTAACACAAAGAGTGCCAAACTAAAATAATTGATAAGGTTATTATTTTATTCACACATGAATTTTAAAAAATTAAAACAAATTAATTAATTAATTGTATGGTTCAATTCATTATTCAAAAGTGTTGGAAAAAATTAATGGGAGAGAGGGTGGTGAAGAGATCACATTAATTAAGGGGAGAGTTGTCAAATTAATTAAGGGGGGGTAAATGGGGGGTTTCAAGGGAGTTTGGGGGTGTGTGATAAGTTAGAGGCTTGTGTGGGCCCCACCACCGATATTTATATACTCCCATGGGATGTTATGTGGGGTGTGGGCCCCACCTCTAACTTCCATTTGGAGGAAATAACTTCCACTTAAAATAAAATTGACACGCAACAATTTTATTCAATTCTTAATGAATCCCCAAATTTTACCTACCACATATGACAAAATGTAATTATGGTAATGGTCTCCCTAAGAGAATTCCAGTGCTACAAGTTCATCGGTGCCCTTGGATTTCAATTCCAAGCATTGTTTCAAAAGATAGAAAATCCCGGACGTACGTTTACTAAACGTACCAGAACAAAACATCATAAATTGATTTCAGGCACCCCAGGCCTCAAAATTTGGTGCCGTCATAAATTGTGGACTTGTAAAATTCCTAAGTATTTATGAGAAAAATTTCCTTGAAATTTCTGGGTCTTTTCATTACTACCACCTCAGGGCTTTACATCCCTGTAAGACTACAACACACACTAGGGAAACAAAAGAGGTTACTTAGCATGCATCTAAGCCTCCTGCTCCCATGTGCTATCCTAGAGGCTCCTGTGCTACCAGCGAATGCGCACTAGAGGAATCGACCATCCACGTAGGAACCACTCTTGTTGATCCTTGATCTCCACCGGGAGCTATGTGAATGTCTCCACATCATCGATGTCTAGCTCCCCGTGGTCGATGATGTGGGATGGGTCATGCATGTATCTCCTCAACTGAGATACGTGGAAGATGTCGTGCACCCGATGCAACTAAGGTGGAAGGGCTAGGCGGTAAGCCACCTCACCCACTCTGATAAGGACCTAGAAAGGTCTGATAAAGTGTGGAGATAACTTGCTGCCCCGACCAAATATCCATAAACCTTGTCGAGGTGAGACCCATACGAAGACGTGGACGCCATCCTCAAACTCCAGTGGTCTTCATCTCCTACCTACATAGATCTTCTGTCTACTCTATGCAGTCTTCAAATGCTCCTAGATGATCTGCACCTTCTCCATCATAGCCTGAACCATCCCTGGTCCAACAAGTGCTGACTCCCCTAGGTCAGTCCAGAACAGAGGTGATCTGCAAGGTCATTCGTATAGTGCCTTGTAATTGTCCATCCCGATGATAGAGTGGTAGTTGTTGTTGTACACAAACTCCACCAAGAGTAGGTGATCCTCCCAGCTGCGGGCAAATTCAAGGACACATGGACGGAGCATGTCCTCGAGAGTCTGAATGGTCCTCTTAGTCTAACCGTCCATCTGAGAATGGAAGGTGGTGCTCAGACATAGATGTGTCCCAAAAGCCTCATGTAACCCCTTCCATAGTCGGGAAGTGAAACGAGCATCTCTATCAGAGACGACAGTCGATGGAAATCCATGAAGGAATATGATCTCTTGAACGTTGAGGCATCCCAAGCTCTCTATGGATCATTTCTCTCTGATCAGGAAGAAATGGGCAAAATTGGTGAGTCGAACGACGATCACCTAGATAGAGTCGTGTCCTCCAGATGTACGTGGAAACCCCATCATGAAATACATTGATATTACATCCCACTTTCAATATGGGACCTCTAAGGGATGTACCAAGCCTGCTGGTACCTGGTGCTCTGCCTTCACTTGCTGAAAAGTGAGGCATCCTGAAACAAACTCTGATATAGCCTTCTTCATACCCATCCACTAGTGCTGTCGTCTGATGTCCTGATACATCTTCACCACTCCTGTATGTACTGCTAGAGTGTAGGTTTGAAACTCCCTCAGCACATCCTCCAGTAGTACAATTGGTACCATAGTACGTCCCCTGAAAAGGATGACGTGCTCCCCTCCTTCAGAAAATCCATGAGGTTCTTAGCCTGATGATATTTGTGCTTGTCGCGTCTCAAAGTCAACATCCCCACGTTGTGCCTCTCTAACTCACTGAAGGAGTGGAGGAGTGACTGTGAGAGACTGAGGAAAGGCCACTCCATCTATATCCACAAAGGATATCTGCAATGCGACTAGCTTCTCTGACGCCTCTCCTAGCAGCTGATTGCCTGATCTCTTGCTGAGAGCATCAGCTACAACATTCCCCTTCCTTGGAGTATAGACTATATCAAAGTCATAGTCCTGGAGGAACTCGAGCCATCGTCGCGGTCTCCAGTTCTAGTCCATCTACAATAATATGTATCTAAGACTATGGTGGTCAGAGTAGACTATAAAGCGCTCACCCATAAGATAGTGTCGCCACATCTTCAAGGTGAAGAACACTTCTGCTAATTCTAGGTCTTTGGTAGAGTAGTTCTACTCGTGCTATCTCAACTTCTGTGAACCATATGCGATCACCGCTCTCTCCTACATTAGGACACACCCGAGTCCAGTCCTTGATGCATCGCAGTAAAATACGTAACCAACACCATCCTCTGGTAGCCTCAAATTGGGCACACTGTTCAATCTCTATCTCAGATCCTGAAAGGTCTACTGATATCTATTGGTCCACATGAAGGGTTTCCCCTTTTTCGTCAAAGTTGAAAGTGGTATAATAACTCTGGAGAAGTTTAACACAAATCTCTAATAGTACCCATCAAGACCTAGAAAACTTCGCACCTCCATCACACTCCTGGGGGGATCCCAAGTAAGTACTGCCTCAATATAAGCTGGATCCAGTGTAACTCCAGCCTCTAAGATGACGTGTCCCAAGAAATGAAAATCTTGAATCCATAACTAACACTTCTAGAGCTAACCATAAAGCTGGTGATCTTGGTGTGTATCTAGTACAACCCTCAAGTGATAGGCATGCTCCTCCTCAGTAGTCGAGTAACTCAGTATTTCTTCATTGGAGACTATGACAAATCGATCACGGTAAGGCTAGAAGATCTTGTTCATGAGACACATGAACACCGCTAGAGAATTGGTTATGCTGAAGGGCATAACCATGAACTTGTATTGGCCATAGTAACACCTGACGGTCATCTTATGCACATACTTATCTCGAACTATGAGCTCGTGATAGCCTGATCTAAGGTCTGTCTTCGAGAACCATTGTTCTCCCTTGAGTTGATAAATGAGGTCGTCAATCCTCGGAAGTGGGTACTATTTATTCACGTTCACCTGATTCAGTAAATAGTAGTCGACACATAGTCTTAAGCTCCCATTCGTCTTCTTGGAGAACAAAATTGGAGAAGCCTAGGGTGAAACACTGGGTTGGATAAATCCCTTCCCTTGGAATTCCCACAGTTGTACCCGAAGCTCACGAAGCTCAGCGGGAGCCATCTGATATGCTAGAGTAGATATCGGTGTTGTCTAGGAATACAGATCTATGTATAAGTCTACCTCTCTATTAGATGGTAGTCCTGGAATGTCATCAGGAAAAATGTCTGCATACTGATCCACCACAATAAGAAAACTTTGACTCCTCACATCAACCACTCTGAGGATGAAACTATCCAACTAATGTGTGATCGGATACCCTCTCCTCCGTGAAAATCCATCCAACACTGAAAAAGTTCCCTTCTCACCTCTAAAGGTGACCCTTGTCCCTTCCGTGCGGACACACCGTACTTTGTGCCTAATGCAGTCGATCTAAGCATGGACTGTAGATAACCAGTCCATACCCAAGATGACGTCGTAAGGCCTCGACACCGCTACAAGAAGATCCCAGCCAAAGATCTCTCCTCCTAGAGTAATCTCACACTATCGAAACTAATGAATAATCATCGAGTCTTGTCCCGTATGAGTCTCTAGCAGAAAGGATCGGGTCAACGGCTCTGTCGGAATCTCCAAGCTCCGAACAAGGGAAGCGGCAATAAAAAATGACTCGCACCAGTGTCAATAAGAACTGCAGCAAGGGTGTAGTAGACACAGATAGTACCATAAATCATCTCAGCTGTTGTGTGGTTGTAGGACTCAACTGCCTGGATCTGTGCCCATCTCTATCCACCAACTCCCTGTGGTTGGGGTGGACCTCCTGGTGAAGGTGGATGTAGAGCCTCGAAATGCCATCCACCACCCACTTCTCAGAAAGCTCCTCTACCTCGTATGCATGCTCTTAGTAGACCACCATGATCAATCCATTGCCTCTTCCTGGGAGGTCCCTTTACTGTCTACTACTCGTCCGCATGGCGGGTCGGACAGTCTTGATCCATGTGACCCTGCCCGCTGCTTGCATAGAACTACCTGCTCCTCATATAGATGGCTCGGGTTCATGTTCCCCAAATAACAAAACATGTATCCTGGGGTCGCCCACCTGATGGCTTGTTCCACTTGGACCTCTGCGTAAACTGTCTATTACCTGCTGCAGAAGAATCCGATATGTGTCGCCCTGTGGTGGGTCTCTCACCTGATGTCGGCTTAGCATAAATATCTCCACAAGAAGGGCTCGCTCCAGTACTCCCACATGCGTCAGAATACTGAGGGAGATCATAGAATCTCTCATCTCATGTATGAGTCCCTGCTCAAAGTTCTGGGCCCTAAAGAATGGGTCTCGTACCATGTCCGTGGAGTAGTGTGACAGGTCAGTGAACCATGCTGAGTACTGAGCTATTTTCATATTGCCCAGCCACAGATGTAGTAACTCTTGAATCTACACCGCATGAAGGGTGGCTGTAGGAAACTCCGAGCAGCAAAGACTCTTGAAGTCTGTCCAGATAAAAGATGTCTTGGCATGTACCTGGAGCATCAGGCTACATAACCAACCTACTGTTGCGTGAATGAGACTCGTGGCAAGGATCATCGTATAGTCAACTAGTGTCCCTACTAATCTGAAAACTCTAGAGACAGCCTCCAGCCAGTCCTCAGATGCCTGTGGATCCATCTATCTATGGAACCTGGGTGGCCTCTGTTGTTGAAACCCATGAAATGCACTCAGACAACATGCACACTCTTCTTCTAGAGCTGGTTGTATCGGTGGCCCAACGGCTAGTGGTACTGCTAGTGCCTCCACTGTGATGGGGCCCTGCACCGAGGCCTCGTTGCTCGGTGGGCTGCCATCCCGTATGTAACTCAGAACCCAAGATGGATACCTTCGTGGGGTCATCCTGAAAAAACAAATAGGTGCACTACGGTCAAACAATATACCTAGTGATCTGACATAAAGTAATCATAAAGAAAAAATTTGAAACAGACAAGCAATCTGTGTTTTTTTGCACCTAGTCAGAAATCAGAGGTCAGGGTCCTGGAATATGGATACATCAGCCGCTGCTCCAACACCGGACTCCCTAGACTGATAACTACACTCGATAATCATAACACTACTTCTTCACAAAAATGATTAATCAAAGTCCTATGTTCTCTGGTAGAACCAACTCCTACGATACCAATTTGTCACAACCCGTCCTCGGGGCCCGTGTCGTGACCACCGCAAGCCCGCCTTCCATAGGCCAGGGGCTGGCGACTAGCACCAAAGGTGTAAATCCTTAAGGTGGGAAGGCATTTCCTTTATGAAAGTAAACAAACACAATAGATGACACACTAGTAGTAAACACTAAATAAATAATGTATACAAAAAGTAAGTGCTGAAAGGAAAGGGGCCAGAAATACCAGCCCAGAAGTAAGTATTATACAACTAAAAAACTAGTACAACTGCATTAAAGTAAAACAGAAACCACCGAGTTGTTCTTTGGAAATCCCACCTATATTGGGGGTACAGATGGCCTCCACAGCACCTCAGGTCTGACCATCCGCTCTGTGAACGTCTCGACAAGTGGTCCACCTCCGGGTACCGTCCAGCTCCACAAGCCTCCACCTCAATCAGTGTTGTCCGTCATCTGCATCCATCACACGTAGTACGGGCATATCCTATGTAGGTTTGAGAATACGATACTCATTAGGGACCCCAAGACCCTCGACGGTCTCCTAGAATTCACGAAAGATAAACTGTAGAAGAAAGTTACGAACACGAAGTATCAACCAACTCTACATAGGTATATGCCCATACATATTCCAATGTTATCAATCATAGTTCGTATCCAACTCTCGAGGCCAAGCACAACCTAGTCCACACCGGAAAATCAGTCAATCACATCGATGATTATGATTGAAAGTCAAGACTCACCTCACACAGGTATACATCTTTCATAAAGTGATAGAGATGATCAGATGTGTTCATTGATTCATCTAAGCTGTTAGACCCACGTTGGAACTGGACTAGCTAAACTGTCAGACCCACGTATGATACTAGACCAGCTACTCTGTCAGACCCACGTAGGATACTAGTACAGAAGTCAAACTGTCAGACCCACATAGGATACAAGAATAGTAGTCATCTCTATCGAACCCACGGAGGCTTCCAGTATAGATGTCGTCATTTTCGAGCCGACGTAGGATTCCAATATGATTGTCATCGTTTTCAAACCCATGTAAGATTCCAGTATGTTTGTCTTCATCATCTAACCCATGGAGGATTCTAGTACAAT
The DNA here is from genome assembly GCA_963277665.1 of Viscum album. Classification (NCBI taxonomy): domain Eukaryota; kingdom Viridiplantae; phylum Streptophyta; class Magnoliopsida; order Santalales; family Viscaceae; genus Viscum; species Viscum album. Next base: position 1,135,458,224 of record OY728128.1, read on the forward strand.
TGTTGTTTCAGTCGCAGCCAGCTCTAGGGTTCCTGCACAAATCACACTCAATTCCGGGAGGGTTAGCTCCTCGATCCAAGGGGTCAATACATAAACTATCATGAATCTAAATTTGGTGTATCCCAATATTCCGTATCGTCAAAAATAACCCAACACGACTGACGGTGCATCAATCAGACGCCCAGTCTAAGAGTTATTGGCTTTTCTGTTCCAGGGGCCCAATTGGAATTATGCTTGTTCCACAGCCGACCACTTTCCAAAGTCATCCAAACTCACATTAAGTATCACAAAAGGGCCGTTTTGTCATTAGGGTACTAGTTATGTAGACGGAGAGTCGATCGATCACATGGTTGTGAAGTTATTCGCACTTAAGCGTAAAGGGCCCGGCCCGTTTAGCCCAGTGGCTGATGGGTCGGGTCGACCGGATTTTGGTGAGTCCAACCCAACTCGTGTCAGACTGGCCCAGTGAAGCGTGTGTCCCGGCCCTGTGGGGAGAAGCCTAGCCCAAGGGGTGCAGCCCGACCCAGTGGGGTGCTGCCCGGCCCGGCGCAGCGCGGCCCGGCCCGACGGGGTGCGGCCCAGTCCAGCGCGGCACGGTGCGACCTGACGGGCCGCGGCTCACCCCGGGTGGCCGAGCGTTGCGGGAGGAGCGCCTCCCACTGACTTCCTGAACTGGAGGCACAGAGCGGCACTGATCTCCTATCTAGTCCACCGAAGCCAGCCGGTCTTCCCAGCAGAAGAGGCCCACATTGGCGGGCCATGATCCTCATGCGCGACAGCTGCGGGTGTCATGACCTTCATCAACCCGGTCGGCTGATGAGCCAAATAGTTCTCCCACTAAAGCGGCCCGAGGAACAAGGGCCATGATCCCCCGTAGCGCGGAACCTTAGGGGTGTTGTGGTCCTCCAGACCGGCTGGGTTCGGCCGGCCAATTCTTCTTCGGCCGAGCGGCCCATGGATGCGGGGTGAGGTTCCTCTCCACACGGCCAGCATACGGCCACCGCTTCCTTCGGTCTCGGCCACCTCTTCCATCACCGCCTCCATCGAAATAATACATGGATCAATAGAGGGTCTTCGGGCTGTGTTCGTTCAGCCTGTGCCCTCTGCATTAGGCGGTATCATATGGCCAAAGATAAAACATGGTTTAAAGGAAGAATAAAGAACAATTTTATTCAATTTAAATTAAAGCAAATCCCCTACCTCGAAATAAGGTTCATTCATCGACAGAGTCACTAGGAGGCGGAATCAACTCGTTGACTTCGGGGAAGAAGGGGCTGAGGAAGGCGTGTCGTCGGCATTCCTTGCGGGTGGCTCCTTCTCCTTTGGCATGGCCAAAGATCGAAGGAGATGATCATCGTTCTTCTGCGGTTCTTCATCGATTGAAGAACTCTATTCTTCAATTTCTCAAGACCTCTCCCAAAATTCTCTCAACACAAAAAGTGAAAATCTAAAATAATAACTAAGGCTATTATTCTATTCACACATGAATTTTAAAAAATTCAAACAATTTAATTATCTAATTGTAGGGTTCAATTCATTAATCAAAAGTGTTGGAAAAAATTAATCGGAGAGAGGGAGGTGAAGAGATCACATTAATTATGGTGAGAGATATCAAATTAATTAAGGGTGGATAAATGAGGGGTTTCAAGGGAGTTGAGGGGGGGTTGATAAGTTAGGGGCTCATATGGGACCCACAACCCCTAGTTATATCCTCCCATGGGAAATTAGGTGGGGATGTGGGACCCACCTAAAACATCCCTTTGGAGGAAATAACTTCCACTTAAAATAAAATTGAAACTCAGCAATTTTATTTAATTCTTAATGAATCCACAAATTTTAACTACAATAAAGGACAAAACACAACTGCGGTAAAGTTCCCCTTAAGCGAATACCGGCACTGTGAGTTCATCGGTGCCCTTTGATTTCAATTCCGAGCAACGGTTCAAAAGATATAAAATCACACATGTACGTTTACTGAATTTACTTAAACAAAACTTCATAAATTGATTCCGGGATCACCGGGACTTGGGATCAGGTGCCGTCAGAAACAAAGACTCATTAAATTCCAAAGTATTTATCAAAAAAATTCCTGGAAATTAATGGGTCTTTACAGCCTCCTTAAGATCGATCATGGGAGTGTAAAATATTGCATTCTTAGGTAAAAGTGACACCACAAATGTTCATATGGTGCACCCCTATTTTATTTTCTCTCCCATTCTAGATATAAAATTTTATCTTAATTCTTTATTGATATTTGGTAAATTTTCATATATTCATTGGGGTTCTCCAATCTCAGTGCTTACTCTTGAGCATTGGTAAAAGTTACATGTGGTGTATTATCTCATGGAAACCACACACACTATCTAATTGGTGGTAATATACTACAGCTACCAGACAAGGGGTAGTAAAAACCTAACACCCGCTAGAAGGGCCAAGAAAATAATTATCCCTTTTCTATCCTTTTTCTCTTTCTTTTAATTATTTTTTATGTTTTTTCCTTTATTTATAGTAGTTATAAAGTGGTATAATCTTGGAGGTTAACTCAAGAACTCTGCTAAAAAGAAACCAGGTTGTGTCTTTGTTTTTCTTTATTTTGATTACTACCCAATATAAATTCAGCAAGAGAATTTTCATGATCTGATTTGAGCTAAAAAGATTGTAGTAAATACAATAATTTGGGGGGGATTTCAACTTTTTTTTAGAAATTTTTTGTTTTCATTCATTTTATTTTTCTTTTTGTTTGGAAATTTTTTTGTTTTACTATTTCATTTTTTAGTCTGTCCTTGGGATTCTTGAGATGAATTGAATATGTAGGAAAATAAAAACCATCATCGATCTTCTGGTAAATTCATTGATTTGAGTATTTTAGGATTTAAATGATTACTAAATGGTTTTTTTGTAGTTTTTTATCTATTAATTTGAATAAGTTTAATTGATTGTGAAATTCATGTTCACTAACACTGTCTAAATTGAAATGTTTTCCCAACCGGAGTGGTTTTGAAACATGTTTGATATCTTCTTACATTTCTATTTTTCTTAGGTGTCTTGACACTTATTGTGTGATCCAAAACATTCGTTTTTTCTCTTTTTCAATGCTATTAGAGTTCATGGAATGTGTTACATATGTTTGAGGAATCACATTAAAATTAGTTTTGTATTGAAAACTAATTTTCACCAACCTTTTCATCTGACCTTCCTTGAGACCCAAAAAGCCATGAAATACCTTGTTAGGTAGCCACATTACATGTCATTTATCCACTGCCAAACTACTCTAGAAGTTAAATACATGATTATCATTGAACAAATTTGTGGGGGACGAAAAAGATGGGCTGTATTTTTCTTTCTTGAAGAATATTTTTGAGCTGAATAGAAAGTGTTTCCATATTTATTGCTTCTTGGATGGAAGAAATTTCATAATGAGAAACTTTATGGGTGGCCCAGTATGTATTTACACATATGGGATGGATGTTTACAAATTTTTTAAGATCAAAAGTTTCCTCTCTTTTCCTCAGAAACATGGTTTTCAAGAAAATTTTGGATCTAAATTCAAGCTCTAATGGTGCTACAAATAGAGAAAATAGATATTGAAATCAATGATTCTGAAATTACATGAGTGAACATCCATAATAAATAGGTTTTTGGAGGTGATTCATTTTTTATTGGATTGATGAGGACACCATTCTTGAGAAAAACATTTTTCATACATTTACTTCACTTTAGAGCTTAACCCTCCCCATTCTTCCTCAGATTTTTTAACATTTAAAACCTACCAACCCTCGGGCTGAAAAAAACCAATGAATAAAACCCCATAATTGAAACATTTTATACTCTGTGAAGTGGAGATATTAGGAGGATATAAAGACTATGGAGATCACACATTTTTCTCAGAATGAGAAAAACTCCACATTGAAAATCCGTATGTTAAAAAAGAAATATTTTTAGGGGGAGGTACGTATGAAATGCTTGTGGGGAAAAACATGAAATTGAATGGATTCATATGAATTTTTATGAGTTTTTAATTTTTGATCTATGTAGGAGGAATGAAACTTTTTTATATTATAATTTGTTTGCTTTTTCATTTATGCTTTGAGAAGTTTGATTTGACCATGGTATAAGATGATTGCCCATTAGTGCAATGTTTAAGTGAGAGGGTATTGATAGAACAAATATTTTTAATTATTTTATTCTGAATTTCAATGTTTTTAATCCCACAAAAGTGTTATTTAAATGGAAATTGTCACATTTTATGTTTTAGAATCATTTTTGAACATAATTGGAGAAATGGAATATTTTAAAATTTAAAGGATTTAATTTATTTTAATGTTTCACCTATAAAGTTTTTATCACATATCCAAATTGAAAACAATTTCTTGTATAGGTTCTTATGTTTGATGGGATTCATTGTATTAGTCTGGACACATAGATCAATCCATCATTTGGAAGCTCAAATCTAGCTGACAAGTTAGGCCTCAAAAACTGTGCATTGATATGGAAAATTTTATTTTTAATACTATATCTCATAAATGGTTGAACCATTGAGGATGAAATTAAACATAGAAAAATAGTAAATCAGTATGAAGAACTTTAGTTAAGATGTCTGCTCCCAATGCATTCAGTATCAGTCCATAAATGCATTGTAACTTGGTATATTTCATAACAAACAATCTGTTTGGAAGAATTAAATATTCTGAGTGTATTGTCCATAATTCATTCATTGCGTGGCCAATCTGGATGACATTTCATGAAAAGATGGAGTAGATATATAGTAAAATCTTTTAATAAGAAATCTTCCCTAAAATCTGTCATTAAGGAGACCATAAATGTGCATATATTTAGTGGAATGATTTTATAGACAAATATTTCATCCCCTTGCCCAAACAATGTTGTCCCTCTTCATTTCAAATGTTTGGAAAAGTAGTTGACATTTTCGTTATATTTATATTTTCTTTTATTTTGTAGTAATATTTTAAACCTTTAATTTATATTTTTCTTATTATTTATACCTCATTATTCCATTTTTTTACTTTTAAGTTTTCTCCCATCATATTCTCTTCTATCTCCATGAGAATGTGGAACTAACCTGGAGGTTTGTTTGAGCGGATGAATGGTGGTTAATTGAGTTTCATGGTTCTTCACTTTAAATATCTTTATTTAATTCTGAGATTTTTGGTGGTGGATAAATTGATTATGGTGTGAGATTTCCCCATGTTCTCTATCACCGAGTTATTCTTCTCATTCAACATTCTTCCCTCCCTTCACTATCTAAGTCATGCATAGGATAGAGTATGTCTTGGGTAGCGATGGTCATAAAAGTGATGTCCTATCTGGATTTAGGAAGATTATTTCCCCCCATGCAGAGATCTTAGTTTTTGGGTTACAACATCTCAAATGAGATTGTGTAGTGTGATAGATCTTGTTCACTACATTGAATTTATATTATTAATATTTAAAAAAAAATTATATCAACCTTTATGATCCCCTAATAATGAAATTATTCTTTCATTCTTTTTAACATCATTTTGTTCACATTTCATATATATATATATATTCATATTTTTTTATAACTTTAAAACCTATCTTTATATTATATATTATTGATAAAATAAATAGCGACAATAGAATTTTGGGGTTGTGTATATTTCCTCCATGAGAATGACCATGGTAGTGTACAATATTGAATTCTTATGTAAAAGAGAAACAATGAAAATTCAGGGAGCACCCTTATTTTATTTTCCCTCCCATTATGGATCTCAAATTCTATCTTTCTACTTTCTTAGGAGTTGGGTATTTTCTTATCTTATTTGGGGATCTCCAATATAAGTATTTACTCATTGACATTTGTAAATGTCACATGTGGGGGTTTATCACAATGAAACCACACCCACCATCTGATCGGGGATAATCCACTACAAATGCTTGACTAGGGGAAGTAAAAACCTAAAACACACTTGCGGGGTCAAATGAAGAATTATCCCTTTTTATCCCTTTTATTTTTTAATTTTCTTTTTTTCTATTGTATTTTAATTTCTTTCTTTTAGTTATAATGTGGTAGTAGATAGGATCTTAACTCAACGCTGCCACTGAAAAAAAACTAAGTTGTGTCTTTCTTTTTCATTATTTTGTTTGCTACCCAATATAAATTCTACATGAACAATTTCATGATCTGATTGGAGCTAAAAAGAAGGTAATAAATTGAATATGTGTGGGGGAAAGATTTCAACATTTTTTTAGGAATTTTTTTTGTGCTTTCATATTATTTGTCATTTTTTTTGTTGAATTTTTTTTGTTTTAATTTTTCATTTTTAGTGTGTTTTTGGGATTATATATCTAAACTGAATGCTTTGGAAAATTCAAACCATCATGGTATTTTTGGACCATTTCTTTATTTGAGTATTTAAATGATTTATGAAATGATTTTTATCTGATTTCCAATATTTTCATTTGAATATTATTGATTGATTGTGAAACTCTTGTTCACTAGTACTGTCTAAATTGAAAATATTTCCCAACCCAAAAGGTTTCTAAACATTTTTGACAACTTTTTACATTTCTATTTTTTTATAAGATACTTTAGACTTGTTGTTTGATCCATAAATTTTTTTTTCTTTTCAAAGTAAATTATAGTTTACATAATGTGTTTAGTATGATTTAGGCATCACTTTGAGAACCCTTTTGCATTGAACTCTTATTTTGGCCTACCTTTTCATATGTCCTTCAATAATCCACTAGTAGACATGAAATGCCTTGTTAGGTAGCCATAATACAATCCATGAAACCCCTTTACAACCTGATATAGATATTAAATTCATTATTATTTTTGAACTCTTGTGTGGTTGAGGGAGAATATGGGTAATATTTTGCTTTCGCGAAGAATGTTTTTGAGTTAAATAGAAATTATTTTTCACATTTATTGCTTCTTCGGTGGAAACAATTTCATGATGGGAATTACATAGGTAACCCAAAATATAGTTACACATATGTTTTAGTTGTTCAACTATTTTTTATAATTAAAATTTCCTTAATTTTCCTCAAAAACATGTTTATGAAGTGATGTATAGTTCTAAATTCAAGCTGAAACAATGCTACAAATGGTGAAAAGAGGGAAGAAATTCATTGATTCTGAAATTACAACTATAACATTCCCAAATAAAGGTGTTTTTAGATGTAATTAATTTTTGCATTGATTGAAGAGGACAACATTTTTGAGTAAAAAAATTTCATGTATTTACTTCACTTTAGAGCTTAACCCTCCTCATTCGGCCTCAAGTGTTTTTACATTTAAAACCTACCAACCCACAGCCTCAAAACAACCCATAAAAATACCTAATTATTGAAAAGGAATTTACTCTATAATGTGAAGATATTATGAGGATTTCAAGCGTATGGAGTCCACACATTTTCTTTGGAATGAGAAAAACTGCACATTCAAAATCCTTGAGTGAAAAGAGAAATATTTTTCCAAGGAGGTGGGTATGATATGCTTGTGGGGATTAACATGAGATATAATGGATTAATATAAATTTTTAGGAGTTTGGAAATATTTATCCATTTTTTAGGCATTATATTTTATTTTATATGATAATTGATATGTGTTGTCATTTATTCTTTGAGAAGTTTGTTTTGACTTTGGTATAAGATGATTTCCTAGGAGTGCAATTTTTATGTGTGGGGGAATTGATAGAAAAATATTTAAAAAATATTTTATTCTGAATTTAAGTGTTTTAAATCCCACTAATGTGTTATTTCAAGGGAAATTGTCACAAAATATGTTTTAGAGGCATTTTTTAGCTTAATTGGAAAAATGGAATATTTTAGATTTTAGGAGTTTTAATTTACTGCAATGTTTCTTCAATAAATTTGTCATGATTAATCCAAATTGAAAAAAATATTCATTTATAGGTTACAATGTTCAATGGGTTTCATTTTATCTTTCTGGACCCAATTCTCAATCTATCATTGAGAATCTCAAATCCATCTCACATTCAGGCTTCAAAATCTACACACATATTTGATGAATTATATTGCTGGGACTATATCTTATAAATGGGAAAACCATTGGGACATAAATTAAACATTTAGTAATAAGTAGTCTATAGTAATTTTTTTTAATATGGCCTCTCCTAATTCCTTCATTCTTATGGATATAAATGTGTTGAAACATTGTACATTGGAATACAAAGAGTCTGTTCGGTAGAATTAAAAATTATGAGTGTATCAGCCATAAATCATTCACTAAGTGGCCAATGATGCTGAAATTATTTGAGCCGATGAAGGAGAGATATATTAGCAACTTTCAAGAAGATAACATCTCATAATTATGTCATTAAAGAGGCCATAAATGCACATACAATTGGTGTAAATATTTTGGATCCAAATATTTCATCCCCTAACCAATAAAAATGTACTCCAACTTTATTTCAAAGGGTTGGAAAAGTTGTTTCCATTTTTTGTAGGTTTATATTTTCTTTAATGTTGTAGTATATATTTAATAATTTTATTTATATTATACTTCATCTTCATTCCTCATTTTTTCATTTTTCTCATTTATGTGTTTCCCCCACCGTATTCTCTTTTAACTCCATGAGAATGGGGAACTAACCTTGATGTTTTGTTCGAGGGGGGAAATGGTGGTTTATTGAGTTTCATTGTGCATAAATTTAAATCCCATTAATATCTTCTGATAATTTTGTGTTGTTTAAATTGATTATGGTGTGCGATGACCCCATTTTATATATCACAGAGTTCTTTTTCTCATTCAACATTCATCATTCCCTTCACTATACATGTCATGAAAATGGTGGGGAATGGATTGGGTAGATATGGTCTGTAGAGATATCTCCTAGCCGGATTTAGGAAGAGTGTTTCCCCCCATGAAGAGATCTCATTGTTGGGGTAACAACATAATTAATGAGTGGGTGCAGCATTACAGATCTTGATCACTACATTGAATTGATATTGAGAATATTTTAATAGACAATGATATTACTCATTATTTTCCCCCAAGAACAAATGTATTCTTTATTTCTTTTTAACATCATTTTTTCGCATTTCATATATATATATATATTCATATTTTATGCATATTTCAAACTCACATCTATATTATATATTATATATAATAAATTGTGACAAAAGATTTTTGGTTTTGTTTATGTTTCATCCTGGAGATTATCCCTGGGAGTAAACTATATTTCATTCTTAGGTAAACAATATTTTAATCTAGGATTTGCAACAAATTCTCATGCATCTGGTTCCATCTATATAAAGGAGTGAAAATTGTTATTATAAGGAAACTGGTCCACAGACTGATACTAATACCAACATCACTAGTATTCCATTAAACCAATCTAGACAATATCTAAATTCTTCTCATAGATTGTAAATAATATTGAGGATTAAAAGATATAATTAAATTTAATTCAGTGAAAAATGACATCTAACGAAACCTATAAAAATATATAAGTGAACTTGGGATTATATTTAGATCCAATTTATACAGTAACTCTATGTAACTTCACTAAAATATTATAGTACATTCATGAAAGATAATCTAAAGATAGAGTCTCTCCAATGGGGAGTAAATGTACCAATTTAGTTAGTTTTTCAGTAATAATTAAAATTATATAATTACTTTGAGAAGTATTTTGTAATCACACCATTAATTAAATGAATATATTTTTCCCATTTCCACTGTACCACTAGAAAATTTGAAATTATACCCTTCTGTAATTGTCATTATTCTTTAGTTTGTTGAAAATTCATACATTTCATAATTAATTTAAAAATAACCAACTTTATTACATGCTGTATTAATAATCTTGATGCACTTCATACATCTTACCGATTCAAGGATGAATGGAAAATAGAGAACCATGAGATTCACTCAATGTTTCGTTCCTCAACTTGTAATAACAAGGTAGACCTAATATTTTTTCAAGAAACAGTTAAAGACCCCTTAATAAAATTTAAACTCTAGAAATATACACTTCTTACTAGATTCCACATGTTCCTAAAAAACATTCTACCTTCTAATCTTTCATAATTCATTCTAATAGAAAATAAAATTCTTAAAAATTATGCAAAATATATGAATTTCCTATATAAAAAATTTCTAGTCTCAAATTCATCAAATCACTAAACTATAGGTCATGTTCCAAAAATAATAATGATAACATAGAATTATTTTTCTAAAAAAATAATCTACCCCATTTTGATCATTTCTAGTATATTAATCAATCATGCAGTCATAATCTGTATTAAATTCCAGCCTTTTTCTCTACCTCATGACCAATATTTTATTTTTGCATATTCTTTTAAAACTTTATTGATCTGAATAAAATTCACAATTTACTATATATAAATTATTACTTTAATTTTTAAGAAAAAAACATCTAAATATCTTTCTAGATTAAATAATGGGTAATTTAACTCATGTTGTTTTAGTTGATGTAAACAATAAATTATTACCTGATCATTTTTCATTTTGACACAATAAACTCCTTTAAACGAATCCTCATTATAGATTAAAAAGTGACTATTTCTCAAGGATAAGTCCAAAACTAGATCACTCATCATTATTAAATTTCTTTCAGGAAAAAAATCACCACACTCTTTCATTCAAATGAATTTTATGCAATTTAATGCTAACAAAGTTAGTGGGATATATAACTGATCGTTGGTTTTAAAATACCACCAATGTTAACCCACTAATTAAATAAAACTATGAGCCTATATGAAATATTATAAACTTTTCAATTCATAAAAAACATTATTTTCAGTAGGGTCTAGAATTATGAAATATTTATAAAAAAATCCCTTTAATGGAAATTGGTGGCAAACAGTATTCAAATGTACTAAATTTTCTATATTATTTATATTCATTCAGGTTTTGAAAAACAATACATAGGTGTATTTCATGATCCTCATTAGGTTTGGAATATAATAATATATCACTAATAATTGAAACTACAAACGTATCAATTAATTCATGGACACCATTATTTGTATCCCACAAAAATATAGTTGTCTCATTAGGGAAACCAAAGGGAATAACTATAAACTCATAATATGCATTTCATGTTTGAAAATTTTTCTTTGAAATATCTACCTCCTTTACCTTCAACTATTGATCCCCTGACATGAGATCAATCATTAGAAAAAACGATTCTCCCTCGAGCTGATCAAAAAAAAATCATTCTTAGGAAACATATTGTTTTTCTTAATAGTAATTTAACTAATGACACTATAATAAATGAAATATATCATTGAACCATCATATTTTTAACAAATAATTTAGGATTTACCTAAGGATGAAATCTTGGATGAATGAAAAATTTAATTATAACACATAATAACTTCTTTTAAATTAAAATTGTTCTAATATGTATGTTTGATAAAGTGATTTTAAAATAGTGGTATCATCAATACCTAATCCAATAACAAATTTATCCTCATAATCAGGAATATCTTGAAGAAAATATTCTTAAAATAAATCTAAATATTCATTTACTACTATGAAATCAAAAATCTAAACAATTACTTTCTCTTCAACAACATGAGAAATTTAATATTCACCACCATCTATAACCCATTTCCCAACTAATATGAAGGTTATGAAAGCTATGGAATTATTGAATAAGACATTTTTATATCCATAATCTGACGTATCATGTTAAAATAAAATCTAATCCATATCCACAATATTATCAAACATTATCTTGGGAAGTTCATTATGATTTGAAGGAAATACAACCCCACAAATAATAGTAAGAATATTATTATATATCCTTTTCATTTAAATATTTTCTCATGGAGATCTCACCATAAGTTTTATCTTCATTTCATGATGTTATATTTCTAGTTAGCTTTGAAATTTATCAGAAAGGTGGAATCATGAGGTCCATAGTAAAAAATGGAATGGAAATAATTTGAAGAAAAAGGTAACATACCTATCACCACTTAGTACAATATCCCAATATCAACTTTTTTAGTCACAAATAGTTTTTTGACAAATTTTTTCCTTCAAACATAATGATTTCCACCTGGAGTGACTATTTACAGGAACATGTTAGCAAAATTACCATACTACATACAAGAATCTTACCATCAACATCTCAATATTTAACTGATCATTTTATTTATTATCATTAGTCATATCTCTTATGTTTCAACATCATATAAACTTACTTGATTTAATAACACATTCTCCAGGAATCTTTTTAACACACATATCACAATATGGGAACATTAATTTCTTACCCCCCCCCCCCAAATAACATTGATGGATTCTTCACCATTTATTACTATCGAGACATTTTTTTATTGTTGTTATAATGTGATACATAATCATGAATAAACACTATTTCTATATTCTGTGATCATAAAAATGTTTCTCATAACATTTGATTTCATGAGAATACAAATCCTTTTGATATATTCATTTCAATAATTTGTAAAAATGATTAATTATACTATAAATGACCAAAATAAAATAGGATACATACTTGTAAAATTGTGAAAATATATACTCTATGTTATTAGTGAATATTAATTTTGATATTCAATTCCAAGAATTGTTTCTCCATCCTATTTTGAAACACATAAGTGAAATATTTCTCGAGAAAATGATTCTTAAATGTGTCTCATTCCATGGAATAAATAACATCTCCATCTTTGGTATTCTTAACCAAGGGCCACCATCAATAATTCTCTACCATCAAAATTTTAAATGGATATACTAAGATTTTTTTGTTTTGAACTTATCTTGACTTGAAATATTTTTTCTAAATCATTGATGAAGCCTTAATCTACCAAAATGTTTGATGTTCATCCAAAATCTACACAGTACTCTTTCATGAAATTCCCATCATTTAAAATGATCATTTGTGGTATATCTTGATGATCTGAATAATATATTCCAAAAATTTATAGATTATGGAAAATAATACATTTAAATACAAAAATTTCAGTTCCAATTCCATCAATTATAGGTTTCTGATTTGGAAGGATATTGTCCTCAAAGTCACATTCTATTATAGCTTCCATGTTTCATCTTATGAAATATATTTAAATGAAATATAGTATAGATAAATAACCTTGGTAATCATTAAATTCAATAATAACCCTATATTATATTCTCTTAATGGTATTTACAATCACAATCCTAACCGCTAGAATTATTTAAAGGGACCTTTGATACCAATTAAAAGTACTTGATCCATATTTAACCCTAAATTCATTTTGAGACTATCAATAATATTCTTTTATTTTAAAGAAAATTTCTATTTTTATTGATTTAGATAATTAGTTCATAATCCTTACATATTATACCTATATAAAAAATGATTTGCACAACCCCTTAATATCCAATTTTTCTACAATCTATAAACTCCTAAAAATAAAAATATATTCTATTCATGGAAAAAGATTATAATTTTAAACTAAACATATTCTTTGTTTTTAATCATCCATAAAACCAATGATAAACATTTAATGATGTATGATAATATGAAAAAGATCTTTAAGTTACATAAATGAAAATTAATGAATATCGTTAATCGAGTTTAAATTCTTGATATCATAAAGATAATTTACCTTTAAACATTGACCTCGAATGAAATATGCATTGCAACCTAATGTTTTCAAAAACAATTTATACAAAAAACATCAAAAATTCATAACCATGAGTGTTTTTTATAAATAATGGGAAACCTTGATTAAAATTTTATTAAAACATACCTTTTAGCATTAAAATATAAAATTTCCTTTTATAAAATTATCATTAGTACACCATTTGAAATCAAATAATTTCCATTAAAACACATTAGAAATCATAAAAATTTCATGTAGGTTCACTAGGACATATTCTTCATAGAATAATTATACTTGGTATAAACATATAGTTTAATTGAAATATAATTATTTGGAGAACATAATCCTTACCCAATGCACATGAGATCAATATCGGGCTCAACCATCATATGAACTATATCGGGATCACTCATCACCATGAGCAATATCAGTTTCGTATATCATGGATATAATGTACCTGGTGAATATATAAAATAATTTAATATTGTACCTTTTCATTTTAAATCACATGAAAAACACTTATAATCTCATATGAAAACCACTTTTATATATCAAAATTAATATTCCTTTTAAAAAAATTTCAATACATAATTATTGAAAATAATGTAGGGAAGGTTTTTTTAACAATTAATTAATGATTATAATGGATATAAAATATCAAATAATGGTTATTATGGTGTGGAAAGTCATTTTAACTGTATAAGTTAAAATTTAACATTCATTTTTTATCATCTGTAGAGATATTAAAAATATTACATATAAAATAGATAAAAAGTTTCCTTCTAAAAATACTTTGAATGAATGTAAGAAAGAGATATAAAATTTATTTTATAATTTTTATATGTATACATAAATAATTATATTAAATAATTAAATGAGTAATGATCTGGAAAAAATGATTTAGGAAATTCATTTTTCAAAATATGTTTTCATATAATGTGTCCCATACATTTAGTACAGTACATCACATATGTAATGTGCTAGAATAATATGATATTTTTTTAAATTAACTATGATTATTTCAAGACCAGGCTTTGAGATAAGACGTGATTCAAATTCCAAGATTGGTTGGAATGTATTTTTGAACTATTTTTAGACTTAATTAAATAAATATGCGAGTGGCTTATTCTAACACTCAAAATAGTTCCCGGGTCAAAAATATGAGGGAACCGTTGAACTCAGACCATCAGGATTCACCATGGAAGGGCCTAACAATGATCGGAAAGGGTTGACTATTAAAGATATTTTTTAATGATTCCAAAATAAAATAAACATAAAAAGATATTTTATTATATTTTCTTCTTCGTTACGTAATGACTCTTTAGCGCTACGGTTCAATGACGAGGAAACGCCGAATCCCAATAATGGACCTCATTAATAAATCAGCATTGTGATTCTATAATGAGTAATCCTCTTATTTCTTTTATTAAATAGGGAATAAAGGGTTGAAAATGATCAAGTAAACCGCTCCAATAATGAACGATTATGAATAGGATGATGGTGATACCACACATAGAGAGAGGATTCAAGATCGGAGATTGACAGAAAACGATGAATGATCATCCTTGAGAAATCTTCTATCCCAGAGAGGGGTTTAATGTTTTTTTGTGTGAATTGCTTTTCCTGGTTCATTCTATTAAATGACAAATGTGGGTTCAGTCATGAACAAGTGAACCCATAGATAGATTGTTCATGAGGGATGTGAACGTATCTTATGAGGATTGGAAGAAAGGGGATTATTTTTCATATATTCCATCATCCTTTCAAACATGATGAATGGAGGCCAAAAGAATAGGGTTGACGTTCATCACCTTGGGTGTTCCTTGGGATCCATACCCTTTTTCTCTTGCATTATTCACTGTTTCACCCCCAGGGTCATGTCTGGCCTTTCCCAGGGGATGCAGAATGCAACTGATTCCTCGGAGTGACAACTGAATGATATGGATGCAACCATAGACATCTACATAGCCCAATGAGCCTAGGATAGTATATGAATTGATGAATGGACCACTGAATCACATCTAGTGGCCAATGGAGGAGACCGCCAGCACCAGGTGTGGTTACCAGTGATGGATGGTAAGCGGCAAGCAGCGCACACCGATGGCATGCCGGGTTGGTATGTAGGAGGTGACATGCCACAATAACATGTCGCGGTTGCAATGGGAGCCACAGGCAGTGAGTATGGTGGCAGGCGGCGTGACCTGGTGGAACACCAAGGTGGGAGAGGTCGTGGTGGAGGGGGGTGGCAGTGCCAGTTGATTCCATATCAGCATTATCAACCCATGGGTTGACTACGCCACTGATTTGGACAAACTGTCTATAGACTGCCTGTGACTAAGAGAAACGGGTAGTTGCGTGCACCACGAAACAGATTCTAGTGGGCGTCTAGATTTCTAGAACAAACCGGCCTGCCATTGTAGGTCTGGCCGGTGGATCAAACTAGGTTGCTGGGCATCCTAGTCTATAAGAGAACTAGAGCTCCATTTTGGGTCAGGCCAAATGTAAAACCAGGCTGTTGGGCGGCCTAATAGGGTAGTACCGGTCTGGCCAAGTCATACAAAGCTGGAGAATGCAAATCAAATCGCTGGGTGACCCAACAAGTGGGACCCAAAAGAACACTATTCCGGGTTTATCAAGTCATAATGGGCTAGGTCGGATCAGGTTTGCTCATACGGGACCCACTGGCTGGGTTGGTTAGGTCAGTCCAGCCAAGTCAGACCGGGCCAAGACACAATCAGCCCATGTTTACTAAAACCCCGATATCTTACAGACTAGGTGTCTAATTGATGCGTTGTCTACGGCTTTGGAAGAATTTTGATTATACGGTCCATTTGGCATACTCTAAGTGAGGATTTTTGGTAGATGAGATGCAACTGATGGCTTGTGGAGATTATTCTCTTGAAATCAAGTGTGCTAGGAGCAGAAATCCAATTGGTAGCTATGGCGTGAAGAATATGACAACCAGACCATAGTGGTCCAGTGGCTCACCAGACCTTTGTGGACTATTAGTAGAGTGGACCTCATTGTTACAATGTTTATGTGGACCTCATTGGTCAAGTGATACAGTGGAACTTAGTGGTTCAGTGGTCGAGCAAACCTCAGTGGTCCAGTAGCAGAGCAGACCTCAGTGGTCCAGGGGCCGAGCAGACCATAGTGTTCTAGTATCATAGTGGACCTTATTGGTCTTCTAGATAAGTATATCTCATTGAATCATCAAGATTGTGTCCCTCAATGTAATAATATTATTCATCTTTATGACTAATAATATTATTTTCTGTACTCTACATTATACCTTGCGTGAGTTGATTTTTCATTGTTTAGTATAGTTTGTGGTCTTGCATTGTGGTCTTGATTTTAGGTCATAACATTCAGGTTCGGGGTCCCTATAATGTATTGTATCACTCACCCATGCATGGGCTTCACCCAAACATCTCGTGTCTCATGCAAGTGATCGACACTTTGATGGAGACCTTTATGGTCTGGGACCAGGTGGTTCTTAGTGAGATTTGACAGAGGGGCAGACTTCTATGGATATAAGTAGCTACCTTCTCTTACACTTTAAATAGGGGCTCGATCATATGGACCATTGAAGTTGTACTTTTATTTGTGGTTTTTTTCTTGTATTTTGGCCCCTTTGTACTTTCAGTTTGAACTGTACTCTTAGTAGTTGTATTAGTGAATGTTGTGGTTTACTTCTTTTTTACTTTCCATAGTTTGAGCTTTGTGTTTGTGTACAAGTTTAAAGGAAAATTTCTTCCATTTTTGGTGATATTCCTACTCGTTGTTAGTCGCCAGCCCCTAGCCTATGGAAGGCTAGCTAGGGGTAGTTATGTCACGGGCCCTGTGAGATGGGTCATGAAAATGTGGTATCATAAGAGGTCAATTCTACCAGAAGAACATATAGGGAAGCAGAATTAAGTGTTTTGAGTTCAGATTTCAGTTTAGGTAATCCAGTGTTGTTGTGGAGGCCGATGTATCCAAACACCCCAACCCAGAATTATTTTTTCCAAACCAGTACATGAAAACACAGGTTGCATACACCGTTAAAAGTTTTCTCAAGATATTTCTAGGTCAGATTCATATCACTGGGTATAATATAGTAATCATGATTCATCTTGATCTCTTTTAGGGTGCCTAAACACAGACAACCATCCAAGATTCCAGTACATTACCATGAGGATGGTCCATAGAGTGATGATGCATTGGTACAGGTATCATTTCCTATGTTCGTACCTTTGAGTGGTGTCCCAGCATGCCACCACCCATTAGTCAATAGTTACTACTGGAAATACAGATAGAGGATGCACGTAGGCTCAGTGCCTTGTAAGTGTTTCAAATACAGATAACTCATGGGTTCATGGGACAGATAGATCGTCAGGTCTTTGAGGATTTTATGGAGTTAGTGAAATGATTCTTCCTCTTAGTATGTACACTATTTTAACCAATGATACTTCTATGTAGGGGCTTCTACAAGGCTTGGTAAGGAGATGAAGGAGTTTTAAAATCAAGAAACATGAGGTTGAAACCCCCACCTTGTCTGAGTTCTAGTGAATTTTCAAGGAGGAGTTCTTCCCCAAGACTTTGTGATTAGTGCATATATAAGAGATGATTCACCAAAACCATGGAATCCTGATAGTACAAGAGTACTCTGTGAGGTTCATAGACCCCTCATGTTACTCTACGGATATAGTACATGATGCATTCTTTAGGCCCAGACCTTCAAGAAGGGACTCTGATGGGAGATCAGGGCATTGATGATCTCCCTCAGCATCCCTATGCAGGATGGGGTCTTGGAGTGATCTCAACTAGTTGAAAGAGTCCACATATAGTAGGCATCGATGGTGGGAGATACCACCAGGTGATAGGTGGATGAGTAATCTGTGGTGGGTTGCTAACATATGACAGAGGCCCAAATGGACAAGAACATTTGGGGGATAACACATGACTCAGGGTTGGTGATACAAGTCTACTAGGTTAGAGGGAATCATCATTGGAGTAGAGTATGATACACGAGTAGTGGATAGGGGAACATGGCTTGGGATTACCTAAAACACTACATATGTGACCGATAGACGATCGAGGGACTACCAAGGCAGTGGCAGAGACAAGAAAATGGTAGTATTCTAGGCGGAAGATGTGGAAGATGAGCGAGATGAGTAGTAGAAGGTGGGCATAAGTATGAGGTACTACCACCACCACACCCAGGTGGTCCAGCACAATCTTTATAAATATGTTGAAAAGGGGTGGTTTCATCTTCAAACAATCAAGGAATACAATCCCAATATCCCAGAAATGATACGAGGTATGATTTTTGTCTTCTCCACTTTAGTTGCAGTTCACGTAGTAATAGCTTCTAGTCACTCACTATTTTCCTTGGATCTTTTTTGGAGCATGGCGATTCTGATCGAGCCATTGGATCAATCCTTACAATTAGTGACTCACACAGGAGGGGATTCAATGATAACACATTGGTGATGACAGTGTGTGATTACGCATAGAGGAGAGCATTTTGGTTGGGATCTCCTAGTAGTGGAGTCGAGGCCTTATGACATCATTCTGGGTATGAACTAGATATCCAATATCCATGCTCAGATTGACTGTTTTAGGTGAAAATTGTGGTGTGTCCTCAGAGATAGAACCAGTTTCTCCTATTCTATTGAAAAGGGAATGCTTGAAGTGCATGAACAACTCTCTGTGAGAAGGGTGCAGCTGATCACACACCATTTGTCTAGCATGACCCTTAGTGCAGTGGATGAGACGAGTCCATCATTTTTTATATAGGTGGAAAAGTACGACGGAGTCTTTCCAGAGTATGTTTCACCACTACCTCCTCATAGATAGGTAGAATTTGGAATTAATCTTTACCTTGGGTTGGCACTGATATCTACACATTCAAATCAGATGGCTCACACAGAGCTCTGGGAGATGCCGGTACAATAAGATGATTTTCAGCGTAAGGAGTTTGTAAGGACATGTGTTTCACTATTGGAATCCCCAGTGCTGTTTTCCATGAAGGAAGAAAGAATCCTGAGGTTGTGTGTGGGCTTCTGGCCACTGAACCAGGTGATCATGAAGAACCGGTATCCTCTACCGAGCAGTGATGACCTCTTTGATCAACTGGAAAGAGAAATATGGTTCTCAAAGATAGACCTCAAATTAGGCTCTCACCATCATCGATGACGAGATGAGGACATCTTGAAGATAGGTGTCAAATGTTTCTATAGCCGCTACAAGTACATAATAATGTTGTTTGGTGTGATGAACACCCCAGCAATGTTCATGGGACTCATGAACATGATCTTCTAGCCAAACATAAACTAGTTTGTAGTGGTCTTTATTGATGAAATCTTTGTGTATTAATCATCTAAGTATGAGCATGCAATACACATAAGGATTCTTCTAGACACTCTCTGAGAGAACCAGATTTATAGATATCTCTTGAAATGTGTGATTGGGATATGAATGGTCCAATTCCTATGACATGTCATCTCAATGGATGGAGTTGTAGTGGATCCAGGGAAGATTGAGTTTGTAATTTCATGGGAGACACCCAAGAGCTTTATCAAGATGTGTAGTTTCATTTAGTTAGATGTATATTATCGTATGTTTGTACACAACTTCTCCAAAGTGTCATCACTAATTATGACATTTTGGAATATGGAAAACCCAACATATGTATAGAAAGATTCCAGTAGATCTTTCAGTAGCTAAGACAGTGCTTGACGAGTTCACTTATCTTGAGGCTTCCAGAGGAGGGCACTATCTACATGGTGTTCTGTGAAACCTTAGGAACTAGTCTGGGTTGTGTCCCAATGTATGGGAAAGTAGTTTTTGCTTATATATAAAAGAAATTGAGATCACATGAGCAAAACTATGTGACTCATGACCATGAGTTGGTCGTGGTAGTCTTCTCACTAAAGATGTGGTGACACTACCTTATGGGTGAATGATTCGTTATCTACTCTTACAACAAGAGTCTCAAGTATGTCTATATTTTAAAGATATGAATCTAAGATATTTATTTTGGCTAGAGTTCCTCAAGGAATATGACACTGATATAGTCTATACTCCTAGGAAAGGGGAGCTTCGTGGCAGATTCTCTCAGCAGAAGGTTGAGTTCACAGCTACTGAAGAAAGACTCAAAGAATTTGGCCTCACTTCAGATATCATTTATGGGTAGGGAGGATACTATTTTTCTTTAGTAGATAGTAGTTTCCCCTCCACGCTTACAGTGAGTCAGGGAGGCAAAACTCAGATATGCCAACTACATGACTACACAGTCCGATATGTCCGCAAGACGTGCCCCGGATGGTTATTATAAAGGTGGGGAGCACATCATCCTTTTCAGAGGATTCACCCTAATACCATTGGTGTTCTATATTAGGTGTTTAGGGAGTTCCATACATTCTCTTTAGTAGTATATACGGGTGTAGTGAAGATTACCAGGACCGACGATGTTAGTACTGGTGCTCAGGGATGAATAAGGCAATGACAAAGTGTGTCTCGAGATGCCTCACATTTCATCAAGTGAAGGCTGAGCATCAGGTTCCAGCAAGTTTGACATAACCCCTCGAGTTTCTCAAGTGATAATGGGATGGGATATTGATTGAATTCATGATGGTCTTACCACATATGTCTGGGGGGGTATGATACCATCTGAGTGATCGAAGATCGACTCACCATGTCAACCCACTTCATACCCATTCGAGAGATGAGATTTGTAGAGAGATTGGAATACCTATACATGTAGGACATAGATAAAATCCATGGAGACTCGTCTACAATAGTCTCATATCATGATGCACACTATACATACTGGTTGTGGAAGGGATTACAGGAGACATTTGGGACTCAGCTACACTTGAGCAAAGTTATCCCCCCCATATGGACAACCAAATGGAGAAGACCATATAGACCTTGGAGAACATGTTTCATTCTTTCATTATTGAATTTGTTCATATTGGGGAGGCCCACCTACCACTAGTAGAGTTTTTGTACAATAACAGCTACCACTCCACCATTAGTTCAACACCATTCAAGGCACTATATGGATGACCATTTAGGTCACCATCATGTCGAATAGACCCAAGTGAGTCAACACTCATGGGTAAAGAGATAGTACAAGCTACCAAAAATAAGGTGAAGGTCATCCGAGAGTGTATGAAAAATGAAAAGAGCAGATAGAAGTCCAATTATGATAGGTGCTGGAGACCCTTGGAGTTCTAGAAGGTGGACCACATATTCCAATGGGTCTCTCCTCGATGAGGAATTCAGAGATTTGATTGGGCTGGAAAGTTATCTTAGAGGCTCATTGGACCTCTCCTGTTACTGAATAGAGTGGGTGAGGTGGCGTACTACTTATCTCTACCAATATAGTTAGAGACGGTTCAATACATCTTCCATGTAGCCCAGATGAGGAGGTACATTAATGACCCTTCTCACGTCATCAACCATAGCGATCTGGAGATTGATAATGAGGTGACTGTCATAGAGTACCTCGTGGAGAAAGAGGATCGACATGAGAGGATCCTTCGTTGATGTTCAATTATTTCGGTGCACATTCATCGGCATCACACTAATATCCAAGAGAGCACATTGAAGTATGAGTCCCAGTTTCTTATTTTGTACCCCCATTTGTTTGATTATCCCTTGTTTTAGATTACGGGGATGTAGATCCCTAAATGTGGTGATAATGCAAGGTCTCGTAATTAAATGTAATTTTTTTAAAATTTCATGGGATTATTTTGAGACCAGGTTCTAATATGAAATATTATTCCGGCGCCTTGAGTGGTCAAACAGTATTTTCAAACTATTTTTAAAATTCATTAAATAATTGTGTGAGCAGGTTTTTATAACTTTCAAACCTTGACTAGATAAAAAATATGATGGAATAGTCAAAATCATAGCATTTTGATTTTCCTAGAAAGGACCTAACATTGACTAGTCTGGGTCGACTGAAAAATATAGTTTTTAGACATTACGGAAGAAAAATAAAATAACTTAAAAAGTTATTTTATTATATTTTATTCTTCATTACATAGTGACTCATCATCATTGTAGTATTTCAACCAGACAACATTGAATCCCATTAATGGATCTCATTAATTAATCTGTGTGGCGATAATACAACATGCATGCATCTTCCTTATTTAACTAAAAATGGAATTTAGGGTTGGCGAACAACCCTAGAATTCCTCTAACAAATGTCCAAGGAAAACTCTCCAATGAATAATGTTGGTGAATAAAATGATAGGTATGACACCATTAGAGAGAGGATTCAGGATCATAGATCGACAGAAGATGGCATACTATCATCCTCTAGTAATCTCATTTCCCAGGTAGGGGTTTGATTCGTTTCTGTGTGAATTTATTTTCTATCTTCATTCTTTTAAGTGATAAATGTGGGTCACTCATGAACATGTAAACCTGCAGATCGATCGTTCATGAAATATGGGAACTTATTTTGTCATTATTGGAATAAAGGGTATTAATTTTCATTTACTCTATCAACCTTTCAAATGTGATGAACGGAATACAAAGGAAAAGGGCCGACATTCATCGCCTTGGGTGTTCCATGTGATCCCTCCAATTTTTCACCCATGTTCTTCACCAGTGCACCCCTAGGTCCTGTAAAGCCTTTTATAGTGGATGATAAATGTTACTGATTATCTATGGTGATAAAAAAATGATATCTACATAGAATACGGAGCCTGGGATAGTTCCCAGATTGAAGAAAAAATCATGGAAGCACGTCTAGTGGCTCGTAGAGGAGACTGTTGGTGCGTCAGTCCCAACGATGGAAACTGGAAATGGACGTTAGGTGGGAGGTTGTGTGCGTTGACGGTGCACCATAGTGATAGTAGTAGCCGCTATAACCAAGGTCAGTGATAGGATGGAGGTAGCGTGCAGATGTAGTAGAGGTCGTGGCGATGTATGGTGGTGGCACCAACTAGCGCCAAGTCAGTGTGGTCAACCCGCAGGTTGATCATGGCACTAATCTTGACACGTGGTCTGCAAACCGCATGAGATTTAGGGATGTGTCTGTCCTTAGACGGTCTTGGGTGTCCGAGAAAGTGGAGTAAACAAGACCTCCATTAGAGGTCGGTCTGATAGAGAAAATCGGACTGCTGGGTGGCTCGGGCTGGAGGAGAACCATCCAGCCATTACGGGCCCAAAATAATGGAAAATCTGGCCACCGGGTGGCCTGACGGGGCAGTACCGATCTGAATAAGTTGGACCAGGCCAGAGAATGTGGACCGGGTCACTGGACGACCCAACGGGCTTGACCCGCAGCTGAACCGGACTGGTTCTATCAAGGCCCAATGAGCCTATCCAATGGGCTAGGAAAGACGTGGTAAGATCTAACCCAACTAGGTCAGATCGGGTCAACCAAATAAGGTCGTGTCATATGGGGCCCCCATACCAAGTTGGTCGGGTAGATCTGACCAATTCGGATGGGTCCCAGACACAACCGGCCCATATTTACTAAAAGGAAAATATCTTTTAGACCAAGAATTCAATTGACATGCCATCTGCGGTGTTGGGACCCTTGCTATGATATGGTCCATTAGGTATACTATACATGAAACTTCGTGTCATGTCCTATCCCCCCAGGGCCTAGGCCTTTACTAATCTAAGGTCTCCATTCATAAGACATATGTTGGGACTAGCACTGGAAAGGCATATCCCTACAAATGGGAAGGAATTGACTTCAAACCTACAAACACATAGACTATGTACACAATAAGAAAAATCCCTATAGTATAACTAATAAAACTAAAAGTTTGATCTGAAGATGAATTTTCTAGAATAAAAACCCAACTAAAAGAAAATATAGAAAAAAGGAAAAAACAACTTTACAGGTCATCCACCAAGGATCCTACCTGAAGGGTAGGTATACCTCATCATTGTGTCTCTTCGTGTCAACAGGTCACCTATGTACATCATCTATTCCTGTATCCAAACTCTTGGTCAATATTAATCATCATCTACACAAGACACAACATGGTGTGGGTGATTCTTGTATATGGGTGAGTATAAATATACCTAGTAGGTACCCCAAGAAAACACAAGTTCTCCTAGAATTCCACAAATAAAAAACCATGAAGCATGATTTCAATCCCAAAGAATAAAGTAAATGATATCTCACGCTGGGTATACAACTTATAGAAAAAAATTAAAGATGAAATTTCTTAATTGATAACATCTTATTCTATTGAAAGGATTTTTCTGCTAGACCACACATGGTTGCTAGGTGTTAACCCACAGAGGATTGTTAGGTGCTGACCCACTCAGAGGATCGCTATGTGATGACCCACTTAGAGGCTATCTAGGTGAATACCCATAGAGGATCTCTAGGTGACTAACCATAGAATATCTCTAGGTGATGACCCACTCAAAGGATCTCTAGATGCAGACCCACTCATATGATCACTATTCTTTTGTCACGTCACAACCAACCACTGGATTCCCTCACTTTACATTCTTGATTCCAGGAGGATCCTCTATCAAGCAATTTTTCATACCTTAACCTCAATTAAGACAAATGAATAAGTAAACCAATGTACCGTCTTGTCATAAGGGTTCCAATGCGATAGACGGTGCATCAATCTGGTGCTCAGTCTGTAAGATAAGGGAATTTTAGTGTTGAGGTCTTGGATAGATTCGAGTCCAATCCAACCCTTCCATACTCTAACATTATCTAAAACCCAATTAGAGTTTCTCAAAAGGCGAATATCATCCTAAGGGTTCTATTGCCAAATATGGTTTTTCAAATGGATGCCTAGTTTAAAAGATATGTCTCTTTAAGAGGACCTTGGTTGAAATGGGATCGGGTTTGGTCCGACACGGTAGGATCGACCCGGACCGCTAGGCCCAACCAGAACCATCTCAACCCAAACTAGTCCAGTTGGGTCTATCCTGGTTAGGCTGGGCCTGGCCTGCTGACTGGGCATGGTCCGCCTCCCCAAACAGACTAAGTCTGTTCAGGATCTTCAATCAGTGGTGCCAGGTTGGTGCCGATCCACATGACTAGTCTGCATGGAATGGGAAATAGGCATGACTTGTGGGTGGGGGTCTGCACACCAACGCAGTTCCAAGCCATGACTCCTCCTCCGCGGTGCGCCACCCACTTTCAACGCAGCAGGCATAGGCTGGCCGCCTCTATCCATCGCGATGCCATCAGGCACCGCTATACTCTCACGACCATCACCACCGAAGGTTCTTCCATGGACCTCCGATGAAGCTTCAGTGGTTAGATATTATTCTCATCTATTCTTAATGGCCTATCGAGATTCCTCCTATGCTACGCGGCCCTACATTACCCTTTACCATAGTATTTCACTATCACAAATGAAGAACACATCAAACTGAGATCGGTAGAGGGTTCGGCCTCGATCAGTTCAGCCCACTCCCTTCTTATTAGAGTTATAACTAGGGAAAGAAACCAATAATCAAAAAACTATTAGCTTAACAACAAACCCCTATGTTGAACTCATTGTATGATGCTGCAAAGGAAGAAGGGTTTGTGTTTGAAGGTGTTTGTCATCATTCGTCGATCTCCTGATCGAATCTTCAATTGCATCATCGAATCTATGTTCTTCATTGGAGGTTGACGTCGTCAATACTTCATCAAGAGTTCTCATGTGGGTTCCCGAAACCCACACTAACAATTTGATTAAATAAAATAAAGAACCTCCCAAATTGGTTCATTATTATTATTTATTAATGAATGATAATTAATGAACCTAATAAACCACATGTGTTGTTCTTACACAATGATAGGTTCAAATCATTAAATGAACCACATTTATTTCTGGATGTTGCATTGTTGTCCCACCATTCATCACTCAAAGGTATTAAAAAGAATAAAATAACATCTTATGTTATTTTATTATTATTTTCTGAAATTATAACAAATGAACTTTTCATTATGAATTTTACCAAACTAAGTTATGCTTACCTTAAGCAAATCTCGGCATTGCGAGTCCAGTGGTGTCCTCATATTTTTAATCTGAGCAACGGTTCAAAAAATAGAAATTTTTGCCACTATTTTTACTAAAATTACCTTAAAAAAGTTCTGAATTTTGGTTCGGGCACTCTGAGACTTGGAATCATATTCCATCAATTTTTCACAGTCTTGTATTATTTCCATTTAATTAAAAAAATACATGGAATATTTTGGTCTTAACATTCTCTCCCCTTAGGAACTTTCATCCCTGAAAGGAACAAAAAAGTCTAAAAAATGGGGGTATTGGGCACAAATATGAGTCTCACTCTTCCATGTTCTCTTAAGGAGGTTATCGTGCTGCCACTGAACTCGCACAAGAGGGATCGACCATCAAAAAAGGACCCACTCTTCTCAATCCTTTATCTACACTGAGAACTCCATGAATTTCATCCCATCATAAATTTCTAGCTCTCCCCAGTCGATTACATGTGATGGATCATGCACGTACCTCCTCAACTCCAACACATGGAAAACATTACGTACCTAGTGCATCTATGGGGGAAGATCTTGGTGGTATGACACCTTTCCAACTCTGCTGAGAATCTACAAAGGTCTGATAAACCACAGAGATAGATTATCGTCCAAGAGAAATCTCTACAATCCTTATTTAGATGAGACTCTAAGGAAGAAATGGTCTCCCTCATCATATTATAAGGGTCTCTATCCCTTATTGGTGTAAGACTTCTTCCTACTCTGTGCATTCTTTATCCTCTCTTAGATGATCTGCATCTTCTCAGTGGTAGCTTGTACCAACTCTGGTCCCATAAGTGCTAACTCCCCTGGGTCGATCTATCATAGAGGTGATCTTCACAGTCACCCTTAAAAGGCCTGAAAAAGTTCCATGCCAATGGTGGAGTGATAACAATTGTTCTGTGTGAACACCACTAGTGGTGGGCAGTTAACTTTATCAAAAATCAAAGACACAAGCATGAATCATGTCTTCAAGTGTCTGTATAGTTCACTCCGTCTGACCATAGGTCTGATGGTGAAAGGTGATGCTTAAGAATATATGAGTCATGAATGCCTCTTATAATCCCTTCCCCAACCATGATTTAAAATGAGCATCATGATCTGAAATGATCGTTGATGGAACCCTGTGAAGCTATATAATCTTCTGCACGTAGAGGCTTCCCATGCCCTCTACTGATCAATGCACTCAGATGGGTAGGAAGTGGGTTGACTTTGTGAGTCTATAAATGATCACCCAGATGAAATCATGGCCCCTGGACATACGTGGTATCACTGTCAGGAAGTCCATTGAGATTCCATCCCACTTCCATTCTGGAACCTCAAGTGTTTGTGCTATACTTGTTGGAACCTGATGATCTGCCTTCACTTTTTGACAAGTGAGGCATCGTGAATTAATTTTGGAACTACTTTCTTCTTTCCTATACAAGAGTACGGATTTCAAAATCCCTGGTACAACTTCTCTAGACCAGGATGTTTTTCCAAAGTATATGTGTGGAACACCCTCAACACCTCCTCTCATTGCATCACTTTTACCGTGGTGCATCCTCTAAAAAGAATGATGTTCTCCCCACCTTCATAATATCCTTTAGGGGTATTTCTTGAGTATATATAAGAACATCGGGTCTTGTAGTCAACATCCCCAAGCTGAGCCACCCTAACTCACTAAAGGAGTGGGGGAGTGACCATCATAAACTGAATGTAAGCTTCTCCATCACTATCCATGAAGGAAAATTGCAATGTGGATAGCTACTCTGTCATCTCACTCAGCAACTATAAACAATACCTCCACATGAGTGCATCATCCACTACATTCCCATTCCCAATATTGTAAACTATCACAAATTAATAATCCTAGAGGAACCCTAGCCATCACTACTATCTCAGGTTTCGGTCCTTTTATGAGAAGATATACCAGAGACTCTTGTGATCAGAGTAGATAGTGAACGGTTTTCCTCAGAAGCAGGGTTTCCAAATTTTCAATGAAAATACCACTCATGATAACACTAAGTCATGGGTCCCATAGTTATAATAGTGTTTTCTTAGCTATTATGAGTATTACATGATCACATCTCACTCCTGAATTAAGACACATCCCAGTCTGGTCCCTGATGCATCACAATAGACTACATACCCAGTGACTTCTTCTTGTAGCCTCAAGATGGGGGCACTCGTCAATCTTGGCCTCGGCTCTTGGAAACTCTACTGGCATTAATCCATCCATATTAAGGGTTTCCCATACCTTTTTAAAGCTGAAAAATGTGATGATAATTTGGAAGAGTTAGGTACGAATCTATTGTAGTACCCAGCCAACCCTAGGAAACTCCGCACCTCGGTCACATGCCTGGGTGTCTCTAATGAAATAACTACCTCTATCTTCACCAGATACACTGCAGATATAGCCTCTGTGATAACATGTCCCAAAAATAGGCCTCTTGATCCAAAAATAGAGCTTCGAGAGATTACCATAAAGATGGTTCTCTCATAGTGTATCCGGAACTATCTGCATATGAGTGGCATGCTCCTCCTCCGATGATGAGTACACCAAGATATGGTCAATGAAGACCACCATGAATTAATTGAGGTAAGTCTAGAAGAATCTATTCATGAGTCCCATGAACATTTTTTGGGGAATGGGTTTTACCTAAAGGCAACACCAAGAACTCTTACTAGCCATACCAGCATCTTAATGTTATCTTCGGTAGATCCTCATCTCGTACCCTGAGCTGATGATATCTAGATCTGAGGTCTATCAACCAAAACCACCGATCTCCCTCCAGCTGATCGAAGAGATCATCAATCTTTGGGAGTGGATACTTTTTCTTCCCGGTCACCTAGTTAAGGTGCTGATAGTCCATGCAGAGCCTCAAAGTCACGTCTGCCTTCTTGGTGAACAAAATCAGGGCTTCTTATGAAGAAAACTAGGCCTTATGAACCCCTTCACCTATAAGTCCTCTAGATATACCCTCATCTCATGAAACTCCATGAGAGCCATCCGATATGATGGTGTAGATATCAGTGTCCTCCTAGCGTACATGTTGATGTAAAAGTCTGCCTCTCTATGAGGAGGTAGTCCCATAATATCCTTAGGAAAGACATCAGCATATTAGTCCACCAATACAAGATAACTCAGAATCCTCTCGTCAACTACTATGAGGGTAAAGAAATCCATATGATATGTTATTGTCTACACCCTCCTATAAGAAAGTACATACTGAGCTAAAAAGGTTCCCTTCTCATCGTTGAAGTAAAATCTAGTCCCATTCATGCGGACACACCACACTCTGTGCCTAAGACCTTCAACTTGAGCATTACCATGGATAACCATTCCGTTCCCAAAATGATTTCGTAAGGACTTAATACTGCTACTAAAAAATACCAAATGATGCTCTTTATTCCATCAGTGAGCTCACATTTTCTGCACCAGTGCATAATCATTGAATCATCTCCCATAGGATACTCTAATTATAAGGATTGAGCCAACAACTGAACCGGAATCTCTGAGCATCGAATGAGAGTTGTGGCAGTAAAAGTGTAACTGGAACCTATGTCTATTCGAACTACATCTAGGGTGGAGTAGACACAAGTCATACCTTGAATCATCTCTAGAGCACTGTGTTTGTAGGCCTCATCTTCCTAAATATAAGTTTTTCCTTTTCCACCTTCTCTTTGAGGTTGTGGTGGACCAACTAGGGGTGGTTGAGGTAGAACTTCAAATCTCCACCCACCGCTTGTTGCACCGATATAACCTATGCCACATACTCATCCCTACGGACCTCCTTGCTCGAAAATCTATCTTTGTCTCAAAATTCCGTCTAGCATCTTTTGGTATTACACGTGGGGCGTTGTATAGTTGGAAGCCATGTGCCCTGGTCCACTAAAAAATTAATAGACTATAGTCCTCAAATGACCTCCTCTGCCTCAAAATCTCTGAACATTCGAACCTTGGTATTGGGGTCATCTTCTAGAAGGCCTGTCCCATTTGGGCCTCTGTGTAATCTGCATACTACCTATTGTAGATAACTCAGTTGCATGTCATCTGGTGGTAATTCACTTTGTCTGTTCCTTCTCATCAAGGAATCTATCCACCAATAGTGCTCTCTCTAGCACTCCATCCTATTTCGGGATGTTGAGTGATATCATTGATGCTCTGATCTCCGGTTGAACACCCTAGTCAATGGTTTGAGCCCTGATGAAAGGATCTTGTACCATGTCGATGGAGTAGAGAGCGAGTGGTCAGTGAATCTTGCCAAGTACTAGGCCACTGTCAGGCTACCCTATTGTATGTCCTGTATCTCATGAATATGTAGAGAGCATAAATTCATAGGAATGAAATCTCTCCTAAAGAGTACCTAAATGTCCAACCAGGTGAGGGTCACCTCATTTTGAAACTAGAGCGTCAGGATCCATCATCTGCTTACTATTCTTTGGAAAAGGCTAGTAATTAGGATCACTATCTGGTCTACTTGTGTCTTAACCATGCCGAAAAACCATTCCACAGCCTCATGCCAGTGCTCAGCTACATGGGGATCTATATCTTCTTGAAACCTATAAGGTATCTTATTCTGGATATCATACAACGCACTCTGTCGGCATGCACAATCTTCTGGTGGGGCTAGTGGCATCAGCTTATCTATTGGAAGTGGGGGTACTTGTACCCCATCTGAATGTTCCATCTCTATATGTGGGCCATGCACCAAAGCCTCATTTCCTGGTGGGATTTCATCATGAACTCTCACAATAATCTTGTATGGTTGTCTATGAGGTGTCATCCTATAAAGGAACAGATGTGCCATAGTAAAATAAGACATACCAGGTGAGATGACTCAAAAAGATCAAAAGTAAACCAACATTTTTAAAACACATGCAAATTGTGTTTTTGTGAACCTAGTCATAAATAATAATTCAGGGTCCTTGTGTATGGATACATCATTCATCGCACCAACACTGGACTCCCCGAACTGAAACACAAAATCAAGACACTTAACACTTTTTCTCCATTTAAAACATAGACTCTTAGTTCTTCTAGTAGAATTGACCATCCTTTGATACCACTTTTTCATGACATGTCCCCTATTTCCCATGATTTTACTACCCCAATCCCACCTTCCATAGGCCATGGGTAGGTGACTATCATCATAAAATCATATCCCTAAAAATTTGAAGTCATTTCTTTTAAACCTGCAAACACACAGACCATGTACATAACAAGAACAAACCATGTAGTTAACTACTGAAAGTAAAAGTGTGATCTGAATCTGAATAGGCTAGAATAAAAACCCAGCAAAAATATAATGCAGAAAATAAAAAAGAAAAACAATAGTTTTAGAGGTCATCTGCCAAGGATCCTATAAAAAGGGAAGGTACAACTCATCATTGCGGCTCTCCGTGTCGATCGATCACCTACGTACATCGTCTAGTCCTGTCTCCCAAATCATGGTCAAGGCTACCTAATTTATACACAAGACTAAACAAGGTATAGGCAATCCCCGTATAGGGTTGAGTATAACAATACCAAGTAGGGACCCCAAGACCCTAAAGGTCT
Organism: Viscum album; assembly: GCA_963277665.1. NCBI lineage: Eukaryota > Viridiplantae > Streptophyta > Magnoliopsida > Santalales > Viscaceae > Viscum > Viscum album. The sequence continues at coordinate 1,135,490,335 of OY728128.1, forward strand.
CCCAAAATTCCACAAAGTAAAAAACCACAAAGCATGATCTCAATAAAAAATCACAAATTAAAACACAGATCACACTAGGTATACAACATAGATAACATGAATAAAGATGATTATTGTTGAGCAAGATCATCATATTATATTGAGAGGCTTTTGCTGCAATACCACACGAGGTCGCTTGGTGCTGACCAATAGAGGATCGCTAGTTAATGACCCATAGAGGATCGCTACGTACTGACCCATAGAGGATCGCTAGGTGCTGACCCACTCGAAGGTTCACTAGGTGCAGACCCACTCAATGGATCTATAGGTGTAGAACAATGGAGTATTTCTAGGTGCAGACCCATAGAGGATCACTAGGTATTTACCCACTAAAAGGATAGTTAGATGCTAACCCACTCAGAGGATATTTATTATTTCTTCATGTTATAGCCAACCACCGTATTTTCTCACTTAGAATGCTTGATTCTAGGAGGATCCACTCCTCAATCCATCAGTTGTACCTCAACAACAAAAAAGACCCAAAAAATAAATATATGGACCGCCTGTTCGTAAGAGTTCTAATGTGATAGACGGTGCGTCAATCGGTCACCCGGTCTGTAAGTTAGAGTAATTTTAGTGCCACGGGCCTGGCTAGAGTTGATTCTGATCCAACCCAGCCATACACCAAAATTATCCAAAACCCATGTGGTGTATTTATGATGAAACACCTCATCCATGGGGTTCCATCACCATAGATGGTTTGTCAAACGTATGTCCAATTTAGAAGATATGGACCTTTAGCTAAAACTAGGTCAAAATGGGTCTGGGATCGGTCTAACCCGACCCAACCTCGACCGACCTGGCCTACTGGGCCTGGCCCAAACCTATTGGGCCTGACCCTGTCTAGCTGGGATTGGCACAAACTAGTTGGGCCTGACCCAGTCTGCCTGGACCTCGTCCTGCCTGCTGGGCTGTGGGACCGAACAAGGCCACCCGGTTGGGTGCAGCCGACCTCCTCGAACGAACTAAATCTGTTCAGGATCTTCAATCAACGATGCTGAGTTGGCACTGATCCACCTAACCAATCGGCATTGACCGGTCAATAGGCAGGACCCGTAGGAATGGGTCCACCCTCTACCACGACTCGAATCCATGACACCTACTCCATGACATGAAATTATGGCACCTCCTCTATAGCGCAGCTCCCCCGTCAATGTGGCCAACAAAGGTCAGCCACCCCTATCCGCCACATCACCTTCGTGCGATGCCATCACACTGGAGGTGATTTTGCGGGCCATCGGTGAAGCTCTGGTAGTCTTATTTTCTTATCATCTGCATCTAAGGGCCTCTTATTCCTCTTCCAACACCAAACGGCCCTCGGTTTTTCCTTTTCACAATATTTATCTATTTCACATGAAGAACGCATCAAACCGAGATCGGCAGAGTGTCTGGGCCCTGTTTGGTTTGGTTTGTGCCTTCCATTTGTGTGTTATAACATGGGAAGGAAATAAATAATCAACAAACACTTATTTTAACTACAAACCCCTACCTTGAACTCATTGGAAGATGTTGTGGAGGAAGAAGGGTTCACATTTGAAGTTGTTTGTCGATGTTCATCGATCGTTGGATAGAATCCTCAATGGCATCATTGAATATCTATTTTTTGTTGGAGGTAGATGTAGCCAGAACATTGTTAAGAGATTTCTCATGGGTTCCTAAATCTCACGTCAACGATTTGATTAAATAAAAAAAATAACCTCCCATGTTTGTTCTTTATTATGATTCATTAATGAATCATAATTAATGAACATAATAAACCACAAGAATTTTGGTTACACAGTGAGAGGTTCAAGTCATTAATGAACAAAATTTATTTCCTAACGTTATATTGTGGTCCCACCATTCACCACTCAATAGTTTAAAAAAGAACTAAATAACATATTTAGTTATTTTATTATTTTTTAAGAGAATTCTGAAAAATTGACTTTTCCATCTGACTTTTTCTGAACAAAGTTAAGATTCCTTAAAGAGAATCATGGCCCTATGAGTCCAATGGTGTCCTTGTATTTTTAATCCAAACACCGGTTCAAAATATATAAATTTCCACCCGCGCGTTTATTGAACGTACTATAAAAAATTAAAAAATTTCATTCTGGGATCTCAAGGCCTCAGAATCATGTGTTGTCAATTTTTTTATGTTCTTTATAATTCCATTTAATAAAATAAATACATGGATTTTCTAGGTATTTAAACTTTGGGGAAGTTGATAAGCGACTAGTGTCTTGAGGATAAGATTCTATTATAATCAATCATGCTACAACCAAGAATCCTATTGCTGGCTGTGACGCAAAGGATATAACTAGTCGACTTCAGTGGTCTAGTGCCCAAGAGGACCTTATTGGTCTAGTAGTATAGCGGAACATCATGGTTCGGTGGCCGAGTGGGCCTCATTGGTCTAGAAGTAGAGTTAATCTCAGTGGTCCAGTGGTGAGAAGACCATAGTGGTCCAATAGCATAGTAGAATGCAATGGTCCAGTTGCTGAGTGAACCTCAGTGCTCCCATAGGAGAGTGGACCGTGGTGGTCTGGGAATTGAGTAGACCTCAATGCCTCATCAGGGATGAGTCCCTCTGCATCATAAGATGATCCTACATTATGACTGATAATATTACTTTCTATACTCTAAGTTATACCTAGTGTGAGATGAATTTTCTTTGTTGACTTTACATTGTGGTCTTTATTTTTGGACTTTCTTTGTTGTCTTTTCATTTGGTTTGGGATACCTTCTGAGAATTATTGTACTCACCCACGCATGTTCATCACCTAAACATGTCATGTCTCATGCAGGTGATCGACGCTTTGACAGAGACCTTGGTGGTCCAGGACAAGTTGGTGCACATTGATACAGAACGGATGGGTGTAATTCTATGTCTACAGGCAGATACTCATCACATACCCTTAAGGTAGGGTCTAAAGCAGATGGAATTTGTCATGTGTGTTGTCTTTTGTGGTTTTGGGATCGTATTCTATCCCGTTTTATAATTTAAATTTGTAATATACTCTAAATAGTTGTCTTAGTTACAGTTTTGATTTACCTTGTGTTTAGTTTCTGCAGTTTTACCTTTGTGTGTATGTACAGGTTTAAATGAAAATACTTTTCCATTTTTGGGATATGCCTATTCAGTGCTAGTCACTAATCCCTAGCCTATTTTATGTGGGAATGGGGTAGTTATAGCCCGGGCCTTGGGGGATGAGTTGTGACAACATACTTTATTTAATATCGGGAATAGTAAAATTATGATAATTATTTACATTATTAATAACCTTTTCAATATTATTATCTCTTTTATATTATGTTATATTCAATTACATAATCAATTATGTTCACATATAATGTTTTTAAGATATTCAACTCGTTTTTCCAAACTAACATTTGTAGAATGACTATGGTCAAAAATATACTTATTCAATCACCTAAAGAATAATAATAATAATAAGTATCATTTTTATATATTAATTATATTTTTAAAAGCATAAATTAATTTACTTTATGAAAATTAACTAGGTTTCAATCCTAGAAACTGTAGGTTATACATACTATTGAGTAATATTTCGATTTTTTCAACGTTCATTATGGAAAGTAGTTATGAATTGCTTATTCATAACTTAAGAATAATTTAATAATTAATACCATATTAATTAATTAAATATATTTATATGTACCATCGAAATGATTTTGGGATGATAAACAAACCACATTACTTCATGGAGGTTGTAATCCTCACATATGCATGAGCGATGTTATCATTTTTCAATGAAAGTAGACGTAAAAAAATAAATGATATATTAAATATCTTGAATTATAATGATTTCATTAGTATAATATATATATATATATACATGTTAAATTCATCAATATTACCATCCTTGAGAATCATTTATGGAAAATGAATTATATTTGTTTATGAGGTCGTAGTCTGTTGTACACACGAATAATGATTTTATGTCACATTTCATTGAAGAATAGAGTGATATATGTTATATAATTACCATAAAAAACTAAATATTTATAATATAGTAGTATTATTATTTCAACATATTTTGAGAATATTTGAAGGAGTTCTGAGACTAAATAAAATTAATATACTATATTAAAAACTATACTTCTTTTTAGAAAAACCTCTTAAGGTTAAACCTCTTCAAGGATAGTTTTTGGAGAAAAAATGACTATGTGATGTTGGTAGGGATTTATATAAGGGATTTTTTTGTGATTATTTGAACTAAAAGCTATTTATATATGGATAAAAGAGAATATGAGGTTTCCTTTTATTAGTGAGGTGAGGTGTACTCTTCGAATTCCTTAAAATATTAAATTAATATAAATTTAATTTAATTTCTATATAGATCAAAAATGATATAATTAGATGAGAAGATGATTATGTTATTAATTAATATCATCCAATAAAAAATTTACATGTATACATGATGTTTCCACCCTTATCATTGTATTTTAACCACCCATAAACCCTCTTGATGATTACCAAGAGAACAATGTTTTTTTACAATATAAGTGTCAATATAGTTTCTATAAAAGTAATTTTTTACTCTAAATGGACTATTTATGATATATTGAACCTTATAAATTTTTTTTTAAATATAGTATTTTTAGGAATTTAAAATCTTTTGGTTTAATGTTATTTATTAAAAAATACCATTAATTACATTTTTTAAACTATTTACTAAATTTGACATTGAAAAGTACATGAAAATTTTTAATTATAATATAACACATTATGAAATACCAAAAATATTATATTTACATATAAAATTCATGGTACACATGAACATATAAAAAAATTTAATCTCAATGTTTCAAAAATAATTTACTTCATTTTTATAATACATACGTAAGCACTATCTCTGTTCTGTGTAAGTAGTTAGACAAAATTTTCCATCACTAAAAATTAGACCTAAATTACCATGTTGAAATAATTAATTTACATTATTATTAACCATTAATATTATAATATAACATATTTTATCCATGTCAAAAATATAATAGATATTAAAATATAGAAAGTGAAAATTTTTGATTTACATATTATATAAATGTTATAAAGGTCAAAATCATTGAAATATGCTACAAGGTTCCCATATTTTCAAAACATTGATGGAAATAGACAAAAACACTCATACATTATGATAAATTAAAATTTTATTTTCATTTTTCAGTCCCTATCATAATATGTTAATATTTAGTTTCCAAATTTACCTTTATCATTTAATAAAAAATTACTAACATTATTATTCATAATGACAAAAAATAAAAGGATACAATTTACCAAATTTTGAACAACTAGTTAAGAAAATTTAATTCATTTTTCATGATTCATTCCACAAAATTGGTATAATTTAATTCGAAAGAAACCCCACAAAATGATATGAAAATGGGTTTTTTCATAAATTTTTTTTAAGTATAAGTAATTATACAAAATTTATGTAAAAACCAAATTTCATGGACTATAATTAGTTTATATTTTATCAAAAGAATATAATTAAATATTAATTGAAAATTCAATAATAAATTGTAGTTAATTTAAATGAAAATGTAGTTATCAATTAAAAATACTTTTTATCCCTAGTTATTTATAAATAAATTTTTTAAACAAGATTGGAAACTTTATCCTAAGATGAAAAATTCAATAATGAAATTCATTTTTAAAATTTAAAATACTGTTATTTAGATATTAAAATTTTATATAAAATTTTATGAGAATGAATTTAAATAAAACCATTTCCTTTTTTTATTTAAAAATAACTTAATATTTTTTAAATAAATATAACTATTTCATTCATGAATACTAATAAATATAAAAATTATTTATTCTAACATTTCCTAGGTTTTTAAATTATTAAAATACAAGTAAAATTTTAGGGTTAGTGTCCTAAAAACTTGGTACATAATACATGAAATACACAATGAAAAATTTAAAATAAAATATTATTTAATCCTTATGAAATACGCCTCTACTATTCCATTCTAGTTCACATCACTATAAATGTTTTCCCATGGAAATACAATAATATTAAATAGATGTGAATAATTCCTGATACGGTTTATAAAAAAGATATGAAACATGAATTTTCATCAAGGATAAAACATAAATAATAAAATTACAGCATAATAATAAATACATGATAAAAAACATTGAAAATTTGGATATAACATGGAACTAATATGTTCGTAAACATATCACCGAGGTTCATCACTAAGGTGTACATATTACCAGAGATATTCACCATGGTTTCATAAACAATATATCTATAGAGGTATATTCATATCCAAATTCATTACATAACTATCTAGGAACACACTTCATATGCATAAATTTTTATGTTCAATATAGATCAATTATCACAAAACAAAATATCATAAGTAACCTATTTTGAATAATGAACATGTTTCATATAAGAGTCATTAAGTTTATTTATACTTAAAAACAGAAATTGCATTCTTTTAAATCCAACAGAATGGAATGTACATTTCATATATGTAAATCCACAAGGAATGAAGTATAACTTAGTCTATAATAATATACTTAAATTAAAATATTATTGGTAATTCACAACAACAAAATGTGACATGGAAAATCAATTAATTATTTTTGAAGAATAACATTTATAAAAAAGGTTAATGTAATGGCATTAGTGAGAGATTATGAAATTATCAAATTATTAGAGAATAAAATTGATTTTAATGTAATAATGTTAAAAATTTGGGAACGTAAAAAATTGAAAATAGTAAGAGTTATTAGAATGAAGTGCATAAAAATAGGAAATATTAATAGAACCCTTACTTGAAAATTGTCTTCCTAATGCATGAGAAAATATTCATGGAACCATAATAACTCCTTGGATTGGATTTATAGAAGAAAAATGTGTCAAAAATAATTATCATGGTCCAAGGAGTGGAGAGGAATGGGAGAATGGGTGTCTATTTATAACAAAAGAGGGTAAATTCATTATTTATTTCTAAACATAGGCCACATAAATTTATTAAATAAAATATTAGAATCGTAGTCTTTCCCAATGTTTTTTCATAACTTATTTAGAAATCGGGATCTGTTTGTAAATTTTAATATCCTAAGGGATAAAATTTATTAATTATTATTATTAATGAGGTATAAGGGACTATATTTCCTAAAAAAATTGTTTTAAAAACCCTTCCAATGTGATATTGTATTACAAAGATTCATTATAAGTTTGTAAAAGTCATCTTATCACCTTAAAATTCCTTATTTTAATGAATAATAGTATTTATTGTTGGTAAACCCTTGATGTTATTTATTTTATAACTTTTATTTCTTTTTTATATAATAATAATTAATGCATATTTATATTGAATTTTACTTTTTTTCATGAAAATTATATTTTTTACAAAATTTAGGAAATATACTCCATTGTATAATTTTTAGATGATGATTTCAAAATTTAAATCCTTTTATCAATATAATTCCCTATATATGAGAGATTTATTTTTAAAAATAAAAATACATATTTATTAAATATAGTAGTTCTTATGATAATACTAAATTTTTAATACTTATAAAAATTACCTGAAACACAGTTTTTTGAAATAAATTGTTTTTAAAAAATATTTAAATATATAATAAAAATATCATAAAATAATATTATACAACAATATTATTATTACTTAATTGAAAAAAAATATTTTATTATACTTTACAATTTTTTTCATTTTATTATGATTTAAATTACTTTATTTTAAAATTTAGTATGGTTCTAAAAAAATACTAAATTTCATCTTTAGCTAAATTCATCCACAAATCTTAAAAACAATATTGTATCATAGTACTTCATTACAAAAATAATTCAAAAATTATTAAAACTTTTCCCCTAGACACATATCCCATTATTACACTAATATAATATTTATGAGTATGGTTTGAGCAGGTGGTACATTCATGGGGTGGTCCATAAATCATTGATTTGGTGTTCCGCCTCTATATTTACCTTATCCCATAGTCAATTCCACTCGAACCTCACTTATTTAATCTCTACATATGATTGGTTAAGGGTAAACCCCAATGATTCTATATACTTCCAATGATTATATTATAGGGCTTCATATGGCATGATCCTAGTATTTGAGGCAATAATTTATCCCTTATGCACCAACTATCTCCCATTATTACCCTTTATATATACTAATTCTAAATATATCTTTATTAAAAGTTGACATAATTCCAAACATTCATAATTCTCGGTTTTCATATTGACAAATGGACATATTGGGCAGTAGCCATGTAATATTTTAACAAAAATAGTAACTTTTTCCTTTACAAAAAATATATATACTCTTTAATTCCCATACATAATCATTCACTAGTCAGTTAAAAATATTCTATAATTTCATTTTAAATTTCAACAATATTCTAAAAAATTCTATTTTTATTTAAAAACAATAATTTACATGTTATCTTTATGGGATAATTCAAGCCTATATAGTTTACATTTGTATATGTACTATTCATTTTGGTATATCTTTGAATAATCATTAAAAAAATTATATTCAAAAAAATTTCCTGATATTTAAAAAATTAAAAATATTTATGTGATTCAATAATAAATCATAATAAAATATTCATTGTGGGACATTAGTTCTTTTACTAATAAGATTATGAAATTTTCCATTTTTAAAGATCAAGTGTTAGATAATCCATTTCATATCCTCCTTGTCTTCCTTTCTCAATTTCTACATGAATAGTCTTATGAATCCCATTTAAAATTGAATGTTTTTTCAAGTACATATCAAGGAATACATTAGGCAATATATCACCCATGTAAATGAAAAATTCAACATACATGCATATTCATCTTCCATTTCAATCCTCTTCTAATTAGGTATACTGAAATATTTAAAAATGGAGTTTAGGCGGGCTTGAATTAGGCTATAAAAAATCTTTTGATAACCCTTTGCTTATAGTCCCTCTATGATATAACCAAAATTGTTTCATTTTATCTCCCTTTATTTTAATTCTCAATTTTATCTTTTCATATATGAGTTTGTTCTTCTTAAACATTATAGATTAATAAATCATAAACCTCAAAATCCTCTGAATGTCTATACCAACTAGTAACATGTCATACATATATAGGAGAATTAAAATGAAACCTTCATCACTTAATTACATCGAGAATAATAATTGATTTACATTTAACATCATTAAATCATATCCCTCCATTAAGGTATCTTAATTCTGTTACCACAACCTTGGAACCTACATCAAGCATTAAATTATTTTATTCAATTTTCACAACAAGATTTTGATAAAATTATCCTCATGACCCCCTGGTCTCTTTGGGTAAATATCTTACACTAAATTTCCATAATGGGAGGACGTTTTTACATTTATATTCTCAATTTAAATATCACCATAATTGATTATTCTTAGTTTTATTTAGATGGTTGAATGTCCAAATTATGGTGAAGATATCTTTAATAATCCAATACTCTTTATCTATTATAATACTTTCACCACAATTCATTCCATAACCCTCTTATGTTTTTCATATTATCCATTTAAATATAATTCCCACTTATTCAAAATTAATTATATACAATATGATAATTCATTTTGATACCTTTTCCTATAATATTTCAATGATAAAATTTTTTATATATCTGAATCCTTCATTTCAATTTCATTACGTGTCATCTCCTGTTCGAGGATTTTGAGATCACTATCATCCATTAGAAGAAATTAGATCATACTATAACCCAAAATATGAATTAGTTTACTTAGTATTATAAATATCCTAAATAAAACTTCTATCACTGATCATTATGTTGTTTAATCATACAGTGCTTTAGAAACTATAATATTAGGTTTACTTATCTGCTCTGAGCCTTATAAGTATAAGTTGAATTCTACCACATCTTCAACTTTTCTTATTTATTATCATAAAACTTTTTCATCCAAACTCATAAAAAATGTCTTATTCTAATATCCCTATTCATAAAAGCATGTACTAGATAATTTTATTTCATTCCCTCAACCACGTTATATTCCATGTTACGACTCTCATAATGTAACTTCACATTGTGGATAAAATCCCAAATCATGATTAATTTTCATTTACCATCATACCATTGTTTGAATCTAAAATAATTTTTTCAATACACCAATATAAAATATGAATTATACTTTTCTATATGATTTTTTATCATTAGATCAATAAGGGTGAAGAAACGACTTATATGGATTTTGATGTGGTCGACATCGGATTTTTCACCATATTATTAATGTTCAAGAAATTTATGTATTATATAGGTATATGAACATCCATTGCCTATTTATTATTCTCATTAAATGATTCTAGCCAATTCTCAATGGGAATTTCCAATTGTGTTGATATAATTCATAATATTTCTATTAATGTTTGGTTTAAACATTCGGAAACACCATTTTGATTTGACATTTTTGGGTATATTTCTTTCTAGATTGATCTCTTTATTAAAGAATATGATTTATATTTTTAGAATATTTTACTCACCACCACTTTTAAATATTTTTTTATTTGGGATTTTTACAAGATTCTTTCCCCTTAATGTCTATACACTCAGTGAAATAAATATAGAAATTTGCATTATTTTTTAGAAATAATATCATAGTTTCCACATTTCATTATTATTAAATGTTACAATGTAATATGAGACACTATGAGATTGTACAAGGGTAGTTCCTAAAACATCTAACAAAACATGTTGTATATTTTGGGCCCTGGGATTTTATAAATTAATGTTGAGATACATAACCTTTTTCACCACATTAAAATTACTCTCACAACTTCCTAATTTTGTGTGATTGAACTTTAATATGGTTTTCTCTATAACAACAATCATTTACATCCCAATGAGATGTATAGTTCAGAAATTTAACATCTATAGACTATATAAATAAATAATCCTCAATTGAAACTCTATCTAATATCCCAATTGTAATTAGTTTCTCATCATTTGCTCATCATGAAACGATCTTTGTTCCTCTTGTGAACATCCAAACATTGGTTATGAATCATATTATTAAACCTACCTCAATAATACGTTCTATAAAAATTGTGTTATTTCTAAGACCCATGATGCATCTTACCTATTTCAAGTGAAATAATATCTCCTTCATATTCTAAATAGCATTATATCCTTTTCTAGTGACATAGAGTATTTCATCATCCCCCAAATATTCTTTTTTTATATTCCTCGACAAAAAATTACCCATGCATCTTTACTCAACCATTTACTGAAATGATCTTATGATTCAATCACCCATGAATCCATTAGATTATTCAAACCTAATAACATGATGGTAATTCCCTTAGATGGAATCTGGAATTCTGAAATTTGATACCCATTGTAAATATTCTTTGTTATTTATGTAATATTTCTTAATGTGTTTTATAACCCCTCACTACTATCATGTAGGACTCAAATTGGATGATTTAATTTATTTTCTCTTATTTTAAACGTAATTTGATTGTTTATTTTGATTTTTCAATTATAGTTACTCTCTTAATATTTTAGTATGGGGCTCAATTTTGGATGGGGCATGTACATCCCTCTATTTGAGTTCTTTATTCAGGAATTGGTTTATGGGATCCATAAACACAAAATATAATTTATATATGAATTCATCAATATCATTAACATTACATTACATGAAATTGGTTGAGAAATTAGTTGTATAAGAACTCATAAATCATTCATGAACATTTCATTTATAAATCAATATTACCTTAGATCATACTAAATTTATTCATTTGATATTTCATTAGTAAATCTTATGATAATTACATAGTAAATAACCTATACATAATTAAAAGTATGTTAAGTTTCATTTAATTCACATAAATGTATTTAAAGGATTTTAAGATCTCATCCATTTTTTTCTCTTACTATATTTTATAGTTTTCATATCATGTACATTAAACCTTGATCAAACATAGAAGTTTCTAATATTTCCTTTCCAATTCCTTTCAATTCATGTTATCTTATTTTATTCCAAACAATTAAATGTCTATTAACTTTCTAGTGATTTAATCCTCAAATTTATTCTTTTGGAAAACAATAATATAATCTTTTGAACATATCTATTAATTTCATTCCTTCATCAGACATCATATACTTGTATTATAGTAAACTCTTACTAAAAAAATGATGTTAATGCAAGAGTGAGTGTTTACGTAAAAACATCATTGTGTGTTAATGGTATAGATAGAACAAAATACAAGTAATACCACTTTTTTGAAATATTTATCACTATATAATTCTCTCACTATTCAAGCAATAAAAATAAAATCAACTTGATGACTACCACTATTCAGTGCACTATAAGATAGGAAAAAAATAACCCTATACAACACCCCAACATTCTCACAAACTCAATCCATGAAAAATATAAACTCATAAAAAACATTTAAGAAAATTATAATTTTAACAAATAATGAAATAACATATTTTTTATATAATTAGTTAATATTTCATTCATTATGACATAACATATCTTTATTTCCATTAAAATTGGAAAATAATGAATAACCATAATTATTTTCATCATCTGAAAATGAGATTAGTAATTATATTTATTTTATCTATATCATTGATCACCATTACATAACATGTTTTTATGTACCCCCTCTATTAAATAAATTATCATCCAATCAAAATAAGTTCATTTTCATCCAGTGTTCATGGATGACCAACTATTTAACATGGTGGTTATTGATTTCCTATAGCAATTGTAACTAGACTGATGAAATCAGTATATAAGGAATGTCAAATATTCATTTTCTAGAAACCATGATGGCTCCTAAATAACTTATTTTAAACATTTTCCAAACCACTAAGACTAGCCTGTAAAAAATAGCAATTATCCCTTATGATTGGATAAGGTTTGGATATAATATATTTTATATCTTCCATATGATTATTTTCTACCTCTTGAGTGAGATAAATTTATGCATGCCAAAAAAATTAGTTATGAATTTTTTCCATTGAATAAATTTCATGGATATTTCAATACACACTCTTCTATAAAATCCCTTAAAATTTAGTTTTATTTTTTGGGGGAAAACTTTTTGGTAAACCATTAGTGATTTTTAAAAGTTGGAGTGTGAATTTTGAGTTGATGTGATGATTCTAGGATAGTGAGGTGTTGCATATTTAGTACATAATGGGGATTGGGAGTGGTCCATGGAGGGAATGAGTTTTATGTACTCTATTTTCATGATATCCTACTATGAATGAAAATTTGATATATTTATATATTAGGGGTTTTCTCGGTAGGAGGATTTGATAACCCTTGAGTGTCCTAGAAAAATTTATATTTATGTACCTCTATTAGATTTTTTGGGAATTATTCTCACATAATTTTATATGTTATTGTTGGTGCCTAACCAATGGTGTGGATATTTACATTTTTATCAAACATTAGTTATTTCTAATCCCTTGGTGTCTTGAATTTGAAATTTCTATTCACTATAATTTCTAACCAAAACACATGCTTAATTTTTAATTTTATTATGTTATATTAAAATGAATTTTTTTAATCTTCCCCATGTTTATATTATATTATGTATTCATATATATGTATATTTATCCACATATCACTTCATTATCTCAGGTTTGTTGTTAATTCATTTATTTTCTTGTTATTATTCAGCTTCCAATGCCCCATTTTATTCATTCCCTATTTTTTGGGGCCAGATCTATGCTCTATGTTATTGTAATGTCTATACATATCACATGTAATATATGATACACAAACCCTTTATTAATTCTATTATTACATATTACTTCTTTGATTGGTTTAGTTCTAATATTGTTGGGAGATCCCATGGGGGTCACACCAGGTTATATGGGTTATAGTTCATCTTGAGAGTGAGATCACGTGATTCTATGAAATGAGAAGACATTGTCTCTTGGTTTTTTAATGGAGGTGGAGAAAATAAATATAGGAGGTTTTTTTAAGGATTTATAATCAAAATAGTTGTATAAAAACATATGAGTAATTTATCTATGGGTCCATGTTCATGAACTAGGAGGAAAATGAACCTTCTTGATGAAGGAACAAGATAGCTACAAGAAACAATGATATAAAAAGTGTACCTTGGTAATAGTAAAACCATTGAGTTCATTGGTTTTATTTTAATTGAATTAATTATTTGTGTTGAGTATTGATTATAGTAATGATTTAATAATAAGATTCATCTTACACCATTATAAATATAGAGCTTTGATGAAAAATAATTGTTACCACAGTTTTTAGAAACATTTTCAGTCCTTTTATTTGGTTTGAATTTAGAAAAATTAAATATATTTTTTCACCCAACCCAAAACATTTATTAATATTTATGATTGTATTGGTTTTAGTTTAATGTAGACTTGTAGTTATAATGGTGAACTCTTAGTAGTCAAAAATTCTTAATTAGGATGAATTTACCATGTTTTATACTTCCCTTATATATTATAATAAAGTACATAATAGATGTGGTATTTGTGAATAAATTAAATTAATTAAAAATTATTACTTATTAAGTCACTTTCATGTTAACATCATATTATGTGGTTGAAACCTTTTAATGGTGTGTCCCTAACAAAAATTCATGTTCCAAAAAACAGATTTCACTTTTAGAATGTGTATCATTAGAATATGATTCTGTATTTTTCATTATCATATTTAACACACTATAGGTCTTGAGGTTGTACGGATGATAATATAAATTTTTAGTAAGAAATATTTTTAAATCAAATATATTGTAAAAGTATTCTAGTTGTTTGAAGATTAATAGATTTGAAGGTTCCCTCATCAGATGATGACATCCAGACGTTGTTGAATATTTCATTGAAATTCATTGATATGTTTATTCTCTATGTTTTTTATTTAATGGATATTTTTAAAAGAATAATTATTTATTTAAATCCTTCTATATGTATATTTTTTAATCATGTAATTTATAATATTTAGTGACAGTTGGTCATTTGGACTTGTATAATATTTTGGTTTGATTATAACCTGATGACTCTTTAATCACATCCATGTCTTATGATCTGTATGTCATCAATATTCCATGTTACTATTTGTTTTGATATTCCATTGATTTATATATAGTTTTTTATCCTCAAAACACTGTGATTTCATTTTTAATTCCATCTATTTTAATTTTCATTCATAGCCTACTGATCTTAATAATTCATTATAACAAGGTGTGTTGATTTCCTTATAATGATAGTTGGACCTTTTCTCACTAGTTTCTTGTTACTCCTAATATATGTGTGCATGTTTATGTCAAAAATAAATTATATTATTTAATATTTATTAATATTTATGTGCATTATCTTTATAATAAATACATAAGCATTGAGTCTTGGGTACATTACAACATTGTTTTTTATTGTTTGGGTTAGGATCAATAAATTTGAGTAAATACATTTATATATAGTTATACCCATGATGATTCTAAAATTTGAATAACATATTAGAATGATAAAATTGGATTCACGTCTCATCACAAACATAAACTAACCACAAGTGACCTAGTTTAAATTCAACAAAATATTTTATAAAATAAGAGATCATGGAAATCCAGGAAGGAAATATTAATTCTTTTATTCAATATATTAACTTCCTTAAACCTTCACATATTTTATTGAATGTTTTTATAGATATTAAATGTGACTTATTATATAGAAAGATAATTTTTACTCAACATCATGAAGTAACTCTATAATATCATCATTGCTCTATAAAGGGATCAGGGAGGATCCAAGGTGGTTGGGTAGGCCTGTAATTCTCTATAAATTGATGAAATGAATGTCTCAAACTATAATGATGGTTTAGATAATTATTTTTCCCACTAATAGATCATTTTGGAACCATTATGTGTAATAATGTTTTCCTCAATATCATACATAAAAGATTGTTTTAGTATAGTGTCATAAGGGAGTTCAGTCAATGGTCAAACATTTATGGTAATCATGACATTTTTAGATTAAACAATGGTGGTTTGGGGATCTAAGAATGAAATTCAATGATAATAATCCTATTCAAGGAACTCAGTATAGATTTTCATTCATAACCATTTTATGATTTTTTAGAACATATAAATGTGTTGGAATGGTGTATCCTGGTATATTGGATGATGATGGTTTAAACTTCTAGTGGTTCATACTATACACCATGATTCATATCCAGTATTTCAACCACTATAATGAGGTTTATGGGGATTTTAGAGTGTAGGGTGGCCCCACTCATGGGTCCAAGGTTTTAATTGCAATAAACCAATTTTTGGGGACATAGTATAAATGATGACCAATATAGTAGGGTTGTACAACATAACTATTAATGGTACTATAGGAGTGATGACATCTATATGGAAACTATATCAAGACTGAACAGTGACACAGACAGAGTACTATAACATTAAATTTCATTACAAGTATATTATGAGATATGATTTCATATCCATGTATTATACAATGTAACTATTCTTCTGAATTTTAATGATGTTTTATGCCTCTATAAGGACATTGTAATTATTCATAAACCGCATAAATCCTAGTGTGTTATGATCTTATTCTAATTCAACTGTGTATATTATCCTTTATACTCTCCTTCCATAAAATTGAGTTTTGTTTTCTATCCCTGCATTTCTAATAAAGAGATTATTAGTGATCAAAAGTTGGTATATTTTAGGAGGAAGAATTATTTTATGTATAGAACGAGTTTTGGGACATAAAAATCTCTTCTGTTTCAACTAAAAATGCAGAAATTTTTAGGGTAGAAGAATACATTTAAATGGGTATAAAAAAAGGAAAAAGGACATAAACAATTTTGGACTCCACTAATTAGCTTCAAGTAAGAGGGTAAGACATCATAATGATTATTAAAACATTATCAATATAATAAGGACTAAAAAATTAATAAATTAATAATAGTTTATGAAAAATATTTCCTTAATTTTAAAGGAACTATAAAGTATTTTTCATTGAATTAATGTTTCAGAGAAATAACATGTTTGGAAAATATGGTTCTATGGAGAAATTTGAAAAAACAAATATTAATAAGGGGTTAGATTCTATGAATGAATAAGTAAAATAGAACCCCCCCCCTCCCCATAGAGACACTCATTTCACTAAACAAATATTGTTTCCTATGTTCATTTTGGTAATGCTTCATAAGAATAAATATATAAAGCAAAGGAGGGTTTTCTATGTGAAATATCATGGATAGAAGTAAATTATATAGTTCTAAATTACACTCATTTACTATGAAGAGTGGTATGTAAGTAGTAAGATAGAGTTAATTTTATGTCATTATAATGAAATAATACAGTTATAACTTTTCCATTGAGGTTTTTTTATGTTGGGAATTTAGGGACCAAAAAAATTTAATACATTATTCATATTTATCCTAACCATGACACCATAGGAATTTTTTATAGTAATTCAGTTGGTTTTTCTAGCTATTAGTTTCTCTAGATGGTGTTTGAAATCGAATAGTTCTATGTAGAACCCTGAATTAAAATTATTAGTTGATTCAATATGTATTATTCTATAGATTTTTGGAATGGTGTTTTTTTATTCTAGTTTTTTTATTGGATGGTTTTTTATGATCAATGGATTTATAAAGGTACAAACTAAACCCCTAAATGTTCTTCCTATTAATATTAATAAATATCTATCAAAGGTAATAATTTATTATAGTAAAAAATCTTGAATGTTTATCTTATTATCCCATTGATCTTGTAATGGGATATTTTCCTTGGGGTTAACTATTAGTGTGGATTTTAAATGTTATAAAGTATAAAGAATTTAATAAGCATTCTATTAATTAGTTATCAAGTGTAACATATGTATTTCATTTTTTAATGAAAATGGTTAATTACTAAGTAATATTAATCTCTATTTTTTCCTATAATTAATCTAATAAGTTCATTTTTCATTTAGTGTGGATGTTTGATGTGATTTAGTCCACCATGAATATTCATGATTTTTTAATAAATCAATCAAAAAACTAATTAATTAATTATGTTGTGTTTATTTTTAATTTAATTGAATAAATTTATATTTAGATTATGAGTTTATATGTGTTTTGATACTCTAGTCATAGCATTTCATTTTATGAAAATAAAATATCTTACAAAATATTGGTTTTGATCAAGGACTAGTTAGTGGAATCAGTTTATAAATATTTTTTCATGTATCCTATAAAGATAATTTTTAATTTTATTCAAGGGAGGAAGATCATAATAGTATTTTGGGTAAGGAGTAGTAGTCTTATGAAGTTGGATTTCTGACACCCTTAATGATTTTTTATATATTATGGTTTTAATATCTTAATTACAATTTACAGTTAAAATTTTAACTCTTTTGATGAATCTTGTTAGAATTAAATTATACTTTATATGAGGATTGAAATTTTTGGTGCTATGACTATTAGTTTGGAAAACCAAAATATGTCACCATGGTTATGTCATAGAAACACAAGATCATCACACTTAAAAGACAAAACATTTTCTGTCATTCATAATGGTGTCTAGAAACCAGAGAGTTATAGAGACAGATGTGATACAAACTATAGATAAATGATGTTTATATTGATATAATATATTTTGAAAGATGTGTGTTCCATATTAATATATTTTAGGAAATTAATAGATAAAAAAATATTTAATGGTAAAACATATTATAAAATATATAGAGATCAAAATATATATTGGTAGCTGATAGTGGATAAATGAATCAATGGTTGGACAAAAGACATACAGTAGCATCTACATTAGAAGTATTTGATAGGATTTATATGGAATTTTAATTTTTTTATTAGTCCAAAAGATATAGGAAGATGAAAATGTGGTTTATAGTGCTGTTTTATTTGAACCAATAGAGATATTTTTGTGTGGGGTAAAGGAGGCCTGAGAAGGAAGGTGATGTTAGAAGCATGATGTACTATGCATCTCCGGATTTCTATGGAGGAAGATATGTATATATAATCTTGATAAATAGAAGTAGGATAATTTTTGTTAGTATTTTGAGACTAATGTACCCAAAGTATTATGAATCCCATGTTGGGCATAGTATATTAACAAATCCCAACAAAAATAATTAGTAAATTATAAATAAAAAAAGAACATTTATTTCATATTTTATTTTTAAAATGATTTTTGTAATTGGTCAATTATATTTTTAAGTTTAATAAAAATATTAACATGACGTTATTAACAAGTAGTAAACTTTAATTCTATCATATTTTATGATATATCCAAATCATATGTCATGACTCAAACATTTTCCTCTATCGTTCTTTATGATAGAAAATTCATGGTGTCTAAGAAACACTGTATATGTGATAAATCATAGTTTATAATTGAAACATACTACATAATGATGATATGGTTCTATTTTTGTGGTTATGAAAAACTCAATTAATAAGAACAATAAAATATAATGATTTGTAATCATATATTACTATATATATCAAATTATATACCATAGTTATGACAAACAAATTGTCCAATAAAGTATTCTAAAACTGGCATGTTTATAATAAATCCAAGATTTAGTTTTCACATATCATATAATTAGATTCCACTGATAACTATTATGTACCATATTTATGATGCACTAAATATAAAATTTTATATTATATTTAATGATATATAATGTGGATTCTATTTTTAATTATTTTAATCATGAATCCGAGATTTTTTTGCAGTATGGAAAACACTTGAGACAACATAATGATTTATTAGGACAGGATAGAAATTTTTTAATAAGTCAAAGACTTTTGGAAACCACATCTAGGACCATCCAACCATTGAAACTGAAACCATGAATAAGTATATATAAATAATATTCAATAATGAAAATAAAACTGATCATCATTCTCTAACAACATTTTTGATTAAAATCACACAAAATTACGAAAATAACACCATCCTACTATATAATCCATTGGTTGATGAATCACCCATGTATAGCATGGGATTTTAATTAAATCAATAATTTTAGATTATATCAACTGTAAATAAATAATATTAAGTGAAAAAGGGTCCAACAAGAATTTGTGGCCCAGAAATATTTACTCGATTTTATTTTCACAGCCTTAGATTCCTATATAAAAACCATGTATACAATCCCCGGACCCCCATGAATTTTCATGAATGTTTCAAAATAATAAATTGAAGGGAATTAAATTATTATAATTTTATAATAACAATCCAAAAAATGTATTTTAAACCAAAATTCATATTTTATTCTCCCAAATCATTTAATCATTTTAATCATTTAAAAAACTTAATATCAATTTCGAAGAATAATTGAATGCTATCATTTAACATCTTAATTTCATATATAATGTAGACCATGATTCTACATATCATAATACTTGGGATATTTCCATACTATACAGTATAATATAGTAATGCTTTTAATGTGAGACCACCATAATTCATTAAATCTTATCCTATACTGGGGAATAAAATATTTCATTGTTTATTACATTTTACACCATATGATTCACCCATATCATGCACTATGATATTTGAAAATAAATATTTTATGCATAATGGTATTTATGAAACAAATTTATTAATAACTATTAATAACATCATTATCGGTGTCTCATATCATAAATTCATTTAGACCCCCACTGATTCCAATTAGGGAATTGTAAATTCAACATGGTGGTTAGAGTATCAAATTTAGATTTGTCCCTAATATAATTGTTCATAAAATCACAGTAAGGTAAATATTCTGATTCAATCCCATGATGAATAATGAATCTCAATTATGATCTTAAAATTACTTTTGTATATCATGAATTCTATATTAGTAATTATGAAATATGAATAATGAAAAAATTTAACTAGAGTAGTGATTTAATATCTAAGGAGTTTAATATCAATTGAGAGAAATAAGAGCGGTGACCTAATTTAAAAGGATGTTTTTCATTATATAAAAAAAAAAAATCCTGATGTAAATAAAATAAGTAGCTTTGAGATTTATTAAATTATTTATTTCCACTTCATCCGTGCGAACTAAAAAATATATATCCATCGATTTATTTTATTGTGGTCATATAATGAAAAATAAATGTATTGAGCTCTATCTCTTAAAAAATTTGTATTTATGTTGGGTCTGACTCCCAACACCCCTATAATACATTGGAATCTACAAATAAACTCTTTATCACTCTTTATAAGAATTTTGGAACATAGTTATGTGTACAAAAAATGTGAAACTAATTGATAAGAGGAATATAAAAACGAAGAATAGTTAGATGATTAGGGAATACACAAATAATTCTTTTATTTACACCCTCATATATGTGCCTAAAAACTCAATATTGAGTGTTCAATAGTAATAATTTAACTAAATGTTATAGATGAGAGAGTAAAATAAATTAATCAATTTTATAATAATGAAACACTTATTGAAATGTAATTGACAACTAACGTATGAATTCCTCAAATTCCTAATGAAAAAAAGGTAAAAAACATACGTATATCAATCGTTTATATGGTCACCCACACTTATTGATCCTCTATATATATAATTAATTCTTCTTGTTCCACTTTCATATTTTATTATACTTATTTTCAATGGGATAATTAATCAATCAAATTCCATCAAAATGCAGACGATTATCACCTAGAAATTTCTAAAATAAAAAAAATCAAATGCATTATAATTATAAAGTTTATTAATTATATAGTGTGTGAAATATCCCTAATGTTAAACCTGATTCAATGTAAAATACCATAACCAATGATTTATTCCCTTAAGTACCCCAATGGTGAAATAAAACATCACCTATTGAAACACTAGAAAAAAATCATAAAAATGGGATATATCCTCCTATTTAAAATCTGAAAATCATGTTGCAAATTTCACTCTTCCCAATTTTTCCACTATATACCACACATACCATTCCCTCAAAAAAATATGTCCCAAATAATTATTTAAATATGACATAGGATTAGGTTAACCCTAGTTTCGATCCACTGTAATTCTTAAGTGATCCTCCGTGTATGAATGTCTGTATGACACAACCTTGTTCTCTCGTAATGGTTATTTATCCCTCTATGTTGTACACATTGATGTAGGATCATAACTTATGATTAAAACCTAAAAAAATTCTATCATTTTTACGTAACTAAGTTCTCATAAAACTCTCCAAAATACATGGGTTTTTACTCCATAATTGAGATTCTCTATGTAAGAATATTTCCATGGGTCAGTGATGATTTTCCATGGTGTAACACAATATTTTCTAGGTTTAATAACACTTCATGTCTGTAGTTGATAAAGTATAATCTCTTGTACATAAAAAAGGATTTTATATAGAGTTAGTGGTGTTTAATCATTCCTTCAAGAATGATGGTAGTCGTATAGGGTAGCAATGTGGACTGGGGTGCATGCATGTAAAAACCTACTACCCAACTAGAACGATGATAAGATACGACATCAAATTAGCATGGTGTGGCAGATATTTTAGTTTCCCTAGTAGTGTCTGCATCATCATCAAACATCTATTTTTAAGTGTTATAACTAGTAATTTATTACTTGGTTTTCATATGATACATTCCAGTTAGTAGCATTAGTCATGCCACATACCAATCCTTCTACACAATGATGCTTAATGTCAGGACTTTCTAATTTTCCATGAACACTTATGAGATCCAACACATACTAGGCCCATGCACCTCCATACAACCACTTTCTATAATGACTATAGGTTATTTGGTGGTTTACATATGGTGTTTGGATCATTTAGGGGATCCAACTAAATGGGTTACCACTTTTTTAGCTTTTCAATAACAAAATTTCCATACCTTATCAATATCATTTTTGAAAAAAAAATCCTCTTCAATTTTTACTTTTTTTCTAAAAAAACTCCAACCATAAATATATGTTAATTACTTTTATTAAAATTCAAAATGTGTATAAATTATAATAAGATATGTATATAGTAAATGAAATAAATTATTAAAATATTTATAATGTTTAGTTTTTTCAAACACCCCTATACATAAATTGAAAATATCCCCAAAATGTCCTCAAAATATAATCACAAATAATCCATATATAATCAATGTAAATTTATAAAACATTATTCTCCTAAAAATAATGTTCTAAATAGATATTAAAACTATAAAACATACCCAAAAATAAGTAAAAAATCATGGCACATATAAAATTTTAAAATAAAAATATTCTCTACTATTCTATTCAAAAAATTTGACTTATTAAAAAATTAAATCTCATAATCATTGACCACATCAGAATTTCATTTCTCTAATCAATAATGATCATATGAATTTAATTTATGCAAAATCTAATCTATGTATATTCTAAGAAGAGGATTATAGGTTATCTAAATCCCTATATAGTAATAAAACTAAAAAAACTTTGGGGAATTTTCCATTATTGTTTAAATGACATAGAAGGTAATGTCTAGTGTATTATGTTGGGAAATTTTAATAAAAATTCATAAAAAGGAGGGATAATTTTTTGAATATTATTTAATATTATTCCCATTGAAAAACGGTTATCCATCTTCATATTCCCTCAAATTATGACATATCTACATTTTTCTTCCTTATTTCAATTGAGTTTATAGGTAAATATTGAAAATAATTAATGAACGAGGCTATGATAATTAAATTTTTTTAAAAAATATAATTTGTTTTTACTCTTAATTTATTTTCTATTTATATAGATTAAGGAAAAAATAAGAGGACCACAATAGGATATACTCACACTAAAGGGGGGTTGAATCCAGGTCTATAAATTATAGACCAATTATAAATTTTAATCACTTTAACAGTTAGACCATTTTGGATCTTGATTCTCTTAATCTATTTTTATTATCATATACACATATATAAAAGCTAGTACATATGGAACATGATATTTTTACATGGTGAACTACTCAAAAATTGTAGATATTCCTTGTAATATTTTTGAAATAATCAATTACAAAAAATAACTATAACAATTCTATTTTATATCATCATTGAAGGTAAGGAATATCCCTTCACTTTCAGTGAATTATAGTAAAATGGTATTTCATGATTTACTACTCTTGACTTGTTATTTATATTACCTCTGATGAATGTATTCTCTTATTAAGGTTCATTGTAACTATAGGAATTTATTCCACCTTTTTATCTTTACTATGTATGTCATAGTGTTTTTTTTTCATCCATTTAATTATTCATCAATCATTACTAGAATGGTAATGGGAATGTAACTCATCTTCCTCTTCAAATCGACAAACAGAAAGATTATTTTATTCTTCTTCATATTATTATTATGAAAAATATATATGCACAGTACTTTATCCTATTTCTCAAATCACAACAATAATTTGTGTACGTCGATATAATAAAATTTAATGACAACATTTTTACCACCATCATGTCCAAAATAACAATCAATTAATTGATGGGAATACTCTTCCTTTTTTCACCCTCAAGGATATGAATATTATTATATAATAAAATATATTACTTCCTTGATACAGAATATCTAAAATTTTTATTTTATCATTTATATTCTTATTTATATTGAATATTCTGAGAGAGATGACTAAACTACACTAATCTTATCAAAAATTCTCCTCAACTGAAACCCTAACACTCATATTCCTGTTATTACTTATGGCTTAATAGTTATATTTATTAAAGAAGCTTAAAGAAATTGATTCAAATGGATTAGATATGTAACATGATTTTTTTTCTATGGTTATCTTCTCATTTTCATAAACATTTATCTATACATGGAATGCATGAAATGTTTACAATATCAACTATTAACTTTTTCTTCCTTCATCATAGAAACCCTTAGTAATGTTTAGTTATCTAGGATTATTTGCACATGTGTGTCCGGCTTTCTTGTGTTCATTTCAAAGGAATGTAAACTTGTTATAATTTTCACATTTTTTATCATAGATGAAGCTTTATGAATTCTTTTGTGCTTCACGTAATCTTATTACTTCTTCACATATAGTTTTATTCATGGGACAATATCTTTGGACAATATAGTGATATTGATTAATATAAAAACTGTTTATTGGATCCTCTAATGAATCCAGAATTTGTGAAGGTATAAAATCATAAAAAAATAATGGAATTTTCTTATTACTATATGTTGTGCATGGTTTTTCTCTTTTTATGGAGCCAAATTTCTTGTGATTTTACTCTAATAAGATTTGAGTGTGAAAATCCCCTATAAAAATTGACAAGAGGTTATTAGGTCTATAATTCTGTAATTTTAAAAGGATACTCACATAATGCTCTATTTTTTTTACAAAAATGATCTCACATATAAAACATGGGTGACATCATCTCTCTAAAGTTGGATGATTTTTTATCTATAGATGAGGTCACTTCTTCCTTTTACTCTCTTAAATCCTTCTTTTTATGCCATTTTAATAAATGGTTTGAATACATAAATATCATTATATATTTAATATTGGAACACGACTTATGTGACATAGATCATCATTATGTCCCTTATTACATGATGAAACTCCTCATGGTGAGTATATCTCATGCACATTATGATGATAAAATTATTTTTTTAATGTTAAAACACATTCCTAAAGATCAAATGCATGTGAAACCTTCAGAAACTCTATTTTCATATAGGATAAGGAATTTTTTTATAAAATAGGTTAAACGAACATTTTATCTTATTTACCTGAAGATATGAAGAATAATATCCTCAAAAAAGTCCCCTGGTCGATCAAGGATTCATTAGGCTCCAATATTGGATGGTCAAGCATGAACTCAAATGGACATAAGCACCATAGTCTACCAAGAAGTTGATGATGTACTCTATTGGAAATTGGGTGGATGTTATCAATTGAATCAAATAGTAGATGTTATGTCGATATAATTAATGATGGAGTAATATTTATCCATATCCTCAGACATCCCACATTGAAATCCAAAATTGTTGAGTGATTTCTAATAAATCATATAAAGTCGATAAGATTTCATACCAAGTAAGTGGGGGATCAACACCCCCAAAGACCCTCACACCTGCCCATCATCAGCCATACCTCATCTATATAGTCTACCAAGGAATATAATGTGCACCTCATGTGTTCTCTAGGTGAGAGATACGATCTCACTTCTTCATGATGCCATAGTTATCTTAGGTAGGTTTACTTCCTTTTATTTTATCTGTCTAAGGGTCTCACATGTGTGGTAGAGGTGGCCCTAGTTAGTTGAAAAATGGTTGGCCCATTATTTTACAACATTTAGAATAAATATAAATGAAATATGATAAACCCATCTATCAAAATGACATTGTGAAACACATGAAATATCACACATTTACAATGCATGTTCTCCTTATTCTTTATGAAAACTAATATTTTACATTATCATCAATCTCTAGGTCAATAAAATCTATATTTTCATGGTCCTCAAATAATATCCCCATGAAATAATGATTATTAGCATTTTTATGGATTTCTTCAATTCATCTTGTACACTTTTTGGAATATGATTTTTTAAATAATACTTAATTGGTGTAAAAATGTGTCGCCATTGACAAAAGTACTTCTCATAAAAATAAGTTCAATAATTATCATAGTTTTAATCATAATTTATTCAAAATAACTTCTTAAAGATAATATTACTATAGAACAATATTCTATAACCATTCGTCTATTATAAATTAAATACGTGATTGGATATCTTGGAAACATCCAAAAACATCATTCTTCTAACTTCTTATAAATTTTGAAATCAAGGAAATATTAATATTTCATTTATTTCCATTTAAAATAAATATACTCCATTGACATGAAATAATATTCATACACATAGTGTTCTCTTGAATATCCTCATTTTTTTGGGTTAGAAAATCCTTTAATGTTATTTCCAAATAAATATGTCAATATATTGTTAGTATCTCCCCTTTACATTTAAAACATTCAATTCACTTTATCTCACCCTAAATGACAATACATAGAATGTTCTTTGAAAAAGGGTATTAATTCAGACAAATGAAATATATAACCCATCATTTCACTAAAAAAATTTGTGATTCATTCTCTGTGTATAAAATAAGATTAGTTTATTTATACAACAATTTTTTCCTTAAAAAAATATCTTGATACTTCATGAAATGGGAGAAAATATACTTTTCTTCAAGGGTTAGCCAATTTTATTCGAGGGTGAAGTTACTAAATGTGATATGAGATAAATATAATAAAAATCAAACTAAAAATTCTACACTCACTTCCCCAAACATATCAATAATATTCATGTGGAACAAAAAATATTAGTGACCCTTAGTAACTTCTATTATTATACATTTATTAAGTCATTGATTAAATCAATTACCTCTCCCCTTATTTTAGTTTTATTAACTTTGATTAACAAGGATGAAATATTAATAAAAATATTACATTTCCAATGACATGATCTTAATCCACATTTGATAATAATTATATTTCATTCCAATTAAAACAATAATTATGGAAAAAACTTTATACTTCTTTATTTGTATCCCCAGAAGTGATACACTCCTCAATATCATAATAACGTTGAATCTCTTTAAGAGAGGAATTATTGATGCTACAGTATGCATAATACAAAAAAAATTATATTTATATTTCAATTGTACAGATTTCAAAACATTCAAGACTTAATAATGGATGATCTTCCTCAATACTTATTTTTTAGCATATCAAATATATGATCAAACAAAGATTCTATCTTCTTTATCCTTTTTGACTTGTATATCAAAGTACATTATTTATCTACTTAAAATATTGTCCTCTATCATATATTTATTTGAATACCAATTGATGAATCATTAACGGATAATGACTTCTTCAGAATTTTTGATAAAAATAATACTCAGTAATTATCAAGATCGACCCCTAAAAACATGCGTCAACATCAATTCCAGGAATTATAATAAAAAATTAAATACATTATGATTTAGGTAATAATGTTTATATACCTTATTTGATCAATGTATACAACAATGTTGAGATTATTTTATAAACCAATATTCTCTATTTACATTACTCTTCAACTTATACCTATGATTATCAATCTTGTTTAAGGCTACAAAGATATTATAAATTTAAAATTTCATTATGTGTGAATCATATTTTCTCAATGGATTTTAAAGAACTTATATTACATGGTGAAACATTAATCATCATTAAAAAAATTCATGTACTGGAATTATTGTCAAATAATTTCTAGGAGTATTTTTATAAATTTATTCACCTTACTCAGAAAAACATATCCTCATTAATGTGTGATATTTATTCCTTTCGTTGTAGTGTTTTCCATTTCAAATTCTATTTTACACATTTAATCGAAATCTTTTAGACATATTACTAAATTTTTTGTATCATGTGGACACAAAGGCCTTCAATAATTCTACTTGTTTCGTAATAACACCCCTAATTTAGATGGGTTATGAAGGGTCCCATAGATAACATGTAAGTCAAGAGGAACAAGTCCCATTACATGAATTCAAATCCCATACGGTCATGGAACAATGCCAGTCTTAAAGGAAAAAATCCCTGACTACACTATAATTTCCCATCCTTAGAATCTGCAACATTGAAGGTGCTTATCTCCCCACCTGTCATGGTTTATTAGCTAGAATTACATCATGTAGAGTTGCATGGTTCTTAGTACTAATTTATATCACTATACTCTCATTGTATTCTAATCTAGTTAGATCTTATCTAGTTTCATCTACTTTATCTAAATATCTTTTCAAGGAATTCTTCAATTTGGACTGTATTGACCACTACATGGTGCTATATCCAAATATCCAATGTCCTATACGCTTATAATGGTATAGTGGTCATGTGGCCTAAAGTCCAATGTTGGATTAAAGGCTATGAGGTCTATAATCCTAAAATAGTGTCCTAAAGGCCCAAATATAATTAATAATAATATCTTATAAAGTATTTAACAGTAACTATTATATTAATGATATTATAACTCATAAATATCTCTCTATAAGGATTTCATCCTTGAATTCATATAGGATTATAGGATGTTTTAACCACTCCGCTTCCACCCCAACTAAAATAACTAAAATTTCATTATGAAAATTGGAATTATTTTTGATTTTTCAAAATTGTTCTTGTGATTTATTTTATTTATATCATATCATTTCATTGATGCACTCTTTTTAATATAATTTTATTTTGAATCTATTGTATTCTAAATTTTCATTATTGGAGAAATTGTTTTACAGTATTCCTCTGATATATTCTTGATGTTTCTTATTCATTCTTAGTCAAATTTTGTTTTCCTCTTTTCTAATAAGATTTGGATAGATGTTGAGATAATAATGAAAAATAATTCTAACCACATACATTATATACATCATAGAAATTTTCAGGTTTTTCAATATATTTGTTGTATAAATATTTTCATAATATGTGGATGTTTCTTATTCACATAAGGATTTATCTGCCTTTTTAAGGGACTAATTTTTTATTTATCATTTATTGGATTATACAAAAAATATAGGGCACAATCATTGAATATTTTTTTAAAATAAATTTACCCATAACTCGTTACCATTTTATATCTTCTTAAGAACCCAAATATATTGAAAGTATTAATTTTTTGTAATTTTTTTAATATAGATCTTTGATTAAAATTCAATGCGACATTAATAAAATGTTGGTGTTTTGCCTTTGAATTATTATGGATAATCATTCAGGTTTTTTAAATTATGTTCTACTTTTAATAATTTTCATTAAATATAGAAACATTTAACGGTGATGATTGTAGATATTGTATTAAGTTCTACGACATGTGTAAATGTTGTTAATAAATTGCCACATTGATCTCAATAATGAATTTCATAAACTAGAAATTTTATAATTTTTTTTAAATAGAATTTATTTCAGTTTGATATTTCATATGGAGGTGAAGGATTATATTTTGTTTTTCATATATAAATTTTGAGTAGTTGGTTTTAGACTTCATAAATAAGTATTTTTAATGGTTTGGTATATTAAAAATTATGTTAACCACACTTGCCAACATGTGATGGACCCACACCACTAATTATGTTAGAAGGTACTCCCTCTCAACAAGGCTAGTGTCATAGTAATAAGTTTTAATAGTGCACCCATAGGGTCATATTAGATCATCATGGAGCCACCATGTTGGGGAAGCATGGAACCAGAGGAGAGCAGGTACTAGGTGGTTCCAATTTGGTTTTTGGATCTCTTGATAACCATTTTTAGAACCTTTAAACACATATTATAAGATAATGGGAGAACAAAATGATTTTGTTTTGATGTGGGATCAATTTTTAATGTGTCAATTTAGCTCTAAAAGAAACAGAACCATTTGATTGCTCGATCTGATTTTCCTATTCCTTCCGATTGACAATACCACGCCATTTGATCTCCATTTCATATTGTCTTCTATATTACCATGACCTTAAACGTTACATAATCTTGAGTAAATTGAAAAATTTAAATTAATTAATATTAAATACATTTTCATGTTAATATTTTTTTAAAATTATACAATAACCATTAAATAAAAACTTAAATATTAGAAAGTAGACAACTCTACTCACTATTCATTTTTTTATAATCTAAATCATTTTAAAATAAAACACGATTTATTTTTCTTGATAAATATCTTCATAACATTCATCTTAACTTCTTAGATTCTCTTACCCAACATTATAACATAAGAAAATAATTTCAATAACATAGGATGGGCAGAAAAATCTCAAGAAGGGGTATAAAATAAGGAATGAAATCATTTGTACATGAATATTTTAAATACATGAAAGCATTTTCACAAAATATTAATTTTCAGCCATAAAACATAAACTATGTATCTAACCTCATGAAATCATTAGATTCTTTTAAAAATATATATAAATCGTAAAATATAAAGGTAACTTTTCGCATCTATATCATTCTTACAATATATATTTCATCACTACATAGGAAGTAACCTTCATGGTTACATTTGGTATACCCATCCTGGTATATTACCTAAATATCATTGGAGAAACCCAACCATTTAGATCTATATAATTCTCTTATTAATTTGAGAGCTATCAAGGACTCACCTTCCCTTGTTTTATCTCATAACCTCCCATATACATATAAAATTCCCATGAACCATAACATAATCATAACACATAAAATAAGAATAAAGGGAAAAATAAGATTTCTACTTTCCAAGAACAAGATATATTTCCAAGATTCTAATATAATAAATCTATTATCAAATAAATTTTCAATACTAAAGTACCAGTAAAAAGAATATGGAATTTAATTTTTTCTTTTAAAAGCATTACAACTGGTATAGGAAGCTAAATATCAAATAATGCTCATGGTGGAAAAAAAGTCATTATCATCGTATACGTCAAATTAACAATATTTTTTTTAGTTTAATAAAGAAAAACATATTATATAAAAATATTACTTAAGAAAAACCTTTAATTATATTAACATTAAAGGGGTTTATAATACACCTTATAAAATAACTCGGTGTATAACATCACAATATACCTCAATGAACAGAGATTGAGATGAAGTCCCTTACCGTGATTCAGACTCCTCACGTACAATATTTATATTCTTCAATAATAAACATAACATAATTTCAAATTTTTGGATAACCTTTTTTATGTTTATTATTCCTTTTGAATCACGTATTACAATGTTATAACAATTACTTAATTATCTAAACTCGTGTCAAGCATTTTGAAAATATTTAGTACTTATGTTCAAGAAGACTTTCTTATGATTTTATTAGTCAAAGTGTTCAGGATTCCATCATCTCCAAAATAATATTAATGAAATAATAACACATTTAAACATAAATTATAATTTTAAATCAAACCATTTTTGTACAGTTATGAAAAATGAACAATGTTATAATCATGGAGTCAGTAGGTCTTGTATACACATAAGTTACGTTTCAATTTTTGAATGATAGTTTTGGAAAAAAGTTAATTGTAATTTTATCTCTTCATAATGATAATTAATCATTAAAAATATATTTATAATTTATATATACAAAAATATATCATGCAAGTGATGTGATGAATAAAAATGAATCACATCACTTCGTGGAGGTGATAGTTTACACATACGCACGAGCGACGTTATCATCTATATGTGTATGGAATGTATGATATTAATTGATATATTTTTATATTATAATTATTAATATTTCATCAATTTAACATATTGACATTAATTCAATAATTATAACCATTTATGGGAGTTGTTTACAAAAAATGAATTATACTGATTTGTGGAGGTGATAGTTCACATATATGCATGAACGATTAATTCCATTACCATTTGATTGAAGTGGATATAGATTTAGGTGATGATATTAACATAATAAAATATCATTATATTAATTAAATTATATTATTTATATCATCATGGATTAATAATATTTAAAGATTGTGGTATAATAAATAAAGTTGAAACAGTAAAATAAAAACAATACCGCTTCTTCAATTGATCACCTTTGATGAACATCATAGCACCTATAAGAAGGGTGTTCTTCTAAAATAATCCCTAAAAAAATTGGGGATGGATTTTAGTAAGGGTTTTGAGAAGATATTGGTCGAACTAAATGTTTTTTTATGTTTAATAAATATATATGAATGGGTTCCCTTTTATAAGACAAGAGAGGGGCACTCGTGGAAGTAAAAAACGTATTAAAGTTATATAAATTAATTTTCTATTGGAAATGGATTTTAATTGATTTATTTAGAATATTTGATGATTATAGGTCAAAATTAATTCATTAAATAAAAATTTTACATCTTTTCATTATTTTATAATCCTTATATTGTGGTTTAACACTTATTTTACCCCTATTAATCTTATTGTGATATCATGTTATTCACACTTCTTGGGTTAATATACTTACGATAACATGGAAGATGATGAATAAAAGATTAATTTATGGCATATTAGGACATTCTAAAAATATTTGAAAAAATATTTCATTTTTATAAATTTTATAACATTTAATAAAATATTTTATATTTTAAAATACTAATAGTGTCAATTTTGGCCCTATTCATTAGTTGACTTTTTAAAAATATCATAACATCAAGATAAGTTCTAAAAAACTCATTTAAATCATCAAATAAATTAAATTAATCTATAATATTTTTTTATTTCATAAATTATGTCATGTTATATTTACATTACAATTTATAACCTCATTTATTTGATTCTTTCATTAATTATGAAATTAATGCAACATCATTGTGTCACCATTTAATTTAATTATTTTTTTCCTAAAAATTATAAACAAAATATAATGTTATAGATAATAATTTTATAATACTAAATACTATTTAACTTTTAATATATCATATATATAACCTCATATTAAAATTTTTATATTTATGAGAGACTTTATCATGACATCTTTCTCTTTTTATTAAATAAAATGTTATAAGTGTCATAATCACACCCATGTGGCTTAAAAAGGAAAACATTTCATCCCAACGATTCTATTGGTTAAAAATAACTCATCCAATAAGATTTTTACATGTGTTAGTATAGTTTTATAATATTTATAGTTTTATTTTAACATTTTATTACACGATTTACATTTAACCGTGGTAATAAAAATAATTACTTAAGTTGCTATTCATAATGTCCAAAAATTAAAGGGAAATATTTATATAATTTTTACATTCTGAATCCAAATATTTATTCCATTTTTTCCAACTTAAAAACAATTAACTGGAATAAATTAATTAAAAATTAAACACATTGATGGAATGTGAAAACATGTTTTTAAAGTAAAACGTTCAAAAGATCAAATTGTTTTTATATCCAATTTCAATATGAAATTGATTAAAATGCCCTAAATTGTATTAAATTATAAAAACATAATCTAATTATTCCTTAAAATAAATTTAAAGTATAATCTAAGAACCTATATAAATTAGACGAAAAATTACTTTTGAGTTAAATCGGAGTGTTTTAACTATACATTAATAAATAAATATGATCAAAAAATTACCAAAAATTTATCCAATGTAAACTTTGATGTCCCTATTATAAATAAGAAGTTTATTTTTTAAAAAATTTATAAAATTTACAAAAAATATATTTAAAATGGGTTCATATTCAAATGGTGATAAAATTAAGTTTTTTGAAAAATACTATTTTTATGCATAAAATTGGATTTGTTCTTATATCAGGTCTATAAAAATTATAATTTGAAAAATTATATTTAATTTATGTTTCATTAATATAACCCAAAAATTATTATTTGATTATTTTATAAACACATTTATGCTTACATAAATAAAAATACACCCATAATATTCAATTGGTTTTTATTTTTAATTCAAATTAATTTGTTATCTAATAAATCATTATATAAAGATGTCAAAAACCTATTTTCATAATTTATCCAATATTATCCATTTCCCTTAATTTTAATTTCTAGGATATAAAAATAAAAATAAAATAATAATTTTTAGTTTTTCTCTTAAGATTGATGTTGAGTATCATGTACGCCATCAAACATAGTGATTCCTTTA
The DNA here is from genome assembly GCA_963277665.1 of Viscum album. Taxonomy (NCBI): domain Eukaryota; kingdom Viridiplantae; phylum Streptophyta; class Magnoliopsida; order Santalales; family Viscaceae; genus Viscum; species Viscum album. The sequence continues at coordinate 1,135,524,970 of OY728128.1, forward strand.
AAAAACACAATATGTTACAATCCCCCCCCCCCATTTGAAAATTTCATCAACAAAATTTTAATTTAGGGTTGTTAACAAAGGGATGACTTTTCAAAATACCTTTATTGCAATCCCACATTGGAAAAATGATTAACAAAACTACCACTTTAAAAGAAAGAAATTGAAATACAAAGATCAATTGAGAAACTACATACTAAGGTTCCATGTAGGAAAAATAGATATACAACTGAAAAATAATAGAGATTAATATAAGTAATTGTTAAGAGATAGTTAAAAAACATAAACCATTAATTTTTTATGGTTTAAATGGTCATTGATTTCAAAGTAGGATATGTAAATGGAAAATGATTGTGTTTTATGAGCCTTTTCATAGAGTAATGGAATTATTTTACTACATATACTAAGAATATAAGGAAATATACTTACATGAAAAGTATAGCTTCATCATTCAGTTAATTTCCTATTTATACTCATCTTTTTCTCTATGTTATGAGAATTCAAGATGGATTTTTCATGCATAAAGCACTAAAATCAACTTCTATATAATCCTATCAACCTAAAAAGATTAATTATCTATTCTTCCTGGTTTTACAAATTATCCAAAATCAAAATGGTTTGGATAATATATTTTATTTACCCAAAAATTACAAACCTTACATGACAAAAAATTACTTCAATATCAAAAAATCAACAGTTACATCTGAACTTCAACATAGACCATTCAAAAAATAACTATCCTTAAAATTCCTCAAAATAATAAAAACTAAAATTGAAACCCAAAATTCAGAAGGATGTAATCACATGATATTTCAATATGAAATTTAAATATATAAATCTAAATGAAAAAAATTACTCTTGTAGTCTCACACTAAAAAGTAAGTTTCCTAATAATCTTCAAAATACGCTAACCATTTCAATAAGTAACCTAAACCACCATAAGTACATAATAGATTATTCCAAAATATAATTAAACTTTAACTTATAAAATAAAATTCAACAATATGCTATTTACCTTGATCATGTAGGATTCTCCAAAATGTGAACAACTCCAAAAACAAAATTATTCACTTAATTACTCTATCATTTTTCAATCCCAAAATTATCTATTTGATTAAAAATTATTTCTAAAATCTAAATTATTCTTAATAAATAAAATCATTTAACAAAAAATAATGAATTAATACCAACGAGGTACTTCACATAGGTCAGTGGTAGGCGATGCACTCTTGTCACCCTTCAGTGGTGGGTTAAATTCCCACAACCTTATTTGACATGGTGGGTTGTCACCCATACTATGGGTTATCCTTTTCCAAAAATTGTATAATTATTATAATATTTCCAAAATATGATAAAGCCTTCAAAAATAACGATAATATGTTTTAACCATAATGTTTTTATCATAACATCCAGTTTCATCCCAAAAAGTAATAACCCATAACTACAAGAAAATAATGATCATATAAACCCTAATGGTTATCTGTACCAATATAATTATATCCATAAATGACACTATAATTATTCATCAAATAAAATTGTTACATAACAAACTTAAAGTTTCTATATAACACAAACTAAAAAAATATATGTTCCAAATTACACCCATCATAAAAAGAGTATAAATTCTTTCAATCATTTCAACATTTTATAATCTACCATAACTCTAGATTCCATTATATGTAGACTTATTAATCATTCAAAATTCATCAAGATCAATTAACCATTATTTTTAATATTACTTTTTTAAAATTATCTCCTACAAAAAAATTAATCACATCCTAAGATTAAATAATGTAAAAACATGAGTCAAGAAATAATACATACCTTTCATATATCATTGTCAGTTTCCTCATGATCAATTGTATTGTAATTAGGTATTCTAATCATATATTCGTATTGTCCCACTAATCCAATTTTTTACCCTTATTACTAGAAAATTGATTTTCATAATGACTATAATTACAACATTTAAAACATTCAATTAATAACCCATATATAAATTCATTCCCTTTCTTGGATTCATCTAAACAGTTTATATTTTTGAGGAAGACTATTGCTTTATGACCATAATTACCACATATAAAACATCATCTCATCCCTTTGATAAATTTTCATTGGTGTTTCATTCCACTTCCGTGAAACATATTTGGTTGAATATACTTACTATTAATTTCATTGTTACATGAACCTCCGTATGTATTTATCTTTCTCATATATTATGTGTTAAAAAACTCACCAATATTCAAGTGGTTAATCATTACTTCTAATAGTTTGTTTAGAATAACCATAATAGTTCTCATTTCATCAAATATTTAATTCAATTCGTTATTCATTGAACCCGTACAATTTTCTTTGAATCTATTAATACATTGGTTCCTATCGGATCTAGCCATTTACTAAACCCAAAAAGGTTGTGTGATTATTTCAATAAAATCATCATATACATTCATTTATGGAATAAAAACATATTGCATCCTTATTAATGTTATCTCAAACTCATTCAATTTATCTAACATAACTATGACCCTTCACCATGACATCCATTATTGTTTTATACAACTTTAAAATTATGATTTAATAACACCATAACCTCTAAATTTATCTAAACTGACCTTTGATACCAACAATAAGGCCTGGCATTAAATGTTACATAATATTTAGATAAATTTATAGGTTAAGGTGTTATTAAATCAATATTTTTAGATTATATCATGTTTAAATAAATAATATTAAGTGAAAAAGGTCCAATAAGAATTTTTCGCCCAGAAATATTTACTCGATTTTATTTTCACAGCCTTAGATTCCTATATAAAAACCATGTATACAATCCCTGGACCCCCATGAATTTTCATGAATGTTTCAAAATAATAAATTAAAGGGAATTAAATTATTATAATTTTATAATCACAAGCCAAAAAATGTATTTTAAACCAAAATTCATATTTTATTCCCCCAACTCATTTAATCATTTTAAGCATATAAAAAACGTAATATCAATTTCAAAGAATAACTGAATTCTTTAATTTAACATCTGAATTTCATATAAATTGTAGACTATGATTCTACATATCATAATACTTGGGATATTCCCATACTATAAAGTATAATATAGTTATGTTTGTAATGTGAGACCACCATAATTCATTAAATATTATCCTATACTGGGGAATAAAAAATTTCATAGTTTATTATATTTTACACCATATGATTCACCCATATCATACACTATGATATTTGAAAATAAATATTTTATGCATAATGGTATTTATGAAACAAATTTATTAATAACTATTAATTACATCATTATCGGTGTCTCATATCATAAATTCATTTAGATCCCCACTGATTCCAATTAGGGAATTGTAAATTCAACATGGTGGTTAGAGTATCAAATTTAGATTTGTCCCTAAAATAATTCTTCATAAAATCCCAGTAAGGTAAATATTCTGATTCAATCCCAGGATGAATAATGAATACCAATTATGATCTTAAAACTACTTTTGTATATCTTAAATACTATATCAGTAATTATGAAATATGATTAATGAAAAAATTTAACTAGAGTAGTGATTTAATATCTAATGAGTATAATATCAACTGATAGAAATAAGGGCGGTGACCAAATTTAAATGGATGTTTTTCATTATATAAAACAAACCAAAAAAATCATGATGTAAATAAAATAAGTAGCTTTGAGATTTATTAAATTATTTATTTCCACTTCATCCATGCGAACTAAAAAATATATACCCATCGATTTATTTCATTGTGGTCATATAATCAAAAATAAATGTATTGAGCTCTATCTCTTAAAAAATTTGTATTTATATTGGGTCTAACTCCCAAATCCCCTATAATACATTGGAATCTATAAATAAAATATTTATCACTCTTTATAAGAATCTGGGAACATTGTTATGTGTATGAAAAATGTGAAACTAATTGATAAGAGAAATGTAAAAACAAAGAAGAGTTAGATGAATAGGGAATACACAAACAATTCTTTTATTTACACCCTCATATATGTGCCTAAAAACTCAATATTGAGTGTTAAATAGTAATAATTTAACTAAATGTTATAGATTAAAGAATAAAATAAATTAATCAATTTTATAATAATGAAACACTTATTGAAATGTAATTGAGAACTGACGTATGAATTCCTCAAATTCCTAATGAAAAAAAGGTAAAAAAAACATACGTATATCAGTCGTTTATATAGTCACCCACACTTATTGATCCTATATATATCTAATTAATTCTTCTAGATCCACTTTCTTATTTTATTATACTTACATTCAATGGGATAATTAATCAATCAAATTCCATCAAAATGTAGTCAATTATCACCTAGAAATTTTTAAAATAACAAAACTCAAATGCTTTATAATTCTAAAGTGGATTAATTATATAGTGTGTGAAATATCCCTAATGTTAAACATTATATAATGTAAAATACCATAACCAATGATTTATTTTCTTAAGTACCCCAATGGTGAAATAAAACATCACCTAGTGAAACACTAGTAAAAAATCATAAGAATGGGATGTATCCTCCTAATTAAAATCTGAAAATCATGTTGAAAATTTCACTCTTCCCAATTTTTCCACTATATACCACACATACCTTTCCCTAAAAAAAATATGTCCCAAATCATTATTTAAATATGACATAGGATTAGGTTAACCCTAGTGTCGATCAACTGTCATTCTTAAGTGATCCTCCATGTATGAATGTCTGTATTACACAACCTTGTTCTCTTGTAATGGTTATTTATCCTTCTATGTTGTACACATTGATGTAAGATCATAACTTATGATTAAAACCTAAAACATTTCTATCATTTTTATGTAACTATGTTCTCATAAAACTCTCCAAAATACAAGGGTTTTTACACCATCATTAAGATTCTCTATATAAGAATATTTACATGGGTCAGTGATAATTTTCAATGGTGTAACACAATATTTTCTAGGTTTAATAACACTTCATGTCTGTAGTTGATAAAGTATAATTTCTTTTACATAACGAAGGATTTTACTTAGAGTTAGTGGTGTTTAAACATACCTTCAAGCATGATGGTAGCCATATAGGGTAGCGATGTGGAATGGGGTGCATGCATGTAAAAACCTACTACCCAACTAGAATGATGATAAGATACGACATCAAATTAGCATGGGGTGGCAGATATTTTAGTTTCCCTAGTAGTGTCTACATCATCATCAAACATCTATGTTTAAGTGGTATAACTAGTAATTTATTACTTGGTTTTCATATGATATTGGCCAGTTAGTAGCATTAGTCATGCCACATACCAATCCTTCTACACAATGATGCTGAATGTTAGGACATTCTCATTTTCCATGAACACTTATGAGTTCCAACACATACTAGGCGCCTACACCTCCATACAACCACTTTCTACAATGACTATAGGTTATTTGTTGGTTTACATATGGTGTTTGGATTATTCAGGGGATCCAACTAAATGGGTAACCACTTTTTTAGCATTTCAATAACAAAATTTCCATTCCTTATCAATATCATTTTTGAAAAAAAAAATCCTCTTCAATTTTTACCTTTTTTCTAAAATACCTCCAAACATAAATATATGTTAATTACTTTTATTAAAATTAAAGATGAGTTTAAATTATAAAAAGATATGTATATAGTAAATGAAATAAATTATTTAAATAATTATAATATTTAGTTTTTTCAAACACCCCTATACATAAATTGAAATTATCCCCAAAAAAGTCCTCAAAATATAATCATAAATAATCCATATATAATCAAGGTAAATTTATAAAACATTATTCTCTTAAAAATAATGTTCTAAATAGACTTTAAAACTATAAAACATACCCAAAAATAAGTAAAAAATCATGGTTCATATAAAATTTCAAAATAAAAATATTCTCTACTATTCTATTCACAAAATTTGACTTATTAAAAAATTAAATCTCATAATCATTGCCCCCATCAGAATTTCATTACTCTAATCAATCATGATCATATGAATTTAATTTATGAAAAATCTAATCTATGTATATTCTAAGAAGGGGATTTTATGTTATCTAAATCCCTGTATAGTAATAAAACTAAAAAAATTGGGGAATTTTCCATTATTGTTTAAATGACTTAGAAGGTAATGTCTAGTGTATTATGTTGGAAAAATTTAATAAAAATTCATGAAAAGGAGCGATAATTTTTTGAAAATTATTTAATATTATTCCCATTGAAAAAAGGTTATCCGTCTTCATATTCCCTCAAATTATGACATATCCACATCTTTCAACCTTATTTCAATTTAGTTTATAGGTAAATATTGAAAATAATTAATGGACAAGGTTATGATAATTAAATTTTTTTAAAAAATATAATTTTGTTTTTTTACTCTTAATTTATTTTCTATTTTTATAGATTAAGGAACAAATGAGAGGACCACTATAGGATATACTCACACTAAAGGGGGGTTGAATCCAGGTCTATAAATTATTGACCAATTATAAATTTTAATCACTTTAACAGTAAGACCATTTTGGATCTTGATTCTCTTAATCTATTTTAATTATCATATACACATATATAAAACCTAGTACATATGGAACATGATATTTTTACAAGGTTAACTACACAAAAATTGTAGATATTCCGTGTAATCATTTTGAAATAATACAATACTAAAAAATAACTATAATAATTCCATTTTATATCATCATTGAAGGTAGAGAATATCCCTTCACTTTCATAGAATTATAGTAAAATGGTAGTAAATGATTTACTACTCTTGACTTATTAATTATGTTACCTCTGATGAATGTATTCTCTTATTAAGGTTCATTGTAACTCTAGGAATTTATTCCACCTTTTTATCTTTACTATGTATTTCATAGTTTTTTTCATCCATTTAATTATTCATCAATCTTTACAAGAATGGTAATGGGAATGTAACTCATCTTCCTCTTCCAATCGACAAACTGAAAGATGAGTTTATTCTTCTTCATATTCTTATTTTGAAAAATATATATGCACAATACTTTATCCTATTTCTCAAATCACAACAACAATTTGTGGATATTGATATAATAAAAGTTAATGACAACAATTTTACCATCATCATGTCCAAAATAACAATCAATTAATTGATGGGAATACTCTTCATTTTTTTCACCCTCAAGGATATGAATATTATTATATACTAAAATATATTTCTTCCTTGATAAACAATATCTAAAATTGTTATTTTATCATTTATATTATTATTTAAATTGAATATTCTGAGAGAGATGACTAAACTACCCTAATCTTATCAAACATTCTCCTCAACTGAAACCCTAAAATTCATATTCATGTTATTACTTTACTTATGGCTTAATAGTTATATTTATTCAAGAAGCTTGAAGAAATTTATTCAAATGGATTAGATATGTAAGATTATTTTTTTCTATGGTTATCTTCTCATTTTCATAAACATTTATCTATACATGGAATTCATGAAATGTATGCAATATCAACTATTAACTTTTTATTCCTTCATCATAGAAACCCTTAGTAATGTTTAGTTATCTAGGATTATTTTCACATGTGTATTCGGCTTTCTTGTGTTCATCACAAAGGAATGTACACTTTTAATAATTTTCACATTTTTTATCATAGATGAAGCTTTATGAATTCATGTGTGGTTCACGTAATCTTATTACTTATTCACATATAGTTTTATTCATGGGACAATATCTTTGCACAATATAGTGATATTGATTAATATAAAAACTGTATATTGGATCCTCTAATGAATCCATAATTTGTGAAGGTATAAAATCATAAAAAAATAATTGAATTTTCTTATTACTATATGATGTGCATGGTTTTTCTCTTTTTATGGAGCCAAATTTCTTGTCATTTTCCTCCAATAAGATTTTAGTGTGAAACTCCCCTATAAAAATTGACAAGAGGTTCTTAGGTCTATTATTCCGTAATTTTAAAAGGATACTCACATAATGCTCTATTTTTTTCTACAAAAATGATCTCACAAATAAAACATGGGTGATATCATCTCTCTCAAGTTGGATGATTTTTTATCTATAGATGAGGTCTCTTCTTCCTTTTACTCTCTAAAATCCTTCTTTTTTATGCCATTTTAATAAATGGTTTGAATACATAAATATCATTATATATTTAATATTGGAACACGACTTCTGTGACATAGATATTCATTATGTCCCTTATTACATGACGAAACTACTCATGGTGAGTATATCTCACGCACATTATGATGATAACATTTTTTTTAAAGTTAAAACCAATTCCTAAAGATCAGATGCATGAGAAACCTTCAGAAACTCCATTTTCAAATAGGATAAGAAATATTTTTATAAAATAGGTTACAAGAACATTGTATCTTATTTACCTAATGATATGAAGAATAATATCCTAAAAAAAGGCCCTGGTTGATCAAGGATTCATTAGGCTCCAATATTGGATGGTCAAGCATGAACTCAAATGGACATAAACACCATAGTCTACCAAGATGTTGATGATGTACTCTATTGGAAATTGGGTGGTTTTTATCAATTGAATCAAATAGTAAATGTTATGTCGATATAATAAATGATGGAGGAATAGTTAGCCATATCCTCAGACATCACAAATTGAAATCCAGAATTGTGGAGTGATTTCTAATAAATCATATAATGTTGGTAACATTTCATACCAAGTAAGTGGGGGATCAACACCCCCAAAGACCCTCACACCATCCCATAATCATCCATACCACATTTGTACAGTCTACCAAGGCATCTAATGTGCACCTCATGTGTTCTCTAGGTGGGATATATGATCGCACTTTTTCTTGAATCCATAGTTCTCTTAGGTAGGTTTACTTCCTTTTACATTATCAGTCTAAGGGTCTCACATGTGTGGTAGAGGTGGCCCTGGTTAGTTGAAAAACGGTTGGCCCATTATTTTATAACATTTAGAATAAATATAAATGAAATATGATAAACCCATCTATCAACATGACATTGTGAAACACATGAAATCTCACACATTTACAATGCATGTTCACCTTATTCTTTATGAAAACTAATATTTTAGATTATCATCAATCTCTAGGTCAATAAAATATATATTTTTATGGTCTAAAATAATCTCCCCTAGAAATAATGATTATTAGCATTTTTTTGGATTTCTTCAATTCATCTTATACACTTTTTGGAATATGAATTTTTAAATAATACTTAATTGGTGTAAAAAATGTGTCACCATTGACAAAAGTACTTCTCATAAAAATCAGTTCAATAATCATCATAATTTTAATCACAATTTATTCAAAATAACTTCTTAAAGATAATAATACTAGAGTACATTATTCTATAACCATTCGTCTATTATAAATTAAATACGTAATTGGATATCAAGGAAACATCCAAAAACATCATTCTTTCTAACTTCTTAAAAATTTTGAAATCAGGGAAATATTAATATTTCATTTATTTCCATTGAAAATAAATATCCTCCATTGACACGAAATAATATTCATACACATAGTGTTCTCTTGAATATCCTCATTTTTATTGGTTAGAAAATCCTTTAATGTTATTTCCAAATAAAAATGTCAATATATTGTTAGTATCTCCCCTTTACATTTAAAACATTCAATTCACTTTATCTCACACTTAATGACAATACATAGAATATTCTTTGAAAAAAGGTATTAATTCATACATAATAAATATATAACCCATTATTTCACTAAAAAAATTGTGAGTCATTCTCTGTGTATAAAATAAGATTATTTTATTTATACAACATTGTTTTCTTTAAAAACATATCTTGATACTTCATGAAATGAGAGCACATATACTTTTCTTCAAGGTTTGGCCAATTTTATTCGAGGATGAAGTTACTAAATGTGATTTGAGATAATTATAAAAAAAATCAAACTGAAAATTCTACACTCACTTCCCCAAACATATCAAAAACATTCATGTGGAACAAAAAATATTAGTGACCCTTAGTAACTTCTATTATTATACATTTATTATGTCATTGATTAAATAAATTACCTCTCCCTTTATTTTAGGTTTATTATAATTGATTAAAAAGGATTAAATATTAATAGAAAATTACATTTCCAATGACATGATCCTAATCCACATTTGATAATAATTATATTTCATTCCATTTAAAACAATAATTATGGAAAAAAATTTATACTTATTTATTTGTATCCCCTAGAAGTGATACACTCCTCAATATCATAATAACATTGAATCTCTTTAAGAGAGGAATTATTGATGTTACAGTATGAATAATACAAAAAAAATTTATCTTTATATTTTGATTGTATAGATTTCAAAACATTCAAGACTTAATCATGTATGATCTTCCTCAATACTTATTTTTTAGCATATCAAATATATGATCAAACAAAGATTCTATCTTCTTTATCCTTTTTGACTAGTATATCAAAGTACATTATTTATCTACTTAAAATATTATCCTCTATCATATATTTATTTGAATACCAATTGATGAATCATTCAAGGATAATGACTTCTTCAGAATTTTTGTTAAAAATAATACTCAGTACTTCTCATGTTCGACCCCTAAAAACATGCGTCAACATCAATTCCATGAATTATAATAAAAATTAAATACATTATGATTTAGGTAATAATGTTTATATTCTTTATTTCATCAATGTATTCAACAATTTTGAGATTGTTTTCTAAACCAATCTTCTTTATTTACATTACTCTTCAACTTATACATATGATTATAAATCTTGTTTAAGGCTACATAGATATTATAAATTTTAAATTTCATTATGTGTGAATCATATTTTCTCAATGGATTTTAAAGAACTTTTATTACATGGTGAAACATTATTCTTCTTAAAAAAAATTCATGTACTGGAATTATTGTCAAATAATTTCTAGGTGTATTTTTATAAATTTCTTCACCTCACTCAGAAAAACATATCCTCATTAATGTGTGATATTTTTTCCTTTTGTTGTAGTTTTTTCCATTTCAAATTCCATTTTACACATTCAATCAAAATCTTTTAGACATATTACTAAATTTTTGGTATCATGTGGACACAAAGGCCTTAAATAATTCTACGTGTTTCGTAATAACACCCCTAATTAAATGGCTTATGAATGGTCCCATAGAAAACATGTAAGACAAGAGGAACAAGTCCGATTACATGACTTCAAATCCCATACGGTCATGGAACAATGCCAGTCTTAAAGGAAAAAATCCCTGGCTACACTATAATTTCCCATCCTTAGAATCTGCAACATTGAAGGTGCTTATCTCCCCACCTCACATGGTTGATCAGCTAGAATTACATCACGTAGAGTTGCATGGTTCTTAGTACTAATTTATATCACTATACTCTCATTGTATTCTAATCTAGTTAGATATTATCTAGTTTCATCTACATTATCTAAATATATTTTCAAGGAATTATTCAATTTGGTCTGTATAGACTACTACATGGTGCTATATCCAAATATCCAATGGCATATAGGCTTATAATGGCATAGTGGTCATGTGGCCTAAAGTCCAATGGTGGATTAAAGGCTATGAGGTCTATAAGCCTAAAATAGTGTCCTAAAGGCCCAAATATAATTAATAGTAATATATTATAATGTATTGAATAGTACCTATTATATTAATGTTATTATAACTCATAAATATCTCTCTATAAGGATTTCATCCTTGAATTCATATAGGATTATTGGATGTTTTAACCACTCTGCTACCACCCCAACTAAAATAACTAAAATTTCATTATGAAAATTGGAGTTATGTTTGATTTTTCAAAAGGGTTCTTGTGATGTATTTTATTTATATCATATCATTTCATTGATTCACTCTTTTTAAAATACTTTTATTTTGAATCTATTTTATTCTCAATTTTCTTTATTGGAGAAATTGTTTTACAGTATTCCTCTGATATATTCTTGATGTTTCTTATTCATTCATAGTCAATTTTTTTTTCCTCTTTTCTAATCAGCTTTGGATAGATATTGAGATAATAATGAAAAATTATTCTAACCACATACATTTTATACATCATAGAAAATTTCTGGTTTTTCAATATATTTGTTGTATAAATATTTTTCATAATATGTTGATGTTTCTTATTCACATAAGGATTTATCTACCTTTTTAAGGGTCTAATTTTTTATTTATCATTTATTGGATTATACAAAAAATATAGTGCACAATCATTGAATATTTTTTTTAAATAAATTTACCCATAACTCGTTACCATTTTATATCTTCTTAAGAAGCCAAATATATTGAAAGTATTAAATTTTTGTAATTTTTTCAATATAGATCTTTGATTAAAATTTAATGATACATTAATAAAATGTTGGTGTTTTTCCTTTGAATTATTATGGATAATCATTCGTGTTTTTTAAAGTATGTTCTGCTTTTAATAATTTTCATTAAATATAGAAACATTTAACGGTGATGATTGTAGAGATTGTATTAAGTTCTAAGACATGTGTCAATGTTATTATTAAATTTCCACATTGATCTCAATAATGAATTTGATAAGGTAGAAATTTTATAATTTTTTTTAAATAGAATTTATTTCAGTTTGATATTTCATATGGAGGTGAAGGATTATATATTTTTTTCATATATAAATTTTGAGTAGTTGGTTTTAGACTTCATAAATAAGTATTTTTAATGGTTTGGTATATTAAAAATTATGTTAACCACACTTGCTAGAATGTGATGGACCCACACCACTAATTATGTTAGAAGGTACTCCCTCTCAACAGGGCTAGTGTGGTAGTAATAAGTTTTAATAGTGCACCCATAGGGTCATATTTGATCATCATGGAGCCACCATGTTGGGGAAGCATAGAACCAAAGGAGAGCTGGTACTAGGTGGTTCCAATTTTGTTTTTGGATCTCTTGATAACCATTTTTTGTAACCATTAAACACCTCTTATAAGATAATGGGAGAACAAACTGATTTTGTTTTGATGTGGGGTCAATTTTTAATGTGTTAATTTACCTCTAAATGAAACAGAACCATTTTATTGCTCGATCTGATTTTTCTATTCCATCCGATTGACTATACCAAGCCATTTGATCTCCATTTCATATTGTCTTCTATATTACCATGACCTTAAACGTTACATAATCTTGAGTAAATTGAATAATTTAAATTAATTAATATTAAAGACATTTTCATGTTAATATTTTTATATAATTATACAATAAGGATTAAATAAAAACATAAATATTACAATGCAGACAAGTCTACTCACTATTCATTTTTTTATAATCTAAAACATTATAAAATGAAACACGATTTATTTTTATTGATAAAGATATTCATAACATTCATATTAACTTATTAGATTCTATTACCCAACATTATACCATATGGAAATAATTTCAATAACATAGGATGTGCACAAAAATCTCAAGAAGGGGTATAAAATATGGAATGAAATCATTTTTACATGAATATTTTAAAAACATGAAAAAAATTTCACAAAATATTACTTTTCTGCCATGAAACATAAATTTTGTATATAACCTCAGAAAATCATTAGATTATTTTAAAAATATATAGAAATCATAAAATATAAAGGTAAATTTTTGCATCTATATCATTCATACAATATAGCTTTCATCGCTACATAGGGAGTAACCTTCATGGTTACATTTGGAATACCCATCCTGGTATATTACCTAAATATCGTTGGAGAAACATAACCATTTAGATCTATATAATTATCTTATTAATTGGACAGCTATCAAGGACTCACCTTCCCTTGTTTTATCTCATAACCTCCCATATACATAAAAAATTCCCATGAACCATAACATAATCATAACACATAAAATAAGCATAAAGGGAAAAATAAGATTTCTACTTTGCAAGAACAAGATATCTTTCCAAGATTCTAATATAATAAATCTATTATCAAATACTTTTTCAATACTAAAATACCAGTAAAAAGAATATGGAATTTAATTTTTTCTTTTAAAAGCATTATAACTGGTATAGGAAGCTAAATATCAAATAATGCTCATGGTGTAAAAAAAGTCATTATCATCGTATACGTCAAATTAACAATATTTTTTTAGTTTAATAAATAAAAACATATTATATAAAAATATTACTTAAGAAAAACAGTTAATTATATTAACATTAAAAGGGTTTATAATACACCTTATAAAATAACTCGGTGTATAACATCACAATATACCTCAATAAACAGAGATTGAGATGAAGTCCCTTACCGTGATTCAGACTCCTCACGCACAATATTTATATTCTTCAATAATATACGTAACATAATTTCAACTTTTTGGAGAACCTTTTTTATGTTTATTATTCCTTTTGAATCACTTATTACAATGTTATAATAATTACTTAATTATCTTAACTCGTATTAGACATTTTGAAAATATTTAGTACTTAAGTTCAAGAAGACTTTCTTATGATTTCATTTGTCAAAGTGTTCAGGATTCCATCATCTCCAAAATTATATTAATGAAATAATAACACTTTTAAAAATAAATTATAATTTTAAATCAAACCATTTTTGTACAGTTATGAAAAATGAACAATGTTATAATCATGGAGTCAGTAGGTCTTGTATACACATGAGTTACGTTTCATTTTTTGAATGATTTTTATGGAAAGAAGTTAATTGTAATTTTATCTCTTCATAATGATAATTAATCATTAAAAATATATTTATAATTTATATATACATAAATATATCATGAAAGTGATGTGATGAATAAAAATGAATCACATCACTTCATGGAGGTGATAGTTCACATATACGCACGAGCGACGTTATCATCTATATATGTATGGAAAGTATGAAATTAATTGATATATTATTATATTATAATTATTAATATTTCATTAATTTAACATATTGACATTAATTTAATAATTATAACCATTCATGAGAGGTGGTTACAGGAAATGAATTATACTGATTTGTGGAGGTGATAGTTCACAAGTATGCACGAACGGTTAATTCCATTACCATTTGATTGAAGTGTAGATGGATCTAGGTGATGATATTAACATATTAAAATATCATTATATTAATTAAATTATATTAGTTATATCATCATGGATTAATAATATTTAAATATTGTTCTATAATAAATAAAGTAGAAACAGTAAAATAAAAACAATACCTCTTCTTCGATTGATCACCTTTGATGAACATCACAGCACCTATAAGAAGGGTGTTCTTTTAAACTAATCTCTAAAAAATTGGGGATAGATTTTAGTAAGGGTTTTGAGATGATATTGGTCGAACTAAATGTTTTTTTATGTTTAATAAATATATATGAATGGGTTCCCTTTTATAGGACAAGAGAGGGGCACTCTGGGAAGTACAAAACGTATTAAAGTTATATAAATTAACTTTCTATTGAAAATGGGTTTTAATTGATTTATTTAGAATATTTGATGATTATAAGTCAAAATTAATTCATAAAATAAAAATTATATATCTTTTCATTATTTGATAATCATTATATTGTTGTTTAACACTTATTGTACCCCTATTAATCTTATTGTGATATCATGTTATTCACACTTTTTGGGATAATATACTTACGATAACATTGAAGATGATGAATAAAAGATTAATTTATGGCATACTAGGACATTCTATAAATATTTGGAAAAATATTTCATTTTTATAAATTTTATAGCATTTAATAAAATATTTTATATTTTAAAATACAAATAGTGTCAATTTTGTCCCTATTCATTAGTTGACTTTTTAAAAATATCATAAGATCAAGATAAGTTCTAAAAAACTCATTTAAATCATAAAATAAATTAAATTAATCTATAATATTTTTTTATTTCATAAATTATGTCATGTTATATTTACATTAAAATTTATAACCTCATTTATTTGATTCTTTCATTAATTAAGAAATTAATGCAACATCATTGTGTCACCATTTAATTTAATTATTTTTTCCCTAAAAATTATAAACAAAATATAATGTTATAGATAATATTTATATAATTCTAAATACTATTTAACGTTTAATATATCATATATATAACCTCATATTAAAATTTTTATATTTATAAGAAACTTTATCATGACATCTTTATCTTTTTATTAAATAAAATGTTATAAGTGTCATAATCACACCCATGTGGCTTCAAAAGGACAAAATTTCAGCCCAACGATTCTATTCATTAAACATAACTCATCCAATAAGATTTTTACATGTTTTAGGATAGTTTTATAATATTTATAGTTTTATTTTAACATTTAATTACACGATTTACCCTTAACCGTGGTAAAAAAATAATTACTTAAGTTACTATTCATAATGTCAAAAAATTAAAGGGAAATATTTATATAATTTTTACATTCTGATTCCAAATATTTATTCCATTTTTTCAACTTAAAAACAATTAACTGGAATAAATTAATTAAAAATTAAACACGTTGATGGAATGTGAAAACATGTTTTTAAAGTAAAACGTTCAAAAGAACGAATTGTTTTTATATCCAATTTCAATATGAAATTGATTAAAATTTCATAAATTGTATTAAATTATAAAAACATAATCTAATTATTCCTTAAAATAAATTTAAAGTATAATCTAAGAACCTATATAAATTAGACGAAAAATTACTTTTGAGTTAAATTGGAGTGTTTTCACTATAAATTTATAAATAAATATGATCAAAAAATTACCAAAAATTTATCCAATGTAAAATTTGATGTCCCTATTATAAATAAGAAGTTTATTTTTTAAAAAAATTATAGAATTTTCAAAAAATATATTTAAAATGGGTTCATATTCAAATGGTGATAAAAATAAGTTTTTTGAAAAATACTCTTTTTATGCATAAAATTGGATTTGTTCTTATATCAGGTCTAGAAAACTTATAATTTGAAAAATTATATTTAATTTATATTTCATTAATAGAACCCAAAAATTCTGATTTGATATTTTTATAAACACATTTATGTTCACATAAATAAAAATACACCCTTAATATTCAATTGGTTTTTGTTTTTAATTCAAATTAATTTGTTATCTAATAAATCATTATATAAACATGTGTAAACCCTATTTTCATAATTTATCCAATATTAACCATTTCCCTCAATTTTAATTTCTAGGATATAACAATAAAATTAAAATAATAATTTTTAGTTTTTCTCTTAAGCTTGATGTTTAGTATCATGTACGCCATCAAACATAGTGTTTCCTTTAAAAAAACACAGGATGTTACATCCCCCCCCCCATTTGAAAGGTTCATCAACAAAATTTTAATTTAGGGTTGTTAACAAAGGGATGAGTTTTCAAAATACCTTTATTGCAATCCCACATTGGAAAAATGATTAATAAAACTACCACTTTAAAGGAAAGAAATGGAAATACAAAGATCAATTGATAAACTACATACTAAGGTTCCATGTAGGAAAAATAGATATACAACTGAAAAAATAGATATTAATATAATTCATTGTTAAGAGATAGTTAAAAATCATAAAATATTAATTTTTTATGTTTTAAATGGCCATTGATTTCAAAGTAGGATAAGTAAATGGAAAATGATTGTGTTTTAGGAGACTTTTCAAAGAGTAATGGAATTATTTTACTACATATACTAAGAATATAAGGAAATATACTTACATGAAAAGTATAGCTTAATCATTTAGTTAATTTCCTAATTATACTCATCTTTTTCTCTATGTTATGAGAATTCAAGATGGATTTTTCATGCATAAAGCACTAAAATCAACTTCTATAGAATCTTATAACCCTAAAAAGATTAATTATATATTCCTCCTAGTTTTACAAATTAACCAAAACCAAAATTGTTTGGATAATATATTTTATTTACCCAAAAATAAAAAACCTTACATGACAAAAAAATTCTTCAATATCAAAAAATCAACAGTAACATCTGAACGTCAAAATAGACCATTCAAAAAATAATTATCCTTAAAATTCCTCAACAAAATAAAAACTAAAATTGAAACCAAAAATTCAGAAGGATGTAATCACATGATATTTCAATATGAAATTTAAATATATAAATCTAAATGAAAAAAATTACTCTTGTAGTCTCACACTAAAAAGTAAGTTTCCTAATAATCATCAAAATACGCTAACCATTTAAATAAGTAACCTAAATAACCATAAGTACATAATAGATTATTCCAAAATATAATTAAACCTTAAATTATAAAATAAAATTCAACAATATTATATTTACCTTGATCATGTAGGATTCCCCAAAATGTGAACAACTCCAAAAATAAAATTATTCACTTAATTACTCTATCATTTTTCAATCCCAAAATTATCTATTTGATTAAAAAGTGTTTCTAAAATTTAAATTATTCTTAATAAATCAAATCATTTAACAAAAAATAATGAATTAACACCAACGAGGTACTTCACATAGGTCAGTGGTAGGTGATACACCCTTGCCGCCCTTCAGTGGTGGGTTAAATTCTCACAACCTTATTTGACATGGTGGGTTGTCACCCATACTATGGGTTATCCTTTTCCAAAAATTGTATAATTATTATAATATTTCCAAAAGATGATAAAGCCTTCAAAAATAACGATAATATGTTTTAACCATAATGTTTTTATCATAACATCCATTTTTATCCCAAAAAGTAATAACCCATAACTATATGAAAATAATGATCATATAAACCCTAATGGTTATTTGTACCATTATAATTATATCCATAAATGACACTATAATTATTCATCAAATAAAATTTTTACATAAAAAACTAAAAGGTTCTATATAACTCAAACTAAAAAAATATATGTTCCAAATTACACCCATCATAAAAAGAGTATTAATTCTTTTAATCATTTCAACATTTTATAATCTACTATAACTCTAGAATCCATTATATGTAGACTTATTAATTATTTCAAATTCATCAAGATCAATTAACCATTATTTTTCATATTACGTTTTTATAATTATCTCCTACAAAAAAATAAATCACATCCTAAGATTAAATAATGTCCAAACATGAGTCAGGAAATAATACATACCTTTCATATATCATTGTCAGTTTCCTCATCATCAATTGTATTGTAATTAGGTATTCTAATCATATATTTGTATTGTCACGCTAATCCAATTTTTGACCCTTATTCCTAGGAAATTGATATTAATAATGACTATAAATACAACATTTAAAACATTCAATTAATAACCCATATATAACTTCATTCCCTTTCTTGGATTCATCTAAACACTTTCTATTTTTGAGGAAGACTATTTCTTTATGACTATAATTACCACATATAAAACATCTTCTCATCCCTTTGATAAATTTTCATTGGTGTTTCTTTCCACTTCCATGAAACATATTTTGTTGAATATACTTACCATTAATTTCATTGTTACATGAACCTCCATATGTATTTATCTTTCTCATATATTATGTGTTAAAAAACTCACCAATATTCAAGTGGTTAATCATTACTTCTAATAGTTTGTTTAGAATAACCATAATAGTTCTCATTTCATCTAATATTTAATTCAATTCCTTATTCATAAAACCCGTAAAATTTTCTTTGAATCCATTAATACATTGGTTCCTATCAGATCTATCCATTTACAAAAACCAAAAAGGTTGTGTGATTATTTCAATAAAATCTTCATATACATTCATTTATAGAATAAAAACATATTACATCCTTATTAATGTTATCTCAAACTCATTCAATTTATCTAACATAACTATGACTCTTCACCATGCCATCCATTATTGTTATATACAACTTTTAAATTATGATTTAAAAACACCTTAACCTCTAAATTTATCTAAACTGGTCACCCACCCTATAACGTGATCACCCACCCTGTGTTTTTTATGTAATCATCCATATAAATAAATAATTCCTAAGAACCATAACATAATCATAATACTTAAAACAATCATAAAGAAAAAATAATATTTCCACTTTTCAATCAAAAGATATCATTTCAATATATTGATATAATCAATCCATTATCAAAACCATTTTCAATACTAAAATACTTATAAAAGTAATATGTTATTTATTTCATTCATTCAAAAACATTACATCTTATAGAATAAATCAAATATCAAATAATGGTCATATCGGAGGAAAATTAATTATCACCATATACTTTAAAAAAATATGCCTTTTTCATTTAATAAAGTAAAACTCTTCATATGAAATGATTAATTTTGAAATCCTTTGAATGAAAATAAAAATAAAATTGTTTTATTATACACCTTATAAAATAAGGTGGTGGATAAAACCACAATATGCCTTCATGAAAGGATATTGAGACAAAGTCCCTTACCTTGAGTCTGAATCTTCATTTACAACCTTTATATTTCTAAATAAAAAACCAAAGTTAATTTATAATCTATTTAGAACCTATTTCATGTTTATTATTCCCTTTATATCAGCTATTATAGTGTTATAACAATTACTTAATTGTTTAAACTCACGTCAGATGTTTTTTTAATATTTGGTACTTGATTTCATGCAGACTTAGTTATGATGTCATTAGTAAAATTGGTCATGATTCCATCATCTACAGAATAATAATCATGAAAAAATAATAACTTTTAAAAATCAATTATTCTTTTATATAAAATCATTTATGTATGGTTATGAAAAATTAACAACATTATAATCATGGAGATGGTAGGTTATACATACGCATGAGTTATGTTTCCATTTTTCAATAATCATTATAGAAAGAAGTTGATTATCATTTTATATACTCATAATTATCACAATATAATTAAAATTATATTAATAATTTATATATATTTATATATATCATACAAGTTATGTAATGAATAAAAATAAATCACATCGGTTCATGGAGGTGATAGTTCACACATACGCATGAACGATGTTATAATTTTTATGTGAATTCAACGTAAGAAGTTAATTAATCTATTATTATCTTATAATTATTAATATATCATTAATATAACATATGACCATTAATTAAATCATTATAACTTTTCATGAGAGATGGTTATGGGAAAATAACTATATCAGTTTGTGGAGGTGATAGTTCACACGTACACACGAACAATTAATTCCATTCTCATTTGATAGAAGTGGAGATGGATTTAGGTGATGATGTTAACATAATAACATATAAGTAAATATAGTATAATATAGTTGATATATCATCATAGATGAATAATATTTAAAGAATGTGTAAGAAGAAATAAAATAGAAGCACTTAAATAAAAATGATACCTCTTCTTCAGTTAATCACTATTGATGAACACCTTAACACCTCTAATGTGGGTCTTATACCAAATCTAAGGCTGAAATAAAGTAATTATGGGTTATATTAACGGTTTTATTAAGATATTGGATGAACCATAATTTTTGTGAAGTTTAAGTAAAATATGGGGATGGGTGCAAGTTTATAGGAGAGGTGATGGGCACTCTTGTAATTATAAGAAGTATTAAATTAATAAAAATTAATTTTCTATTCCAAATGGTTCATAATTGATTTATTTAGAATATATGTTTATTATGGGTCAAAATACTTTAATCCAATAAAATTTATACATGTTTTGATTATTTTTTAATCCTTGATGTTTTTTACACTTATTTCACCCTTTTTAATCATTCTATGATATCATGTTATTTACGCATATTTGGATAATATAATTAATATCACATTCCAAACAACCAAAAAAAGAGTCATTTATGACATATTAGTACTTTTAACAACTATTTATCATAATATTTTATTTCATGAAATTTTATATCATTTAATAAAATATTTTACATTTTAAATTACCAATGTTGTCAATTTGTACACTATTCATCAGTTGACTTTTGAAAAATAGCATACCATCAAGATAAGATAGAAAAACTCTTATATATCATCACCAACATTTCTTATTAATCTATAAAATTTTTGTATGGAATAAATTATGTAAAATAATATTTATTTTTATATTTATAATATTATTTATTTGACTTTTCATTAAAAAAATTTAATGCATCATCATTGTGTCACAATTTAATTGAATTATCTATCACCTAAAATTTATTAAAAAATTTTAATTCTATATACAATCATTTTATCTTTTTAAATATTATTTATAGTAAAATATATCACTTATATAACCCCATATTAAAATTTTTATTGTTATGAGAGACATGGTTATGAAATATTTCTCTTCTCTTTGAATAAAATGTTATAAATGTCATAATCACACCCATGTGGATTCCAAAGGAAATAATTTCAAAAAAAGGAATTTATAGGACAAAAATATCATCTAATAATATTAGGACAAGTCCTAGGTTAGTTTTATAATATTTTTAATATTATATTAACCTTTTATTACCCAATTTACCCTTAACCATGGAAATAAAAATAATTACTAAAGTTATTATTCATAATGTCCAAAAATAAAAGGGACCTATTTACATAATTTGTAGATTATATTTCATATTATGGAATCTATTTTTCATAATTCATAACTCATAATTGGTATCAATTGATTAAAAATTAATCTCATTGACGGAATGAGAAAATGGGTCTTTAAAGTAAAACGTTCAAAAGTTCAAATGGTATTTATATCAAATTTAAATATGAATTTCATTAAAATCTTCTAAATTGGATTATATGATAAAATATTAATCTAAATTTACTATAAAACCAAGTAAAATAATAATATAACTACATAAATAAATTAGATGAGAAGGTAGTTGTGAATTAAAATGCATTGTATTTCATTATTCATTAAAAATGAATATTATCAGAAAAATACCAAAACAGGATTCAAAATAAACTTTTATGCCTCAATTCCAAATAATAAGTTTATTTTTTGAAAAAAATCAGGATTTAAAATGTGTTATCCATCACAATCCAATAAAAATGTCTTTTTTGATAAATATATTTTTATATATAAAATTGAATTTGTTCAAATTTCAAGTCTAGAAAACATAAAAGATGAATTCTAAACATTAGATTAAATTTATATTTCATTAAGATAATCCAAAAGGTGTGATTTTATTATTTTATAAACACAATTATTCACACTTAAATAAAATCACATCATTTATATTCAATTGGTTTTTATTTTCATTTCTAATTAAATTATTTACCAATGAATCATTATATAAACAAGAATAAAACATGTTTTCACAATTTATTTAATAATTTCTGTTTCCACCATTAAAATTTATAGGTTATAATGGAAACATTTAAATAATAATAATTAGTTTTTTGCTTAATCTATATGTGGCATATCATATACGCTATCTAATATAGTGTTTCCTTTAAAAAAATCAGGATGTTACATCTTCAACCTTCGACCATACCTGAGAGTAAAATTCATAGATGGATATAACTATGAAGTGATGCTAAAATAAGAATACTAATTGATCATCGATATTATTTGAGTCTTCTGATGATTTGAATCTGATTGAAATCACCTACTAATATGTTTGCATCATATTAAAAATATTAAACTAAACATTTGCAGAATGAAGAAAATGAAATTTTTTGTTGATGGTATTATTCAGGTGTTTCAGAACTGAGGTGGTGAGATTAAGGCAGTTTCTGCACATGATTCTGGTTAGTTATTCAATTATTATAAATATTGAGACCTACACCCATGATATTGGGATGGAATTTAGAAGCTATCATTTCTAAATAAATAGATCTCTATAAATCTATATGTTTTATGAAAAGGATATCCCTATAGGCATTGTTTTGAGTGATTTAGAATATATCCTATGGGAATATGATATGCGCATTTCACACTCATTTGTTTCACGAATAAAATTATTTTGTGAAACCATTTAGGAAGCATGATATCCTTGCATTCATACCTCATTGTTTGTGTGAAACACAAAGAACCTGTACATGTTCTTACTAATGTGAAAGTATCAACACATCTATAAAGTAATATATATATATACTAAGTCGTGTTAATAAGACTTGTTCACATTATCACCATACACCCATTTTAGTTTTTGTGCCTGAAGGATTGATAAAAATATTGTTTGGATTGGTGTGTGTGTGAAGGGAGCATACTTGCACAAAGGTAGTGTGAATCTTGTATAAAATAGTACACTACTCAATCATTTACATAATCATAAAGTGGTGACACAAGTGCTGTGTAATTTTAAAACAAGGATAGATTGAGAAATCTACATGATTAAGTGAATCATGCAATTGAAAATGTGTGTATGCTTGTATATGATCTTACATCCATGGCTATGTACATGTAAGAAGGAATTTAGGTAGTACATTTGAATAACTCTTGTATGAGTGTGTGTTGATACTGGTAAATAAACTTGAGTAGGCCATTAATTGTTTAAACATGTATGAAGAGTGAGACACCCATTATTTGTAGACCATACATGATACACATGTTGATATGCATGTACATAAAAGGTAAAGTGTTAAGGTTGTCAAAATAGTGTGTGTGTGTGTGTGTGTATGTGTGATGACTTTGTGAGTTTTTCACAAGAGCATGTTTGCACATACACCTATTCATGTTTGTGCAAAGACAGACCAAAACTACTCACTTATAAGTTTTCACTATATATACACATTGTGTACATAGTACCATTGTGTACTTCTATAAAGAAGATCAAAAGTATACATAGTATTGTTCAATTTATATTTCATAAATAAGAAACATAAAATAGTGTAGAGAATTACATGCATTAATTATTTCCATGTGATGATTAGAACCACATGCATGAATAAAACATGATATTGATGTGTGTAATAATTGAGTTGATCTGAAGAAATATTTCTTATTAGAGAAAAGAAGAAGGAAACTTTTAGTTTATTGATATAACATTAGTTGTTCGTTCTATTACTATGGTGAGTTTAAATAGAAGTGTTATCTTCAAAAATTCAAGAGACTTTTCTGAGATGAATTTTCTGCATTGTTCTTAATTGTATTCAGTGGAAGTCATAGAGTTTTTTATGATGATTTAAAGTCAAAAATCTGTTTAATTTAGTGGATTAAAAAGAAGATCTATTTTTTATGTTGTAGTGGAAGCTTAATGTTATTTCTATCTTTATCATTTTATTAATTTTAGTATTTATGAAACATATGGGGTTGATATTATAAATAATATTAGTATCATTCAATAATAATTTGGGTAAGGTTTCATATCTATCCATAATGGTTTTAGGGTGATGCATGACCAACCCACTTGTAATTGTTTATTAATTCTTATTGAAGAATATGTGTTTGGAATCATCTCGAACACAAAAATGACATAGTCACCAACTTTTGTGGAGAACCTTGTAAAGTTAATGTGTGTTGTGCTTCATTTATTTTTAGTCTTTATTGTGGTATAATTATTTTTGTTAACAAGGAAGATTCACTTACTCTAAGAAGTTAAGAGGATCAAATTAAAAAGGTAACAGAAAATAAAAGAAATATCTGTAAAATTTTTGTGCCCAGATTCACCCCCCCCCCCACACCCCCACCTCCTTAGTATACCATTGTGATCTATGGGGTAGTGCAATTGGTATCAGATTATAGGTTACACCTTAGATTGGGTTAATATTATTTTCCAGGTTATTTGAATTAGAATTATATGAAGTGCATATTGGTGTTTGAAGAGGTAAGAGAGTTTTCATGGATTGAAGTTCAATTCCAATATCTTTTATTGTCAATAAATATGTTTCTTCCAAAATCATGAATAGCATATAAAATAAAGTGGAAAGAAATATGGTAAATAATTTGAAGAAGAAAGGCTGATAATTATAGTCATAATATACTCCTAATGGAAGTATATAAAAAACATTAGTTAAATTAGTTGATAAATATAATTTTGATGATCCAAGATCAAGTAGTGATGAAGAATAATTTATTGAATCACTCAATGATTTTAATTCATAATTGAAATATTTATATGAATAAATTTCTTATGGTGTTTATCACTTAGAATTTTTTTTATCAAGGTACTATATGATGAAAATTCACAGCTCAAAAAAAATAACTTGAGGAAATAATTCAAACCTTGGAAAATAAGTTCAAAATATATAAAAGTATCATAAAAATTATTGATGATAAAGTAGAAAATATATCACTATTCAATCAACATTTATCCTTTGTTGAAAAAGAATTGCAATGAAATGTGTGTGAGAAATAAGTAACAGAGTAGGTCCTTTTTGATATGATTTATACACTTGAATAATCTCAAAAATCTGTCATGATTACCAATGGATCTCAATTAGAAATCAAAGATAATGATGGAAAATTCATCCTAGATGAATAATAAAAATAATATTCTATATTTCACTATAATGAATGACTCACTTTGATTGAAGATGAATTACAAAAAACTGTTTGTGAGGTGGATGTGAATAAATTAGTTCATACAGAAGTTATTTGTTTATTGGAGAAAGTACACAAAACTTCTATTAATGTTAATGAAGCCTAAATAGATGTTAAGATAAATAGAATTAAAGAGTTGAATAATTATCTCTTGATAAAAAATCAGTCGTCTGATGATCATGTTCATAAAATTAAAAGTCAATGGGAATGAAAATTTTAAATTTGTTGAGGATGAGAAAAATATCTTCAACATTAAGTGTCTTAAAATGAAAGTTAATTTGAAAAAAATAGAGGAAACACAATTAAATAATTCCCAAAAAAATGTGAATATATGGTGAAATCACTTGAATACCATAAGAACTCTCTAAATCTATAATATCATGAGTTGGAGTTCAAGTTCACAAATCTTGAGAACATTCAAGATGAATCTTCAAAAAATTTGAGATAAAAAAGGATTTCGAGTGTAATTCATAAAATAGTCTTACTTCTGACAATACTAATTCAAGTGGAAATAAAAGCTTGATATTATCTAAAGATAAATCTATTGAAATATATTTCAAATAGGTAACCCTTTTTTAAAAAGATTTTGTTAGTAATAATAATGATTCATCTACAATTACATGTTCCAAAATGAATTTTGGTCAAACATGGGTCAAGAATAATGATGATAAATTCATTATACCATCAAATGTGGATATATAGAAATGTTTGAATTATTGTTCCCTATAAACATCTGATATGAATAATCAGATTATCCGAAAGCAACAATATGTATAAATAATCCATGTTGTAACATTGAAGAATAAATCATGATTTTTTGGATATTGTTGGTGTGATTGGAAATTTGGTCATCAGGCATTCCCTGTTGGCATAATTTTACACTACATGATAATTACAGAAGGATAGTATTTATGGGGACTATATATGACCTAAATAGTGATTCTATAAAATTTAATCGTAATTCATAAATAGAGAAGAATCTATCTATCATGAATATATTTGATTTTCTTGACACGTTTTGTGATTATTCCAATAGAATTGGTCATGGTTATGATGAGTGATGGTATATACCAACCATACACTCTGCATATGCTGATATAAAGAAAATAGCACATTAACTTTAGAGACAATGAAAAAATGTATAAAACATATCCTTGGGGTGTGAGTAGGAGAAGAGAGTTATGAAAATTATGATACAAGATACACCCATGAAGAATGATCATATGATTGTCACAACAATGATAAGATGCTTCTACTATATAATAAATGGTCATATCATGGGCAATTTCAAGCATTTCATAAATACTAATTCTAGTGGAAGAAATTTGTAGAATAAAAGTAAATTAATTTCATAAATAGAAAACATGATTGATTTACTTCATGAAAATAAAGATGAAAAATTCAAATTTAATTAAAAGTTGTCTAAAAATTATAACACTATTATTTTTTGATATTTTTGTGCATGGTCAAAAATGTTAGGGAATATTGCTGACAAATTCATGGCAAGGTTTTCTAAAAAAAATATAACTAGTGAAGAAAAAAAGAGAAGAACCGATGGATTCTTATGTTAAAAATGATATTGTGAAGAATGAGTATACACGTAAGAATAAGTGTGAGAATATACCAAAAGAGTGCTTAGTCATATGGTCAAAAATTCTAGAAATTGGCTAGAAAGATGGAATGATAACCAAAGAATGAAAGTGCACTACTTTTAAATGTGAAGAAGACTATTCCATCTAATATAAAAGATAAAAATTCAGTATGTTCTTTCTTTCCTTAACTGATAAACTTTGGAATGTTTAAGTGAAATAATGATGAGTTTTCATGAATCTAGATAAACATTTGAAAGGATTTTTTGGGTTGGGAAATAAATGGCATCCCAACGGTTCTAACTAAAAAACATTGAAGAACCACCTTATTCGCCAGAATATTTTTTGTTTATTTATTTTATGATGAGAATTCAAGGTGAGGAATATATTAAATGGGAATCCTAAATATATTATTGTTTTTAGAGTTATTATATTATATATAGGATTTTATCCACCATGGAGTTCTTCATTTCAATTATTGATAAAATTGTTATTATAATCCATTCCGGAAGATAGTAAATCATAATGAATAAGATAGATAAAGCCCATCCCTTTAGAGAGTAAAGCTGAACAATAACTAGAGTTGAATATATCAAATTTTATCAAATGAATATTTGAATTTTTGGTAAGGATTTTTTCTAATATTTTCAAATCCAGGAAATTGAATCTTTTCATTAAAAAGATATGTTCTTTTATTTCATTATTAATGGAAATTCAGAATCATAAGATTAGAAATTGGTAATTTGATAAAAAAAGTAAATTTCATTGATAAAGGGGAAGTATATTCTTTCAATTGAATTATTTTGATCTAAATTTCAAAAAGAAATCAGGAAATTAATTGAATAGGTTTTGAATTACCCCTGAAATATGGTTTTTCTGTTGGAATCATATTCTAAAAAAATATTAACAAGATTTTTTTGTATAAATTAATCACTCTTGTTATATATAATGGATTATACCAAATATACTTATAGATGATTAATTGATTACTTAATGATTTAATAATGGTGATGCACTTATTCTATCTAGCATTTAAATTTAAATTCTTCTTATGTGGTATCTCTTATGAAATTTGAAGTTTAAATGAGAGAAGAAGAAAATTTAAATTGCTACGAAATGAGAAGAGTTAAATTATTTCTCATACATATGTATTTAGTTTTATTTTAATTTTATACGGAGAAAAAACATTTAATTTGAAATTAAAATGGGTATTAACAACAAATCCAATGTGGGTATTGAAGAACAAAAATTTATTGAAACTAATATTCTTGATTTAATTATTTTCAATACAAAATTTTAATAAAAAATGTAACATTAATTTAAGTTTGGTGTTCTTACTTTGAATTATTATTGGAAATCAATCATATTTTATAAAGGTTGTTTTTATTCGATAAATTTGTTTTAAATAAATAAACATTTAAGTGTGATGACTTTGGAGCAGGTGTTAAGTTCGAGGAAATATGTCATGGTTATTAATAAATTGAACTATTAATCCCATTAAGTAATTATATTAGGAATAAATATTTTCATATTTTTTAAATATAATTTATGTTGGTTTGATATTTGATATAGAGGTGAAGGAGGATATTTTTTCATATGGAAATGTTGAGAAGTTAGTTTTTCACTTCATGGCTATGTTTTTTTACTGGCTTGTTATATTAAAAATTAACCATCAAAACTAGGTAGAAAATGAGGGACTCACACCCCTAAATAGGTGGGAAGGTACTAACTCTTTGATATATCAATATATAGGAAAGTGGTTCTCATAGTGTGCATATAAGGGAGCATTAGAGCAGCATCGATCCACCATGTGGGGGTGGCACAATGGTGGAGGAGTTTCGGAATTGGGTGGTGCCAGCTTTGTTTTGGGATCACTCGACAACCATTTATAGGAATTGATAGATAGTTCATGTAATATGAAGGGAGAAATAATCTATGTTTGTTTCGATTTGGGATCATTTTTTTAGTATGTTATCGTAGATCCGAAAGAAACAAAATCGTCTGATCGCTATATCTGATTTTTCTAAGATATATGATCAACTTTTTTATTCAATCTAATCACTATTATATATTTAATTTAATTTCAACACGCACCTAAGATTTTGTTTTTTAAATGGATATCTCCATGGAATGGAGTTTCCAGAATCTTGAGTAGTTACCACTAAGCTTAAGTTGGGTCTTATGATGATCAGATTCTGATCAAAATCTCATTCTGATATATTTTCATCATAATGCAAAGATTAAACTGAATCTTTTTAGTATGTAGAAACTGTGATTTTTTTGTGATGGTGTTTTTCAGTTTTTGTGGAACTGAAATAGTGTGCTTAATGAAGCTTGTAAACTTGAGGCGAGTCTGTTCTTCCTTGCCTATAAATATCGAGGCCTCTGCCTGTGAAATTGGGCCGAGTTTGAGAAGCACTTATTTTCAGATAAAAAGAGCTATGTGAATTCCTGTTATTATTAAAAATTATATATACATAGAAATTTTTATATATGAAGTCGAAGAGATCCTATGGGCATAAGATATTTTCTTTACACACTCACTTGCATTGTAAAGAACACGGTCCTGTGAAACCATTTGGGGAGTGTGATATCCTTACATGCATACCTCATATTTTTTCAAAAACATATTGAACACATACCAATTATTACTCAAGTGAAGGGATCGAGACATCCACACGATAGTAAATACATATAATGATTCTTGGGAAGAAGACATGCTCATATTGAAAACCAACACCCATTCAGGTTTGTGTGAATTAAGGATTTATAAATAATGTGTGTGGATAGTGAGTGAGTGAGTGTGTGTGTGTGTGTGTGTGTGTAAAGGTAGCATTCTTTCATAAAGGAATTATGAATCTTTATCGAAAGAGTATAAACCACAAGAATTTACGCAAAATTATAGTTTATACACATGTGTTATGGGAAGTTAAAGTATTGAAAATTTTATAAGATTATATTCTTATGTGAATCATGCTATGAATAACCTGTGTATGCTTGTATATGCTCATAAATGCATGCCTATGCACATGTGATAAGGAATTGAGGTAGTATATATGAAGGAATCTTTTTTAATGGTATTTTGGTAGTGGATAGTAAACTTGAGTAGACCATGTATTATTTTCAAATTTAGGAATAGTAAGAAATCCATTCATTTTTAACCATGCATGATACACTTGTTGATATGCATATAGATAAGGTAAAGTGTTAAGGAAATTAAAACACCATGGGTGCATGGTGAATTTATAATATTTTTACAAAATGAATGTTCCACAAACACCTATTCATGTGTGTGCATTGGTAGACAAAACCTACTCAATTATATGTTTGAATGATATATACACTATGTGTCCATGTTAGCATTGTGTACTTGTATAAAAAAGATCAAAAGTATACATAGTGTTGTGCATCTGTTGTTGCAAAAAGATAATGATTAAAATACTATTTAGAATTACATTCATAAAATATTATTATGTAATAATGATAACTACATGAATGAATAAAACATGGGGTTGATGTGTCTAATAATTTAATTGAGCTAAATAAATATTTATCAGTGGAGAACAAAATAATACAACTTAATGTTTATTGATATAACTTAAAATTTTCGCTCTATTACGATAGTGAGTGGAATTGTAAGTGTTAACATCTGTAATTCATGAGAGTATACTGAGAATACTTTCATATAGTTTTTCTTATTATATTTAGTGGTAGTCATATATTTTTAGATTAAGTGAGAAAGTGTAGAAATTGGTTATTTCATTGGCTTAAAAGGAAGATTAGTTTTTGTGTTCCAGTTGTTGGTTGAAGATGTTATGACCTTTAACATTGTACTAAGTGTATTATTTTAGAAAAAATGGTGCGATTCAAGTATAAATAACACTGGTGGGATGCCATTATAATTTGGTAAAAAGTTCATACTTATTCACAATGGTTTTAGGGTGATACCTGACTAGATCACTTTATAATTGGTGATTCATTCTTAGTGGATAATATGAGTCTTGGATCATCACGAACACAAAAAAGTTGTAGTCACCCACTTTGGGGGAGAACCTTGTGAAAATAATGTGTTTTGTGCTTCATTTACTTTCAATGTTTCTTGTAGTATAATTATGTTTTCTAATAGGGAAGATCCATTCACTCTAATAAGTGAAGAGGTTTTAAATAAAAAAGGGGAAAGAGAAAAGAAAACAAATATATGTAAAATTAGCATAGACTAATTCACCCCCTCCCCCTCAATGTTCCATCATGATCCACAAGACACATCAACTTTTGTATAATATTTTTATGCATTATTCTTATCCTATTGTGAAATTTTTGTCGAACTAGCTTATATAATATTTTTCCTATGCACCATAGTCATAGTAATTGGTTTATTGTTTTCATTCTTGATCCATTATTGTACATATTTTTCCCATACAACACTATTTATTTTAATTGATTTTGAATCATTATTACATGATGGTATGGATGGTATCTCTTTCTTCATAGTTTCTTATGATAGATCCTTGAATTAAGTCATATTTTTCATATCACATTTTGAAGGTATTTAATACTTATAATCATCCAATTATAATTTATAAGATTTATAAATTTTCTCTTTTTTTGGGAAGTCTCAATATTTTCTTCTCAATAATGGCCAAATCAACTTCCAATTCTAGAAATATCATATTTAGGGTATTATCTAATATCCAATGATAATCAACATCTATTCAATGGCATTCTTTATTTATTTTCCAACAACAATGTACCCTAGTGGTATAGGATCCTGCTTGGAATCCAAAAGACCCAAGATCAAATCCAAACAGGGACTAATTTCTAGGGTACTATAGTAGCACTATAGTAGGGAACTGTAGCAGTACTGTTGCAGCGGTGGTGACACTGTAGGGGTGGAGGCACTATATTAGGAACTGTAGCAGTGGCAGTATTGTAGCAGGTATTGTAGCAGTCTAGGTACTATATTAGTACGATTCACTAAGGGGCCCTTAGGGGAAAAATGGTCTTTCAAGATTAGTATTCAGTCCACTTGACCTTGGGTTTTCTAGCTATGTAATGGGTCTCCCTCTAGCCAGTCTAAAGAGGTCTTTACTTTAAATATTAAAATGAGGCTTCATCCCCAACCTTAAAAAAATATTATTCTTTATTCATTCAAATTCCCATTCATAAAACTTTACCATGTTTTATAATAGAGATTTATGTTCTTTCATATTATTTTATATTTCATAAAATTTCAAATCATTGAAATAATTTCAATTTTTCAAATTTTCTTCAAATCCATTTATCTCTTCATCTATTGACATCAAGACTTCATCATTCCCTTCAACTTATTTGATCCATTTTGAGGATCCTTTTTCAAGTTACATATATTTTTTTTCAAAGGCTCCAACTTGTCTGGGGAGCACTAAAAATTATATTATTTTTAATTTTCAATATTTCTATATAAAATCATCTTCTTCTTCTTCTTGATGGGTGATCTATTTATACATGAAATGAAATACTGAAAAAACAAGTGGCACTATTTCATCAAGAATAAAATGTATAAAATCTATTAATCTATAAAATTGTATATCTAGAGATGTTGTAGATTGATCAACATCAGAAAATGTTATAGAATATTTATTTTGAGGAAAGTTAGTAAAATATTTTCGATAAACCTTATGATCACCTTCCATTAATGATTCAGTTGACATGGTAATGTTATACTTGTCCATGGTGGAGAAATGAGACATATTATATTCACATTTAAATCCATATATGTCTTCATATTTTTCACTCTTACTTTATACAATTTATCATTATCTTGAAAGTTAATAACTTCTTCTCAAAGATAATTAAATATTCCCCAAAATTTCACATTATTATTATTACTAGAAGAAAAATCATTTCATATAAAATGAATTACTAAAATTTATAGAATCCAATATAGTTGAATCATGGTTCTAGTATGAATTGAGAGGAAAACATTATGATATTCCAAAAACTGAGAGGGGGTGTGAATCATGGTTTGGGACTTTTTCACCAATTATAAATTTGTATCAAATTAGCTTTTATACAATTTTCATTCTTGATTCCCTTATTATCTTTTCATTATCGTATACTAGTATATGAAATAAGGTAGATATATTAAGTTATATTGTTGGCGCCAAAATATTTCACGAATAGAAGGGATGAAAAAGAATCCCCGGAAACTGCCTCGCGAAGCTCCGACGCGAAGCACCCCCGAGCACCGCGGCCACCGCGAAGCAACCGAGGTGGTAACACTCCACGAACAGCCTGACGATCGCGGGACTGCCGTGAAGCACACGAGGTGGTAATGCTCTGAAAACGGCCTGACGTTCGCGGGCCCGCCATGAAGCACCCAAGGTGGTAACGCTCTGCGAACAGCCTGATGTTTTCGGGCCTTCCATGAAGCACCCGAGGCGGTAACGCTCCATGAACATTCTAACGATCGCGTGCCCGCTGCGAAGCACCCGATGAGGTAACGTTCTACGAATGGCCTGACTTTCACGCGCCCACCGCGAAGCAGCCGTCGCCTCTTCGTGCCGTGTGACTTCTGATTCACGGCACCCCTGGCCTATAAATACAAGCCTCCCCCTGATTCCAGAGGACGGACCATCCGACCTTTCAGCATCTCAATGCCCGAATCATGAAGCACCATTTTCCTCAGGAATCATGAGCTCTGTGAGGTATATTTGCTTCACGAGATGCCTTCACCTTATCTAGTTTTGAGCCCCTCTTCTGAGAGGGATTCCCTTCATGAAGCCCATGGCATTAATGAATGATAGGGATTCACAAGGGAACCCGGGGAGCCGCGGAGCTTTTATGCATCGCGAAACACCCATCTTGTACTAGTGATCCATATACCAAGGCAGGGTCGCTGCGTATCGTGAAGCACACTGCTCTGTGGAACCTTGCTTCGCAAGGTAACTCTGCTTCACGAGGCAGTGCTCCACGAATACTATTCCACTCCATGGAGCACCCCCTATTCACAGCTCTTCCCCAGGATAAGGCCAAGGCACCCCACTTCGCGAAGCTCACTCCTTTGCTTGGCAATTCCTCTTCCCGTGCGACCCTCCAGGTTTGCACGATGTGATTTCAAAGTCCCACAGACATCACCACTCATAGCGTTGCTTCGCCTAATGCTTCTTCACATGGGCACGCTAATGGCTATTTCTTCTTCGCATAGCCACGCTAACGTGGACCCTAAAATGGTCCGCTCCGTGACCCCCCTTCACCACGTCCTTACTGGTACCTTCCCTCCCCCAAGGAGCATAGGGTGCCGGTCATGTAATTCCTAGGGGTGCAGAGTAAACCCACCTATTCCCAGCTGCATGAAGTTAAACTGCCAAGCACCGCATCCTTAACACATGACGTTAAATTGTTACACGACCCCATGCCTCGCATGTAGGGTCCCCCCAGCTCGGACATTCATTATGCCGCTCGTCTCCATAGGAATGGAATCACCCCTCCACAAGGGATGATATATGCCTTCTCAGAGTAGCGTATGTCCACGGGATAAGGACAACCACCTTGGTGTAAACACCCTAGCCTCTTTTTCGGAAGGTTGCACATGTGCACCTCGATACTTCCCCACTGCCAAGGCTAGTGGAGGGCGCGATAGGGAACAAGGTATCTTCCATATTTGGTCCCAAATCCCTCTCCCGATGCGCTTTTCCACACTTTAAGCCTCTATCTTGGAGTAAGTCCTAGCTACATGGGCTGCCTAACGTGTAAGCCCCTCTTCGCTTCTCACGGACGCACCCTTCGTGACGTTATTGTCAGGTCCTTGCTGCCTCTTGTTTCTCACACCGAGCATGACTCGTGTGGGCTTAGAGTAAGCATTGTTCATGACAATTACCTCGTCCAAGATGACGTTAAACTATATTCCCTCATCCAACATGACGTTAAACTATATGCCCTTATCCAGTATGACATTAAACTTTATTCCCTCATCCAGCATGACGTTAAACTGTATTCCCTCGTCCAGCATGACATTAAACTGTGTTCCCCCGTCCAGCATGACGTTAGACTGCACACCCATTCTGAAATATGGGGTATTTGATCCATGTCAAGTCATGGTACATAGGAAGCATCCACGAGGTTCATGTCGACCATCCATCATTTCTCCACGTCGAGTTCTACCATCGTCCAGCATGACGTTAAGCTGCATTCCAGTCAGATGTAAAGCCATTGTGACCCACCCGAACTATGAGGACTTTGATCCATGTCAAGGAATGGTACGTTGGAAGCCTCCATGAGGTTCAAGCCCACCGCCCGTCGTTTATTCACGTCAGGGTTCATCCTCATCCTGCATGATGTTAAACTACATTCTGGTCCAGTGGTAAGCCATTGTGACCATCCCGAACTAAGAGTAATTTGATCTATGTCAAGGCATTGTATGTTGGAAGCCTCCCTGGGGTGCAAGCCCATATCTATTCAGACCAAGGTCCTTTCCTCACGTCGGTTCGCCAAAACCCACCATCACTACGAACTACGAGGACTTTAATCCATGTCAAGACAAGGTACGTAGGAAGCCTTCACGACATTCAATCCCACCACTAGTGGACCCCCAGGTCTGCTTTCACGTCGGTTCACCGATGAAGCCCCTTCGAACTATAGGGTCTTTGATCCATGTTAAGGCATGGTACGTAGGAAGCCTCACGAGGTTCAAGCCTACCAACAGTGGACCATGGTCCACCTCCATGTCGGTTCACTGACGACATCCATCAGACCAAGGTCCACCTTAACGTTGGTTTGCTGACGACATCCACCGGACCAATGTCCTCCTTCACATCGGTTCGCTGACGACACCCATCGGACCAAGGTCCACCTTCACGTCGGTTCCCTGACAACATCCATCAGACCAAGGTCCACCTTCGCGTCAGTTCGTAGAGGACATCCACCAGACCAAGGTCCACCTTCACATTGGTTCACTGACGACACCCATCGGACCAAGTTCAACCTTCACGTCGGTTCACTGACGACACCCATCGGACCAAGGTCCATATTCACATCGGTCCTTCGATGCATTCACCCGAACTACGAGGACTTTGATCTATGTAAAGGAATGGTATGTAGGGAACCTCACGAGGTTCAAGCCCAACATGTATCGCCCAATCTGGGCTGTAATCTCCCTGATCCACCCTCAGTGGTGTTCAGATCAACCATTACGGTGTGACATCTCCCCTCCATGGGGAACACCACCTTAAATCCGTCATCATTGGGCGTTCTAACCCATCCCCTTGGTAAAACATACAGGTGTTATCTCTGAGGGATATACCAATCTGATCCATCTCTATGGGATGTTCTAATCACCCCCATTCTGTCTCTGCAAGACGTTAAACTCATGGCATTCCCCATGATAAACATGGGAAGATGAGGAAAACCTCAGATGGCATATAATTCTCAACGCTCGATATGGGATGCATCAGGCCTCCACACCCTCGAGAATCCCTATGACAAGGGACAAAAGACAGACATGCCAGTTCCCCAGTGTTCAGACACGCTACTGATGCCTCGACGTGACTACTCCCCTGACTGAAGGTTGCTGCCCTGACCGGACCCTTCTGAATGTCCTGACAGAAGCAGTGTAATTAACCGGCGTCCATGAAAACATGGCACTGGGATGAGTTTCATGAACAATGTATTAAGTCTATAAGGGAGACGCGGACTAGGTGATGAGTTCCGAGGAGGAATCCACGGAATGAAGAACTGACATCCCATCATCCTGTTTCGATCAAGGAGCAGACATCCCTGAACAAGGAGTGAATGTCGCCCGCCTTTGGAAACCAGGAATGCATGGCCACAAGCTGTGCGTCCTCTGCAGACGGATGCGCGCGCCCTGGCGAAAGAATCAGAAACATATATGAATGTTGGTAAATATGAAACATGATATTTTTATAGAGTTCATTAATCAATACGAGTATAATTACATTGACATGGTCTTGAAATAACCAAGAAACTACTAGTAAATAATACTTTTATTTGGATACCACAATAAGGGAACATACATTCACCTTTTTGCAAAATTTTCAATCTATATTTCATGTTTTACATCTACTAAATGGTTATTTATTCTACAATTGATGACAGTTTTCACCTGTTAATGTTCTTTGTGACACCAAGAATGTCTTCAGCTGTTTAGACTTTGAATAGATGTCAAATAGAATCTTTTTTCCTTCCACATAACTATTATTCACTAGTTACTTATAAAGTAGTGGGAAATAAACTATACTTATTATTCATGTTAGAATATTTAAACCTTATCTTTGTAATTCTTCTTCTTACACAAATAGATAATGTTTCTTCTCTTCCTTGAATCACAAACTTCCCTTAAAATTATTGATATAATGAATATTCTAATCAACATCATCATAATAATTTTTGGCTGAATAATAATAAATCATTAGTATGTAAAAAAATATCTCTTCATTAGTCTCAATGATATGAATATTACAATGGACTGAAATCTATATGTTCCTCGATAATCAATATCAAGAATTATTATTGTATTAGTTCTCCACTTAGTGAAACTGCATATTTTTTAAGCACTAATGATAGTACACTAATCAAATCACATCATCTCCTCAATAAATCATTAGTAGACATATTAAAGCTATTATTTTATATTTTTCTTGAAAATAGTATTTATTCATGCTGCCCAAAATTGATTGATCCAAATAAATCAAATATGTTAGATGATTTTTTCTACTTTAGTTATGTTCTCAATTATATAAATATTTACAAATGTATATAATGAATTTAATATATTCATTTTCTATTTTTTGATTTTATTCATTCTTCACAAAAACCATTATAAATATTTATGTGTCTCAAATTCTTTTTGTGTGTGTATCATGTGATATGGTGATTTTAAATAATGTAATTTAACTTGTTACACTTCATACGACTTCTGGAACAATTAAATATTTTTGAATGAATGTGTTCTTCCTAGAAGCTTCTTCCATCTTCCCGTAAGGTTTTATATTTTTGTAAATAGACTCCACACAACAAATTGATATGGTTTTATGCCAACATATGATCATGTATCATCTAAAACATCACGATGTAATATAGGTAGACACACATAATGAAAGCATGAAATTTTATTCATAATTCTAGAAGTGTGTTGTTGGTCTCTCTTTAAGAATTTGAATGGATCAATGTTCTTCCAAACACAAAATATGACTATAAAACTCTCCTTTTTACATATCTAAGAGTCGCATAGATCTATAATTCCATTCACATAAAAGGATACTTGTAGAAATATCTTTTATAAGAGAAATATGATCCTTCATATGAAATGTGAGAGGTAGAAACTCTATCAGTTTTGGTCATTCGGTATTTATAAATGAGGACTCTATTTCCTTCCTCTATTTCAAATATCACTTTTTAATTTTATAAATAAAATATTTAATTAATAAAATATGTAACACTTGGGCCCCACTAACATCACAAACACCCCCTCCTTAACATGTTTGTAGGGTCTAGTCCCTCCAGGCACCACCGGTTTCCCCACAAACACATTGTTTCCTACCAGGGGCCCACCCACGTGCTCAAATGGGTTATCAAACCAATGAATTTACCCACATTCCAAGACATGTACTTGATGTTGTTCTTTTTTACCACTCACACACACCATGGGAAACATCCTAGGAGGTCACCCATCATAATCACTACTCCAAGACAAACTTGATTAAATTTAGAGTTCTAATCAGGTAGGACCATGAAAATAAAGGTGTGCTTTGTTGATATGAGTTATAACATTTATTAATTTAACCCTTTATCATTTTGGGGTTTTATATTCCCCCCCCCCCCCAAACACAATAACTGCATTATGGGCCCTATATCTCAAACTAGCCAGGGACACCGCACATCTATCATGGAAAATAATATGATACTAATGTAAAAACTAGAACCCATTGATAGAATAGACATCCCTCCCTAACATGGTCATGGGGTCTTGGCTCTCCAAGAACCACCAATTTCTTCATAGACATGTGGTCCCCTACCATGGGCCCATCCAAGTGCCTGAAAAGGTCATCAGACTAAGGATTGACCTCATTGGCCAACACATGTTCTTTCTAATGTGTATTTTCTTAAATCACACACACATTTGGAAGCTTCCAAAAAGGTTAATCATTCCGATCAGTAGCCTAGTCCATGATTTCTTAACTAAGGAGTTATAATGAGTTACGCTCCCAAAAATAAAGGTGCACCTTGTTGACATAAGTCATATCATTTTTTTGTTTACACATTTATCATTCTTGGGTGTTATAGAATATCCCAGAATTAATATTTTTTAGTGATGTTTATGTGACTCCAATAATCATGGGGTTCTTTATTACATCATTAAGCACGTCAAGGTGAGTATATAATATTCACATAATAGTTATTGTGTTCTATTTTTAATGTTCAAACTAATTCATGTAGATTAAACATATAGGAAGATTTACATAGCTCCTTATCCAACTTTCATAACACATTATTTATATGAATCCTTTCATTCACGTTATTTCATGTGCGCATGAAGATATGTGGACTCATCTACTCAATAATAAGACCTCAGATCAAACATGGATTCATCGTGTTTGACCATCAAATGTTTGGCTATGAACTCTGATGAACATAAGCACCATTAACCATTAAGAGGATGAAGTTGACCTATTGTGGTGATCGGGTGGATGAAATTGATTAAATTAGAAGATGGATGTTTTGTATTTAAATTAAATGATAGAGAAATAATGATCTATATTCTCATATTTCTCACATAGAACTTCAGTGTGTTCAAGCACTTATGTTGCAACCGGTATGTGACAAAATATTAGGAGATTATTAATTGAAAAAACCCTCACACGCACCTACCACTGGCTATGCATCAGCTATATAGCCCATCTGGCCATTTCATGCATGTGTTATGTGTACACCATGCACACCCGTATATATCCTCCTTATGCGAGATATTGTACCGAACGGAATCTAGATGCCATCAAAACCGGCACTCAACCCGGCCTGAAACAAGGCCCGAAGGGCATTCCCGATCTCCATGGCCTGGCACAAGTGCCTTGGTATCATAAAATAAAAATTGGGAATGATTTACCTGAGTTTATAAACTTAAAACAACAAAAGAATCCAATAAAATGAATCTGGATCATTCAATCCAAACAATATTTTACAAAAAAAAATACGAACTGAATTACATATTTTAAAACATCCCAAAAGACTATAACAATGGTAAAAAACTAAAAGGGAACAGACCATGATCCCTCATGGCATGGGGCTCTTCACTCAAGCCATCTTCAAAATTCTTCACCACCCAGGACCTTCTAGAAACCCAAACCACTAAATCATAAAACTGAACTCAACCTGGGACAACAAAAATAACCAAGTCTACTTACACCCAAGGGTGTAAGTAGGGTATGAGCCAAATCCCAATAGTATACCACAACTAATAGATTCCATTTGATAAACATTTAATGATGAAAATCATGCTAGTTTTCCAAAACATGAAATGCAAGTTACAATTTCTAAAAGATGAAACATTAAATAAATATATTTTTCAGGTGGGATAATTGAAAGAATAAACACTTTTAAAATAAAAAACAATGCTACTGAATTTTCCCGCCACTCATACATATGTCGATGGTATGTACAAAATATCTAGTGATCACAAGCAATGGGAAATAACCCCTGGGCACTAGCTAGTTGTGGGTCCCAGTTACCTCATATCTCGGTGAGAGTAACCAACAAAAATATATTTTCTTGAGCAAGATCCACTTATAGATAACATACCCATAACCTAGTGGTACCGAATCATCATCATAATTGTTTAGATAGAGTTTTAAGTGTCAATCATGGTAAGTTAAACTTAGGCCAAACCCCACGGATTCACTAGCATACTAGTAAACATCCACCCACCTAGATTCTCGGGTTTTCCATTTGTGCTCAAACAAGTTGACCAAGTCAATGAATATACTTTTCACATGAAAATATCATTTACATATCATAAACTTACCAAACATCCCACATGTATACAACACAAGTCAAAAAATTCCACTTTTAATTGAAATTGATTTTGAAATCCGACTCACACCAAAATAGCCCACAACACTTTTCAAATTTCTTTAACACTTCCACAAATCCATTAAAAAATATTATAAAACCATTAAAATATATTAAAAGTTTCATAATATCCCACTCACTTGTTACATAATACCATTTTTACCTTCAAAATCATTTTATCATCAAACATACATGAAACATCCCACAAACAAGTTTCAATCCAACATCACAATTAAATAAAACATTTCAGAAATTTACAAAACATTATAAAAATGTTTTACATCTTAAAACAACAATTCACATTTCAAAACCCATTTATAGGTGAACACACATACCGAACAGTAAATATTCACCCTTTTCCCACATTGTTTATCCAAATAAAACATTTAAAATTTTCATAAAAAGAACCCAAGTGGTGTAAATATGTCTTCCACACAAAACCCATTTTAAAACCCCCATTTAGGACCAAAAACCATACCAATTCCTAAAAAAATATAATTGTATGACCTAGAGACATTTATAAAACCAATTTCAAGTTTTATAAAATCACCATGAATAATACTACAAAAGATCCAAATGAAAACACATATTTTAATAAAATGTTCTCAAGAAGTATAACAATGTTTTACACATAAAACCTATTCAAAGACCCTCCTTTTAGGCCCAAATGACACAAATACATTACCAAACCACAATTTATAAGACAAAAAATATTTATTATACCAATTATATATGTTATAAAATACACCAAAATAATACCCCACGAGTAACACCAGAAAACACCCAATTTCAAGTTAAAATTAAACTATAAAATTAAACACTTAACCAAATCAATCATAAACAGTTTTGCACCACACCCAACATATGAGGAATATGAAAAAAGTTTAAATACAGAAATATAACTCATCAATAATTATTTATACATGGAACCACCTACAGAAAGTGTTGAATCACTCAAAACAAGGTGCGAAACATCAACTGCACCACTGCCGTATCACAAGGAAGATAAATCCAGCCCTATACCACAATATTTAACCAAAAAGACACCAAAAAGAACCATAGGTTCTAACCCTAACTTCTGGACATTTTAGACCATAATGAAAGAGGGAGGAAACCCTAAGGAGAAGGAAGAAACTCAAGAGAGAAACACTTGCTCAAAACAATCTTGAATAAAATGACCCAATGTCCACTAGTATCTGAATTTGAAAACATCCTACCATTAAATGAAGTTCCACACAAGTATTAGGAGATTATGTAGGAACTAAAATGTGGGAAAGGAGTAAAAAAAGAAGTAGTTGTGAAAGGATCAATTTACCTCTCCAAATCTAGGCGATTTCTAAAATCCAGAGAGGTTTTGACCAATTTCTCGATTCTATTGGGCTCCAAATTGTGGGAGGAGAGAATGGGGGTGAGTCTTAGGTAAGTGGTCTTGGGAGAGAGTTTAAATCATCGAAAAAACATAAATATTGAAGGACATGTTAAAGAATTAAAATTTATTTTTAATACAGAAAATGGGCTTTCGGGCATGTTCAATCCCTTAAATAAAAACCCATATCCACCATGATTATGGATTTATAAATGGTCCAAAATAATATGGTGCTGTTAATAGTTGAGAGAATGAAATATAGTAATTTCAATGGATGAAAAATGTTGAAAAAATGGATTTATAAAGGAATAAAAATTTATTTTTAAAATCTGGAATTGATCTCACGGTTTGGCGCAATTCAAGAAAATTAACCCATTCCCCCATAAAAGCTTGGAAAACCCCCAAAACAAAGCCTGAATGGAAATTAAATGGAATTTAACTTTAAAATTAGTCATGTATGTGACAATTATCCCCACAATGAAAATTTTCCACCCTAAAAATTTACATCATGTCCAAAGAAACAACCAAACCCAACTCAAAAACCAAGAGGTACTCCCTGGCTAGGTTTCACCCCTAATGGCCAAAACACCTCCAGTGATCAATTAATGAATTATTAATCATACAACCAAAACTTACACCACATTATTTAAAGATCAATCACATTCATACTTTATCCTAAAATAAATCTCCTTATTAAAAACTTTCCGAACAAGACTCAATATATTCACCCAAATGAACACCAACATCGAACAAGGTTACACTTACCTTGCTATAACTGAACCATTGGGAACTCTCCAATCT
Organism: Viscum album; assembly: GCA_963277665.1. Classification (NCBI taxonomy): domain Eukaryota; kingdom Viridiplantae; phylum Streptophyta; class Magnoliopsida; order Santalales; family Viscaceae; genus Viscum; species Viscum album. The sequence goes on from OY728128.1 coordinate 1,135,569,167, forward strand.
CAACGTTTACCCAAGGAAGATGTAGGTAGAATAATATCTATGAATGAGAGTACCTACCTACAAGCCAATACCATGGATAAGTCTGAGTTACTGGTACGAGGGAACAAAAATAGGCTCCCCACCATAAGAGACAACCTATATTTTTTTCTGAGATAGAATCAAGACACTAACAGGGGGAGGCCTGAATAAACTCCCAGGTACAAAGGGTATACTTTCATTAGAAATTTACAAAATAACTTATATTATACTCATAGTGGGTCTCCATATTATAAGAACTAACCATCATAACTGACCAACATGGGCCGGTACAGAAAGACCCCAAAATTTAAAGAGTTGGGATGACCACATGGTTAGTCTTCACGGTCTGGGAAACCATGCACTAAAAGTGGGTATCCTTCTATCTACATGGTTTTCTGGGGCATGGACACTACTATCCAAGTGAAAAACATGTTTTCAACCTATCTATACAAACTTAAAACCTTTCTACAAAGACTCAATGGAAACCAAAGGGGCAGGGAATAACATTGGGCGATGACATGGGTACAATGCCCTCCACCTATTTCCACCAAATAGAAACAATAAAAGAAACATGATGACACCATAGGTCTAAACTCTTCCTATCGTTCATACTGAGGATAGGACTCTGTATAACAATTTGAACAAACTTCTGATTTCCCCTAACTACGAGCCAGCTTCTCTCCGAGACCTATGGCTGGATCTCAAATGATTGAAGAATCTTAGGCCTCGTAGTTTGGATTTGGAAACCCCCTGAATGAGAATTCTTCATTCGGTGCAACCAACATCTACACCTCAATCCCTGATAAGTTTTCCAAGACATAACACATTCCAAACTCACTTTACCCTAACCCAATATTTCACTGAAATAAGGGCTTAGAAGATGCGCACACATCACCCCTTGTCTGTTCAGGTGAGAAAAAATATATGTAAAGAACACCTATACCCACATTCCTCTAAAATGGAATATTTTTAAGTTTTTACAAGGGAGAAATTCTACCAACATAACATAGACTCTCAAATGATTGTCAAAATTTCACCTTTACAGTCAATCAAGCACATGACATCATAAGTCATCACTGAACATGACCATTGCGACTGATAAAAACTATGAATGGAGAGGGACCTTATAAAACATTCCCAAACAACACACAATTTTAAAAAGTGGCCAAAATATCCTATCATGACTATATTTCCCACATTAGTGGTTTAATATGAACTCATGCTTCAACGAAACTGTGAAGAACCCAGAGGCCCTCTTAGACACCATCGAGACACTCATCCCCTCTAACAACCCTAAACCACTTCCAGCTTAGACGAATTAAGAAACTTATGAAACTAAGGTCTCTTTCAACCTTCCACGAGCACTATCCCACTACAATAGGATCTGAAAATAAAAGAAATTAATGGGTGTAGACTCAATCCATGATGATCGATAAAATATTCCTTATATTGATCAACTTGAGGATTTTCCAATGGAAAAACAATCCGGGTTGCACTTTAGTTATTCATTAACCCTTAATGGGGGAATACCTTATCCAATTAGAGAACCCAAGGAACCAAAAAAATCTATAATATTGGTCAAAACAAGCCATAAATCAGATCCAAACACATGAATGAAACTACCATAAAGGTATCCAGAAACATATCTCAGAGGAGACTACTAACTGGACCTTCTACCCAGCTTACTGACCAAACATAAACCCAAAACACAGTTCAAATAGGAGGGGTTCATGGACTCAAAACATCCCACAAAATCAACATTTTCCAAAAACACATAATAAAATCCATCACAAACCATTCATCAAGACATCATGTTTTCCTTTAAAATCCTTTCTTGAAAACAAACGGTTTAGTGGTTAGCGTATCCACCAATGGTACCCCATGGGCCTTACACATGCATGTTTCTATGCCACAATGGGAACCCTCCTCATATCCATCCTGACACTCATCCTGTTGTATCATCAACCATCTATCATCCCATATAACCCCATGAATGTGGTTGCTAACAGAAATACCAAAGGATAAAAAAATTCTTTCCACTTTTCAAAACCAAAATAGTCAACCAACACATCATTTTTCTCAAAACTACTACCCACAAGATCAAAATCCCAATTCACGTCTTAAGAAACATTTTAGAAAGACACAACCATTTAAAAAATAAATCACTTTCATGATATTCAAATCAATTTCAAAACATCTCATCCCATTAAAAACACTTTTATTGTTTAGAAAACTCTATTGTAAACACTTTACTATAAAAAATTCAGTATAGTTCCTGATTTTAGAAGAGTTTTAAACACACCATTCTCCATTTCAATAAAATTATGATAATTCACTTCCACCATTTCATAAGTCAAACCAATCCCTCTTTATTTTAAAATCATTTCCCAAAAAAATCTCGCTTCTTAAAACCAAAGTGCCATGTTTTCAAAACCGATGCACAAAACAATGCGAGAGGAAACCAGTTTTAGTGGGTGACATGGACATATGGTTGGAGCCGATATTCTAATCACTTCACTATCACAGAGAGTGTTATAGGGAATATCCTTGTCTCCACATGGATTTCCATGATCTACAAGCTCACTAAGACCATTAACCCAACTCTCTTTTCATTTCCCCTAATCATCATCGAACCAAGAAAACCAAAGTACATAGATAAATCCTGACTTCTCCATGAAACGTGAATCCCATAATGAGGTGTGGTGATTAGTCACACTACCCATAAATGAAATTCCAAGTCCCAAGAATCCTAACTCCAGACTATCTAGACTCTTCCCCAAATAACATGACCCAAAGTGTTAACCTGAACCTCCCCTGATACCATTTTGACATGAACTGAATCCGGTCTCCATCAAAAACGACACTCTAACTAGCCAACAACAAGGCCCGAAGAGCGTTCCTGATCCCCACAGGCTGGAACAAGTGGCTAGGTTTCATAAAATGAAAATTATGAATTATTTACGCGAGTTTATAAACATAAAAGAACAAAAGAATCCAATAAAACGAATATGTATTTTTCAATCCAACTATATTATACAAAAAAATCAGAACTATATTACATATTTTAAAATAAATCAAAAAAAACTATAACAAAATTAAAATATTAAAATCTAACATCCCCTAAACCTCCATGGCATCAGGAACCACCCTTAAGCCATCATCGTAAGACTTCACCATCAAGGACCTGTTAGAAACCCAAACCACTGGAACTAAGAACTGTACCCAACCCGGGACAACAAAAATAACCAAGTCTACATACACCCAAGGGTTTAATTAGGGTTTGATCCAAATCCAAATATGATACCACAACTAATATATTACATGTGAGAAATATTTAATTATGAAAAGAATGCATGTTTTCAAAAACATGAAATGCTAGTTACAATTTCTAAAAGATTCAACATTAAATAAAAATAGTTTTCAGGTGGGGTAATTTAAAGAATAAAAACTTTTAAAATAAATACCAAATCTACTAAATTTTCGATCCACTCATACCGTATGCATATGGTAAGCATGAAATATCTAGCTGGAATAAGTAATGGGAAATAACCCCTAAGCACTTGCTAGTTATGAGTCCCAGATACCTTGTATCTCAGTGAGAGTAACCATCAAAAATATTTGTTCTCATGAACAAGCCACTAGTAGGTAACATACCCCTAACCTAGTGGCCCCCAATCATCATCATAATTGTTTAGTTAGAGTTTTAAGTGTCAATCTTGCTAAGTGAAACTGAGTCCAATCCTCACGGATTCGCTAGCATACTAGTACGTGTCCACCCACCTAGATACCCAAGTTTTCCCTTTGTTCTCAAACAAGTTCATAAAGTCAATGAATATAAGTTTCTTGTGAAAATATCATTTCTATATCATAAATTCACCAAAAATCCCACATGTATACAACACAAGTCACAAAATTCCACTTTTAATTCAAATTGATTTTGAAATCTGACTAACACCAAAATAGCTCGCAACTCTTTTCAAATTTCATTAACACTTCCACAAATCCATTAAACAATTTTATAAAAACATTTATATATATTAAAACTCTCATAACATCCCAATCACATGTTACGTAATACCCTTTTTACCTTCAAAATCATTTAAACATCAATCTTACACGAAACAACCCACAAACATGTTTCCCTCCAACATCACAATTTAATACAACATTTTAAAAATTTACAAAACATTCTACAAATCAATTACATATTAAACCATAACGTAAAATTTCAAATCCCCTTAATAGGTGAACACACATACCAAATAGTACATATGCACCCTTTTCCCACTTTGTTTAACCAAATAAAACATTTACAATTTATCTATAAAGAACCCAAGTGGTGTAAATATGTCTTGCACACAAAACCAATTTCAAAACCCCCATTTAAGACAAAAAAACATACAAATAAATATCCATAATAGAATTTGAAGCCCTAGAGACATTTATAAAACAACTTTCAAGTTTTATAAAATCACCTTGTATAATACTACAAAAGATCCAAATGAAAACGCATATTTTCATAAAATTATCTCAAGAAGTATAACAATGTTTTACACATAAAACCTATTCAAAAACCCTCTTTTTAGGACCACAAGACACTAATTCAGTACCAAATCATAATTTTCAGGCCAAATATGATTTAGTAAAAAAAATCCATATGTTATAAAATACACCCAAATAATACCCCGCGAGTAACACATGAAAACACCCAATTTCAAGTTAAAATTAAACTATAAAATTAAACACTTAACCAAATGAATCATAAACATTTTTCACACCACACCCATAATATGAGGAATATGAAAATTGATTCAATACAGAAAGATTACTCATCAATAATTGTTTACACATGGAACCACCTTCCGAAAATGTCGAATCCCTCAAAACATGGTGTGAAACATCAACCGCACCATCGCCGCATCACAAGGAAGATAAATCCAGCCCTAGACCACAATATTTAACCAAAAATAAACCAAATAAAACTATAGGTTTTAACCCTAACTTCTGTACATTTTAGAAGATAATGAAAGAGGGAGGAAACTCTACGGAGAAGCATGAAATTGAAGAGAGAAACACTTACTCAAAACATTATTGAATAAAACGACCCAAAATCCACCAGTATCTGAATTTGAAAACATCCTACCAATAATGTTAGGTTCGAACAAGGATTCTAAGATCATTTAGTAACTATAATGGGGGGAAAAGAGTAAAAATAGAATGAGTTATTAGAGGATCAATTTACCTCTCTAAATCCGAGAGATTTCTGAAATCTCAAGAAGTTTTGACTACTTTCTTGATTCTATTTTGCTTCAAATTTTGGGAGGAGAAACTGGGGGTGTGCCTTAGGTACGTGGTCTCAGTTGAGAGTTAAAATCACTGAGAAAACCTAAATATTGAAGGTGATATTAATATATTAAAATTTATTTTTAATGAAGAAAATGGGCTTTCGGGTAGGCCCAATCCCTAAAATAAAAACCCATATCCACCATGAATATGGATTCCTAAATGATCCAAATTAATATGGTGGGGTTAATAGGTCAGTGGATGAAAATTAAAAATTGGAATGGATGAAATTTTTTAAAAAATTAATGAGTTTTAATGGAATAAAAATTAATTTTTAAATCTGAAATTGGGCTCACAGTTTGGCCCAATTCATGAAAACTCACTCATTCCTCCATAAAAGCTTGGAAAACCACCAAAACAAAGCATAAATGGAAATTAAATGGACATTGACTTTAAAATAATTCATTTATGTGACATCTAATCTCCCACATTCTCCTACAGCTATGGTGGGCCTAGAAAAGATTACTTCCTCCCACTAGGTAGACACAAGGGTTCCACATACGTGGTTGAGGTGGTTCCTAATTGTATTACCAATGGTTGGATAGTTTTTTTCCAATAAATTTATTAAATCTATGTTAAACCTTCCAAAATAGATTTTGAAAAAAAATCTCTTGAATCATATGGCGTCTTAGGCATTTACAATGCATTTCCACCATCATCATCATAAAAATAATATTTTTCATTATCAAAAACGTCTACTTCAGGAAAATAAAAAATTTCATTTTATTAATATAATATCCTCATACAATAATTATTATAGATTTTATCATGTATTTCATCAATTCAACTTCTTCCCTTCAAGGAATATCAATTTTAAATAACTCTTCATTTTGGTAATCAATGTGTAACCATTGAATAAATTCATTCACATTAAGATAAATTCAATAATCATTATAGATGTAAACTGAATTTCTTCAAGATTACTTCTTAATGATTACTATACTTTTCAAAAATAATTATCTATTCCTCCGAGCTATATTCAATCCATTCTTGGATATCATGGATGCTAAAAAACATTTTTAATTGAAATATATTAAACATGTTGACATCAATAAAATATTTTTATTTCATTTATTACCATTGAAAACTAATATACAAAATTGAATATAAATAAAACTCATATAGTAATTGAAATATTTAAGAACCAATAGTGTATAATACATGAAATAATTAATTTCAACTGCCCAAATAATCAAGATAATACCCACATACACTTTATTCCTGGAACTCTCACCAAACAATTCCATTAAACACTAGATATCCTATTTTAATTTTAAAATGAATGATCATTTAATGATACTTATATATGAGGATAAAAATTATATATTGTATTCTATTTTGAATTCAAGTCATGGTATGACATTTTATCTATGAGAATCAAAAAATATCCTATGTAGAGTTTTTCTTATGATCAAATGAGATCAATTCATTATTATTAATAGCCCCAATAATTTTAATTCAGTTCAAAATAATCGTGTTTCAATAAGAAAAAGATTAATATTCTAGTGGTAATCAATATCCAATGATCTCTAAATAAAAATGACTTAAGAAACAGTATATCAAAAATGTTCCAAACCCTATCTAGAAAAGGAATTTAAATATTCCAGACAATCGTGATGTGGTATGAGAACAAAAAATTGTTCTTATAAATAAAATATTATTTGATTCATTTTCATGAATTGAAATCATATCATCAACAAATTTTAAAAAACTAATCATTTGATTTATAATGTGACGTTAAAAGAATTCCACCTACATGTTTTTAATTTATAATCAAACTAAATCAATAAATTTTTTACAATTAGAAATATATCTCATAGATGATGGTGACTCATAGGTTAGTTATATGGTAAAAATATAAATGTGGGATTCCATGCATTCTTTCACCATTAAAAAACTAAATATTATGGACAGTATTCGACAATAATGGGGGCATGAAATTTATGAAATTATTTGTAGCCCAAGGATGGCTAATAAATAATAAGAGAACCAAAAAATTAGCTTCTATAATTCAACATCATGTATGTAGTCTATTTAATGGGTGTATTCTATTTAGGATCCATTTCTTTTTATGGTTCATTATCCCTTTACTTCTTACTCTTTATTTTATTAATAGATCCTTTCTTCTTTGGAATGTAAAAATTAGAAAAATAATGTAAAGTTCAAGGTACATTTTATTAATTTTCAAAAAGATAAATGATTCTATGTTGGTCACCAATAGAAATCGTTTATAAAAACTAAAAATAATTCATATAAAAGAAAAAAAACATGTTTTCCCTCCTCTATTAAATTTGGATATTTTCTTAATCTTGACCTTTACGACTGTGTCACATGATAAGAGTATGAAACAACATTTCCCATTTTGGATGAAAAATGATTTAAAATTTCATTCATCTGTATTGAATGTTATCTTTCTTATCCATTGTTTCATCCTAAACTAGGTTTTTGGTAAAGGCTATATTTTGGAAACACTAAATAAATGAGGTAGAAACTCAATATCTAACCATACATTATATACAGATTCCCCCACCACATCTTCCTTATTCTTTTCCATTATTTCAATGATGTTGTTTTGATTTTCAACAACTTTCTTTCTTTTCCTAGGTTTTAGAGGTTTTTTCTAATAATTTGGTTTAGATAATTTATTAAATCCAATATCATCCTTCAATTATTCATTTTAAATCAATTTATTTCTAATGTTGTCTTTGACCTGGGATATATTCACTCTCTTTTTAACCATATTATCAATGAGATCAATCATATTCTGCATTTCTTCTTCTTAAAATAATATATTTGATGATCATTATTATTCCTCATTTTTCTCATCCTATACTCTATATACTTTCACTTCCCCTATGATCCTATACACCACATAGTTCTAGTATCCACTTTGCCTTATCACATCATTAGTATTAACCTTATCAATTCATGAATTTTAGTGACTAGTTGACTCATGGAGATAAGATCTATTGTGGGTTCTAACATAATGGTTGCGCTATTTATTATCATATCCTAAATAATAATACTTATAAACATCATCAAAATCAGTGTTTCATCAGGATTGATATTCACTTCATCATTTTTTTTAAAAAACCTACAAACTAATATTTAATTAAATTCCAACTCAACCCATATAAAATTATGATAAATAATAAAATAATAAATTTTAAATAAGTTAAATAAATTATCAAAATATATAAAAAATTTATAGGTATCAAACTCCACTAATAAATCTAATATTTTCCCCTAAGAAAATCCTCAACATCTTCTCAAAAAGGATGCAATGTAAGAAATGAAAATTTATAAACCATCATGATTCCCAAAATAATGATATAAATAAACATTTAAAAAGAACAAGACTTGTCCATAATTTTTTTAAAGACATTACTTCATATAAAATTTCAAATTTATGACATTCCCATCACTTCCACTCACATTATTCAAATTATTGTTATTATTCACTCAATAATGATTTAACTCGCAATATTGTTTCATCCCAAGTCATTGAATATCATTTGAGATGGATTTTCTCAATATCAAGTACGTACACCCATTACATATGCATTATAAGTGACATTAAATGATTGATCACATGAAGAATAAAGAATCTTAGTTAAAATTATCCATTTTATTTTAAAATCCTCATAACCTAATCACAATTTATAAAATATAATAGAATAACCAAATTATCCTGAATAGATAGTTGAGAGAAAAATAGCTAAAAGTAAATTGTAAGAAATAAGAGAAAAGAAATTATTTTCATAGATGCCTTTTCTTTATCAAAACTGACTCAAATTTACACATTAAAATAATCAAATCAATATATTTAAGTCATCTTGATTTATATAGTTTTAATTGGTTGTCGAAAAATAAATCTACATCATCCCACCTATTATTTTGGTTGAGTTAACATACTAATCCTAGAAAAATCATTATGTTATCTATCTAAGTATAATCTATAGTTGATTGAAATCTCCCTCCTCACACCCCTCTATCACAATGGGGTTCATCATCTAATCACTTTCAATCTCACTGGGTGATATGGGAATAAAATTTATTTTAGGCATGATGTGCTAGTAATTGATATGATAACTCCATGATTGAAGAATATTCTAATGAAAATGATATATCCATACCTTTTATTCAATATATCCCTCTTATATGAGCCTAGTCACTCATTTTTGAGTTTTCATCAATTATAATTGAACCCATTGTAATATAAGTTATATTATAATAAAATACATTTATTGAAAAATACTGAAATTATTTCATGAATTGATATTAATAAAAAATATACCAATTCTAAAATTTCATAATGATAAAACCAAAGAAAAAAATAAAAACCAAACTAACCAACTCCCTAGAGGTTGATGTCACCCTAACTCCTCGATCATCTACATGCCCCATCATGTATTTTTGAGAATCTTTCTAATTTTATCCTTATTTGTATAACGATTAGACTAAAAAAATAAGCTCATTAAAAATATATCCTATCATGCCCTGAAACTTCCAAAAAAAAATAATTTCAAATAATTAAAATTATGATTCGGCTTAATTCTACAATGTGGGAAACAACAGTACAGTGTAACCTTATTCTTTTGAATGTTACATCTCCCTAGATAAAATATATTAACTACTATTATGACTCAAGAAACCCTCATTCATTGAAAATTATGTTAATTTAACCAAAATGATAATAAATCATTCCTTTTAACCATGTGTAATCATCTAGAAAATTTTATTCTCTAATGTTTTTTATCATATCATATATATCACTTGTCCATGCCACACATGAATAAAGTGCATCCTTGGAAAATGGAATTGGATCACATAAAACATATCATTGATACAATCCCACTATAATTTGATTAATAAGGGAGGATGATCCATATAAAATAGCCTTAATCTCCTATGAAAATTCTTTATCCTTCCTTGTAGAACATGTAATTTTTTCATTATTCCATATGATTCAACCCAAAATTATTTATTACGTTATTAATATAGCTAATATATGGGGAAAATATCCATGTAACAAGTACTTTACTTCCATATTTTATCTACTCAGTGGACATAGACATCCACTATGAAATGATGACAAGTTTTAGTGCAGCACAAATCATTGCATGATTGAGAATTCTTTGAATTTATAGATACTATAGTTCTTGAACCTCAGTGTTTTACAGTATTGTCGAATATAGAATTGTAAATAAACCATTATTTGAATGGAAATGGTTTTTCATTGTTTAAAATAGTGGTTTATGGTCCATGTGATCGAAAACCCTAATGAACCAATGATAAAAATAATGCGATATGACATTAGATTAGATGGGGTTTTTTGTGTTTTTTGTTTCATAAGCATAGCACATTAATAATTTTCAAACATTTATTTCTTAATGTGATGAAATATCCTTTATTATACGATATATGGAGGTTGTTGAACACTTTATTGAACCCCATCCACTCAATACTATTAAAATCATTGTGTTTCCATATACATCTTTAGTACATTATATTCCTCTAAAATCCTCCCAAGTAAAATATAATAAAATTACTACTATGGATATATAAACCAATATAAATTTGGCATGAATAATGATAAAAACAATGAAATATATTTTTAAAAATAAATTTTCAATTTATATTTATCACCCACCATCAATTCAATTAACCTCTATGGCCACCACACATGTAGACGTTTGAGTTAATATTAATTACACTACATAAAAATTATGCACTCTTACCTAGATCCACCACCACAAGATCATATTGAGTTATTCACCACATTAATAAAATTCTAAATAAACTATGAAAATATATTTCAACAATATCATTATTCAACCAACCCAAATTACACAACACCTTTTTATGATAAAACATATTCTTCCATACAATTTCACATTCAAACCTCTCTTGGTCTACACTAAATTTATTTAATAGGGATTATTACTATATTTGAGTTCCTTCACCATCAACATCAAATTTCCCAATCTACTCTCCCCATTGAAATATGGAAACCCAACTCAACTCAAATATACCATGGGCTCATACCAATGTGGCATTTCCCTATAAAATTTTCAACATCACATGTAACTCACTACTAGAAAGGACCCATAATTCTAGAATTTAAGATAACCCTGTGTCTATATGGAATAAACCCCTTTTTACTCACTATAAATCTATTTGAAGCCTTCACTAAAAACAATGATTTGTTCTAAAAAATTTTCCCAATCCCATTCTTACTTAGAACGATCCATTCTAATGTTAGTAAACATCGCCCCTCTCACCTCATATGTATTATCAATGATTTAACCATCATTTTATGAATAAATTTAGTATTGAAAATTTATAAATTGTTTATGAATTTTCATCATGAATAATCAACAAGAATTTCTAAAATAAAAAAATTATCAACTAATATAACCATAAATTATTCACAATATTCAACAATAAGTCATCAATAAAAATATTTTAGAAATTTCCCACTTCTTTAATATTTTTAAAATATTAAATAACGATATAATCCACCATTATTACATCATATGTTAATGTTTTTAAAATTTTATTTTTATCAAATTATATTTCTAATCCATATTTACTTTTTATATCCACCTTGATCTATTTAAAGAATAATCCACCTAATTCATGACACATATTTCTTAAAATATTAAAATAATAAAAATCTAATAAATTTCATATTCATGATCCATTTCAATTTTCAATTTAATAAAAAATAGTTATTCTAGATTATTATTAATTATCTACCTATCATAGAGAAAAAATGAATGTAAAATTATCATTGATTTAAAGGGAATGAGAACTCCAAGACACCTACATCGATTCCAAGATTAACACAAGGAATGTGTTTTTGAATATAACCTATATTATTTTAACAAAACCAATTTTTCATTATTATTTATCTAAATCCATAATGAAACCATCCTTGATGATCTATCACTTGAAAGAATACAGAAAATATAAAATCTATATAAAATTTCATTTGTAGAAAATTTTTTCATCACTATTAAAATCCTCTAGAATAAACAACCACAATCTTTTTCTATAACATCCCATAAATTTTCCCAATGACATTCAGTGAAATTTTCTTTTTCAATTATTGATTTTTTATTCCACAACTCACAATATATCTATATAAAATATCTAATTTCATATTTTCTAAAAATATATGAACTTCATTAGCACCACACAAAATAACTTATTTTCCAAATTATATTTTTTTATAAAAATACCCATTAATAAGAATTACATAAATAAATTAAATTCAACTACCACTCGACATAAATTGTTTGGACCAACTATCATTGACCATATTAAAATCACTTCCAAGGGTAAATATTATACCCTTAATCCAATAGAATACTCAAACATTAATCCTGAGTAATAAAAATAAATATTTTAAATATCAAACAGAAAAAATTGGAAAACAACACAATTTTATGTAATTTAAATTTTCCTGCCTTTTTATTGACCAACTAAAATATAAGACAGACTATAATTTTTTTAGAAAAGTTTCTATTATCAATATAATCTTTAAAATTGAAAATTCTTAAGCATTTTCTATATTAACAGACATGTGAATCACTATGAAATACCTCCCCATTATAAGTAATATATGCAGATGTCTTAATATCTACATGAAAAATTATAATATTACACTCTTAAATAAAATGAATCATATAAAATAAACAAAATTAATTTTATATTTCAAAATTATTATTAATATAAAAATTTACATCATTATAGTGATATAGTGTTATTTTTCATGTACATATTATATTTTATTTAATCATTTAGTTTAAATAATAACTCATAAAGATATTATTTAACGTTGGTATTTTAGAAATATGGGATTTAGAAATAGCCAAATGGTTTCAATCAATTTGTTTAGTGTATTACAAGAATCCTCTATATGGAAGATACTAATGGTATGAAGCCAAAACGCATGGTTTTGGCTGAGGGATTTTTTTTAAGGTATAAGGGGGAATAGTGGACAATGGGGGTATGCTAAAGGGAGCTCTAGAGATTCGGGTGTTAGCCATGGAAGATTTATGATGACCCTAGTTAGGAGTAGAATAATGTGTGATGTCAAGGGGTTTCACGAAGATATCAGGTGGGTCAAATTGGAGGGCCACATAGAGTGTTTTGGGCGAGGTTAATGCTGACCAAGAACTGTCAATGGTGATTGAGAGTGAAGGGATTGTAGAAGGTATGGTAGGGGTAGCCGGAGATTACAATAGAAGATATCATGGGGAAGAAGACAAATAATTAAGAGAATATCCCAACTATATTTCCATCATCATTAATGAATTCCATTTTGGTGGTCACTAATACCACGCTAAATATTGTGCTTTATACTACACTACCCTTTATAATAAAAAACAATAATAAACACGGTGCTTTTATCAGCACTGATAAATGCTACCTTTATGATTGATCAAAAATTTGATGATAAAGGGAACCCTTTCTCCATGCTTTTCTTTACACTTATAAAGGGAAATGTTTATTAGTAATTTTCTAAGAAATGATCATGGTGTCCCCTTTATGAGCACTAAAATGTTTTATTACACTAACACACTTTTTCTTCTCTAATAAAAGGTATAATTAATAAAAATGTTTTTAAACTATTAAATACCATATTTTTTTGTATAAATATTTTCATAGTGATATATATATATATAATAATTTCTTAAATATGATTTATATAAATCTAAATATGCATTTATGAAAATATATAAATAACAATTTTACTAAAAAATGGTTTCAAAATATTTAAAAAATAATATTAATTAACAAATTACATATTTTAATTGAGTGATTGGCATTAAATAAGAATATGTCGACTAAATAAATTAATAAATTTGTTAATATATTAATAAAAGTTGAAAGGGGAACTTGAACATAAAATGACAATAAGTTATGATTTGAGTGTTCATTTGGGATCCATGAGCTGTCAAATTGAAACTTCTGAAGAGATATATGATATTTAATAAAGGTTATTCCCCAAAACTCATTTTTATTTCTCAAAAAAGCCATCCAAGACTAATTTATTGTGGGATTACATAATTTTCAAACATTAAATAGAATTTTTTTCTTCATTTAATAGAGTATTTTTATATTTTTTAATTGGTGAATAAATTTAATTCACTAGACATATAATCATATGGAAATTTTGGAGTTGAAATATTTCAATTTTTCACATTGCAATGCCATTTATTAATATATATATATATATATATATATATATTTATATATATTCATATATTTACATATAAAAATTAAATTGTATTAAAATATATTTTAATGCATTTATATTTATAATGTAACATTTAATATATAAAAAATACAAAAATTAAAATTTAATATTCATTTTATTTAAAAATATTCACTATATTCTTTACCATATAAAATTTGGGAATATATATTGTTTATAGATTAATATGTGTGTATATTAATAAAAATATATATATTTATGTATTAATTATAATATTTGAAAATAAATATTAATATATATATATATATTAAAATAAATATTTATTGAATATATATATATATATCAATAAAAGAAAAGAGGGAATTCTATGATAATATTGTAATGGAAATTTTGAAAACTGGAAAAAAAGATTTCATAAAAATTTTCATAATGTGGTTTCTACAAAACCAACACTAAATTTGGGTTGTTTTAAACTATTTTTTAATCATAAATACATTTTATTAAGAACCGTTACACAAATAAATTTAAATTTTTATTTTTAAAATTATTAATTTAATCTAAACGGTGGTATTTTAAAAAAATAACAAAAATTTATTGATAATAAATAAATAATTAAAAATTTAATTACTTCTTAATAACATATATTTATAAATAATTATATGTTACTGATCATTTAATGATTAAATATATTCTTATTTATTTTTTATAATTTATTTAGTAATTAATTAATATTTTTTAACTCATAATTATTAATTTGAAAATATTTATATATGAATATATGTGTATATAAGCACACACACATATTAACATATATATATATTAGTATTTATATATAATTATGGATATTTGTATATAATTATATACATTTATATGTATTTATTTAAGTTTATATATATTTACCATAGTTAGGGGTGTATACAGGTGGTGAACCCTCGTAATACTATATTGAGAGACACAAGATAAAAACCGGGTAGAGAGGTATATAGAGACAAGATCCTTAAGTATATTATTACATGATTCATAATATATATATATCCCAATAAATACAAAAAAATGACCTTGAGTAGTAATCTTTTGGAGAATAAGGTTCATAATACATCAAATTGAAACTAAAATTAAAAATAAATTTTTAGTCACTGTAATGAGCTATAAAATCCCATTATTCTCCTAAATATAATTGGATAACCCTGGTAATACATTAACAAAATTGGTGTGATAAAAATCCTAGTAAGGGAATAAACCTGATAACGAAGCATAACATATGAGTCAAACAGAATAATATGATATCATAAAATACAAGCCTCATGAATAATAATATGGGAGAGAAAAAAAGATAACATGGAATTATAATGTCATTAAAGACATAGAAATATGAAAACAACATGAATCAAGACATAAAAATAAGTCCTGTATAACTATCATGATGACATAACATAGTAGAGATAGTCTCATCCTTGATTAAGTTTGTAGTATCTAAATATAGATGTAGATGATCAATTACATGGGGGATGAATTTTAGATTTAAAAACATTAATTTTTAACCTAAATAATAACTATGTTTAACAAAGTTAAATAAGGTGAATTCACACACCTTTTTTAGTTCTTAATCAAAGGGATAGTAGGAAGGGCTCAAGTCCAATTATAAAGAACCTAAACTTAAACAAGTTTATTTTAAAGAAACATAATCACGTTTTCATAAATGAATATTATACCTTAAAGCATATATAATCCTTTTTATATAAGAGTATACAAGTAAAAGATTCTATAAGAAAGTTATCCTTTATTTTTTTTTAAACATTGGAATTAAAAACTTGTCACAAAAAAAGAAAGGTATAAGAAATGTTTTAAACTAAATAGAAGGGTATCAAACAGCATTGGATAAAGTTCCCTTGAATTATACATTTAAGAAGGTTTGTCTTACCCATACTATGGTAATCCATCAATGAGAATATCATAATTTGTTTGGCTATCCCCGTGATCCCTTTATCTCTAAGGTGATCAGGACCTCTTCCTTCTTATCTTTGGAATCCTCGATCTTTAAAGTGATCGGAACCTCTATATTCCTATCCCTAGAAGCCCTTGATTGTACACAACAACAATTAGAGTCTCACTAAGTAGATTAAGATGTTTTTCATTACCCTGAACAAGTTGTTCCTTGAATTCACACAACAAAGGTTTAAAGAAATCTCTCGTAGAGTATCCACACATCTAGAAATTTATCAACGTATATTGAACTATAAAAATGGATTGTATATTTTTTAGAAGTGGTTCTAATAATCAGCTTCCTCCTCCAATAGCCATATTTATCTTTAAATTTCAAAGGGACTAGTATACATGTCACTCAGTTAAAAGTTTTTTAGAAATAGATTGATCGACATCATTTGATGTATAAAAACATGAGAACAATTATCAAGTATAGAAAACTATAATATGTATGATAAACATTAAATATCTTAATAAACATAAGTAAAATAAGATTCAATAAATTTGGATTAATATCATAAATAATATATGTCTCATTAACAAGTATGAATAATCAGATTCTAAATATAGTTGGAAATAAAGTCTAAATATATATAAAAAATGGATTCTGGTAAAATACAATTTTATAGAATAATTTTGACTAGAAATAGAGTCTAAATTTATAAGGAAACATAGTATGAATTTAGAATGAAATGGATTCTGAATTTAGAATGAAATTGAGTATGAATTTAGAAAGAAATGGAGTCTTAATTTAGAAATAAATGAAGCCTATATTTAGAAAGAAACTGAATTGTAATTTAGGATGAAATGAAATATAATTTTGGATAGAAATGCAGTCTGAATTTATGAGGAAACATCATTCTAATTTTTGAGAAAATAGATTTTTAATTACATAGAATTTAGAATAATAAAATATCAGAACTCATGATCTGGTTTTTGTGAAACTAGGAGTCAAAATTTAGGATGAAATGGAGTCTGAAAATAGATAGTATTTGAGTCTAAAAATAGTTAGATACTAATTTTTAAAACAGATGGAAGCAGTATTTAATAATAGTTTGGTTCCAAGATTTATATTAGAATTTTATTATACATAAATTAATTTCATCTCAAGGAAATATGATTAAGCTAGGATAATTAACTTTAAGAAAAACATGTAAAATCATGATAAAGGTTAAGCATGAAAATTTCAGTCGATAAATAAATAATATTAAAAAAATTGTAATTTTCAAACAAAATGAATGAAAAAGACATAAGCAATATATTATCTTAACAATCTATCCCTTTTTGGAAAGCACAACCCATTTTTTGAAAAAGAATATTGTGTTTGGAAGACACGAAATAAAAACTTATCTCTCTTATATTTGGGGCTTGGTGAATATGAATAACTCCACCTTATGATATGTCACCCTGTGGATTGTATTATTTGGCCTATAGATTTCCTTTTCTTAAGAATGCCTTATTTATGTACGCTCCCACATTCATAATAAATTTCTTCTTTGGATAATCTCCCCCTTAATATGATATTCTTTTGAAATAATTATTTCTCCCCCTTTGTGATTTTTCAAACAGGAATGAAGGAATATATATTAGGACCTAAAATGTTAGGAAATATCAGTATGATACACACAGATGTAAAGAAATTTCATTAACTATGAATAAAAAGTTTTTGTTCAACAAAATATTGGAGTTTTAATTAATCGTCCTTATTCTTCTTTGCAAGGGGATTCTTAAATATGGCTTTATATTATTTATCTTCCAATGATCTTATGGGTACTTCTTTAGTAAGTATTCTTGATCCTAGTTATTCTTTTTATGGGATCGAATCCTCTCTTCTTATGTCTTGATCACATCTTATTATGACTTGAATTTTCTTCCAACTATTCTCTAGAATCTTTTTCTCTCTTTCGACTAAAAGAAATAGAGTTGAATTTTTTACTATGATCTATATTCTCTTAGATCTGGGCATCTTTATCCTGATTCAGTTTCTATAAAAAAATATTGAAACATTCATCTGATTTTTTAAATTCATATTTAAATAAATCCATGTAATCATCAAATATCTTAAGATCATCAATAACAGACTTCGACTAGTTTGTTATTTTCTTACAGGGCTTCTTATGGGTTTCACAATTGATCATGAATGGTTTAAAGTTAACTTATAACATAATGAGATTATCTATAAAAATATTTGTAGAATCTATTTTATAATTGATTGAATCTTGAATCATCTAGCACTATGATTCATTGTTCACAAATAAGGGAATTGAATCTATAATCTTTTTTAATAATAGTTCAATAAAATAATGTCCCGTGGAGGAGGATAACTAAGAGTATGAGGAAACTATCCATGGAGGAGTATCTATAACTTCTTTATAAATATTATATATAGATGTTCAAGGTATATATTTGTATGGTGTATCAATAATAACTCTCTTTCTTTTAGAAATAACCATTTCAACAACATTGGCTGCCTCACGTTCTTGTGATCCAACATTAACTTCATCTTCATATTCCTAAACAATATCATAATTATCTATTCTTTATTCATTGGAATAGCCTTTGTTAACTTACTCTTCTTTTGAATTTTATATCTTCTTTCCTGAAGCTATTTTGGTGGATGATTCTTGGGATGTTATTATTGAAATTTTATCAAAAATACTCTCTTTATCTTGATATGATTCGACTATTCTGATCAAGTCTTCACATTCCTCCTCCTCATCCTCCTCTTCTTCATTTTGAATTTCATCATCATCGAAAATATGTTTCATAAGTGAATCATCCATCAATAATTATTTTGGTACCTATATCTATTTTGATGATTTCTCTACATATTTTAACAAACATTGAACAACCTAAGATTTTGGTTCTTTTCTATTTTTCTTCTTCTCCTTTGCATGTCTTTCAAGATTTTCATCTTTAACAAACATAAATGGATTAGCCTCTACAGGCTCAATCTCAAAAATGGGATCACCTTAATTTATCTTCTTCATCTACTCATTACATTTAGAAACCACTTCATCATCATCAGTATTTTCCTTCTTTAAATTAGGGGGTGCTAATTTGGTTTCTTGAATGGGTCTGGTTGACTGGGCTTCTAGCTCCTTAGATTTTCCTTTCGTAGTAGGTTTAGAAACTTCATCTTTCTTGGCATCATACTTATAATCCTTTTCAAGAAGATCATAAAACTCTCTAGTGTTATCACTAAATGCTATTTTCATCCTTCTTATCATATCTTCACTGAGTAACATTATCTTGAAATTCTTAGCCTTTGAGATTCAGAGGATTTTTAATGATTCTAAACACAAGACTATATTCTTTGATAAGATCGTCGTATATATTAAGATCTGAGACTTTATGATTCCCTTATTAATTTTAATTATTATCATAAGAATTTACTTCACCAGATTTATCTTCATTAGGTTCACAAGAAAATCCAAGTGAAATATATTACAAATATTGAGTGAATCTTTTTCTCCCTTCACTGGGATAAAGAAACCTTGAATCTAAAATAATACCCACATGTGCTTTGTTGAGAGATGAAAAATTTTGGGTTTCATGAATTTTTCAGACCAAGACACTCTTTATCCTTGACCTTCTCTAAAGATCCTTTCCTTATCATGAAAAATGTGTGAGCAGAGAACTGCCTCACCTTCATAAGAAAAGTCAAGTATACTAGAAAACTTATTTAAATATAAATAATACGACTTTCCATAACATCTAAACATAAACATATCTTTCCTACCTTCTTCATATAACTGAACTGAATCATCAAATTCCACTACATGGTCTTCATAGATAGAATCTTGATTCGTTTCCTTAAAAACACAAATGCTTTTCCATATATTCATCTTGATAATCTTTTCAATCAAATAATTATACTTCGTAGAGAAATTCTAATTCACTAAACTTTCTCGGAACATTATCCATTCCTTTGGTTCCTTGCTAGACTAAGACTACATGGGAGTCTGAGGTGAATCTTCAAGAGAAATTTGAAAAGAAAGGAAACTTGAAAAATAGAATGGCACATTTAAATAAATGTAGGGATTCAACACAAAAATCTGAGAGAACTGATGTGGGATGAGAACACGAGGTCCCATTAAATAGGAATTGTGGTGAGGGTTCAGATTCTGGATTCAATCTAATAGTTGAGATTGACCTCATTTGATCTGACAGTTGATATCAATGTCAAAGAATTATTTTTATGTTTCGATCTTTTGTGGTTATAAGGAAAAATAATAATTAATGAAATTGGATCCAATAAATGTTTCTTAAAATAAGATAGAAATACCAACATGTAAAAATTGCAGTTATGATGATTTAAGTAAGGAAACATACATTTAGAATTGATCAGAAAGAATTTTCAATTTTGATAATGTTCTTCTTGAGGAACCGAGGTTCCACAAATTTTTATTAGAGATATAAAAACTTTTTATGTTCCAAAAATTTTAGGTTCCATAAAAAAATTGAAAAAGAAACATAAAAAGAGTAAACATATGTACCCCCTATGAAAATGAGTATCTTAATGTAAGGAGAAAGGATTAAAAAAAATTAATATGTATGATTACCTTATGGTTAGAATTCTTAACTTTTTTTTAATGTATTCAAGTCTATCAAAGGGTATGTATTTTTTAAATATGTTAGCAAGTTGACCTTGAATTCTGATAAATTAAAGAATCATATAGTCTTTAAGTATGTGATCCCTAAGAATGTGATGCCTAATATTCATATGCTTTACATGGGAGTGATATTTAGGGATTTTTCTTAGTGAATTGTCATGAGTATTATCACACACTATATGTGTTTTGGTAAAACTCATGCCAAAATCTGTGAGTATGTGTTGCATCCACAACACTTGAGCACAACAACTTCTAGCTGCTACATATTCATCTTTAGTAGTGGAAAGTGCTACTTAGTGTGGCTTCTTTCTTGACAAATAAACTAATGAATCTCTTAATAAATGAAAAGTTTTGGATGTACTTTTCCTATCCATTTTGTATCCAAGAAAATTATAATTTGAAAAAAAATAAAAAAAAATCATTTCCAGAAGAATAGAAAGGTCATAAATCCAGTGTTCCCATTAAATAGAGAAAAATTGTTTTCACACCTTTTAAATGGGATTGTTTTGAATTAGATTAATATCTTTCACATAATAGTACTAAATAAATTATGTCGGTAAGACTAGAAATTTATTATAATAGATATCCTATCATACCTCTAAAATATGGTTGATCTACTAGCTTCCTAACTTCATCCCGATCAAGATTATTTGACATACTAATTGGAGTATATATAATTTTATTCTTATCATATCCATAATTCTTAATAATATCTTCAATATACTTTTTTTTAGATATATTAGCTCATTCTGGTTTTTGAGAAATTTGAAAACTAAGGAAAAATGCTAACTCACCCATCATACTCATTTCAAACTCATATTTCATGAGATTCAAAAATGAATCGGTTAAAGATTACTGAGTTGATATGAATATAATTTCACCAATATAAATTTAAACAACCAAAACATTTTTATAAACTTTCATTGTAAAAATAATTGGATAAATAGTGCCTTTAAAATAATTATTTTATAACAAAAGACATGTAAGTCTATTATATCATGCTCTAGGGAATTTTTAATTCCATATTATGATTTTGTATGTTTTTAAATATGTTCAGGATGTTTTCTGTCTTTAAAACCAAGATTTTTTCAACATAAACATCATCTTGAACATATTCGTTAAGGAAATCACACTTCAAGTCAATTTTAAAAAGATTGAAATTGAATAATGTTCTAAAGGCTAGTAGAAAACAAATAGATTCATGTCTAGCTAGTGGAGCGTAGGTTTCATCATTTTTTATTCCTTCTTTATTATAGCCTTCAGTAATTAATAATTCTTTATTTCTTACAATTACTTTATTTTTATCATATTTATTTCTGAAGACCCATTTTACACTATTTACAGATGTTTATTTAGGTCATTCAAAAAGTACCATACTTTGTTCCCTTCTAATTCATTTAGTTAATATTTTATACCTTCAATCCATTAATTATAACCTAAATCTTCATTTGTTCTTTTATGTTATAATTGGAAAATAAATTCTAGATGTTTTACTTAATTTCTTAAAGAACTTCTTTTCCTTATAGGATGATTTACATCACCAATGATTCTATCTCTGGGATGATTCTTAATAAACAACTTATTTAGGTTTTGAAAAAAGTGTTCCTCAACATAAGGTAAAAAATACTCTGGGGAAAATACTTCAGAAAATATTTCTTGAGTATCTTATTTATTAGAAGAACCTTCCAACAAAGGATAATAATCAGTTTTTGAAAAAACATGTGAAGATGTAGGTTGGGGTTTTTAAAAAACAAAAGTATCGGTTTCATCAAATTTAACATGTTCTATTTCTTCAAAAGTACAAGAATTTCTTTAAAAACACTATAAACCATAGAAGTAGTAGAATATCCTATAAAAATCCTTCATTATATTTTGGTGCAAATTTCTGTGATTTATCTTTAGTATTCAAGATGGATACATTTCATCCAAATTCTTTGAAGTAATAAACATTACGGTTTTTCCCAATCCATAACTCATAAGGTGTTTTATTGAGAAAGTGTCAGATTAAAACTTGATTTGTAGTATAAAATGCAGTACTAATAACTTCAGTCCAAAAAGCATTGGCAATAGAATATTTTCTCAACATAGTTCTAGTTATTTCTTGAAGAATATGATTTCTTCTTTCAACAAAACCATTTTTTTAGGAGTTATTAGAGATTAAAAGTTATGAGTAATGCCTTACTTACTAAAAAAAGTTTCAAAATATGAATTTTAAAATTATCCACCATGATCACTATGAATAATTATCAATGGATGGTTTTTCTCATTTTTAAATTTGGATGAAAAATATTTAATATAAGAAAAGTTATCAGATTTATTTTTTAGAAAATAGACCCAAGTAAATCCAGTATAATCATCAACTAAACAAATACAAAGTATTTGCCTCCAATACTTCCAGTTTGTGTTGGTCTAAAAAGATCCATATTCACTATCTGTAAAGAAACAGATGTTGACACTTCACTAATTAATTTAATGCTTAGCTTATGTTTCTTTCCATATTTACAAGGATCAACAAAAATTTAATAAAAAAATTTAATCTTATGTATATCCATAACAAGAATTTTCATTGAGAGTTTTCATAGGTTACTATGGTTACAATGTCCTAGAATTATATGCCATAACAAAGATTGATCTTCCATTTCACTAAGGCAAGGTAGTTCTTGGCTCTAGAGGTATTCTATGATTAGTGTGTAAACATTCCCATGCCTACGGGCAGAGAGAATAAACTCTTCCTTGGAATTATGTGTTGTATATTTATCATTCCTAAATTTCAGAAGATAACCTTCAGCACATAATTTTAATATACTTATAAGGTTGTTCTTATGAGATTTAAAAAATAAGAAATTTGAAATTAAAGATTTTCCAACAAGAACAATGTTACCCCTACCATCAATTTCTCCATGAGCATTGTCTCCAACAGTTACTTTTCCACCTTTCATCTTAATAATCATTTTTATAATGTTCTTTTACAGGTATTGTGATGAGAATATCCACTATCCATATACCATGTGTTGTTATTGATATATCATTTATATTTTAAAAAATAAAATATTTAGACTTTTGGAATCAAAACATTCGTAGATCAAGAATTATTAGACTCTAAAATATTAGGAATATACATTTTATAATAAAAATAAGATTTATGAATACCTAAGGATTGGGTTTTATTCAGAGAAAAAAATTTCTCCCAATTTCCACCACATTGACAGTTAGTGTAAAAATTAACACTTTGGGGAACAAAATAATTGTGACTAAAAACTAGTTTTGAATTAGTATAAACAAATATAAAACTATATCAAAGATGACGAAGTTGTAAATACACTTTATCAAATTCTTTCTTTCCAAAAGTGAAATTTAAAAATAGTTTCTTAAAAGAAAATATTTTATATTTTAGTCTGGAGACTATATTTTTAACCTCATAGTCATTGGTTTTAAAATTTAAGTTATTCTCTAAAAAATATTCTTAGAAATAACATTTTAAAGATCCTTAGAATGTTTATATTTCCCAGAGATATATTCCAAAAGTTTTTTCGAAATATTATCAAAATAAAGAGTCTTTTATCAATATCATTTGAAATATTTGACACTTATTTTGTTAAAATAGAAATACTAGAATATTCTTTCTCTAACATCTTTTTTATCTTACAATTTTCATTCTCATGTAATTTATAAAATCTTGAGACATCTTCAAATAATGTTAAGGTATTATCTTCTGATAAGGAATAATATTTATCATAAGATTCATAATATTCTTCATTGGGAAAATTATAATTTAAATAAATATTGTTTAAAGATTCATCATTATGTACCTGATCCATAAAGAATGATTTTAAATAGGTAATATGTCTATAAGACTAATATTCATATGAATAGAATAGTCATATTCAAAATATTCATTTGAAGAGTCACTACCATTGGAACTCTAGGATTCATTAGCCTTTAGGAATTTTTTACCCTTATATTTGTAGTAATTATTTTTTTTCCTTTCAGAATGATTATCCTTTCTATCTTTTCTCTTGATCATAGGACAATCAGGTCTAATATGTCCAACCCTTTTGCATTCATAAATAGTTACATCTGAATCTCTCTATTCATTTCTATCTTTCTTCTTATATATATACTGAAAATCATTCT
This sequence comes from Viscum album, assembly GCA_963277665.1. Taxonomy (NCBI): domain Eukaryota; kingdom Viridiplantae; phylum Streptophyta; class Magnoliopsida; order Santalales; family Viscaceae; genus Viscum; species Viscum album. The sequence continues at coordinate 1,135,594,490 of OY728128.1, forward strand.
TTACCACATTTTTATTCATAATTTGTGTAAGATTGGCTAGTTCATTCTTAGATTGATCACTATAACTTGATTAAAATATAATAGTATCCCTCATAAATTCAAAATTAGTTAATCATTCTGAAGTATTGGATTTTGATTTAGTAGGGAAATAAACACTTCTATTACCATTCTTCTTCTTCTTAATTTCATCATCTCTCTTCATTCTTATTTCATGCTGATGAATAGTTCCAAATATCTCATCAAGAGTGATGTTTGATACTTTCTTGTTTTCATTAATAGATATCCTTTTATGTTCCTACTTATTAGGCGTGATATCAATTATCATGTCCACTAGTATTTCATCATCAAGTAATTATTCTCTAATATATTGAAGACTATTGATGACAGTTATAAATCTTTTCTTCACTTTTCAAACTAGTTCTCCATAGGGGAATACAAGTTCATGATATTCATCTCTTAACATAGGCCTTCATTTTTCTATCACTTTGGATGTTCCAATGTCTGAAACTTCAAGTTTCTTCCTTATACTATCAGTAACTTCACAATAGGATACATGACTATAGATATTCCTGGTCGTGGAATATATAATAGTATTTTCTACCTTGTAGTTTAGTTGATATTATTATTTTTCATGATTTGTGAATTTTCTAATTTCATTATTAGGAATCTTGTATCCACCAATTAGCATAACAAAATTTAACACACTTGTATTGATAATAATATTTTTCCTCTTCTCTCTCCCGTAATCATAATCATTTCCTTCAATGTTTGGGGTCTGGTATGATTTATATTTTATATAAAACTAACATTCATTCCTACTATTCTATAAGAAAATACAAAATATATTTTCCAAAAAAAAATATTAGTAACAAAATTGTAAAAAAAGTATTTACAAGAAAAATCATAAGAAAACATGAAAATGAAAAGATAAGAAATAAAAGGTTGAGAAAGAAACTTATGTGTAAATACAATTATTTCAGATACCTCCTCTAATACCAATTATACGATCAAAATATAGATGTAGATGCTCAATTACAAGAGGGGTGAATTGTAGATTTAAAAACATTATTTTTAACCTTAATAAAAACTATGTTTAACCATGTTAAACAAGGAGAATTCATAAACCCTCATTGTTTATTAATCAAATGGATAATTGGAAGGGACCATGTCCAATTATAAAGAACCTAAACATTAATAATTTTATCTTAAAGAAAACATAAGTAGGTTTATATTAAATAAATATTATACCTTAAATCATATAGAATCTTGTTTATATCAGATTATACAAGTATAACTAAGTATAAGAACGTTATTATTTTTTTATAGAAAAAACAGAAGAATTAAAATGTGTAACAAAATAAGATAACTATAAGAAATATTTTAACTCAAAGAGAAGGGTATCCACCAACCATGGATAAAGGTCCATTGATTTATACTTTCATGAAATTTTTTCTTAACCACACCAGGGTAAGCCCTCAATAAGAATATCAGAATCTGTCTTGCTATACATGAAAGACCTTAATCTCTAAGGTGATCGATGCCATTGTCTTCTTATCCCTTGAAGCCTTCAATCTTTAAATGGATCGGAACTTATTCATTCCTATCCCTATAATCCCTCAATTGTACACAAAAACACTCTGAGTCACACTAAATGGGTTGACCGAGTTATTCATCAGCCAGAAAAAGTTTTTCACTGAATTCCAAAAAGGCAGGTTTAAGAAAATCTCTTGTAGAGTACCAGCACATATAGCAGTTTATCAATGTAGGTCGAACTCTTCAAATGGTTTGGGTATTAATAGGAAGAGGTTTTAATGGTTGTCTTCCTACTCCAATAGTTGTATTATTCTACAAATTTTAGAGGGACCTATAATCGTGTCACTTAGCCAATAGTTTTTTTGAAACAGATTGTATGATATCATTTCATATAATAAAACATGAGAAACATTATCAAGTATAAAAAATAATATGTAAGAAAAAATTCATTATTTTAAGAAACTTATATAAACCAAGATCCGATAGATTTGGAATAATATTTTAAAGAAAATATATAACATTAACACGTATGATCAATCGAATTCTAAATATAATGGGAAACAGAGTCTGAATATGTATACAAATAGAGTCTTGTAGAATACAAATTTGGAGTATGATTTTGAATACATTTGTATTATGAATTTATAAGGAAATGGAATATGAATATAGAAAGAAATGGAGTCTAGATTTAGAAAGAAAATAAGTCTAAATTTTGAAGGAAACATCATCTGATTTGAGAATGAAATAGAGTTGGATTTAGAAAGAATCGAAGTTTCAATTTAGAATGAAATGAATTATAGTTTTGGATAGAAATGGAGTCTGAATTTATGAGGAAATGAAGTTTTGATTTTAAGGAAAATAGACTTTTATTCTCTAAGAATCAGAATCAGAAAATATGAGAACTCAAAATATGATTTCTATGAACCTCGAAGTAAATGTTTTTGATAAAACAGAGTCTGAAAATAGAAATAATTGGAGTCTAAAAGCAGTGATACTAGGATTCTTAAAAAATATGGATTCTATATTTAAAAATAGTATAGTTCCGTGATTTAGATTATAATTTTATTTTACTTAAGGGAATGTGGTCTTAAAGAAATACGATTATGTTAGGATAATGATTTCTAGGGGAAACATATCCAAGAATGAAAAAGGATAATATTGTAAATTTACAAAGAGAAAGAAAATAATCTTTAGAAAAAATTATTATTTTCAAAACAAAATAAATGAAAAAGACATAAGGAACTTATTGTATTAACCATGTTTACACTATATTCCCATAAATATCATATCAACAGACATAAATGTTAATCAATGATTTTGAGTTCTATCTAGGTTCACCCATAATAAAATTTAAAATATTTTCTGAGTCACAAATGAAAATAAAAAATAACGTATAAATATAAGAACTAAAAATGGAAATAAATGGGTCACATAATCGCTCCTCATATAAAAATCAAACCAGAATTCAATGATATTACAATAAGATGATGAAATTTAATAAATTAGAAAGTAATATATTATCTAATAAGAATAGGTCTCAAATAATGGTGTTCATTTGAAATAATGTTATAGGAAAGGGTATATAATTGGGTATAGAAATGAGCATTCAAAATGGTGTCTAAATGATATATATATATACTTTTGAAAAATAAATAAATATGATATTTCCCTTGAATACCAGACTGGTTGTCCCTTAAATAACCATTTATTTAATGATATCGTGATTGGGAATAAATTAATTAAAATACAATTTCATAAACAGATTAAGGGATAGAAAATTCCCCCTTAATCTAGTATATATTTAATGAATGCACTTGGTAAATGAACATAAGTCAGGTATAACCCCATAAAAGGAAGTCTAAATAAGATAGGTATATATGTAAGAGACATATCTAAGAAAATTATAATCATTCAATAATAATAAAGTGAGTTAAAGTGAATTTATATTGATAATGATCACAACCTATATAAAATAGGGTTTTTTAGAGAGGTCCATTGGCATATATCCGAAATCATTATTAACATGAAGTTAACATCCTAAATATTTAATTTAGATTATTTAATTACATAATACAAAACCTTACTCGCATATATTTTATTTATAGTATTTATATTATTTTCATTTACAACCATTTCAATGAGATTTAATGTTTAATTTTGTTGTTATGATGTCATTCCTTAAATGGTTACATGGTCGAATAACCTAAGGATGATTATTGGAGATCATGTAAAATGGGGATATAACCTAAGAAGTGAAATTATATGAAAATTATTTCCTTAAATAAATTATAATCCACTAAAATATCCATTTGTTTCTAACACATAGATGATTCATTTATTAAATATGATAATGTTTTACTACTTGATCATTTATGTAGTATTAAATAACTTCATTAATTGGATTTATTTTGTTGAATTAAAATTTTAATTAATACATTATAGAATCAGGGAAGAAGTTATAATATAAATAATATTTTTATATTTTTCTGTAATAATATTTCTATAACCAACCTTGATGGTGGTGGCGGAAAATTATTTACATTATTTATGGAGGAAAGGAACAAACTATATTGTGAATATGGTTTTTATTTTAGAAACCAAATAGGGGATGGTAGAGGATTTATTTTTACACCATTATAATAAATTATCAATTTATTTAGGATAATTATGTTATAATTTATTGGAGGATAGAAAACATATGGGGGTGGATAATGAAGAAAAAAATAAAAAAGGTTTAGTTTACAGTATACATCTTCCTTTGGTTGCCTCCTCTTAGGCCACACCTTAAGGATACAAGAAATATTATTTGGTCAAAACGTGTATTCTATTTATGTAGATATATATATATATATATATATATATATATGGAGTGAATTTGGAAGAGTTTTGGTAATCTCTAAGGATTAGAAGGAGTAAATATAATGATTTGTGTTTATAAGGTGAGGAGGTGATTTTATATGAGAATGATATTCATTAATTAATTATTTTGCCTCATGGCAACCAATAGTGATGACTATTGTTTCTATATATAGTATTTGGTTCAATTTATCTTTAAAATATTGTTATTACAACATCCCAAGTGTAATAAATCATGTTTTTAACATAAAATGTTAAATATTTTATTTTATTTTTGTATTTCACTATACACAAAAAATTCATCTATATTAGAAAAATAAAAATACAACATTACCCTTTTTATTACATAGAATCCAAAAATAATATATATTTTATGAAATGAATTTTCTAAATATGTGATATTTAATTTCTAGTTAAAATTATTATTTATTTATAAGTTTCTTATTTTATTTACATGATCAATTTTCTAACCCTTTTATAATGTACTTAAGAGATCATAAAATGATATTATAATTATATTAAAACATAATATAAATTTATAAAAAAAATATGTATATAAATAATCATTTAATTGATTATATGTTTTAAAAAGTTGAAATAAAATGTTCCTTTTTAACAAAAAAAATCATATAATTTATAATTTTTAAAATATGGATTTACTTGTCTTATGATATAAATATGTCATATTTTTAATATTAAATTTTTCCTAAAAAATTATTTTACACTTCCATATGTTGGTATGTTATTCTAACTATTTGGATATTAATCTGAACGGACAAATTACTATTCTAATGGCTAGATTATTTTTCAAATAGTCAGATTAGTATTCAAACATTCAGATTTTTAATAATCATATGTTGTCTTTATAATCTATACATAACTCAAATTTAATTCATTCATCATATGATTCTATTTTCTCTCAATGATATATATATATATATTGAATTTCATGATAAATGATAGATTTTTAATATTTTTTTATCATTTCTATAGTTTTATATGAGAATGAATGTTCTTATGGATCGATCATATCGATGATTTCATATTTTACATATATTATATTCCATATTTTATACCATTGTAATATTTTAAATTCTCAAGTGTATATTTGTTGAGTCAATAAGTTCCCTTATGACTTTCTCATTCCTTTATATTTTGAATATCACAAACACACTTCTTAAGAAAAATTATTTTTCTCTAAAAATTATTTTCTTTATGACAAATTTCATTCTCTAAGAAAAGTTTTATCTTTACCCTTTGTATTCAATGTATTAATTAATGTTTTCTCAAAAAAAGTCTAACCGTATTTTTCTTAAAACAAAAAATGGATCCTTACATAACCTAGAATCTTACAATTTTTTAGAAAATGATTTCCCTAGAATCTAGACTCTAAATTCATCAGAATTTAGACTAAAAATTCCCATGAAATTAGACATCAAATTAATTAGAATTCAGACTCCAAATTATCTAGAAATTAGACTCTGAATTCATCAGAATTCAGACACTGAATTCTCTAAAATTTAGACTCCAAATTTACTAAAATTCAGATTTCTTATCCTATGAATATCAAATTATTAATCCTCTGAAAATCATATTCTGAATTCCTCAAAATCAAGACTCTAAATATTTATTTTTTTCATAATTTGAATGATCATATTATTAGACTATGATTCTCAAATCCTTAAGAATATGATTAAATTATTTTCTTACAGTTGCCTCATTTCATTAATATAACATTTCATTTTATTGGATCTGTAGGCACCAAAATCTGATTGAAGATCCAAATGGGACATAATGGATGGACGTGAATACATATTTCCACTTAGTGGATGATCCTGAGACCCAAAGGGCGGTTGCGTGTAAAAAAAGTGTTACCCGCGTAAAATAGTAGTGTTTCATGTCAACCATTACATTATATGTTCAATAATGTGTTCCCAAACCAATGATTGCATTCTAGGGTCCGGATAAAGCTTTATCCATACGTGAAAAGGGGATGGGTTGGTGAAAAATGTCCTGTTGAGGTTTACGTGCCAACCCCATTTTCCCGACCAACATTTCCCAAATTTCTCTATAAATAGAATTGAACCCCCTCACATTAGGACAATTGAATAATTGGACCCATGTAGTGTGTGAGAAATAAATCCCCTCCCATGTAAATAAAATGGATTTGAGGTACTTTATTTCACGTGATAGGTCTCACAGGGGTCTACCTTTGGTTGTGCCCCCTAGTTGTTGATCCTCAGCCGTTACTCTTTTCTTCCAAGGTAATTGCATTCATTACAGACCCTTTGCACATAATTATAGGCCTTTGCACTCAAAAATTCCTCTTTTTTCACCATATAGTCATTTTTTAAAGATTAGTGCATAATCATCCCAAAATCGGTGTGAAAAAAGTCCCTATTGTATACCATACTTGCCTATTGCGCGCACGCCTCCCTATTGCGCTCAAAACCCACCCTTTTGCATACAGTCCTCCAATATTGGACACAATTGATCCTCTTTGCTCACAACCTTTAACATGCCTTCACTATATTGTCCTTCCTTCATCACACCGTATTTGAACCCCGGATCTATTTCACGACAGTCATGTTTTATGTGCTCCCCTTTAGCACTGCCATCTAGGCTCGTCTGAAGTAATTTCAAGGTACCTTGGGAAGTGCTTCATATTGTGTTATATAGCCTCATGATTCTTGGCATTTTCATGCTAATGGCTATTTCTTCTTCACATATCCATGATAATGTGATCTCCCCAATGGGTCACTCCACAACCTCGTCTCCATGTGACATTGTCAGTGTCTTCCCTTCACTAGGGGTTAATGAGGGCTGGTTATATAAGTCATAGGGGTCGGGAGAGAATCCTCATCATATGTGCTGGATGACATTAAACTTCCAAGAATCATCATACAATTTAAATGACATTAAACTATGGCCTCGCCTGATGTAATATACATAGAGTGCCCCACCTCAGACATTTTCCATTCTAACTAGTCTCCATGGGAGTGAGATCTTCCTCAACTAAAAGAGGTCCTCCTTGCATGGAAATACATCTATTCTTGGGGGAGGGAAACCATCCTGGTGTAATCCCCTAGACTTATTTATGGGAGATAACATCCTTTCTCCTCCTCTCTTCTTCCGTTCAGAAACACCAGTGGAGAGATGGCTACAGTGGGCTTGATACCCTATCCCTCTGTTTTTTGATCGTTATTTACATCGAGCTTCCTTCTTCAAATAAGCCTCATTCTATTCCTCATGACCGCACCTTTCACTACACGATCTCTATGTCTTTATTACCTCTTGTTTCTCACACTGAGCACAACTCATGTGGGATTAGAGTATGTGTCAGACATGGAAATATCACTGGACACCTTAGTGTGTAATACCCATTGCTTAACACCGAACTATGTGGACTTTGATCACTTTCCCATTCAAGGAATGTTATGTAGGAAGCCTCCCTGAGGTTCAATCCCATCATCAACTGGTCTTGACCACTTTATGTCAGTTTAGCCTCATCCCAGATCATGTTAAACTGTATTCCCATTGTCATCATGCATGATACTAAACTGTATGCTCTCAAACTATATGGGTTTTGATCATTGTCTCCTATGCAGGGTATGTAGGAATCCTTGATTAGGTTAAACCCCATCCAATGGTATGATTCACTACTTGAAATGGGACTTTTCCCAACACTTGTATACCAATGGTTCAAATAACCGTTGGTATATTTTGTCTTTACCAACGGTTTGGAAAAGTGGGGAAAAATCATTTTTCCCAATGGTTTGAGGAAACTGTTGGGAAAGATGGGGAAAAAAGTTAGTTTTCCCAACGGTTTCATAAAACCGTTGGGAAAGATTGAGTTATCCCATAATTTTTTAAAAACTGTTGGGAAAAAAATCCCCAAATTCTCCAAATGCAGCAGTGGCCTCCCCATGATTCCAAAACCCTTCAGCTGTCTCTAGAAGCAATTCCTTGGCAGAATCACTTCTGAATCCCCACCTCTTCCATCGGATCAGTATAAACTAGGTTAGACTCTTTCCATATTTGATCAAGGATATAGTTTCACCTCTTATAAATCATATCCTTCTATTCTCAATGATTTCATTATTCCCAATTTTTAGGGTTTTTGTAAAATTTTATGACTATTCCAAAAATTGTGTCCTCAAATCCCTATATCAGTGTATGTCTAATAAATGTTTTCATTACACATTTACATTTATAAGGTCATGGTTTCTCTTTATTGTGTTCTAATTTTGAATATTCATTTCTTTATTAATCTGCTTCAAATATTATAGCTTCATATATATGAACTAATAAGAAATAGTTTGTAATATTTAATGATATTATTTCGTGAAAATAACTCCTTTCATTAAGATTTTGCCAAACATGAAGATCTTGTTCATCTTAATTTTTGTACACTATGTGTATTACATAACAAGTATGTATTATATTTCTATCAAAATCTATATATATATATAATGACACACTTTTTACTTATCCATTTCATAATAGAACATATGGAGTATCTTCTTGAACTTTTCCAAATAGTATGTGGTCCCTAATTAGTACTTCTTCCTTCTTCATGAAACTAATTCACAGAATGTCAAATTCACAATATTAGTGAATATTAGTTTTTCTAATATAACCATTAATCATTCTTCCTTCGACATCATACATGTGTTATTCAATCACCTTTTTAAAACATAATTACCATTTTCACTGATTTGGGGTTCCTCAAAATCCTTGGTAATCATAAAAATGCATGTATTGAATCGTGTTTCTCATACGGTTTCATGGATACAAGTTCATCTCGAAAATCATGACTGCGTGGTTCAAATATCATGAGGACCATGAGATTATTATTCTTCACACAAATGAAGTTTTTTCTAAAACTATGTGTTTTTGTTTTAACTTTTGATTTGGCAGAAAGGGGAGCTTTTTGGTCATTAATCATGGTTATGGGTTGTCATTTAGGATGTAAGATAGTATGAAATCATTTTACATGATATATCAAATATTATTATTGAATTATGTTCAATTTTATTATCTTTATCAAGTTATGTTATTTAATAAGTTTTTATTAATGGTTGTAATAAGGAAAATATGGTATAAGGGTTCATATGGTGTGTATAAGGGTACACATGGTGTGTATAACAGTTCACATGGTATAAGTGAACTCAAGTCCTTAATTTAAGCCTTCATTCTCAATATCATATATGAAATTGAATGATGTAAACCCATCTTCACATGATTTCTTACCTTAGATAGTGTCCAACATATGGAATATGAGCTTTTGAATTCATCAGTTAACCAGGATCATATATTCCATTTCCCCCAAGATTACTGTACTAATATGACTTTAGGGTCAACTAAATATGGTTCTTGTTGTAAGTTGTATATTATTTGTCCTTCTTGGCCAATACACACTTTTATGAGGGTGGGGTGCTTTTCACTACCCATTCTGGCATGTGTAGACAGCCATGAAAATGCTAGATAAGTCAAAAGTTTAATTCATTAATGTTGTTATCATTGACATACTTTATTAAGAATTTTTAATTTAAAAATAAATGTTTTTGTCTATACATAATGAAATTAAATCTTTTTACAGGCCATGAACAACCTATTAGTATAGAAGCCTAAAATTTATTCACCCATGGGGTGCTCTTGACTTTGGGAAGTAATTGGGTAATGAAAGGTATGGCCAGGTGTCAATAATGAGTTATTGAACATGAGTAAATGATTTGGGATGCCTATAACACATTATGGGAACTAAGGCATGTGCCTCTTATAGACCTAATGAAAACGAATATAAATAAATTTTAATTTAATTTATGAGTACTTGTTCTTTACATTATTTTAATAATTCACTACACTGACTAGAAACTTATTCCTTTATAATTTACTTAAATGTATTTTCTATTAATGTTCAATCATATTGAATTGTTTATGACAAAATGACTTATATAAATTCTTTTTATAGAATGAACAGAAGTTGGATGTATGAAACTGATCAGATCTCAAGCGATTTTCAAAAAAAATTGGAGAGCTTTATAGATTTTTCATTTCACAATGCTTTAGATTGTGGTGACATACACTGCCCATGTTCCAATTGTGTTGGTAGACCTTGGTTGATCCGTCAAGAAGTCATCTACCACATAACCAAAAATGATTTTCAAGAAAACTTCATTGTGTGGTATCATAATGGGGAGAAAATGAAATATCAAATTCATGATGATCGAAATGAAAAGACTAGAATGGAGAGTTTTTTAGATGATCGGTTTTCGTTTATTCTTCATCATGAAAAAGAAAGGATTTCAACTCAAGAAGACTTCGATATGAGCACAACTGATGCATCGAGTGAAAATGATGATATTGATTGGCTGAAAAAATTGAATGATGTTGCCACGACTACAGTATATCGACAATGCGATAAAATGAAAAAGCTAGAATTTTTAATCCGATTATTTCATGGGAAGACTATGTATGGGATTTCTAATACACCAATTGATTACATTATTACCCTCTTGAAGGATTTACTTCCAGATGATGCAGATATTCCCTCAATCCACTATATGGCATTGAAGTTAGTTGAGGATCTTGCATTTTAAAGAAAAAAAATTCATGATTGCCCGAAAGATTGCAGTTTATTCTGGGAGGAAACCGATGAATGAAATGATTGTATAAAATGTGTCACATCCCACTAGAAGTCAAAATCTAATGGAATACCAACCCACGTTCCATAGAAAGTAATGTGGCACATTCCATTGATCCCCAGAATCCAGAATCTTTTTTATGTCTGATGACATATCAATAAAAATGATATGTCATGATACCGAGAGAAAGAATACTAACGATGGGTTAGTTCATCCTGAAAATATATTTGCATGGTAGAGATTTGATGCTCGACATCCTGATTTTGCAGCTGACGTGCATAATGTGAGGCTGGGTCTTTCATGCGCTGGTTTTAATCCGTTTGGGAAGATGCTTACTTCGAACATCACATTGTCAGTTTTTATACACATTTATAATCATCCTCAATGGTTGTGTATGAAAAAACCTTTCAATTTTATGAGTTTACTCATATCTGGTCCTTCTGATCCCGGCATTTATATTGATGTCTACATGCAACCTTTAATAAAAGAGTTGAAACTTCTATGGGATGTGGGTGTGCGCACAAACGATGCATGTTCGAGAGTCATATTTCAGATGTGTGTTATGATTATGTGTATGATAAATTATTTTCTAGATTATGCAATGATGTCTGGAAGGAGAACGAATGGAAAATTGTCATGTCTAGTTTGTATGAAGAATACACGATCCAGAAGACTGAAACATCACTGTAGTTTCAGTTTTCTGGGACATCGATGATTTTTTCCAAATGATCATCCATATTGAATGAATCGTCGAAGATTTGATAATACCGTAGAGAGTTATGATCCACCTCAGCGTATTTCTGTAACTGACGGGCATAATGAATTGAAAGATTTCAGTTTTCATTCGGTAAGGGTCAAATGAAATCTGGAAAGAGAAATAATGTTTCCACTAAAACCTATTGCAATTGGAGGAAGAGGAGTATCTTTTTTGATTTGCCTTATTGGTCAACCAATTTGTTACGTAATTTCTTAGATGTAATGCATATTGAAAATAATATATGAAAAATGTTGCTTTCGGTTCTTCTAAATGTCATGGGGAAGACAAAAGATGATTTACGATCTCAGCGTGACTTGGTGGATTGGGGCATCAAACAAGAATTACATCCTGTGTGTATCAGTGAAAATAAATGGCATCTTCCATGTGCTTATTATGTGATGACACCTACGAAAAAAACAATTTCTGGAAGTATTAGAGACTATTAGAGTTCCTGATGGCTATTCAAGCAATATATCAAAACGGGTCAATAGAAGAGAGTTGAAGCCAAAATCATTGAAGACTCATGATTATCATGTTCTACTGCATGAGTTGCTTCCAATAGAAATCCTTCATATTTTGTCCAATAATGTAACGGTGGCTGTTATTCGGTTGTGCCATTTGTTTAGAGATCTTTGTGCTAAGAAGTTGTCCAGGTATTTCTTGCAAAAAATGTTTATAGATACCCAATTAATTTTTTGTGTGTTGGGGAAAATATTTTCTTCATCATATTTCTCATGCATGCTGCATCTGACTGTCCACATACCCATTGAAATACTTCTCGTAGGACCTATTTATTTTCCTTGGATGTATCCAACAGATATAAATATGTTCACATTAAAGTCTTATGTCCGAAACAGAAATCATCTCGAAGGTTCTATCGTGAACGGTTAGTTGTCTCAAGAATGTATGGATTTCTGCTCGATGTATTTGACTGATCTTACTACAAGATTGAACAGAACAATGGGAAATGAAGAAGTATAGTATGAGAAAATTGATCCTAGTTTTCCATCATTTCCACAAATAGGAAGAAATCTTAGATCATATACAGTGAAGACATTAATCCATGAAGAGCGGGAGATGGCACATCACACAGTTTTGTTCAACTGTGATTTGTTCGATGACTATATCAGGTAACTAAATTGATTATGTATATCTTACATATATATGTTTTAAAATATTCATATTTTTTATCTACAGGGAACATAAAACAATGATAAATAAGAAGCATCATTCTTTATCTTTGATAAGGAGAGAGACTTTGCATAGAAAAGAGGTTTTTCATGGTTAAAATTGAAGGTATAAAAAAATTAATGTTTAAAACAATTATATCTATATTTAATTACGTTTAATAGTCATTTATATTGCAGTTTTTGAGTTTGTCTGCTGACTTTGTCTCTGAGGAATTACGAGCTTTGGCTTTTGGTCCAAATACCATGGTTCATGACAGTAAATCAATTGTTATCAATGGGTACAAATTTATTGTCACTGAAAGAGCAATGAAAATGAGAACACAACATGATGGAGTTATGGTTACTGCCACAACAGATTGTTATGCTTGTGCATCAGATAGTAGACCGCGATTTGAAAATGTGGGTTATTATGGAGTTGTTGAGAAAATTATAATATTGGATTATTACTCTCATGGACGAGTAACAATGATGAAATTCCATTGGTTTGATTCGATGACGAGACATGGCACATTTATTGATGATTGTATATTTTGAGTAATTAATATGACTCTCACTCTTGCTACCGAAGAACCATATGTGTTGGCATCTATGGATAAACACGTTTTTTATGTCAAAGACAAACTTCGACCTGAATTTGGTGTTATAGTTGATGTGATTCCAGGACATATTATTGATGATGGTGATGATGGAATTGAAACTGTCCCTAGTGCCATTAGAACCAATCCATTTATTTATTTTGATGACTAAAATACCTCAATTGTCAGAGTTTATTGTGAACCTGAAGTTGTGGTTGAAAATATATAGAATCATTCATCCATGTTCTCAATTCTTTTGGTTTACCTCGTGTTGGGTTATTAAGGTTTGTAATATTCAAATTGATTTAGTATTGATCACAAATATGTTTTAGCTGATGTGACAATTATGTGAATTTTCAATGTTTATTGGTTGCAGTTTTATTTGAATTGCATTTTCTAATTTGTAATTGAAATGTATTCGAACATAGTCAAACAATATTTCTTACTTGGTGAACATTACAACTTGTATGATTTATTAAATCCATTCATCCTCATCTAAAACAATTGATAGCTAACTTGACCTTATGTGAATTTCAATGTTTATTGGTTGCAGTTTTATTTGAATTGAATTTTCTAATTTGGAATTGAAATGTATTCAAACATTGTCAAACAATATTTCTAACTTCGTGAACATTACAACTTGTATGATTTATTAAATCCATTCAAGCTCTTCTAAAACAACTGATAGATGACTTGACCATTATGTGAATTTTTAATGTTTATTCATTGTATTTTTATTTGAATTGTATTTTCTAATTTTCAATTGAACTGTATTCAAACATAGTCAAACAATATTTCTAACTTGGTGAACATTACAACTTTTATGATTTATTAAATCCATTCAAGATCTTCTAAATAATTAATAGCTAAATTACCAATGAATCCACTTATTCCCTTATATATTTAGTTTTTTGTGTTACACATTAGTTTTCTTTTTCTAATTAATTACATATTTGTTTTCAAAAGCAGGAAATGAAGTCAATTAAAGAGAGACAAAGGAAAAAAATGATAGAGAACAATATTTGAATGGTGGAGTTGGGAATTCCATCATTAGTGCCTGTAGTGAGTACTTTATTTCATATTGATATATTTAAAGAATATATAATGTCATGTGAGTAATTTTTTTGTAAACATTTGTGTAGGATCCACTTACACATCGACAGTTATTCGATGAGGAGCCTAGTACTGGTCCTTGTACTCAGTCCAGTGGTATGAGGAGGGTTCGTACCATAGGTGGACGAGCAGCTGCATGTACCCTACTAGTCCCTGCTCATCCCACTGACATGTCATACTTCCCACATTCTGATCCTGGGGTGTCATTAGGGACAGACGAGATATTTAGGCCTCCCATGTTTTTGCTACCTTCTGCATCTTCTGGCCCATCATTTTCACCTCCCATGATGATTCCCACTCCCTAGTCAGCATCCAATCAGACAGTTGTCCCATCTTCTTTTCCTTCTACTTCTGTCTCTCTGAGCTTCTATATTCCATCATCTTCAACTCCTATTCCACCATAGGGTGTTTCATCGGTTTCTGTGGATCCAGCGGTGCTCAGCGATCAGACCGACATAGGTATATTTATAGAACCCTAACAAATTTTTATAACAATATTTATTTTCATTATAACATGTTTTGATAAAATATCTGTTTTTCTTTCATGACATATACATCTACTAACAGGAGGTGTGGGCGGGGGCGTACATGCATGCGTCCGGTGTGGAACCGCTGCACACAGGTTATGGTGTATTATAATGAAGACAACCAAATGGTTGAGAAAACAGGGCAGCAATGTCAGAGTTTTTTTGTGACGATTGCCAAATACTCCATCATCATTCCCATCAGCCCACTTTCGTGGAGACATTGGCCATAGGAGGTCAATGATAGAGCTTTGGCAGGGATATGGGTAAGAAATTCTATTCTATTTAATGCCATGAATTATTTTTTTATTTTTATAAATTAATATTTTGATTTCAGCTTTGATTTAATTTTCCCGATGGTGAGGGTGCACGACCAGAATGTTTAAAGGATTTAGGCGAGCTTTGGAGAGACTACAAGCATGATTTGTATATTGGCTGGGTTGCTAGAGTTGGTACTGAGTTAGAGGTGGTACCAGTGGTGGATGATTGTGCTATAGAGCAGTATCGTTAGATGATTACTCATTGGACGAGTACCCAGTTTAATGTATTAATAAAATTTGAGCTATTTAAATAATAACGTTCATGTTTTTCATTAATACTATCTATTTCATTTTCGAATTTTATTTAGGAATCTTCTGGGAAAAATAAAAAGATCATTGATGCAAAAAAATACCTCCACACACTTGGACACACTACGATGCCTGATCATGAGAGGAAGCAGGTATGACAATTGTTTATAAGTTTTCTTTGTGACTTAAACATTCTTTTGTTTCCTCAATTCTTTAATAGTTTGGTAATGTTTTCATATAACTTTATATATCAAGGTCATTGTAATGGCAAATACAAAATATTGAAGGACGTGTGCCTCGAGCAAAACTGGTTTGCTAGAGTAGACGGAAAAAGGATGTAAGTGCCATCAATGAAGAGACTCAGCAGTAGATCGTAAGTTTTAATATATTGAAATTATATTTTAATATATATTTTTTAACTTAATGATATATTTATATTTGTAACATGATGCTTTAGAGGCCCTCTATTCCCAAGAACCAGACAATTTTGGTCCAACAGATCACTTACATTAGCTGTTGGGAGAGGAGCATTCTGGCAGAGTATGCTGCCGACCTGCGATAGCCCCAATGAGGTATGGGACCTCCTCAGGTATGAGAAGTAGTGCCACCAAGCTGTAGCAAGTTAGGAAACAGGTAGAATAGGCTGAGAAAAGGGCCACAGAGACGGCAAAATAGTCTACTCGGGCAAACAGTGTGTTTATGAAATTTATTGAAGTTCTACATCCAACACTTCCAGTAGAGGCCAGCCCGGCTTTAGATGAGTATATGTCGTCAATACGTTCTATATATAGTTCACCAGGTGGAATTTCAAGTGGTGTTCAGGATGATGTCCAGCATGATGATGATGATGGCGAGGAGTCTGATGCCGAAGGGGAGGGAGAGGAGGAGGGCGAGGCGGGTGGCAAGGGTGAGGAGGAGGGGGAGGGCGAGGAGGAGGGCGAGGGAGAGGAGGGCGAGGATGATAATGCGGACGAGGATGAGGGTGATGATGATGGTGATGATGGTGATGGTGATGTGGGACAAGTTGATCCATTACATTTTTTATGGATATTACTGAAATTTGATATTTAATCTATTCTAGTTTCTGGTTTTATCTAGACTCGTAGTATAATATTGGAGTTGAGTTATTTTTATATATTATCTGTTTTTATGGATGTTGTTGTCTTTTATTGGTAGTGTGTTTGGAAACCCCCTCCTTCCTGGACCCTGGACAGCCCCCACCCTCCTCCCTGGACCCTAGACAGCCCTGCCAGACAGCCCCCCGGACAACCCCCCCTCTTCCATGGACCCCGGACAACCCCCCGAACACCCCCTGAACAGCCCCTCGAATAGCCCCACAGACAGCCCCCACACCCTCCTCCCTAGACCCTAGACAGCCCCCCCGGACCGCCCCCCAAACACCCCCCCCCCCCCCCACGCTCTTCCTTGGACCCAATACAACCCCCCCGAACACCCCAAGACATCCCACAAACAGCCCCCTGAATAGCCCGCAGGATATCCCCCCCCCCACCCTCCTCCCTAGACCTCGGACAACCCCCCAGACAGCCCCCCATACATCCCCCTTGACAGCCCCCCCCCCCCCCCACGCTCTTCCTTGGACCCCAGAAAACCCCCCAAACACCACTGGACAGCCCCCAGACAGCCCCCCAGACAACCCCCCTCCCCACCCTCCTCCTTGGACCACGGACAACCCCCCGAACACCCCACGGACAGCCCCCCGCACAGCCCCCCACCATCCTCCTTGGTCCCCGAACAGCCCCTCGGACACCCACCGGACAGCCCCCCGGATAGCCCCGCCGGACATCCCCCCCACCCTCCTTGATTTCATTTAATACATGAAAATATATAATTTATATTTTATTTATTTTCATCATGATAATCAATGTAAATCACATTTACACATCTAATCAATAACATGGATTCTTTGTATGTTATAAAAGAGATGTATTCATTGGGCATGACATTGTTAGCTCAGAAATGTTTCATAGCATGATAAACAAAAATATAATCCATACTAAGAATGATATAAAAATATTTTATATAAATTCCCACAATATTTTAAGTAAATACCATTCCACTAATAGACACAAGAGGATTCTCCTAAAATGGAAAAAATTTTAAATACATACGGAAAACTGACCAAACGCATTTGGCTTCCATTGAAACTTTAGGAGAACAATCCATGGGTCATATGAGATGTGTAAGAATCAACCCCGCCTCAATCTGAGACGTGGTGTAGCTGCCACCACTCTAAGTGTCTGTCTTTTTTCAAAAGGACGTCATTTTAAGTGAAAAACATGAACTGACATACGGAAAACTGACCAAATGCATTCGGATTTTGTCGATAATTCAGTACAATTATCCATGGGTCATATGTAACGTATACGAGTAAACCCCACCTTAATCGGAGGCACAATGTGACTAGAATCACTCTAAGTGGCTCTGTTTTGTTTAAAATGGGAAACATTTTATGTACATACGGAAAACCGACCAAACGCATTCAGTTTCCATTGAAACATTAGGAGAATGATTCATGGGTCATATGTGACGTGTACAAATCAACCCTGCCTCAATCTGAGACCCGGTGTGGCCGGCACCACTCAAAGTGTCAGCCTTTTGTTTCAAAAGGATGTCATTTTAATAGAAAAACATCAACTGGCATACGGAAAAGCAACCAAACGCATTCGTATTGTGTCCATACTTTATCAAAAAGATCCATGGGTCATATGTGATGTGTATGAGTCATCCCCTCCTTAATCTGAGGCAGGTTGTGGCTGAAATCACTCTAAATGGCTATCTTTATTTTTAAATAGACAAAATTTTAAGTACATACGGTAAAATGACCACACGCATTTGGTTTCCATTGAAACATTAGGAGAACGATTCATTGGTCATACCCACCTCAATCGGAGATGCGGTGTGGCCGGCACCACTCAAAGTGTCTGCCTTTTGTTTAAAAAGGACGTCATTTTAATTGAAAAACATCAACTGGCATACGGAAAACCAAACAAACGCATTAAGATTGTGTCGATACTTTAGTACAAGAATCCATGGGTCATATATAATGTGTACGTGTCAACCCCGTATCAATCTGCGGCGTGGTGTGCCCGCCACCACTCAAAGTGTCTATCTTTTGTTTCAAAAGGACGTCATTTCATGAGAAAATAATAAACTGGCATACGGAAAACTGACCAAACGCATTTGGATTGTGTCGATACTTTAGAACAACGATACATAGGTCATATGTGATGTGTACGAGTTAACCTCGCCTTAATTGGAGGCACGGTGTGGCCAAAAACACTCTAAGTGGCTCTCTTTTGTTTAAAATGGACAACATTTTAAGTACATATGGAAAACTGACCAAACGCATTCTGTTTCCATTGAAACATTAGCACAACAATCCATGGGTCATATGTGACGTGTACGAATCAACCTCGCTTCAATCTGAGGCACGGTGTGGCCGGCACCACTCAAAGTGTCTGCCTTTTGTTTCAAAAGGGCGTCATTTTAATTGAAAAACAACAATTGGCATATGGAAAAGCGACCAAATGCATTTTTATTGTGTTGATACATTAGAAAAACAATCCATGGGTCATATGTGACGTGTATGAGTCAACCCCGCCTCAATCCGAGTCGCGGTGTGGCCTCCACCTCTCAAAGTGTCTGTCTTTTGTTTCAAAAGGACGTCATTTTAAGTGAAAAATATCAACTAGCATACATAAAAGTGACCAAACGCATTCGGATTGTGTCAATAATTTAGCACAATGATCCATGGGTCATATGTGATATGTATGAGTCAACCCCGCCTTAATTGGATGAACGGTGTGTCCAGTATCACTCTAAGTGGATCTCTTTTGTTTAAAATGGACAACATTTTAACTACATATGGATATCAGACCAAAGGCATACGGTTTCCATTGAAACATTTGGAGAATGATTCATGGGTCATATGTGATTAGCACGAATCAGCCCCACCTCAATATGAGATGCGGTGTAGCCGACACCACTCAACGTGTCCGCCTTTGTTTCAAAAGGACGTCATATTAATTGAAAAACATCAACTGCTATACGGAAAAGAAACCAAATGCCTTCAGATTGTGTCGATAAATTAACACAACAATCCATGGGTCATATGTGACTTGTATGAGTCAACCTAACCTCAATCTGAGGGGAGGTGTGGCTGCCACCACTCAAAGTGTCTGCCTTTTGTTTCAAAAGGACTTCATTTTAATTAAAAAACATCAACTGGCATAAGAAAAACCATCCACACGCATTCGGATTGTGTCGATACATTATAACAAAGATTCATGGGTCATATGTAATGTGTATGAGTCAGCCCCACCTAAATTCGAGGCTCCGTGTGGCTGCCACCACTCAAAGTGTATGTATTCTGTTTCAAAAGGACGTCATTTTAAGTGAAAAATATCAACTGGCATATGGAAAAGTGACCAAACGCATTTGGATTGTGTCGATACTTTAGAAAAGCAATTCATGGGTCATATGTGACATGTCCTAGTAAACCCCTCCATAATCTGAGGCACGGTGTGGCCGGAATCACTCTAAGTGTCTCTCTTTTGTTTAAAATGGACAACATTTTAAGTACATATGGAAAACCGACGAAACGCATTCGGTTTCCATTGAAACTTTAGGAGAACGATCCATGGGTCATATGTGACGTGTACGAGTCAACCCCGCCTCAATCCGAGGTGCGGTGTGGCCGTCATTACTCAAAGTGTCTGCCTTTTGTTTCAAAAGGAAGTCATTTTAATTGAAAAACACCAACTGGCATACAGAAAACCGACCAAACGCATTCTTATTGTGTCGATACTTTAGGAAAAAAATTCATGGGTCATATGTGACGTGTAAGAGTCAACCACGCCTCAATTCAAGGCATGGTGTGGCCGCCACCACTCAATGTGTGTGTCTTTTGTTTCAAAAGGATGTCATATTTAGTGAAAACATCAAATGGCATATGGAAAAGCAACCAAACACATTAAGATTGTGTCTATACTTTAGATCATCGATCCATAGGTCATATATGACGTGTACGAGTCAACCCCGCCATGATCGTAGGCACGGTGTTCCTAGAATCACTCTTAGTGGCTCTCTTTTGTTTAAAATGGACAACATTTTAAGTACATATGGAAAACCAACCTAACGCATTCGGTTTCCATTGAAACATTAGGATAACAATTCATGGGTCATTTGTGATGTGTACGTATCAACCCCGCCTCAATCTGAGATGCGGTGTGGCCGTCACCCCTCAAAATGTCTGTCTTTTGTTTCAAAATGACATCATTTTAATTGAAAAACATCAACTGGCAAACGGAAAACCAACCAAACGCATTTGGATTGTGTCGATACTTTATCACAATGATCCATGGGTCATATGTGACGTGTTCAAGTCAACCCCGCCTCAATATGAGGTGCAGTGTGGATGACACCACTCAAAGTGTCTGCCTTTTGTTTCAAAAGGACGTCATTTTAATTGAAAAACATCAACTGGCATACAGAAAACCAACCAAACACATTTGGATTGTGTCAATACTTTATCACAACGATACATGGGTCATATTTGATGTGTATGAGTCAACCTTACCTCAATCCGAGGTGCGGTGTGGCTACCACCACTCAAATTGTCTGTCTTTTGTTTCAAAAGGACATCATTTTAAATGAAAAATATCAACTAGAATACGAAAAAAAGACCAAATGAGGATTGTGTCGATACTTTATCACAATGTTCCATGGGTCATATTTGACGTGTATGAGTCAACCCTGCATTAATCTAATGCACGGTGTGGCCGGAATCACTATATGTGGCTCTATTATGTTTAAAATGGACAACATTTTATGCACATAAGGAAAACCGGCCAAACGCATTCGGTTTCTATTGAAACATTAAGAGAATGATTCATGGGTCATATGTGACGTGTACGAATCAACCCCTCCTCAATCTGAGATGCGGTGTGGCTAGCACCACTCAAATTTTCTACCTTTTGTTTCAAAAGGACATCATTTTAATTGAGAAACATCAACTAGCATATGGAAAACTGACCAAGCGCATTCAGATTATGTCGATACATTAGAACAACGTTCCATGGGTCATATGTGACATGTACGAGTCAACCTTGCCGCAATCCGAGGTGCGGTATGGCCGCCACCACTTAAAGTGTCTGTCTTTTGTTTCAAAACGATTACTTTTATGTGAAAAACATCAACTGGGATATGGAAAAGCGAACAAACGCATTCGGATTGTGTCGATACTTTAGCACAACTATCCATGGGTCAAATGTGATGTGTTCGAGTCAACCCCACCTTAATTGGAGGCACGATGTTTCTAGAATCACTCTAAGTGGATCTCATTTGTTTAAAATGGACAACATTTTAAGTACATATGGAAAACTGACCAAACGCATTTTTTTTCCGTTGAAACTTTTGGAGAAGAATTCATGGGTCATATGTGACATGTACGAATCAACCCCTCCTCAATATAAGATGCAGTGTGGCTGGAACCACTCAATGTTTCTGCCTTTTGTTTCAAAAGGACGTCATTTTAATTGAAAAACATCAACTAGCATACAGAAAACTGACCAAACGCATTCGGATTGTGTCGATACATTACCACAATGATTAATCGGACATATGTGAGGTGTATGAGTCATCTCTGCCTAAATATGAGTCATGGTGTGGACACCACCACTCAAAGTTTCTATCATTTGTTTCAAAAGGATGTCATTTTAATTGAAAAGCATCAACTGACATACGGAAAACTGACCAAACGCATTCGGATTGTGTCAATACTTTAGAACAATGATCCATGTGTCATATGTAACGTGTATGTGTAAACTCCGCATTAATCGGAGGATTTATGTGACCAAAATTAGTCTAAGTGGCTCTCTTTTGTTTAAAATGGACAACATTTTAAGGACATACGGAAAACCAACAAAACGCATTTGGTTTCTGTTGAAACTTTAGGAGAACAATCCATGGGTCATATGTGACATGTATGAATCAACCCTACCTCAATATGAGATGCGGTGTGGCCGGTACCACTCAAAGTTTCTTCCTTTTGTTTCAAAAGGACGTCATTTTAATTGAAAAACATCAGTTGGCATACGGAAAACTGACCAAACGCATTCGGATTGTGTTGATACTTTAGCACAACGATACATAGGTCATATGTGACATGTACGAGTCAACCCCACCTCAATATGAGGTGCAGTGTGGCCAGTAGCACTCCAGTTGTATGTATATTGTTTAAAATGGACATCATTTCAGGTAAAAATATATGGTATAAAAAAACTGATCAAATTATGAATTGACTTCCGGATTCCAAATATAATTTTCATCTAAATTTTAAATTGAATTCGAAATTAATTATGTATGTTTATAATTATGTTATAAATTCTAATTTAATTATGGATGTTTATAGTTCCAGCATTATATGTTAAATGCGTATGAATTTGTTCTCTATATGTATGTGTTAGTTGGTTATTGTAAGTACAATAATAGTATATGTATGTGTTAGTTTATATCAGGTACAATAATTGGATTGAAAATGAGAGGGAACCCATAAAATGAGACCTCGTGGGAAAATTGCAGAGCTTCTGGGAAAATTGCAGAGTTGCTGTGCAATTTCCCCAGCATAGGCTATGCCAATGGTTTGAAAATATTGGCATTGCATCTCTGGGTTTTGTTTTACCAACGGTTCCATGAACCATTGGTAAAACACTTTTCCCAATGGTTTAGAAACCGTTGGGAAAGAGGAAACCTTGGGTTTTTCCAAATGGTTTGTCTAAACCATTGGGATAGGGTAATTTTTCTCCACCCTATCCCAATAGTTGTAAACCGTTGGGAAAAGCATTCCCAATGGATTGGAAGAACTGTTGGGATAGGGTAATTTGTCTCCACCCTATCCCAACGGTTCACTGTAAACCGTTGGTAAAAGCATTCCCAACAGCTTACTTCCCTACGGTTTGCAGAACCGTTGGTATAACATATACCAATGGTTCTACAGCCATTCACAATGGTTCTAAACCATTGGGAAATACTCTATTTTCAGTAGTGATTTGGTGTCCCCTTTTCAAAGACCCACATCCTTGGTACTTCCCTTAGTGGTTCCAAATCAACTCTTGAACCACTAACCATGTGTAACCCCCATCATGTCGTTTGGTTCTTGTCTGTGGAAAAAACACCCTAATTCCATGCTCTACCCTGAACTATGTAGAACATTATTCCTCACCACTGGGATATGTAGGAAGTATCCCTAAGGTTTAATACCATCATCCATGTCCCATCCTAGTCTCTCCCTTCATCCCTTTGTGTTTCAGGAAGGACATTCCCCAACCCAAAAATATTTACTTCATTTAGGTGAAATCCATGTGTCCATTCCCATGGGATGCCTACTCTTGTTTCTCATCACCCCACCGAACTATGTGGACTTTGGTTCCCCTCCACGAGGATACGTATGAATCCTCCCTAAGGTTTGTGCCCAAAACCACCATCATCTTCACAATGGTTCCATCCCCACTCACTACATCCTTCAACACTCCACTCACATCCATCCTGATTCCTACTCGGGTATCCACCTCCTAATAAAGTCATTCCATCCATTTGGGAATCTAACCATCCAAATTCCACCACACAACTCATCACTATCCAACCCATAGTGTCCCTCTTGTAATGGAATGTTAACCATGTGTAAGACCCCAACATGTATCAGGTTTATTGTCCTTTGTGTACACCCCGACTCATCACCCATTTGTACTGTGTGGGTTTTGATCCATATCTTCTAAATAGGGTATGTAGGAGGCCTCCACAATGCTTAATCCCAACCAATGGTAAACCATTGAATCCCCCTTGTCAGGACCCAAGCATCCTCAAACTCATCCTCATTGAATGTTTTGGCCATCCCATCCAATAAACCCCTCAGGTTCTCCCGCATAGGTACATTCGTATCTGATCCACTCCCAATAGTGTTCTGATCAGTGTGATCCATATTTTCTAGATGTCAAACTCACGATATACCCTGTGTCAAACATGGGAAGTAGATGAAAACCTTAGGTAAATTGTTATGGAATATATTCCCAGCACTGGATGTGGGATACCTCAGGATTCCATGCCCTCGAGGATCCCTATCATAAGGGAAAGAAACCCAGTCACATCAGTGTTTCAGTGTCTAAACACACTAGTGATGTCCAACATGGATTCTCCCACTGATCGGAGGTTGTTTCCCAAACCTGACCCCATGGAATGTGCTGAAAGATGCAGTGTAATTATATATTGTCCATGAAAATATTGCACTAGTGAATATTTTCATGAACAAAATCATAATCTTTAATTGATACCAGAATTGGGTGAGGAAATATGAGGAGGAATGCTGAAAGGAGATACATACATAAAATAATCCTATTACAATCAAGGTGTTAACGTCCCTGAATCAGTGACGGATTCTTCCCACCTGTATAAAGTGTGAATTGAGGTAAATAGCCATCATATCCCCATGGATAGATGTGTGCCCTGACGAAAGCATTGGAAACAGAAATGGTGATCCTGACATGATGTTTCTCTTTAATATAGAGATTAGTAGTGTTAAATACATTAGTAGATAAGTGGGCCACTCGATCTACCTATCTATTGCCATGTCCTACGAAGAAAATATTTGGTCTGGCATGAAACTCACCAAGGATTGGGATAGTCGATCATTGGGAAATTGTGTCTGCGATGTTGTCACAGTGGATCCTTCTTTCTGATCATGGGAGACAGAACGACGCTGAGGGACTAGTCATCGCTTTCCTCCTTTCAGTGCTAATGGTGGAAACTTCTTGCTTTCAAGGATCCATGATTTTATTTCAAGAAACCAATCACCACCCACCCATAGACGTATGGGTTGGTGCAAAACCAGTGTGGAAATCCTGCATGGGATCATCTCTTCTTTGACGGCCTCCACTTCCATGGTTTTTGGGAACCTGTGCCCTATTTCACTATCTGAACTAATTCGGAGGAGGGTGATTAGTGATCTTATCGGACAGAAATAGGAAGAAGGAATTATCCCAACATAGGATATTACCTGATAGGACCTATATGATTTTTCACTTCACTTTCTCTACCCCCCCCCCCAAGGGACGCATAGGGAGCCACTACTCCCAACTCCAACATGCAGCTTTTTTAGGAATCTCTTCCCGGAATGCATTGAAAACTCTCTCCCTTATTCCAATGAGGTATGAGAAGTATGAGCCATCCAAACATAGATCCCATCCTAGAGGCTGCTAAGTAGGGATCCCCCCAGGCCATGTCAGTGCCACTACCAAGTCTCACATGTCAAGGAGAAGGTGATTAACACACCTGCACCACCTTCCCTGGTCTGGTTTACCCAACACCAACGTCAAGCACAAGATGAGGAGAACACCAATCAAATGGTGTCATCATCAATAGCTACAGTGGCCCATTCCACCACTGACGCATACTATCAATTCTTCATTTATACTAAATAGGGGAAATTATGTGCCCGACCCAGATCGAGACCCCAACCACCCCATTGGAAGGTTGGGACGACTCTTATAGTCATCGATACAGATAGTACATGTCACAGGCTGACCCACGATGATTAAATCCAATGGGGATGTCCTCCCTATGCCACCATCAATGCTATTGAAGGCCCTCCTTACTCCCAATTTTGGCATGGAGGTCCTCCTCATGCCACCATCAATCCGAGTGAAGGCTCTCTCTACCATGATGACATCCAACATAGAGGTTTCTTTTTCACCCGTGAACCCATGTATGGATTCATTCCTCAAATCGTAGTTTTCCGATATGAATATCCTCCTACCCTAGTCAACCATCATCATGGAGTTCTTCCCCATGTGCTAACCAAAGCTGACTAAGGTCCACCTCATCCCAGAAATCAGAGAAGCAGATGTCTACCCTTATTTATTAGCGTCCAACACAAAGGTCTTCCTCGTGTTAAGTTTGACCGGTATAAAGGCACCCCTCATACCGTCACTTCTAAGAGAAAAACAAGGAAGTACTACCAATGCTCCCATCAGCTCCAGTGGATGTCCTAACCACTCTAACACTTCCCACGGAGGTCACCCCCAACATCAGCCAGTGGTAATAGAGGCCCTCCCCATTTTACCTTCGATATTTGTCTGGGTGATCCTCAGACCCACGATCACCCAAGAGGAATTACTCTCTTCCCCAATATCATTATGGACAAATCATTTCCTCTCATTGAAAACATACTCTATCCTAAAGAACCATCCCAGGGATGGAGGGTGGGTCACCACTACTAAAGGAATAATACTGAGATGTTTTAGACAACGATTAAATACATTTTCTTCTCAGAATATGAGGAGGAGTATGATTTAGTGGTAAAACCATCACCCCAATCCTCTATGTCATGGGATAGGGAAAGAACAAGGAGTATAAGCCTCATAATTTCTTAAATTGAGGTCCATTGGATACCCTCCTCCCACTGAAGATACATCCCAGTGGGGGAATATTTTGAATCTTTCCAGGGTCTGGTCGTGCAATCCTCCCTATCATCAAAAGGATCATTATCTAACTCAACCAGAGATCATGGAGAGTTGTTTTGTAGACCAATAGAGGACAAGAAATAACATGAGCCACCATCAGTAACCACATCACTTATGTGGGAAGTTGTGGCCTCTAGTTCATCTTACTCAGATGTGGTGGGTCATTCGTTACATTCTTTAGAAGACATCCCATGATGTGCTAGTTTGTTAGCTCAATCGTTTTATTCTTCACTAACTAGTCTACCATCTCAATGGTCCACATCAGTGCCATTATAAGTCCCTCAGCCTACCCTAGTTAATGAATGGTGTAACCAAGGGCAGGATCCCAAGTCTGAGCTGAGGATTTTGTGCGACATCCTTATAGCAGACTATTTCCCAGAGATGTTTTGGCTAGTTGCAACCTTGATCTTTAGTACAACGGAATCTCTTACCTAGGAGGAGGTGGCATTATTTCGCCAACCCCTTTAGGAAATTCACATCTTACTCTGTCTTCGATAGATGGCATACCCCAACAGCCCAGAACATTTTGACAACATCATCCATCAATGTCTCATGGTTGACTTGGCTGTAATCCCTGTGGCTCAGTGCCCTGAGTCGCTCGGTTGCCATCAGACCCTCTAGCAATAATGTGTCTAGAGCTTTATAGTGATCTGTAAAATTATTAACCAGGATTCCCCACACATCAAGATCTATTTTTTGGTGAAGTATACTACCCTTCATTTTAGTTATATCCGGCACCATCCCGACATTCCAGGCAATATTGAGGATATGCCATTGGGTACAGTCATAGTTAACATGGATGACATAAAGATATCCATGTAGAGAAAATACCCCTTATGATGGTGTATCACCATTTGGATCCTTTGGGCATGGTTACTCGCTAGTAATGAAATTTACTGGGTCGTCACATACCTTTCGAGTCATTATCCCTCAGTCGGAACCACAATAAGGGTAAAGAGCATGTTGGGGTTATCAAACACTCATACCTTTCTGGTTCAGTGAAAAAGATGGAAGATGACCTCAAAAAGGTTGTTTTGTGTCAACAACTCATGGAACACAAAAGTATGTTCGATGACCTTCTTGCTAAACAAGTCGTGGAATGATGACCAGACTATAATAATCCTTGACAGGGGCTGCATGGGCTGTTACTGCCTCCCCTCAGTGAGATTCCTCCAAGTGGCCTTGACCATCTTGTCCATATAGATAGGTTAGAGGCTAGGGTTTATAGAAAACTTGCATGATATTCATCACTGAATCCACCTGAATTGTGTGATAACCCTCCTTGGGACCCATCTTAGGGTCCCCTAACCGTTCAACAGGTCATTCCCCATGTTGTCCCACAGGTCATCCCACCAGCCGCTCCCTAAGTTGTTGGGACTGCTTATAATGTTGTATAACCTACCAATACACGGTCAGTTAGAGATCCTCATCAAGACAATAATCCCCACCAAGATGATATGATGGCCGCTCTCACAGACCACCTCGAGGCCCCTGAAACTCAATAGGTGGAAATCCCACCTTTTGTCCAATCATATCCAGCATGGGTGGATGATATACCATTACCCCTAGTTTAGTAAATAAGTATTCTTCCTCTTTAATGGGACGGGTGACCCACTGCAGCATTTGGACCACTTTATTTCAATGTTTGGACCCATGATGGGAACTCCACTACAGTTAGAGGCCACCATGCTCTGGTGTTTCGTACAGAAACTAGAATGGACTACATTCATTTGTTACATCTAGCTACCCATTTGGTTAGTAGCTAGTTTTGACGATATTTATAGGTTTTCTCATTACTAGTTAAGTTATATCACCACGAATATGAGCATTTCTGTCCTTTTCAATTGCAATCAGTTTCCTGACAAGCATGTCGTAGACTTTTTCACCAACTGGAATGGCCTAACAAAATCCCTTGATATACCACTAACTCAGGAGAAGCTGCTAACAAAGTCTGTGGGGATTTTCAAAACTGAATTGGTCCCTTCTCTAATAACTTAGAACTATTTGTGGTAGATTTAGTGCTTTCTCTAACAAAGCCCAGAAGATAGAGGAAGCCTTGAAATAATCTAAGAAGGCACATCCATTGCCTCCAATAGTTCTTGTGAGAAGATCCATTAAGTATGAGACCATTATTGTAGCATAAGTAGAGTATCCTAGACAGTTTGAGTTATTTCTAGTGGAACCACATCTATAGCCTCACCGAGATCTAGTCTAACAACTCCCACCTCAGAATCGACAGGTGCCCTAGCGTAATGAGCTGCCGGTACTAAGAAGAGACAATTAGGTTCCACCTCTTCGAAATGCTCCTACAGCCCCTGGTTAGGGCCAGGATCCCTGAGCCCCCCTCCTAGACATAAGTAACCAGGCCTTCTCATTTAATAAGGCTCATGTCCTCCGTTATTTCCAAAGTGACTTGGAGTAGGGAATCCAACGGTTTTCGGAATGCAGCAGACCTGAAGAGAAAGATCTCACTGATCGCCCCAATTTCCCCCTCTATCACCAGATCCTTGGGAACACCCTCAAGATGTGTAATGTGTTTAAAGACTGAATCCAAGACCATGATGATAACAACAAAGTCAGTTTAGTTCTAGACCTAACACAGGTGGCATGCGTGTTCATAAATCCTGATAGTGATAGTGATAGTAATGGTGAGTGGTTGCAAGTTCATAACTGTGGGTCCCAAAAATAAGATGATTGGATAGAAGGGAAGGAAATTTCCCATGCTCATGGAATTATCCATTCAAAATTGAGCCAATTCGATCCTTTAGAGGTCATCACATTACTTGTATCCTCTACTTCTGCCTCAAAATATCTGTCATTATCTTCCCATAAGGGTAGGCATCGACGGCACAAGGGAAAGAAAAGTCCCCCATAGAGGCCATAGTCATCATGTAATCTCAAAAATTCCATGCCCTTGGAGATGGAGATTACCCCTAAAATCTATCTAGTGGTGGATGATTATTTCTGTGATAATTCACGGTACGCTTCAGTCAACACCGTAGAGCTGGTAAACCCCAACATGGTTCTTGACGATGAGGAGCTTCAGACAGATCCTCCTGATGTCTCTAGTTAATATCAGTTTCAATGAAGACGTGAATATTTGAGTCATCAGAATGCATTAGTTAGTGCTTCCAGCCAAGCTATGCATTCCACCAAGACTTGGGAGCAGTTCCAGCATAGAACTGAGCATGTACAGCCTTCTCATCTTGTTTAATTATATCTGCCTCCATCACTATTTGTACTACTTGACCAGGTAGAACCACCATGATCGTGCTAAGATCAACCACATTTGTTGAAAGTCAACCTTGGTCACTTTTCCCTCATCTGATAGTCACTCTATGCAGTTTGGGTAGTAAGAATAGGGGCATTCCCAGCACTAGCCAGAACTTTCCGAATCAACAAGATGTGTTGGTCAGACCACCTTCCATAGAGAGACCTCCTGTCAGCAGAGGCGTACACCTGACATAGAAGTATGATATTCTAAAATATTTGGAGATCATTCCAACAAGGCTCTCACTCCTTAATTCTCTTATCCTATTACAGGATATTCATAAGGCACTTACAGAAGCTTTATGAAGCCCCCTTCATTTTGAGGTAGAGGTTGTAGCTGTAGAAGCCTTCCAGGCTGAGGCAATCAGGCATCCAAAATGTCATGCCATTATCACTTTTTATGGAGAAGATGAATCCCCCCTATACATGGGCACATTATCCAACTATCCATCACTGGAAATTTAAATAGTGTGGAGGTTTGTCATTGTCTCACTACGGGAAAAAGTGGTATTAGCGGCGGGGTATTTCCGACGGGGCATAATCCCCGTCACAAATAAGGTGTTATTTGCGACAGGCTATTCTCACCCGTCGCAAATGGTTTGGTACGAATGCGCTCCAAATCACGCGAAATATATTTGTGACAGGATCCCCTTCCCGTCGCAAATAACTATCGGCTGTAATAGGTTATTTGCGACAGGAAGGGGTTCCCGTATCAAATAACCTGGCGGTAGGGCTTATTTGTGATGGTGCCCGTCACAAATAATACATTTTATTGTTACCCATAATAAATGCAGTGAAGGTTATTTGCGACGGTCTTGTCGCAAATAATACCAATTGCGACGGGAATCCCGTTGCAATAATCCCCATCGCAAATAATCTAACCTATAAATACTGTCATCCATGACAAGTTTCCTGAATCTGAACTAATTTTTACAAGTTTATATGAGTTGAGTGAATTTTTTTTTTCACAACTATTTTTCTTAGCCATGGACGACATGGGATCATATTCCTGTTGATGTGCAGTAGACTTTTTTCGGTCATTGGTTGGTACGTACGTAAATAAATAAGTTTTATTTTGAAATTTATTTCATTTATAACTTGATATTTTGAATTATTTGTAGGTTTTATGGTATCCGATCAAGGATACCATACGTGATTCCATCCACGAGGCATTGGAGGTGGCCATGCGTGATCGCTTTCATTAGTTTTTGCACAATTTAAGAAGAGATGCCATGAAGAAATCAGGAGTGTCAGATTTTGACGAGTCATGTAGAGTACACCGACCAGAGTACATTTCATCCCACGTATGGGATGGATTATGTGCACACTGGTTGAGTGGTCACTTTCAGAGGAGATCATCGGTGGGGAGGCAGAATCGGGGGAGACAGGAGGTGACTCATCAAGCTGGGAGTCATACTTTCAGTACTCATAGACAGCATTTGGTATGTACATTTTTTATAAAAATTTTATATAACATTAAATATTAACAATTTATATTATATTCTTATAGTCTGTCGATCACCCCGATATTACGGAGTACGACGTATATCAGAGGATGTACAGTGATCAAGCTACTGGACAGCTCATAAGTGATCGCCAGCGTCGCATCATGGTCAGTATTATTTGTTTTCAAGTTTAAAAATTAACTGTATAGAATATATTCACGATTTTAATTTTAAATTGCAACTACAGGAGTCATATGAGACCGCAGCATCACAGACCTAGCTTGAGGGTCAGGCCGAGGCATCAGATCAGACCAGTGGCCATCACTTTGATGAGGCGGCAATGATGCAGGCGGCCAAATATGCCTTCGAGAAGGGCCGAGTAGTTGGTATCGGCTCTCCACTGACTCCTGGAGATTATTATGGCAGTGTTGCGATGTCGGAGTCCATCTCAAGAGGAGCTCGTGCATCTTCTTCTACTACATAGTATGAGGATCAGTTGCGTTCTCAGACTGAGTTGTTAGAGAGTCTCCAAAAGAAGCAGGAGGAGATGCGTCGGCAGCAGCAGCAGCATGAGGAGGAGCACTGATGACAGCAGCAGGTGTACGATGAGCAGATGAGTCGGTGGCAGTAGCAGCAGGAGGAGCAGATGGATTATTTTATTATTTTCTTATATATCTTTTTCAAAATGTTGATAATTTTCATATTTTTATTTTCTAATTATTTTAATAAAATTATATTTATTTTTTTTAAAACATAAAATGTTTCAAAAAATTTAATTAAAATTATAATTTTTTAATTATTTATAATAATATGAATTCGGTATATTATTATTTGTTTATATTTTTTTTGAAAATGTTTATAATTTTCATATTTTTATTTTCTAATTATTTTAATAATATTATATTCAGTGTTTTTAATACATAAAAAGTTTCAAAAATTTTAATTAAAATTATAATTTTTTAATTATTTATAATAATATCAATTCAGTATATTATTGTTATTATTATTATTATTATATAATATTATATTATTTATATTACAATATTAATATGATTAATAATATTATTCATATTTTATAATATTAATTTTTTTTATATATATTTAAATTTTTTAATATTTTAATTTAATTATAATTTTTTAAATATTTGAATGATTTTTTGTTATAATATTTGAATGAATTATAATTGTATTATTACTATTATGATATTAATTAAATTTTTTTATTAATAATTAATGTTTTTTTATTTTTTTATACATATTTGTGACGGGATAATCATCCCGTCGTAATTAATTTTTTTTAATTTTTTTTTAAATTGCCTATTGCGACAGGAATATTTGCCCGTCGCAATAGGAAATTGCAACGGGCCCGACGGAATTACTTATTTCTTTTTTAAAAAAAAAATTAATGCTTTCGCGATGGTATTCGTGGCCCGTCGCAAATAACATTTGCGACGGGCCCATTGCAAAAGCGTTATTTAATGTTTTTAATATACATATCGGTTAGTATTTGCGATGGGACATATTAACTCCGCAAATAATATTTTTAGCGACTGAGGTGTCTCAAATAGTGTTAGTTGCGACGCCATTTACCGCAACTGGTCATTTGCGACAAACCCTCGTCGCAAATAGGCTTTTGCGACGGGATCCCGTCGCAACTGACCCGTCGCAAATGGGCTTATTTCCAGTAGTTTATTTTTGACACATCTTCAGGGATCAACCTTATAATGATATGGACACTATGTAAGATGGGGTTGTCTAAGGCTGATCTGAGCCCCTCAAACCTAAAAATTCATGGTTATAATAGGATGGAATAAAAACTAGTTGGAAAGATACACCTGAAGACCGGGTTCAGTGGCCTAGTCTCCATCACTAAGTTCATGGTTGTCTCATAAGACATTGCATACAATGCGTTAATGGGTAGGCCATGGCTCCACATGCATGTGACAGTCCCTTCATCATATCACCAGTTTCTCAAGTAATCCCATAATGGTCAAGTAGGTGTATTATAAGGTGATGTGTCTCCATCTTCCTCTGGTGAAGCCCTCTACCTAGATAATGACTATTATAAAACAAGGACATGTAGATTCAGTTGAAATTGATCCTTGGACAGACCAAGATCACACCTATATTTTCTTAACTCACTGATTGGAGGCCACAATCCTAGATTTGGGGTAATGATTTATTATCTCTAGAATGAGGGGGATGTGCATTGCCAGGTTTATGGAGCGCCAGAATATCACCTCGTATTCCTACACAAATCATGCCCAGGTGATTCTAGAGCCCCCTACTCCCATAAGGTATTGGGATGTCCGCTCCATGGAAACGACAATATGACATACTTTCTTGTTTCCCTGGGCTTGGACAAACCAGCGTAATTAGACACACCACTATTTCATTGATATCATCATCTGTGGCCCCTTGGATTGAAGGCTAGATGGGATCGAGTTGACAACATTCGGCACCATGGTTTCAGTAGTACAAGAATCCCCCGATGAGGTGTCCTCTACCACCCATGTTAGCACCAGTGTCCCTTCCTGGTCTTCCAACTCAAAATAATTTCCTTTTCTCAGTGATCCATCCCATGTGGATGAAGAAGGGGATTTAAATGATGCTCCGCCTACATTTTAAGGGGTTTTCTTTACCACATTCAATTAATTGGTACAAGTAAACCTCGGTGATGAGACAAATATGAAACCAACATTGATTAGTGCTTCTATTCTTGTTTAACAGAAACAATGATACATGGATTTCCTAAAGCAACATCGTGATGTATTCTCTTGGGGTTAGAATGAGATGCCAAGGTATGATCCTCAGGTTTCCATCCACCATCTCGATCTTCTAGTGAATCATCATGGGTTAAAACAACCTACCAGAAAGATTCACCCTTCGGATGGTTCCATGTTCGATGATAATGTTGATAAGCCTATCAAAGACAACTTTTCCAAGGAACTCCAGTACCCCATATGGTTAGATATCATTGTGCCTATAATGAAGAATAATGGACAGATTAGAGCATGCATTGACTTTCATGATCCCAATAATCATTGTTTAAAGGATGATTCTCCCCGTCCAGCGATGAAACTATTGATTGATTCTACTGCTCGGTTCTAGGATCTCTCTTTCACGGATAGTTATTCTATATATTATCAAATCTAAATGGCTCCCAAGGATAAAGATTATACTACCTTCAGGGATCTACAAGTAACTTTCTTCTACCTGGTAATGTCCTTCGGTTTATAGAATGTTGGTTCCACCTATCCATGTTCCATGCACTGCATATTCAATCCGATCATCAGAGTGTTTTTGGAATGATTTGTGGACAATCTGGTGTTCAAATATCACATGTTTAAGAACCATATCAAAGATCTTGAGAAAGTGTCTGGCTTCCTTCGTTCCCACCATCCGATTTTAAATTCCTTGATGTGTGCCTTCAGGGTCACCTCTTGAATGTTTCGTGGATTTGTTGTCAGAAATAGAGGCATTGAAATTGACCTGGATAAGATCAAGACCATTATTCAGATGTCTCCTCCAAGAAACATTTGGGAGCTCCAAGTCTTTCAAGGACACTTAACCTATGTATGCTGATTCATCACAAATATGGGTGGAAATTTTATTCCCTTTTTCCAAATCATGAATAAAGGTTCCAATTATCAGTGGTATGAGGAGTGTCATACCACTTTTGATGAAATCAAGTAGTACTTTCTATGGCCACTAGTTCTGATGCCACCCATTCTTAGAAGGAAACTAGTACTTTATGTGACCACTCTAGAATGATCTATCTGCACCCTTCTCACCCAGAAGAACAATGAGGGAATAGATAACTTTTTATACTATATTATCCACATGCTCATTGATATAGAGACCAAATAATTCAATATCAAGAAGAGTTTCCTGGTGTTAGTATTCACAGTTCAGAAATTGTGACATTACTTGCAGCACCATGAGAAACAGTTGGTGTCCCAAGTGGATCTATTGCATTACATTCTAAATCA
This sequence comes from Viscum album, assembly GCA_963277665.1. Lineage (NCBI taxonomy): Eukaryota > Viridiplantae > Streptophyta > Magnoliopsida > Santalales > Viscaceae > Viscum > Viscum album. The sequence goes on from OY728128.1 coordinate 1,135,630,495, forward strand.
CCCATGTTTACTGGCTATCTTGCTCAGTGGGTAGTGATCCTTCAATAGTTTGACATCATGTTTTTCCTCCATAAGGATATAAAGGGGAAAACATTAGTAGACTTACTTTCTTCCCATCAAGCTCCCACAGAGTACTCTATGGATCATGATTTTTTATATGAGGCAATCCTTTCAGTAGATCAATCCATTCTATGTTAGAAAATTCACTTTTTGGTGATTCTTGAACCACTACCAGTAGAAGACTCAATGACCCCAAACTCAATAGAGTGGGCCTAGGTATCATCTTCATAACACCGGCACAAGTTGTCCTATTATATTCATTCCTGTTGTCTGAATGTTTTACCATCAACAACACCATGTACCAGGCTCTCATCATTGGTCTTCAGCTGGCCCTCAATAATGAATTTCCCCACTTGAATGTGAAACGAGACTACAAACTAGTCATTAAGAAGATCAAACACTATTATGATATTATGTCACAAGAGCTTGTACCACTGTTAGAGCAAACCCAACAGCAGAAGGACCAGTTCCCTTCTCAGTGAGAAGTTAATCATGTCCCTCATTCATAGAATGGTCTAGCCAATGCCTTGGCCAAACTAGCTGCAACTTTTGTTAATATTGACCAAGATGATTTGATTATCCATGTGACACATTAAAGATTAATCACTCCTATCACTCCATACAATAATTATATCCCACATGTAATCCACCTTACAGTAGCGGCCTCCATGTTAGGATCCCGAAATCCCCCTACCGTGGTGTTGGAAGTGACTCCTGATTGGAGGACCCCCTTTATTGAGTATCTCCAGTATAGTAATTTCCTAGAAGATCGAGTAGAGCGTGATGGAATTTGATAGAGCGTATTACAGTTCACCATCTAGAGTGGGCCCATCCTTGATAAGATCCTCTATAGACGAGGGCTTGATGAGATTCTCATACTTTTCATTCAGGGAGGTGAGATTTATTAGGTCATGAAGAAGGTTCATGTCGGTTTCTACGAGGGCCATCAGACAGGGTTGAAACACTCTCATCAGATCCGTAAGTTGGGGTATTTTTGGCCCACCCTGATCCAAGGTTGTATAAGGTTCTCCAATATGTTCCATGCATTCCAAATCCATTCTAATTTTGTGCATCGACCACCAGAACCACTCCACACTACCAAGTTATCTTGGAACATTGTGGTCTGGGAGCTCAATGTCGTGGGGCCATATTCACAAGCGACAGCTCGACAGTGCTGGTTTATCCTGACCACTATAAATTTATTTTCCAAGCGGGTAGAGGCAGTTCCCCTCAAGGAAGTGAAGGCCCATTATATTATTGGTTTTTTGATCTCCAACATCATCTACTGATTCAGAGTCCTTCATTCCATCCTCATCGATAACAGCACCATGTTTTGGGTATCCGATCTTATGAAATTTTAGGCCAAGTACAACATTAAATCTAATCATACTTTTCTCTATCATGCGTAAGAAAATGGAAAGATTGAGGCATTCAACAAAACCCTCTCTAACATTCTGCAGAATATGGGTGGACAAAATAAAAAGATTTTACTAGAAAAACTCTTCAATTCTCTTCGGGATTATTGGATAATGATTCGTAATTCCACTCAGGTGACCCCATATTCCCTAGTGTACAGAACAGATGCAGTCATACCCTTCGAGATTCAGTTTCTTTCAATGTGTGTGGCTGTCTACAATCAGCATACACTAGATGAAGTAACCAAAATCTATCTGGATGAACTAGAATCACTCTAGGGGACTAGGATTTGTGCCCTACACAATCTTGAAATACATCAAAAATAAGATATCCAGATCTTTGAATAAGAATTTATACCTCCTCTATTTCTTGCAAGGTGACATGTTGTTGGCCCTGAGATCTCCAATGATACTCAATATGAATCCACTAAAGATGGATCCCAAATGGGAGGGACCTTATATCATTCACAAGGTTTACCCAAATGGTGCATAATACCTAGTCACTATGGATAGTGAGCGTATTAATCCTCCCACCAATGATAAATTCCTCAAGAAGTATTTCACATATTAGTCCCACATGACTTCAAAATATCCTATCATTACCGCATGATGCTAAATAGGGTGGCATGTTTATGATAAAGGATGTAAAACTACTCAACAATCATACCGCATGATGTTAAATTGTATTACCATTCTAAAAGACGTTAAACTGTCTATACTCATCATGGTGTATGTTAAACAACCACCCTCTTCCCAAATGATGATAAAATGAATAATGGTCTGAGCTCTACGACCTAAAAATAAGATCTCTCTTCATCCATGGTTCACGATGTTAAATTTCACAACACTTTCATTACAATGTTCATCTTGATTCCCATCCTCATGGGATACGTAGGAGCACTAGTACTTTTCTTCTGTGGCCCAACCTCTGCTCTGTCGACCTTTTCGGCTCCCTGGCCTAGGTTATCACTTAGGATTGTGTGGTGTGGTATGGACTCTATCTCCTTGTTCAGGTTAGGCTATTTTTCCTACACCACTCATATCCCCTTGAGACACCCCTCCTCCATCCATTATCCTTGTCATGAGACGTTAAACTACATGGGTACCAACACACATCATTAATCCCATAATTTGGATTTCCATCAATCTTTCACATCCAAAAGGTCCCCTGAATGGAATGAATGATGGGCCTTAGGGTTCTCCTACCATCTCGGCCCAACATCCATGATGATTTTGAACAACACTTCGACACATGTCCCACGTTGTGAATATGGTCAGTGGTGGATGATAAATTACTTATTCCCATTCCATGCCACATGATAGGGATGTTGTGTTGCAAATGTGGTTAGTAGTTACCATTAATCAATATTGATTTCACATGGTCTCCCAGATGACATGCACAGAGATTCACCTTTTATGCCATGTTGTCTTATGCACACGACATTAAACTGGGTATCAATGGTCCTAGCACTACGACTATAAACTAAGATTTTCATCCTTATCACATGACAATAAACTACATGGAAATATTGAGAGTTATGTATGCCTTGATTCCCATCCTCATGGGATACAGAAGAACACCTGAACATTTCATCTTTAGGACCAGCCTGGGTTTATCCATTATTTCTCTCATCCACTCAGCCTGAGTTCTCTGCTAGAAATAAGAATGGTGTGGTATATGTGGGCTGATGTCCTCATTCATATCGATTTATTCTCCACTCCATAAACATTCTTCTCTAAGATACCCCTATCCCCCATCATTAACGCATGACGTGAAACTGCACGAATATTCCATAATTATATCTGTCTTGATTCCCATCCTCATGGGATACGTAGGAATGCTTGGACATTTTTTCTTTTGGTCCATCCCTATTTCATCGAAACCATCTCTTTATTCTCACCCCTTGTCCTATGTTCTCTAAACGGGGGTATTTGGTGTGGTATGAAATTATGTCCTCATTCACGTTGGGTTTGAAATAGCCATGCCATGTAACACTCTCTTGAGATCTCTCTATCCTCCTTTCCATCACTCATCTTCTCAAATTGTATCCTCTCAAATTTGGCCCCTCATCCCTTTCTAGAAGTTCATCAATGTTCCTAGATGCACTGTTGTTTGTGACCTAGAGTGTTGGATTCTACATGGACATGTTTTCATCCATTTCTATGCTTCACGTTTCCCTTTATTTTGGATTTCAAAATATTTTACATCCAAAAGGACTTCGAACAACATGGATGATAGGACTCAATGCTCCCCTACCATCTCAGACCAACATACCAGAGGATCTCGAATGGAAATTTGACATAAGTCCCAGATTGGGAATATGGTCAGTAGTCAACGCTCATTTGACTATTCCCATTTTAGGTCATACAATATTAATATTGTGTTTCAAATACAGTCAATAGTTATCCTCCATAATTACGCCACCCCTATTAAGCCTTGAATATTGATAGTGTGGTTCACATATATTTCCACTCCATCACGTCCTTGTAGAATTTTGATACTGTTGGTGATATCCCTCAGTGTGCATTGTGTGTTAAGAGGACGAATCTAGAGCATGCTGCCATTTGAGTCTCTACACGGTTTCCTCCTTCTTTGTATTCCTCATGTAGTGAAGATATTATCCCCCCATGTTTCTCACATTGAGAATAGTGCATGTGGGATTAGGGACGTTGTCATGGATTACGCCCGCATAGAAGAATCTCACTTTTTCAGTCCTAGCTCTACGATCGTAAACTAAGAACCCCTCCCCATCATCCTTATCGCATGACATTAAACTGAATGAATTTCTAGATCTACAAATAGCATGATTACCATACTCATGGGATTTTTTGGAATGCCCAAACATTTTGTCTTCGGGCCCAGCCCGGGTTCATCCATTCTTTCTCTCTACCACTCAGCCTAAGTTCTCTCCTAGAAATATGAAGGTTTTAGCGTCTGTGTGTTGATGTCCTCATTCACATCAGGTTATTTGACACACCGTAAGAATTCATCTTCAAGATACCACTATCCCCCATACATATCACATGATTTGAAACTACATTACTATTCAAGAACCATGTGTGGATTGATTCTCATACTCATTGGATATGTTGGAATGCCCAGAAAATTTTTCTTTGGGTCCATCCATATTTCTTAGAAACCTCCTCTTCCTTATGTCTCTTTTCCCATGTTTTCCCTGTGGGGATTTGTGGTGTGGTATGGTCTTATTTCCTCACTCAAGTTGGGTTTTAAATAGCCATTCCAAGTACCTCTCTCTTGAGATCTCTCTATCCCCCATTCCTCCACTCATCTTCGTGAATAATCTACTCTCAAATTGGGCCCCTCAACCCATTATGGTAGTTCACCAATGTTCCTAGATGCATTTTGGTTTGGGACCTAGAGTGTTGGGTTCTACATGGTCATTTTTTCATCTTTTTCCATGCTTCATGTTTCCCTTTATTTGGGATTTCATTATCATTCACATCTGAAAGGAACCAGAATGGAATGGATGTCATGCCTTATTACTTCCCTATCATCTCGGGCCAATATCCCAGAGGATCTCAAATAGAAATTTGATACAATTACCACATTACGAATTTGGTCAGTAGTCGACACACATTTGTTCATTCCCATTTCAGGTCACATGATATGGATGCTGTGATTCGAATATGGTCAATAGTTATCCTCCCTCGTTATGCCACCCCTATTAATCCTTGAATACTAGTTTCATGATTCACATATCTTCCCACTCTATAATATCCAATTGGAATTTCAATACTCTTGGTGTTATCACTCAGTGCACGTTGCTCGTTAATAGGTTTAATCTATGACTTGGTGTCATTCGAGGCTCTATGTCGTTTCCCCTTTCTCAGTATTCCACATGTATTAATGATCTTCTCCACCCTCATTTCCCACATCGAGCGTAGTTCACGTGGGCTTAGAAACATTGTTAAGGTTTATGCCCACAAGTAAGAATATCACATATTTGGGTCTGATCTCTATGGTCATAAACTAAGACCCCCCATCCTTATCGTATGACATTAAACTGCACAAATTTCCAAAACCATGTATGCCTTGATTCTCATCCTCATGGGATATGTAAGAACACCCAGCCACTTTTTCATCAAGCACAACCCACTATAAGAAAACTGCAGTTTAGCGGCGGTTTTTTCGCGGCGGTTTTAAAAACCGCCGCGAATCGCGTTTTCGGGCCGCCGTTTCGCGGCGGTTTAAAGAACCGCCGCAAAACGGCGAAAAAAATTATATATTTTTTAATTTTTTTAATTTTTCTTAATTTTATTCAAGGATTAGCGGCGGTTTCGCTAAAACCGCCATGAAATGAAATGAAAAAAATAAAAAAACGCGAGAATCCCCGAAATCACTAAAACGAACATAACTTTTGATCCGGGCGTCTGTTGAAGCGCCACGACAAGTCAAATCGAAGCTCATGAAGAGATCTATGAGGCACATATAATCAAAACTATGAGATGGTCTAAGGTGTGGAAGATATTAGAGTTATAATAAAGTTGAAAAAAGTTCTCCAACTTCAAACGGCCATAACTTTCGCTCCGGGTGTCTGTTTGGGCTCTACCACATATAAAATCGAAGCCAGAGCAGAGAGCTACGCACAAATTCAACACAAGAAAGATTTTGTCATGTTTTTAGACCCCAAAAACCCCTCCGATGGGCTTCAAATCCCCGTTTCCGTCACCTGTGTCCCGACGAACTTGTCTTTAAACCGGCCTAACATTCGATCCGTGTGTCAGTTCGGCCTCCTCCACCTGCCAGATCATAGCTCGTTCCATGAGCTTCAGTTTGACTGGTCGCGGCGCCCACATGCACTCCTAGATCATATGTTATGGCCTTTTTAGTGGGTATTGGGTTTGTTATGTTTTTTAATGCCTCGTTTCTAGCACCAGTTCTCCGTCAGCTTTTTTTAAATGGTCATAACATCCGATCCGTCTGTCCATTAGGGCACTTTCACCTTTCAGGTTGTAGAGCGTTTCAGGATCATTGATTTGACAGGTCGCAGATCTAAAACGGACTCTCAGATCATAAGTTATCTCTGTTAATGTGAGTCCAATGTTTTTGTCTCTTTATGACCGTTTTGACGGGTTTTAACGGTAGCTTCATTTATTACTGTTTATTTGGGATTCCATGACTTGTTATCTTTATCAATTTTTTTTTATGGGTTATTATGATGATTTTGTTGATTTATTAAGGAGTTTTCCAGAGTTGTCACGAGTTTTCATGCGTTCTCATTTTTTCTAATGCCTCATTCTTCATATGCTTGTCCATCCTTTTTCATGCGTTTTCAAGATTTTTTATCCCTTATCACGTCTTTTCATACTTTTTCATGTGTTTCCTTCATTATTTATAATATACTTTAATTTATTTATTATCTATTATTTGTAACTGGTTATTTATTATTTATTATTTATTATTTATATTTATTTATTAGTTATTAGTTATTATTTATTATTTATTACTTATTATTTATATTTATTTATTATTATTTTATTTATTATTTATATTTATTTATTATTTATTATTTATTATTTATATTTATTTATTATTTATTATTTATAATTATTTATTATTTAATATTTATTATTTATATTTATTTATTATTTATTATTTTCTATTTATTATTTATTATTTATATTTATTTATATTTATTATTTATTATTTATTATTTATTATTTATTATTTATTATTTATATTTATTTATTCGTTATTATTTATTAGTTATTAGTTATTAGTTATTATTTATTATTTATATTTATTTATTATTTATTATTTATTATTAATATTTATTTATTATTTATTATTTATTATTTATTTATTATTTATTATTTATTATTTATATTTATTTATTATTTATTATTTATTATTTGTATTTATTTATTTTTTATTATTTATTATTTTATATTTATTATTTATTATTTATATTTATTTATTATTTATTAGTTATTAGTTATTATTTATTATTTATATTTATTTATATTTATTTATATTTATTTATTATTTATTATTTTCTAGTTATTATTTATTATTTATTATTTATTATTTATTATTTATAATTATTTATTATTTATTAGTTATTATTTATTATTTATTATTTATTATTTATTATTTATTATTTGTATTTATTTATTATTTATTATTTATTATTTTTATTTATTTATTATTTATTATTTATATTTATTTATTATTTATTATTTATATTTATTTATTATTTATATTTATATTTATTTACTATTTATATTTATTTATTATTTATTATTTATTAGTTATTATTTATTATTTATATTTATTTATTATTTATTATTTATTATTTATTATTTATTATATAATATTTATTATTGATTATTGATTATTGATTATTGATTATTGATTATTTATTATTTATTTTTCATTATTTATTATTTATTAATTATTAATTATTAATTATTAATTATTATTTATTAATTATTAATTATTATTTATTATTTATTATTTATTATTTATTATTTATTATTTATTATTTATTATTTATTATTTATTATTTATTATTTATTATTTATTATTTATTATTTATTATTTATTATTTATTATTTATTATTTATTATTTATTATTTATTATTTATTATTTATTATTTATTATTTATTATTTATTATTTATTATTTATTATTTATTATTTATTATTTATTATTTATTTATTATTTATATTTATTATTTATTATTTATTATTTATTATTTATTATTTATTATTTATTATTTATTATTATTGAGTTTATATCTATTATTTATGTATTATTTGTTTTTTCAATTAATATATATAAGTATATTAAATTCTGTTTATTAACCACATGGCGAGCTTGCTGGAGTGGTAAAGTCTTTGGAAAATATGCAAGAGGTTAGGGGTTCAAATCTCATCAAACACAGAATTTCTTTAAATTGCATGGGTATGCATGTGCATGTGCATGTGCATGTGCATGGGATGTGCATGCATGGATAAATAAAATAAATAAAATAAATATGAAATAAAATAAATAAATAAATAAATACGAAAAATAAATAAATAAATATGGAAAATAAATAAATAAATATAATAAATAAATAAAATAAAATAAAATCAATACATAAAATAAATAAATAAATAAATAAATAAATAAAATAAATAAAATAAATAAATACGAAATAAATATATAAATAAATACGAAAAATAAATATATAAATAAATATATATATATATATATATATATATATAAATATATAAAATTATGAATAACAAAAATTAAAAAAATTAAAAAAATAACAAATATAACAAAAAAAAATAAAAACATAAAAAAACCTCCGCTAAAAAACTGCCGCGAAATAGTTTCCCGACGCACGATTTAGGGGCGGTTTTTCAAAACCGCCGCCAATCGATTTAGCGGCGGTTTAAACCACCGCGAAACGAGGAAAAAAACCACTGCTAAATGCCTTTTTTGTAGTAGTGACCCCATATTATCTGATCTTTTCTGGCCCCATGGCTTGAGGTCCCCCCTGTTGGGTTTCTTGTGGTGTGGTGTGGATGGATGTCCTCATTCGCATCGGGTATTATATATCACCCCCTATGCATTCCCTTTAGAACATCATTATTATGTGGGCATCCAAGCCATAGGACGTTAAACTATACTGGATGGCCCCACATGACTTTAAACTATTTCATCATTGTCACATGATGCTAAAATGCATGGGTTGGTCCTATCATAAGACCCTAAACTATGACATTATCGTACTGGGGTAATGACGAAAAACAGAACCGCATTGTGGCTTCCTCGCTCGAGGAGACATAATATTTTGTATTGGTCATCTACAATGCCATTTTTCTAGGACTACATAGTGCTTGATTCCTATAGTGACACCTGGATGCTCTATCTTAGGTTTTTTTCATAACTTGAAAAAAACATATCCACACTAAAGAACAAACATGATCCATCAAATGATGATTTTTTTTAGTGCATGGGCCATAACAGCATAACAGTATTTCCCCTAGTATAAGTACCCCACCATGCCATATTCTAGAACTACGTGTGTATTGATTCCCATTCTCATGGGACACTTAGTAACTCCTAGAGATTTCATCTTTGTGTCAATACCTGGGTATCTCAAATAATGCCCTCCTTCTAGCCCCCTCGGCCCGAACTCTGTCAGAAACGTGTTGTCAGGTGAGGACCTCTTGGATCCTCATTGATGTCAGGTTTTTCAACAATTACACAAGGTGTCTCCCTTATTTATTCCCATCCTGGTCTAAGATCTATGACCATAAACTACGATCATACCATGAGAACTATGTACGTCATGATTACTATCCTCATCGGATACATAGGAATGCTTGGACGTTTCCACTTTGGGTCCAGCCCGAAGTACTACAAATCCTCCACTTATCCACACACATTACGTTAAACAACATACCTTAGTCCAAGAATCGTGAATTTGAAAAATGTGTGGGATTTCATTAGGAATGTTTCATAAGATGTAAGACCGCTTTGGTTCTCATCCATGTCATGTTTTTCAACATCACCACCCTACGCACATTCCATTAAACCAAGTCCCCTCTTGATGGTCCACTCTATGACCTCAAACTAGGATTTTTCATTCCCAGGACCCTTGTCTTTAGAATGGGATTCAAATCCCTCAATCTGACATGTCTCAATTGTCTACTCAAATGCACCACGACATAGAGACCAAAGTGTTGGATTCCACATGGACATTCCCTCCTTATGTGTCCACACTTCAGGAGCCCTTTATTTGGATCTCCATACTCTTCCAGGTCTAAATAGGCCCCCAAATGGCATGGATGCTATGCTACAATGCTCTCCTACCATATCCGGACAATGACCCAGAAGACCTCATATGACATTATGCGATACGTCTTATGTTTCGAACATGGTCAGTAATTTGCCCTCATTTGTCTATCCCCACTCAAGGCTAACATGAAATGGATGTTGTGTTTCAAATATGGTCAACAATTATCCTCCATTTTCACATCACCATCATTGCAATACAGATCTCAAGTGCCATAATTCACATCATTACACTTCCTTAGGTTGAAATTAAATTCCAACATACTTGGGTCACTAGGTACCAACACTGGATCAGTTTGAAGGGATGACCCTGCATGAGTTGCTACAGGCATTGGTAGATTTCTTGTAGGTGTTCTGAATGTAGTATTTTGAATCTTTATAATTGTGATTACTATATAGGGGAATGGTACCATGGTCAGTCAAGTTCCCTAATGATGAATGCATGTATTTAAAGTCTGAGACTTACAGATATTAGTGTGGCAGCATCCAGCACTTTGAACACTACAGGAGCTGCCCTGTAGGAGACCCCCCAAAAAAATTTAGTTCAATAACAGGTGTCAGCTCCTTCGAGGCTACATGGATGACTTGGGAATCCGAGGTGGCCACTGAAGCCTCTCCTATAGACCTTCCAATAGCCACTCCAACCGTGATTGGTCTCCCACTTTACACCCCCCCCCCCACTGTAGATTCCGGGGAATGATCACTAGTGTCAATGTGATCTTGAACAAGGTATAGCTTGGTCGATGAATCCAAACATGGAAAGAGAAAACACCGGGATAAGGATTTAGGCCAACCTGGAGTTGTTCATCCAAATCTGTGTCAGTTTCAGCAATCTTGCCACTCACATGAGGAGTCCTCTAGTGGGATATTGTTCCCTGGGGCTCTTCACCTTCATAATCACTATCTTCCACTCCTCTTTCCTCCTCTCCTATTTCATCCTATTATTCTTCTCCTTCTTCCTTCTCTTAATCTTTGTTGTCATCATCAAAAGATAGTTTTTTGGGTCATTCTCCGGGTTGATAAACACTTTCACCAGAAGATGTGGTTCCTCGCGCTGTCCCGGATGGCATGCATATACATCCATGGCTATCAAATATGAGTGTCTTCAGTCAAATCTCGCTCTTTCATAAATTAAGTGGAGCCTAAAATCTACCAGTTGGAACTTGTACCATGTCAATTTTTTCTATAAGTCTTCAACGCTCAGTGATTGTCGTAAAGTCATCCATGGTAACCAAAAGGTTTGGAAAATCGCATCTTCAAAAGGCCAGAGAAGGTACCTTTTCTGCTTTCTAGGGATCTCCCTGACTGCCCCATGAGACGGTCTGCCAAACCCCCTCCCTCTCGATGGTAGAGGCATAGCCACACCACACGATGCTCCAGTCACCGAGGTACCAACCTATGCTATCGTAGCTTCTTGACTTTCCCCTGGCCTTAATTCCCTCGGAGAACTCTTCATGCTCTGTCACTGTCTAGATTCTATGCTCGCCTCTTTGATCTTCCGAACGCGTGGGTACAAAATCGCCTCTGTATATGTCTCCACCCAATTTTCAGCATAATTCCGTGAAAGGAAAGAATTGATATCAAAAGGGGGCTGGGAAATTACTTCACTATGTCCAGAGGATGTGAATTTTAGCCACACTTGGTGAAGGATACAAGGATGTCTCTCTTCCCAGACCTCTTTATAAATTTTCTTGGACATTCGTTGTATGCACCCAAACTGCCTGGAAAACATTTATGGCACATAGGGATCATAAAGGATTTTCCCATCGACATGGGCTTCCAACACCCTACCTCTGATACTTTTTAAGTACTCCTTCTATTCAAATGGGCCTCACCTTTCATCCACTATCTAGTCAGTTGGGTTTTGGGATGGGCTAAAGAAAAATTTAGTGTGATATCCAATCTGGAGCTTTATCACAACCACATTATGTTTCAGTTGTATAATCCAAACAATGTTCAATAAATATGGTCATAGGATATCACCTGGGAGATAAATGGAATTATGGAAGTCATATTTGTCATAGTGTGCCGATATCCAACCATGAAGAATTTGGAAGGGGTTGAAGATCCTCCTAGGTGTGTCACCTCTTAAAATCCACGAAAAAATCACATACATTCGGGCTAGCACAGGGACCCCCATGTTGAACCAATAATTGAACTCCATAATCGAAGCCATCACTAGCATCCCGAGATGGACACCCATCCTCATGTCCCTCAGCGATAGTAGCCATCTGCTCATGAAGGTAGCCAAATATCCGACATTCCAGAAATTCAGGTCCCTGTTTCTGTTCATGCTAAATCCTCATGATTGATATTCACTTATCTCCATGACCTTCCAATAGGATACACTCTTTCTTTCCTTAGGCACGGTTGGGCACAACATTCCTTTCACTAACATCTTCACATTCTTATCTTCCCTTAAAAACAACTAGACCACTTTGTGTAAGTGATTTCTCTCAAAAGTTCCTAGATTCTGAGCCTCTCCTTGGCCATCTCCATTAGATGTTGTGTCAGAACGGGAGTCCGAGATATGTCTCCCTAGGTACTCGCTATAGGCAAAAACTCATCATACTGATATCCCTCCCAATGGATGCCTATGATATAATGAACATCCCAATGACTGGTACTGGCTTCCCCATGGTGCAGATGGAAGGTGTTGGTATTAGGGGACCATCAGCTAAATAGATTTGGCACTATCTCCTGTTGATGGTAGAAACGGAATTGGGATTTCCACACAGCCTCAAACAAACCAATGTGTCACAACCCTGCTCTAAATTGATCACATGGTTGGCATACTTAATATTCCCATGCCCACTCGTAGGGGAAATTTCCTCCGGACATCAGGTCCCAATCTTCCCCCTAGCCTTTGGTCTCATCAACAATTCCCCTCCTGAAGGTACTTGTGTAATGGGCTAGAGATTCCTTGATAGTCGGCTCACTCTTCGTGACTGTCCTGATCTTTCCATTTAGGAAGTAAACATCTATATGTGTCATTTCCTAGGTAGGAAAACCATTTTTTGTGATATTATACCATTGAAGATCATCCTCAAGTCTCTCCCACGACCGTGTTGTATCAGTTTCAAAGTCGGGAGTCAGAACTTCATCAATAATTTAAATGTTCTATATTGGGAGGTTATCACACAACACATAGTCTTTCTAATCCCGAATCAGCATACAAGGACATGGTCTGAAGATTAATTGGTCAACGTAAGTGGCACGGAAAATGTCGGTTATGCACAAAAAATATAGAAATTTGTGTAAAAGAAGTTGGTTGCTGTGTGAAAAGCAATTCGTGCACGTAAACATACTACCAAATAAGGGGGGTTTTTGCTGAAAAAGGGGAGTAATTTCACGCGTGAGAGCTTCATGTCTTGTCATGTTAGAAATCTAGTATCTAGGGTGGGACCATTGGAAATTTATAGGAGTGGATCCGCATTTTCTCATGTGTGAAAAGGAATTTCGTGCACCTATTCCATTTTTCGGGCATAGATGGATATAATTGGAGTGTTTGGCGTTTTCCTTAGAATCTTACCAATGAGCACCCCTTGTAGCTCATATTCTAAGGGGGGGGATTTTTAGGTGTCGATATACGATTCAAGCTACAAATTGGCATCGGTGTGTGGACTCAAAGACATATTTCCACTTAACGGATGATACTAAGACCCAAAGGGCAGTTGCACATAAAAAAGTGGGTATGCACATAAAATGGCAGAGTTTCACATAAAATGTGGCATTCTACATGAAATATGGCACGCCCATACCATGTATTGAACATTGGGATCCCGATAATGCTTCATGCATGAATGCAAAAGTGATGGTTTGGTGCAGAATGTTATTTTGAGGTTTACGTGCCATCCCCATTTTCCTGACCGACAGTGCCAGAACGCTTCTATAAATATAAGTGCTCCCTTACATCGGGATGACTGAAGAATTGGAAATGTGTCTCATGCACTAAATACAACCCCAACCATACAAAAAAACCCAGCTTCAAGGTACTTGATTTCGCGCTACAAGCCTCCTAGGGGTCTGCCATCAGGTGGTCTCCTTAGGGCATGATCGTCGCCTGCTACCTTTTTCTTCCAAGGTAATTGTGGGCAATCCAGACCCTTTGTGCCCAATTCTAGGCCTTTGTGTTCAAACATTACTCTTTATGCACCAAAGCGTCCTTAGTTCATGATTATTGCATGCAAATCCTGGCCTTTGTGAAAAAATAGTCCATATTGCATGCCATACTCACCTATTGCACGCACACCTCCCTACTGTGCGCAAAACCCACCCTTTTGAATGAAGACCTCTATGTTTATGCATAATTGATCTTCCTTAGTCAATACATTTTTTATTCATTCTAAATTTTTCACTTCCTTCATCGCACCACATTTGGACCCTGAATTTGTCACGCGACACTCATGTGTTGAATGCACCCCTTCAGCATGGCCCTCCGGGCTCGTGCGAAGTGATTTCAAGGTCCCTTACGTTACTTATCCTCATGATTCTTTGCATAGGAATCCAAACAGATATTGAGTATTTTCATAGCAACACTAACATGATCCCCTTAATGGATCAATCCACAACCCCATATCCATGTGGCATTGTTTGTTTCTTCCCTTCTCCAAGGGTTAAAGCACACCAGTTATGTAAGTCCTAGGTGTTGGAAGAGAATCATCATCATCCATTCCATGGGGAATTAAAATTCCAAGCACAATTTTCCACTCCACATGATGTTAAATTGTGTCCTCACCTCATGAAATATACACGGGGTTCCCCGCCCTGAACATTTTCCACGCCCACTAGTCTCCAATAGAGTGAGATCATACTCACCTGGAATGATATCATCCTTGCATGGAATGACATCTGTCTGTGGGGGAGGGGAACAAATCCCAGTGTAATCCCCTAGCATTTCTTAAAAGAAAGTTGCATCCTTACTCCTCCTCCCTTCTTTTGTGTATAAAGACCTGAGGTGAGATGGGCATAGGGGGATCAACACATCAACCCTCTCCTTTAGGTCTTTATCGCCATCAGGCCTCCATCCTAGAATAAGCCTCATTCGATTCCTCTTAGGTGAACATTTTGTGACATGATCATTAGGTCACTATAACCTCTTTTTCTCACACTAAGCATGACTCGCGTGAGATTAGAGTAAGCATCAACCATGGAATTCCCATGGGACGCCTTAGTATGTAAGCCCCATCCCTTACCACCGAACTACATGGACTTTTATCGTTTTCCTGTTCAAGGAAAGGTATGTAAGAGTCCTCCATGTGGTTAAATCCCATCATCCACCAGTCCAAAACACTTTTTGTTGGATCACCCTCATACCATATGATTTTAAACTATATGCCCCTTTTCGTCCCGCATGACGCTAAACTGTATGCTTTCAAACTATGTGTGTTGTGATCCTTACATCCTAGGCAGGGTACGTAGGAAGCCTCCCTGATGATAAACCCCAACCAATGGTAAAAATTGGTGGCCCCTTTCCCAGGACCCACATCCTTGCTCCGGATCTTAGTGGAATCAGACCAACTCTCAGGCTGTTAACCACGCGTAACCCCCATCATGTCTTCATGTCAATGTCCTCTGCATACACCCTGATTCTAAGCCCTACCCTGAACTATGTGAACATTGATTCAACACTATAAGGTTATTTAGTAAGCCTCGATGAGGTTCCAGACCATCACCCACATCCCATCCTGGTCTCTCCTTTGAGACCTTTGTGTTTCGGGAAGTAAATTCCTCATCCCGGATGTTGTACTTCCTTCAGGTCCCATCTATGAATCCATTCTCACAAGGCACCAACTTGGGTATCCCATAACCCCACCAAACTACATTAACATTGATTACCCACCACACATATACATAGGAAGCCTCCCTGAGGTTTGATCCCAACACCATTTCCATCTTCATGACGATTCCATCCCCACTCACTCCATCCTTCGACTCTCCATTCAAACCCATATTGATTCCTAGTCGGGCTACCACATCCTAGTGAAGTCATGTCATCCATTCAGTGATCTAACCATGCATACTCCCCGCACTATTCATAACCATCCAATCAAGAGTGTTTCTCTTTTCATGGTCTACTAACCATACGTAAGCCCCTAACATGTCTCTGGGTTGTTGTCATTTGTGTACACCCTAACCCATCACCCATTCGAACTATGTGGGTTTTGATCCTTTTCTTATAAATAGGGTACATTGGATGACTCTATGAGGCTCAATCCCAACCAATGATAAACCTTGGTGTCCCCTTTTTTGGGACCCAAACATCCTCGAACTCTTCCTCATTGGACGTTTTGATCCACCCATCCAGTAAACCACTTAGGTTCTCCTGCCTAGGGATGTGCCCATCCGATCCACTCCCATAAGTGTTCTGTTCAGTTTGATCAATCCCCACTGGAGGTTAAACTCTCATAATACCTTGTTTTAAACATGAGAAACTGAGAAAAACCTCAGGGACATGCCAATGGAATATAATTCCCCGCACTCGACGTGGGATGCCTTAGTCTTCTACACCCTCGAGAAACCCTATAATAAGGAGAAGAAACCCAAACACATTAGTGTTTTGGAATCCAGACATGCCAGTGATGTCTAACGTGACTAATCCTCTTAATGATGGTTGATTCCCTGACATGACCCCATGTTGAAGCACATATCCATATAAAATAATATTTCATATTCTCTAATAAATGGTTCTATAGTTCCTCCATACAATTGTTTTCATTCTGTAAGGATCCTTGTATATAGTTATATATCTCATTATATGTTCAATTGAGAAATCAAACTCAGAGTTAGGAGGAAATCTAGGAAACTCTTGAGGTAATATCTATGTAAATTTACCCATAATGAGAAGTTAATCAACAATGATTCTCTCATAGATATAAATCATTAGAGCTAGTTACACTTTATCGTTTAGAAATAATAATCCTTATTTAGGATAATATTACAAATGAGATTCATCCCCTTCCTTACACTAGTAATGAATTGTAAGTTTACATGAGATGTGAAGGTGATCACCCTCACTAAAAGTTTGATGTTGTATTTATATAATGATAGATAATCCTTTCCCAAAATAGATTCAAATTACACATAATTATGAATGATAATATTTTTTTTGACATTAATTCCATAATCATTGACATGGGATGAGTTATATTATTTTAAAGAAATAATTTCTCTATTTGATATTCTCATTAAATACCCCACCCCATATTCTAATGTGTTGATTAAATTGTTCTACTGAACGTAAAAGATATGAATAAATTTGTATAAGCTTTATCAAATAGTACATTCATTGTTCAGTAATGAATCGAAAGTATACATGTTACGTCAACATTTTTAGGATCCACCTCATCATTAATTATGGCATCACTCCTTCCTTTCTCTCTATGCCATAGAGGTTGTTCTCATTGATTATATTTGGAAGCCCTTGTATTCTAGAATTTTCATGCATAATGTACTTATTCATTTTAGTTGAATCACTATGCTATACTCTGAGTTTTTATTGAAAAATTATTTTCTTCCATTTCATTTGATGGTTTATCCATCACCCATTGGCAATCATTAGCCTAATTCCCCACTATTTTAATTTTAAATCTTCTCCTGGTTCTTTTGAGATAGTTTCCTTGATTCTGTTTTCCAATACATTAGACATGTGGTATGTTGAATTATCTTTATTCCATGTGATTTTATATCCATCCTAATTTAACATAATATTTATATTTTTATCTCCAGCCCCCTGAGAGCACTCAGAGTCACGAATTTCAATATCATCCGTAAGGGAACAATTAAAAATATTTTCATATATGTTAAAGTATTGAATCTTTTTTTAATATACTAGGATTTAATCCACTAAATAATTCAGTAACCTTATTTTTTTGGGTCAATTACAATGTTATAGGTCTACCATTCAACAATTGTGAGGTTTGTCTCATATTCCATGATAAACATATCTTCCATTAGCTTCATTCCAAGTAACACCCTCCCTATTTTATTATAGGTAGTTGGGGGAAAATATTTTTTGAAAAATATTTCCTATAACCATTCACATTTCACCGGATAAATTTCTCACATGGGATTTGTGTACTTTATCAATTTCTACCACTGATCAGCTTCCCCTACAATGTGATAAATAGGAATAAGACTTTCTCTTGTTTTGAGAAATAGAGGATGTAGAATATCGTATAAATTTTGTAAATCCATTATTCGAGGATGGGGGTAGGATGATCTAGTAAAGGTAGGAGTCCTTTGTTGCATAATTAAATTGACCATAACATGCACATTTTTTATTGAATGAGGGTGTTCCATAAAATTCAAATTATTATTAATATCAAGAACCAACTAAGCCAGTAATATTGTCATATTCTTATATTCCATTCTCATAAGGAAAAGAGACTAATTATTTTAATCATCACATTTCCAATCACATTGGTTTTTGGCACGATTACACATATTTTCCAATATTAGCTAAAAAAGGAAAATTGGGGATGAGAATAATTAATATAATAATAAAATAATAGGGAAATTGTGAACATATATGGAAATACATATAAATTAAACATATATTTCAATCTATGAGCCTATAGGTTTCAATCTTGGTTATACATGGTAATTTTTTCTAACACCCTATGTTTTTATGATTTTTTTGTGTAAATAATTTTTTTTGATTAATTTCATTATAGACAACACTATTTCAAGCATATAGTACCAACAACATGGGCCTATATTGCACTACATGCAACACTGATTGATTTATAAAATAATGATATATTAATAACATAATACTATAAACTCAAATGATATAACATGGATGTTAAACATAGAGATATGAATTGTGATAAATGATTTTTAAATACTATTTATATTGTTTATATATATATATATAATACATTGATATAAAAATACATAATTTTTCAAAAAGGTCTCTATATGTTTTGAAAAATCTATTTTCTCAAAAAATCTTCTTTTTATTTAATCTTGGGAATGTTAATAAAATCAATTGTTAAAAAATTTTATCAAATAAAATTAATTTTTAAAATATAAATTTCAAAAATATATTAGGGTCATTTTTTTCAATTTTTATGAAAAGTTTAATTTTTTGATGAATAGAGAAAATAATTAATTTTAATTGAAAAACTAAATTTTAATAAATTTATCTTTAAATATAAAATATAATTTAAATTAATTTTAAATAAAAAATATTTAATTTACACTTAAATTAATACAATTTAGGTAATTTTAATTAATTTTGTTTTGATATTGAGTATAAAAACTTTTTAATCTTTTGATCTTTTCACTTTAAGAACCCCTTATCTCTTCATGTCTCTAGAAATAATTTAAAATTTATTTCTTTTTTAATTTTATAAATTGAATTTGGAAAAATTGATTATATATTTGGAATAAGAATAATATATAAAATATAATAATCCAAAAATAATTTTTATAACAAATATTACAAACTATAGTAAAAATTAATATTTGTGGGTAAAGTAAAATTTGGTTTACTGGGGGTTAAAATAAAAATATAAGGGTGAAATTTACCTATAAAACAGTCAAAAATCATTTCCATATTTCAAAATTATCATGTATATGGTTATAATTTTATCCATTTTGGGCAATTTTTACATCTGAAAAACATAAGAACACTCAATTATTTTAAAAAATTCCCAGTGTGTCCTCTCCCCCACTTGTAAAAGGCCACCCCCTATCATCCCTTATTCAGAGTATAAAACCTATTTGGTTTGGAAAATATATTCCCAAATAACTTCCACACATACCTAACCCCATATAATAATTCATATTTTGGATGGAAATACATCTTATGAAGTATTTTAGTGAAAACTGAAGGAGGATACCTAAAATGAGGCAACATTAATCAATAGATATTTTTGTTTTACTTCATTATCCACCCCCTTGAATTATTATTTAATAATCCTTATATAATAACCAAAATATCTACCATATACATAGTTTTTTTATGTTAATATAATGAAATAAAACCACCTCCACTCTCATGAAATGGTTTATGAAATCATCATTCATGTATACGGTGGACTACAGCATCCCGAACCGACCTTGTTCTTTTTTCCATTAAAAAATATTGTGGTTTTACAAAATTATGGATCTATTTTTTATATATGATAAATATAATTATATTATTTAATTATTATTCTATAATTATTTTATCACATAAACCTTTATATTTTCAAATTTTGGAATATGATAGCATCGTTCGTGTGTATGATAGACTACTGCCTCCTGAAGCGATGTGATTCATTCAAATTTTACATAGAAGGTACTAATGGTGTATTTAATTTAAAAATGTGATATATATGACATAAAAATAATTATTTAACGATAATATATATAACACACTTTTATTTCATTCAATTAAACAAGAAAATGGAAATAGGTTTCATGCGTATGTACGGTCTATCATCCCCATGTACGGTGTATAGTATTTTTGATCACTGAATTATATTAATTACTATAAATAAATATATACTGAATATATAAGATATTTATATCATGGATATATGTCTGAAGATAATGTTACCATTATCTATATAAGAATAGAAAAATTAACAAATCAAAACTCACATGAAAAAATTGTGGTTTTTACCCAAAACATAACTTTAACATGAAATTGCTAATAAATGGGTAATAAAATGTCATAATAAAATCCTCTATAGTATGATATATATGAATATGGTTTTTTGTTACATTTATAATAAACTCATATTAATTATATAATTTGTTTTAATGAGTACTATATAAATCAAGAATTATGGTAAGATATTTTAGTATCAATTTGCCTTATTTGAGACATATTATGCACTGATATTCTTTTATTTGATATATATACATCCCCATTGATATTTTAAATCCTGAATTTATTTACCCTCATTATTTTTTAAGTTTTATTTTGTTTTATTCCTTCATGGGTGTTATGATTTAATGTTACAAAATTGGTAATTATTATATGTTACAATATCATCATTTATCATGATTTTTTAAGATTAAGTATCTAATTTTGAAATATTTGGTGATTAATCTTAATAATTATCTTTAATTTTCATATAATCTTTTAATTATTTATATCATCATGTAATGTTACTATTTTCACACACTTTAGTACATAAATTTAATAAGAAAATGTTTTTATAAAAATCAAAATTTATTTCTCTCTTCAATATAAAATTTGTTTTCTTACAAAAACATGTTTTCAAAAAATGTTTTTAAAATGTTTTATTACTATATTATTCTTTAAAAAATGAATTTTTACCCATTATAAATTTTGTTAAAAAATTAAAGGAATCTTTATGTAATTTTCCAAAAAATTGAAATTTGTAATTTACTGAAAATGTGAAAGGAAACTTTATCTTAACATGTACGACATGAATGAAATTTTATGGCATCGTGATCAATCATTTATTTTATTCTTCCATTTTAATTTTTATTGTTTTCTTCATATTAAATTTTTTCAAATTTTTTTACATTTTTAAAAGTGTTTTTTTTTAAAGTGGAAATGATATTTTCCTCAAGAAATGTTTTAAATGATCTCTCAAAGTTATTTTTCATCTAAGATGACATCCATTGGTGTTACCTAATCCTTTCTAGGAACACAATCCATGGGTAACATTCATATTCTTTATCTTAGTGGTTTATCTTTTTATTCCATGATATTCATGAACCCCATTTCTTTTCCTTGCGTTATACCATGATAATATACTTATGAAACCTATTTCTTTTCAAGTGTTATAAAATAATGATATGATTTTGAAACCTATCTTTTTTCCATTAGTATTGATATGATGAAACATTTATGAAACACATTTAATTTCTTGGGTAATGATATGATGAATTTTATGATCTTTTGGAACACATACATATTATTTTCACTATGTGATGGGTGGGACCATTATCTCCCTCCAATGAAATGGGTAATGATAAATTTTATATGAACATAGAGAGTGAACAATAGGTTATTCCAAGCCTAAAATATGGTATGAATGAATTTATCCCAAGCCCAATGTAGGTATATGGGTGGTTATCCAAAGCCTATATTATTATATATTTCATGGTGGTTATCCCTAACATAAGATTTTATATGCTTATGTGATTGACACGAATCAATTTCTTATGCTAAAGTTATGATCACACATACCATTTTCATTGAATTAGGTATTGTTAATTTTTTATGAAATATCATTTTTAATGCCATGACTCAATATTTTTTTCTTTGATATGTTGGTTATGGTTTTCATATGTATGATCATGATTCCTTACCCTTATCTTTGTATTTTTCTTACGTATCTCCCTTTTTATCCTTACTGATAATCTAATATCACCCTTTTTTATGTTTCTATTACCCAAGATATGAGATATTTATTATGTATTATTGTCATTGAAGGGTACTAGATAAGAAGAAATTAGTTGTTAATGATGTATCTCACCTTTTAACTAGGTGTTTATGAGTACATGATACTAGAATCCCAAGACCTAAATGATTCTAGCATGGGCTGTTCTATAATGTAATGAAAATTTATATCATAGGTTATAATATTTATGTACAAAGAATTTGGGTCTTCATGGAGGGTATCAGAGAAAGGTGTAGTTTATCTTTGGAGTCTAATATGAGAAAAACTTAGTGATATCCCTTAACACGTGGCTAAGGATAAATATAAGGATGATTCAAAGTATACGAAAATGTCATTGAACATTGGTAAAGGATAGAGTGAGTTGTTTCCTATAAATACATCCTTTTTTTGTATAGACAAGTGGATGTGTCTCTATAATAGATGTACCTAGGGGTAAAAACCTTGAATACACTCTATTGAGCTAGGCTGGATCGAGATCTAGTTCACAACAATAGGCCTTGCTACAAACCTAGTCTGAAACTCTTGGGGGATACGGTTTGGAAATTTACAAACTCATTATGATCCATTATAAAGGATTTAAATAGAAGATTACTATGAATGCCTTAGGGTAAACCTAAATTGAAATATATTAAAAAGAATGATTCATGGCTTTGAAATACTATAAGTGAATTTTAATGATTATGTAGTTCCCCAAAATTATTGTTGTTTTTAACACTATGATTTTTGGTTCTAGTTAATAGATTGAACCTTGAGAAACCTTGTTAATGCTATCTGTGATGGAAAATTTAATGATTTTCCTCCTTAGAAGAAAAATATTATGGTATATCTAATGAAATTATCATTTCAATTATCACAAAAATTTATTAATCAATGAATCATACTAAACATCCAAATGAAACAAGGAGGGAATTATATTCTATTGAATCAATCATGAGGCAATGTCCACCATTATTTAGTAGAACTGATAATCCTATAATTAAAGAAAAATGAATCAATACCACTAAAAAGTTATTTTTTATTTACCAATGTTTGAAACATGAAAAATAAATTTTAGTTTTCTATCATTTATAAGGTGAAGTAGATGAATGGTGGAATCTAATCAATAATACATGGAAAGTTTTTTATATCAACTTAATAGATTGGGATGATTAAAAAACATATTTATCAATAATTACATTCCTAGTATTCATCATATAAAAATTTAAAAGCATTTCCTTGTTCTTAATCAAAAGGATGATGAATCTATTAGTAATTATAAATAAAATTTTACAAGACTTTCAATTTATGCTTCAAGTATTCTCATCAAACTTGAAAGTAATGTTGATCAATTCCTCACTGGATGATAACCAAGTCTCCAAAGAGTGATATTCATAGGAGAATTTAATATATATATATAAAGGTATTGTTTGATGTTATATTTATTAAGAAATTGAGTTGGAGTTACATGTTAATATCATGGTTGTGATAAGAAAAATTAAGATGGAGTTTAAAGGAAAATATAAAAACCATGTAGAGAACAATATGAGGTTTCCTTTATGCTAAACATGTGGGAATAATCAAATAGGAAATTTTCTTAAGGGGAATAGAAAATGGTTTATGTGTGGAAGGAAAGTTCATAGATTGGATTAATGCTAAAGGTAATGAAAGAAGTTAGGTAATGATACAAATAATGAGAAATATTCATATAATATTCCACACACACTTCTGGGTTTCAAATGCATGGAGTTTGAGAATTATGTTAACAAGTGCCCAAATCCAAGTGTTAATGATGGTTACTAACCCCAGTAGAATCTTAATCCATGGAACTAGGAGAAATATCATTATATCACTATTTCTAATGAGGGGTACAGTAACGATGTGGTGAAATTTACACTTACCATCCACACTCAAAATGTTAATTCCTTATTTGATTATGGATCTACCCATTCATTCATATCTATGTAATTTTTCTAGGGTATCATGATTCCACCCATATGATTTGGTGTTGAACTAGAATTTTAAACCCATAATGTTACAATGACCATATCTCAAGTATATGGAACCTCTATTGTTGATTTTTGTGGGAATGTGCTTCATGAAAATATTATCATTCTCCCTCTAGTTGAATTTGATTTCAATTTAGGCATGGATTGGATTTCTATATATAAATCTCACACCAATTTTATAGTAAGGTTAGACACATTTGATATTCCAAAAAAAACCTATGATCATCTATTAATGTGATGTTATGTGTGAACTTCTGATGGATATTACATCCATTGTGTTATCCGTAATTCCCATTCAGATGGGGGTGTTTATCACAGATGGATGGGGAGAAACATAACATCAATGATATTCCTATTGTGAAGGAATTTCTTGATGTATTTCTAGTAGATTTTCTTATCCTTCCACAAAAATGTTAAGTTTAGTTCTCAATTGAAATAATACCATGTCCACTCTAATTTCAATGACTCCTGATATAATACCCCCGATTGAGATGCAGGAATTGAAGAAGAAAGTCCAGGAAAAATATGACAAGGGATTCATTCAGCCGAATGTTTCACCTTAGGGTGAAATTATTTTTTTGTTAAAAATAAATGTGAATCCGGAAAAATATCCATTAATTATCGGTGTTTGAACAAGATCACAATTAAAAAATTAACAAATTCCCTGTATTGATGGCTTGTTAGATCAACTATGTAGAGCTTAATACTTTTCAAAGATTTACCTTCATTATGGATATCATCAATTGATGATAAAAAGGATGATATATTCAATATAGTATTCTATACAAGGTATAAAAAACATTAGTATATAGTACATCTATTCGGTCATACTAATTCTCATGTTATCCGCATATATTTATTGAATATATTTTTTAGATATTACCTTGATTAGTTTGTGGTATTATTTATGGATATTTTTATATTTTCTAATAGAAATGAAGATCATGTAGAACACATGATAATTGTACAATATACCTTAAGGAAAGAGAAACTATAACACCACTACCTTTGAAATTATTTTATTTTATTCTTTTCTTGTATTTAGATCTCATTGGTCAAGCTTCGGGTTGACCACAATTTAAATTTTTGAATTTTTAAGTATCGGTTGGATTTTTGGCATAGACATGGTCTGATCACAGTTAGGGTAAACCATGAAACCCAACCCATGTAACCATGAGGCATGTGTTTAGTATGCACACAGGTTGTGCATAGTTTGGTAAACCTTTCATAGACCATGTGGTTCATCTTTGTAATAGTATAGAGGCATTAAACAAGGTCGACACATAGTTTGGAAACCATGCGGTCAACCCATGCATATCCCCCCTCTCTCCAGTAGGTTATGCATGGTTGGCGCACGATCTGACAGGACATGTGGCCAAACTGTGTAGGATTCCGATGTTCAAAAATAAAATAAAATTTTAGAATGTTTTTTAATAATAATAATAATAATCATTATTATCATTATTATCATTATTAAGTTAGGTTTTTTATTTATGTATATGTTTTTTTATTTTTCTTCCTTATTCTTTTTTTCTTTCTTTCCCTATATTACACCACATCCATGTTGACCTCCCCATACTCATTGGTTGTGTGTCTCCCCTTCCCCATGGCCTCTCTGCCACTCGATGAAACCCTCTAGTTTCATCACAGATCTCGTTCTGTTCATCGAGGAAAGATATCCTACCCTCATATCCTTCTTCGATTTGGGAATTTTTCCCTCTTTCATCACCATATTTTATGCGGAAGGTCTCTCGGGTCAACCTCATTCATATTCTGGAATCTGCCGCTAAAGGCGAATCAGATTGGTTCGTCTCATATTGCCAAAACCACTTGAGGTATGATATTTCTCCTGTTGTTTTGATTTGTATGTTTATTTTAGGGTCTTTAGTGATTATTAGTCCCTTTATAAAAATTAATTAGAGATTTGGTGGCTCTTTGTTACTGCGCACACATGTACATAGGTATGAGTGTGTCTATATATATATATATATATCCTTATGGCATATTCCCTCATGGTGTATGGAATACATTCCTAGGATTAAAGGATATAAATATATATATATATAATGGTGTGCGTGTGTGCGAGTGTAGGATGGTTTTGAGTGTTTGCCGCCTAATTTGTCAAGCTTCAATGTGTCTCGGCTTAGTTTGCTCCATTGTTGAGGTAGGTTTCCTATGATCACACCTTCAATTTGCGTTTCCAAATTTATTAGTATTTTAAAATTTTGTTTTTATATTTATGTGATTTTTATATACATTACTAGGTGTTTGTTGAAAATTATTGTGCCTCTAGGAATTGGTTTCCCATTTATTTATATCACTTTATAAAGCCTATTTACAAGTTTCATTTAAGTGTGAAATATCCTTAATGTTTTAGAATGGTTTACTAAAACATTCCTAACTGGTGAAGTGTATTATATGAAACATAATGGCTTTATTAAAATTTTCATGTTAAAACTTGTCTTTTGGGGATATTGAACTGTAGTTTAACAATTAAATGATGTAAAATCCAATTTGGAAATTTTTAAGTGTATTGTGTACTTTATACCAAGAAGTGGAAGGTGTTTTTTAAAGTGAATTTGGTTTAAAATATTATTATAATATATATTAGATGTATAATATTAATGGCCCAATTGGAACCTTATGACATTTTGTAAATGATATTTGGATTTGAAAGTGTGAATTCCTAGTTAGAAACTTATGGTACTTTGTGAAATGGTGTGACGGTTTTTGTGATGTGACTGTCTTTTTGGAACTTGTTGTTGGTTTTTTATATGATGGTAACACCTATTAGAAATTAACCTATATAGGTTATTGTTTAGGTATTGTTTGTGTCTTGGGTAGGAAAATGCGGTGATAGAAGGTAAGGTGAGTCATGAATGTGAGGGCCCCCTACTAACACAATATATTATTAAAATGGGTTTTACATGGTTTTATAATTAGGGATGAGTGATGGTTTCTTATCAAACCCACGAGATAGGTTGGTACCCCTTGGAAGTTGTAAAGGCTTGGTGGGTTGTGCCACTGGTGAGGCTAGTTTAGTGAAGCCAGATGGTTATTAACAATGGATTTTCACCATACGCCGACAGGTGGTTTCTACCTGAGTTTTTCCATTGATAACTTTATGGATGTTTATGAAATTCCCATGATTACATATTTTTATGTTCCTATATTATTTTGTGTCACTTTTGGTTGTTTAATCTCATAACACATTTAGTTTTCTTTTTATACTAAAATACATATTTAGTCATTAGTTTTCATTAAAGGAATTTATTGAAATGACTTATATGTTTTTTTGGAAATTCTTTTGTAAATTGAAATGGAAAAAGGTTTTTTCTTAAAAAAAATAATCTTGTTACTTATTTTCATAAAATATTGGAAAACATTATTTTCATGTTTCTTATTTTCAAACTAGCAAGAAAGTATTTCACTTTAGGGGTGTGGAATCATATTTAGTTTATCATTTTCATTCCTACTAAGAATCCTAGTGCTCAAACATACATTAACATTTCGGTTTCATGTTCCTCTAGTGTTTTTGTCTCTTAGATAGATCATGGTTCTATGTTTAGGGGTGAACCACGAGGTCACATAGAGGTATGTTCACTGCAGAACTCTATTCTATTTTTCACTACTAGTTTTTATTTATTTATCTCATTTATATTTATTTATTTGTGTTCTATTTATTGTATAAATCATTCCCATATATTTTATCTTGATACTTAGAACTAGTTCTCAGCCAGTGAGGGTTGGGAATGCCCTTTGGGCCTTGTTGCAGATCGGCTCGGGTGACCGATTTAGACTTGACCCGGGTTGGGTTGTGAAATAATGGTTTCAAAGGAGGATAATTTTATTTTTAATGTCAGGTAGATAGAGACTATGAATTTCAAGACTCAGTAGGTAGGCACAAGAAGAGCATCGTGATCTCTTTCTCGTCCCGATCCTTGAGTTTTCTAGGGTAATCTGTGATTTTAGTCTTTTGTTTTGGTTTGTGTTGATGGGGGATGACCTAGAGAGTGAACCGATGTTTCATGATGGACTTACATGGAGTAGTGAATCATATATATCCCAATTGTATGGTTTTATACACTCATAGTGGTTGGTGCTTTCATAGACCATGTTCTACTAAACCATGTTTCTGGGATAGGTATGACTATTAGTTTCCCATCTAAGTGCTTCAGTGAAAGTTTTTTTTATTTGGTGCGAATTTAAATTGGTTTTGTGGTTATTTCTTAATTTATAAAATCGGGCTTGATTACGAAGGATATATTTAAAAAATGAATAAAAACATGGGTATTCTTGATAATAGAAGGGAATTGTTTTTGGATGTTGAGATGTTTTATAAAATTTGAAATGAGAATTATGTTGGAAATGATGGGTTTTGATGGAGAAGGGGTGTGTGTGACCCTTGATGTTCCTTATGGACGTTCACATAAGTGCATGTGTGTAGGGAAAGTTCATGTCGGTATGTATGTGTGGATGATATTAGTAGAAGTGGGGATGGAAACATATGTGATATTTCATAGGGTACCATGGGTCATCATTTCAAAATAAAAGTTTGATCTAGGTTTTCAAAGTTGTATTAGAAAAGGAAAATGGTTTATGATTAAAATAGGCTTATTGTCTAAAGATATTTTTTTTAAGGGGGGAAATGTGATGATGTTTTTAATTTCTAAGTGAATGTTCAATACTGATTTTTGAAATGGAAAATGACCTTTGATTTTAAAGGAGGATTAAATTTGAATGTGGGTGAATGTGGAAAATTGTGATTTTAAAAGGGTATTATTTACTTGTTTTGTGATGTTTTTGTGGTTTTATTTTGGTTCAGATTTTATTTGACTTTGATTTGGTTTATGATGTGTTTTTATATGAGCTTGTAATTTGGTTGGAGATGTCGTTTTTTGTTGAACTTTGGTTGGGTATTGATTTGGTTTTGTACTAATTTTTTATTTGGATTATTCTACCCAGAAAGGTCCCATATGTTTCTTGGGTCTCTTAGTATTTGGCCATGCCTAGACTCATAGTAGAGTGGTGAGACCAAGTTTATTTCTGTTTTTTCCCATTTTTGTGGTGATCTAGGTTTGATATAGGTAATGGAGTTTCTTGAGGAAGTCAAAATCATTTCTAGGAACTCGTGAATCAGTGAGGGATCAAGTTGTTTGAATTTTTTTAAGGGTCCAGGATTGAAACAGGGTATGTTAGTCATTATCTTCTCTTTGTGAGTTATTATTTATTAGGCCTTCTTCAAGGAAATTTTCACTCAATGCTATATTCCTGAGGATGTGAAAGAGAGTAATGTTCCTGAGATCATAGGCACTCGAAAGGGACAATTGGTGATGAAGAGATATGCTGACCAGATTATGTGGATAGTTTCCTTTTCTTCAATGTTAGCATTGTAAGATTTGTTTGGGAAGTTATTTGATGGGGCATTTTTGGCCTATTTGGTTCCTAAAATATAGGTGGTTGGAAATTAAGATTCTCTTTTGTGTCTGTGATGGTTCCCGATATGGTGGATGGTATATAACAGAGGGACCTATCCTTGATAAGTGACTTTTATTTGTCTCAATGATTCATTCACTGGGTCGACCGCTTGTGTGATTTCAGTGTGGCTAGTTTGGCCATTCGAATTTCCTCTTTTAAAAAGACTCCAAATGATTTTTGATGATCTGACCATCTAGGTCACCTAGGGAAGTTATGCTAGTGGATTATTTTAAAGGAGATAGTTTTGGCAGAAGGACATCATCTCCTGAATGTGGGGTAGCAGATGCTTTACGAAATGAAATATCCAACAACAAGTCTCAGAGTAAATCTCTTCACACAATCAAGAATCATACAGAGTGTGGAATGACTTGTTCTGAATTTTTTCCCCGGTGTTGGAATGAAATATTTTATGCCACTTTTGTAGTTTCTTAATATTTAAAGGTTTTGTTTTTTGTAAAATCTTTAGGGGCCTCATTTCCTCATTATGGTATTTTTTGGAATGATCCCCTTTTAGATGTGAAAGGTATAGTGGACTTGTGTCCTTGTAAACCTCTATAGTTGTGATCATGCTTTATGGTTTTGACCCATTGAAAATTGGTCTCTTTGTGGGTTAGTTTTAGGGTTAGTTTGTTATCATTTTGGATATTCTCATGTCTTGTGGAGATAATGAAACATAGTTTAGTTCGCTATTTTTTTACAGTTTCTTTTGTTGATATCCCTCTTGTGGTGGATTTTGGTCTATGTGGGAGTTCCAAGGGTCGGTCTGTGTCAAGGGTTATTTCGTCAGTTCGTTTTGATATTAATAGAGTTGGATAGTACTATAAGTTCCCATATTTTTTCTAACATGGTTGGTTCTTAAATGGTGGGGAGGCCTACCATGGATCTTGTTGTAGTTTCTTTTTGTGTTGGTCGGTACTAGTTATTATCTTATGGTGGGAAGAACCCTTATCTTATCATCATGGTTCTTCTAATTATGGATTCCCCTAGAGTCAATTGGGTGTGACTGGTAGAATTAAATTTCACACGGAGTTTTTGGTTTTGTTGGCCTCATTCAATATCAAGCTTTAGTTAAATTCCTCTATTACTGTGTGACTTTATGGGGTAAAAAGTGTATGTGGTTGAGAGACATTTCAAATACTAATCATTGAAATTTTTTATATTATTCATTTATTGGTTTTGGATCTTTTTGGTCAAGGGTTTTGTTGAGCCATGGTTTAAATGTTTTAGTTTTGGTTGTCTCTGGTGGGTTTTTCACCGATGTACAGTTTGATCACAGTTAGGGTAAACCGTGCACCCCTGCATAGGTAACCATGCAGCCTGTGTTTTGTGTCTAGTAGTGTGGCACATGGATTGAACATGGTTTGGGAGACCTTGTGGAAACCATGTGGTTTGTCTTTGTAA
Source organism: Viscum album (assembly GCA_963277665.1). Lineage (NCBI taxonomy): Eukaryota > Viridiplantae > Streptophyta > Magnoliopsida > Santalales > Viscaceae > Viscum > Viscum album. The sequence goes on from OY728128.1 coordinate 1,135,662,023, forward strand.
CCGTATAAAGGCATGCACCACAGTTAGTGCACAATTTGGAAATTGTGTGGCCAGCTAGTGTGTGTTCCCTCTCTCTCCAGTAGGTTGTGCACTATTGGCGTAGGGTTTGTTATAACGTGTGGCCAAACCGATTGCTCTACTAATGTTCAAAAATAAATAAAATTAAAGAAAGTGTTTTAATAATAATAATAGTGATAATTATTATTATGATAGGTTATTTATTTATTTTTTCTTTTTATTTTTTTATTTTTTTATTTTTATTCCTTATTTTTATTATTTCCAATTATTTTCCCTCCTCAATATGCATCGCGTGAAGATCCTCATCCTCCTCCTTGGTCACGCACCTCCCCTCCCTAATGGCCTATCTTATCCTCGATGAAACCCTATGTTTTCTTCATGAATATTGTTTAGTTATTTGAGGTAAGATCATCTACCCTCATCTTCTCCTTCTATTTGGGAATTTTCCCTCTTCCATCACTCAGTTCAATTAGGCCAAACCCTAGGTCATGAGATAATCAGATTTTTGTGGTTTTTTCCATCGTTAGTTTATACAGAAGGTCTCTCAGGTCGACCTTGTTCATCATCAAGCATATGCTGCCAAATTAAATGCGGATTGGCTTTACTCATCTTTCTGACGCCGCCCAGGGTAAGAGGTTTCTCCAACTATTTTATTTTTCATGTTTCATTTGGGGTTTTTAGTGATTATTTATCCATTTAGGTTAATTAATTAGATCCTAGGTGGCTCCTGGGTGGTGGGCACATATATAAATAGGTTTGTATCAATATATATATATATATCCCTTGGGAATATTCCCTAATGTCATGGGGAATATGTTATTGAACTAAAGGATATATAGAAATATAAGGGTTTATGTGTTGTGGGTGTCGGATGGTTTTGAGTGGTCACCGCCTAATTCATCAAGTGCCAAAGTGTCTGAGATTGGTGTTCTCCCATATTGAGGTAGGTTTCCTATACACATGCCTTAAATTTGATTTTATCAATTGATTAGTATTTTAAAGGCGTGTTTTTAAATTTATGTGACATTTATATATACATGAATGGGTGTTTTTTAAAACTTACTAAGCCTCTTGGAATTGGTTTCCCATTTATTTATATAACTCATCAAAGCATGTTTACAAGTTTATTTTAAGTGTGAAACCTCCTGAATGATTTATAATAGTTTAATAAAAGATTCCTAGCTCGTGATGCTTATTTTTTTAGAAGTCAAAGCATTTATTTAAATTTGTTATTTAATACATTTATTATTTGTAACCTTGAATTGTAGTTTTATAATTAAATGACCTAAAGGCCCATTTGGTCCTTTTTAAGTGTGTTGTGTACCTTTTACCTAGAATTGGAAAGGGTTTTGGAAAGTGAATTTGGTTTGGAATATTATTTTTTATATATTGGAATGTTATTATTAATGGCCTGATTGGAATCTTATGTCATTTTCGAAGTGAAATTTGGTTTTGAAATTGTAAACACCCAGTTGGTAACTGAAGGTACATTGTGAAATGGTTTAAAAGTTTATGTGATGTGATGGCCCGGTTTCCACTTGTGGTTGGTTTGTTATATGATGTTCATGCTAATTTGGTATTTCTTTATATGGGTTATCATATAGGTAGTGTCTATGTTTGGGGTAGGAAAGTATGGTGATGGTAGGTAAGGTGAGTCATGTGTGTGAGGGACTCCTACTAACATAGTATATTATTAACATGAGTTTTTCAAGGAATCATCTAGACAGTCAAGTGGTGGTTGCTTATCATCTCCGATTTTATGGGTTTTTAACCCTTGGATTTTGTAATGGTTAGGTGGGATCTGCCACTGATGAGTCTAATTAAGGGAAGTCAGTTGGTTATTGGCTATGGCGTTTCACCATACGTCGGTAGGTGGTTCCAAACCAAGTATGTCTAGGGATTGGTCTAGGGATGTTTATGAAATTCCCATGATTACTTACCTGTATGTTCCTGCTTTTTTTTGTCACTTTTGGTTGTATGATCTCATGACACCTTTATATTTCTTTTTATACAAAAATTCCTATTCAACCATTAGTTGTCTTTTAAATGAATTTATTGAAATTACATATATGTTTTTGGAAATCGTTTTGGAAAGTGATGTGGAAAAAAAGGTTTTATAAAAAATTGTATCTTGTAACTTATTTTTATAATAGATTGGAAAACCATTATTTTTATGTATCCTATTTTCAAACTATAAATAATGTATTTCACATTAGGGGTGGGGCATCAAATATGGTTTTTCTTTGTAATTCCTATTGAGCATCTCAATGCTCAAACCTACTTTATATTTCCTATTTTAGGTTCTTCTAGTGTTGGTCCCTCTTGGAGTGAGTGGGGTCATATGTTTGTAGATAACCCATTAGGCCACTTGGAAGTAAGTTCACTATGGAACTCTATTCTATTTTATACTACTATTGGTTATTTATTTTTCACATTTTATATGTTTTTCTACTTTTTAGGGTTCTAATCATTCCCATCTGTTTCGTCTTGATGTTATGCACTAATTTCCAACCCGTGGGGATTAGAAATGCCCTTCAAGCCTTATCACAGATCAGATAAGGTGACCAGTTCAGGGTTGAACTAGGATGGTTCATGATAGAAAATATTTGAAAATTTTACAAAGTCTGAATTTTTGGATGAAAGAGTTTTTATTTTTTTGTCACATAATCTCATGAGAGGGCATTTATGTTGATCCATCAACGATAGTGGCTATTTAATGATGTCCTAGACCAACAACAATGACGAAGATACATAATTTTCTTGGTTTATCTTAATATTTTAGATGTTTTAATGAGAATTTTTCTTGACTATATAATTCACTCACAATGTTAACTTGGAATGGATCCGAGTTCCTATAAATAAATGAATGTAAGGAAAATTTCATGGCATTAAAGAGAATATTAGTCATTATATATTTTATTACATTACCATATAATTGAGAAGGGTTTGTAAACTTTTCTTATGAATACAAGATGGTATTGGGATGCGTTATAACACAAAATGAAATGGTTATTTTTTATTCAACACAAAAAATGATGTTTCCTGGGAGAAATTACTCAAATAGTCATTTGGATTTAGCTTCAATAATTTTATCATTCCAAATATGGAGGAACTATATTTATGGAGGGAAGTTTGAAATATATACTGACCATAACTGTTTAAGTAAATATTAGCAATTAATGAGATGAATATGACCCAAATTATTTGATTATAGATGATTAAAGATTATCATTTCTCAATACATTACCACCTTGGAAAAGAATAAAAGGTGGATGATGCTTTTAGTTAAAATGATCTTGCAAGATTATCCATGATGAGGATCTCAAAAGAACCAATATTTATGGATTCTCAAAGGATGGATATGGAAATCCCGAATAAATATGATAAATATTATCTTAGTCAATTGAATGTTCCACCATCTATCTATGTGAAGATTAAATGGGGGTAGAAGGAGGATGTAGATCATAAAATTTAGGTTATAAATATTCCTGAATTTATCGTTGATCATGATGGAAAGATAATATTCCAGAACTATGTATGTTTTTCATCCATATCAGACCATAAGTATGTGTTTTTAGAGTAATATAATAATTGTTAATTCTCTATTCATAATGGATGTACGAAGATGTAAAGATTTTTGAAAGGTTAATTATAGTGGAATGACCTAAAGAGAATTATCATATATATTTTATCATGATGCTTTGTATATCAAGAAGTTTTGGGAAAAGAGAAATTTTTATGGGGATGTTGAATATATTACCCATAATTGAATTGAAATGGGAGAAAATCTCTATAGATTTTGTTATTAAACACCCCCAAAATGTTTAATAAGAGAAATTCTATATGGTTTTTAGTCTATCATCATACTATGTCATCACACATAATTACTATCATAAAATACTTATCTCTGGAAAAACATTCTATTTTATACACTAATGTAGTGGTAAAGATTCATGTAGTAACACATTACATTGTGTTTGATCCAGATTTGAGCTTCTCCTCATGGTTCTGGTGAAGTGTTCAGCAAGCTCTTGACATGGAGTCGAGTTTTACCAATGCATATCATCCCTAAAAAATGATCAGTCTAAAATATAAATTCAAACCCTATGGGATATGTTATGATCTTTTTCTATAGATTTAAAATGTTTTTGGGATCAGTACCTTATATAGTTGAGTTTCCTTATAATAATAGCATTCAATAAACATTGATATGCTCTTTATTAATCCCTATATAGAAATAAGTGCATCGCTCCAATGTGTTAGAATGAAGTTTGAGAAATAAATCTATTGTTACCTGATATAGATGAATTAATTGAAAATATGGTTAAATCCATTTAGTAAGACATATAGGTAGCTCATAGTCAGTAGAAAATTTATTTTGATAATTATATGTGTGATCTAAAATTAATATTGGTGAAAAAGTGTATCTAAGAATTTCTCTATGGTAGAAGGTTATGAACATCTATAATAAAGGGAAACTAATCCCTAGGTATATCATTCCTATTGAAATTCTTGATCATGTTGGGATGGTAACCTATTTCTTAGTACTTCCACCAAACCTATCTTATTTCCATTGTCTTTTACATGTATCTCTCTTGAAGAAGTACATATCTCACCCTATGCACTTACTGAACTCAGATGTCATATAGCTAGAGAATGATATATCTTATGAAGAATAACTGGTTGTAATAATAGATCATACATGGAATTTTCAATGTAACAATACCATTCAAATATTCAAAAATATTTGGTAAAACCACCAGTTTGTGGAACATATGTGGGAATTTAAGGATATGATGAGGTAGATGCATCGGAATATTTTGTATCAAACTGATGAATTTTGGGGAGAAAATTGTTTTAAGGGGTATAATTTACCAACCTAGTTTTTTATGATTTCTTCTTCAAATAATTTAAATTTATTTGATGCATTTCATTTTACCTAGCACAATGTTAATATTACTCTATATGGGACACTGACTTATCTTTCGTTACATGCAACACTGAGCTTCAACAAAACCATGATAAATTCTTAATATAATTATGTACACCCAACCATTATAACCTAGTTGATAAAAAATAGATAAAAATAGTAATAGATTATTTTTTAAAATTATTTTTAATGGTCTCATATAATGAAAACACATTCATAGAAAATAACTTACTTTTTCAATAAATTATTTATATGTTTTGAAAATACTATTTTTTAAAAACTATTTATTTTTCTTACCATTAATAAATATAATTATTTACATTTTTTGGAAATTAATTTGATAATATAACCAAATTCTTAAAATTTAAATGTTAAAATTATCCTAGGGTGATTATTTTTTTATTTTTATGAAAAGATTCATTTTTTTATGTATAGTAAAAAATACTAGATTTTAATTGATATTGACTTTCAGTTTATTTAATTAATGAAGATAGAAAATATTTTAAAGTTTTCTTAAAGAAAAATAGTTAAATTATACATCCATTAATCCAATATAGGTCATTGTAATCAGTTTTATTGATAAATTGGATATAGAAAACATTGTAAAATTTTATTACTTTTCACCTTAAAAACCCACTTTCTTATCAGTGTCTATAGGAATCATCTTAATTTTATTTTTTCCAATTATATTAATTTCATTTGGAAAAATGGGTTTCATATTATTAATATGAATAATTTATCATTTACAATAAGTAAAACTATATTTTTGACCAAAATTAATAGTCAGTTGAGTAAAAATTAATTATTACGGTTAAGGTAAAAATGAGATTATTGAGGGTTAAACTAAAAAGATTTTATTAAAGTTTACCAAAAACATTTAAAATAATTATTATCCATATTTATAAATAATAATTAGGTTATAATTGGATCCATTTTGGACCATTTTTTCATGTGATAAAACATGGGTCTAATCAATTATTTTCAAAAATACCAAGTGTCTCCTCTACCCCACTTATAAAAGGACACCCCCTCTCCTCCATTATTAAAACCATAAGACCTTTTTGGATTATTCTAGATCTTCCAAAACCACTTCTGAAATTCCCTTACCTCATCATATAATCCTTATGTTTGGAATAAATCCATCCAAGTAAGGTTTGTAGTGAAAACCTAAGGAGACTACCTGAAGAAGAGGTAACGTTATCTAATGAGTGATTTTGTTTTATTTATTCTTCCACCCCCTTAAATTAATATTATATCATGATTATGTAATAACCACAATATATATCATATAATAATTTTTTTTAAGTTCATGACCTACATCCATCTCCACTCTCGTTAAATGGGTTATGAAATCAGTGTTCCTATGTACGGTGATCAATTATTATGTGAACCAATCTAATTTTATTTCCATTACCTCCACTTCAGGGTGGATATAATGATGGATAAATTTTTTATATAGAAAATATTTTATTTTTATGATTCTATTGTAATTATAAAATTATTATATCAATCATAACATCATAATTTCCATATTTTGTTAATACAATAACGTCGTTCATGTGTACAATGGACTACCGACTAGCAAAGCGATGTGATTAGTTCATGATTTATATAGAAGGTATTAAGGATGGGTTTTATGAAAATATTTCATATATATGGAATAAAAAATATTCTATAATGATTATATATATCAATTAATTTTCATTCATTCGATCCAACAATAAAATGTAAATTGTGTTCATGCATACGTACGACCTAAAATCTCAATTAATTGTGAATTTTATTTTCTATCACAAAAATTATATGGATTAAAATAAATAAATATATAATGAATATATATGATACTTTTAAAATGGTTATTATTATGTATATTATGGCACTATGGTTTATATATTAGGACAAAAATTAAAAACTCAAAACGCCCAGAAAAAACAAAGATGTTAATACCAAAAATGTAATTTTGACATGAAATCATTAGTAAATGGTCAATAAAAGGTCATAATAAAAATAATATATTGTATTATATATATTAATATGTTTCTTTAAAAAGTTTATAATAAATTTAAATTTATTTTACTGGAGGATTTAATTAGTACAATGTAATTAAAGACTAAATGTAGTGGATTTTAATCTCAATTTTCACTCTTTGAGACATACATTATGTTATGAACATATATTATTTCATGAGGTATATATACCATATATTTGACATATAATATCATTAATTTATTTAAACTTATTATATTTTAAGTTAAGTTTTATTTTATTCCTTCATGGGGCTTATGATTCAATGTTACCAAAGTTGTAAACATTTTATGTTACAATCTCATCATTTATTGGGATTATTTATAATTAAGTATCCATTTTTGAAATACCATAATATACCTCTCAATATATTTCATTAAATTTATTAAACAATAGTTATTCATTATATCTTTGAGTAATGGTCCTATTTTACCACACATTGGTACTTAAATTTACTAATATTTTTTTATGAAAATCCTCCTTTTTTTGTCTCTTCAGTCAAAAATAAATTTTCTTTCAAAAACATATTTAAAAAAAATTAAAAATGATTAATTACTATCTAAGGAATTTAAAAATACATTTTTACCCATTTTTTTCTTTTAAAAAAAATTGAACGGAATCTTCATGTCATTTTCCAGACAATTCCCATATAGATTTTACTAAAAATATAAAAGGAATCTTAATTTTAATGTGTACGTAATGAATAGAATATTCTGACATCATGACCAAAATTTTAATTTAATATTCCTTTATATGTTTTCATGTTTTTTCAATGAAATATTTTTAAAAAAAATTACATTTTAAAAATCATTTTCCAAAGTGGAAAGGATATTTTCCTCAATAAATGTTTTAAATGATGTTTTAAAATTATTTCCATCTAAGATGACATCTGTCAGTGCTACATATTTCATACTGGGGGATATGATCCAATGGTACATTCACATTATTCCTTCAGATAGTTTATGTTTTCATGGAATTATGTTTATGAAACCAATTTATTTTCAACAGGTTATATCATAATATGATTCTTATGAAACCTATTCCTTTCCACATGTTATGATATGATGAAATGATTATAGAACTTGTTTTTTAACACATGTTATGATATGATTAAATTTTGATGAAAAATATCTCATTTCAAGGGTTATTATATCATGAATGTTATGATATAGTGGCAAACATATGTTTTTATTTTCATTATGTAAAGGGTGAGACCTATATCACCCTTCAGTGAATTGGGTAATGATTAATGTTATATTATATCTAAGGGAACACGAGAGGTTATACCAAGCCCAAAAGAGGGTATGCAAGAGGTAATCCCATGCCCAAAGATGTTACATAGGTGGTTATCCCCAGCCTATCATATTACTAATGTCTTTCTGTGTAGCTTTGACATAGTATTTTTTTACGCTTATGTGTATTCCACAAATATATTTATTATGCCAATATTTTTCACTCATGGATTATATTATTCAATTTCCTTATGATTCATGTCTTCTGAAATTCAATTATTTTTCCATGACACCAGATTCTGATCATTGATATGTAGTGTATGGTTTTCATATCTATGTTTTTGTTTCCTTAACCATAGGTCCATATTATGCTTACATATATTGTTATTTTATCCTTTTTGAGCATCTAAGCACAACATTTATTATGTTCCCCATCTCTATGCTATGAATATATTTACTATGAATTACTTTTCTAAGATGTTTTCTAGATATGAATAACTTATTCGTAGGTGATGTATGTCACCTATGAACGAGTAGTTTATGTGTCCATGTTTCTAAAGGCTCTAGACCTAAAAAATTATAGAATTGATCATTATGTTATGTAATTAATATTTTTCTAATAATATGTAATATTAATTTATGGGTAATTTCAGTCTTCACTCATTTATTATTAGTTTTTATATCATTAAAATCTATTTAGGTAATTCATAATGGTTAATAAAGTGGTTGAGCATTTTCCATAGCGTATCCCTTGATATTTTTAAACTCTTTTTGTAGCATGGATTAATTTTTAGGCACCGTGTACAGTTAGAGTTAATATCTAATGATAATTTTTAGGTTCATTACCCCTAGGTACATTTGTGTTATATTGTCATCCACTTCTAGTATCCAGATGCGGATATAATTTCTTGGAATCCAATTTCACTATAATTCAACTAAAATTCAATTATATTTTCATAAAAATACAGCTATCCCAAGGGTTATCAATAAATAATTCTATTTCTAATCCACAAAAACAACTACAAATTTTTGACATACCAACTGTGGTGATCCATTATTCTTAATCATATTATTACAAGATTTTAAACATAAATATCTAAATAAAAACTACCCAAATATTTAGAGTGTTTGTGGGTTTTAAATAATATACTCATAATAAATAAGAATGAAAATAAAATTAAATATATTGACTCTATTCTCCATGATGAGATCTTAAATCCCTTTTGTATCATAAAATTTACCCTAGGGAATAAATAACTAATATGGGTGAACTAAAAACTATGTAAGGGAATAAACATGATTATAAATCATATCATATGATTCAAAGGGAATAATATTATATTAAAAACTATAAGGATCATTAATAAGCATATGGGATCATAACATAAATAAAATGGAATTATAATATCATGGAAACATTATGGAAACAACAAGAAACATGACATAAACATAATTTAAGGCTAACTTCCAAGACAACATCACATGGTGTAAAAAGTCCCATAATAGATTATGATTACTCCATAATCCCATACATATCATCTAACGAGACATAAACACTATCCAGTTCATTAAATTTTTATTTCAAAACACTCTTAAGAAACATACATGATTATGTGTGCCAAAAATGGAAATAAAAGGTAAGCCATAAACATAATAATTACTCAGGGGTCAAAATGGGATGTATAATCTTACTTCATATCTCCATCAAAGGATATTTCATAATTGTTACAAAAAAATTAAATTTGAATATATTTTACATTCATAAATTAATAAATAAGAATGGGTATCAATATATGAAGTTCATTTGAAATAAATTCTTGATAAATGGTGCATAATTGTGTATAGAAATAAAAATTCAAAACTGTGTTTTAAGATTTTAGTAAAACAATTTTGATGAAATAATAAATATGATTTTTTTTCAAAAAAATATATAAACCTAAATGTTTAACCATAACGTTTAATTTTTTAATGAATTAAATAAGGGTAATTAATACCTTAAAATATTATAATATAAATGGATTAAGGGATACAAATTTTTCCCTTAATGCGGTTTGATTATAATGAAATAATTTGATAAATTAACTTATGGCGTGATTAACTCAATCAATGGATGGTAGAATAAGATATGTGAACATTTATGAGTCATATATACATAATTTTTAAGCCTGACATTATAAAAAGAGAGATATAGTTACTTTATATAGTTAAAGGTCTTAACCCAATGAAAAAGGTTGATTTGAAGAGATCACATTCATTATATTAAGAATCATTCCACACATGCAAGTAAGATCACAAATAATAAAATTATATATAGTAATTACTTATTTCCAAAAACATAACATATGTATTTTATTTAAAATAATTATATTATGTACACTTACATCCAATTAAATGTTATATAAATCTTAATATCATTGTTCTCAGGGTGTTCATTTCTTGGTTCCACGATCAGATCACTTTTGGATAATTATTAGAGTTCTTATGAAACTAGACTATAACTCCATAAGTTATATGAACTTTTACTAATTTAATTATAAAAATTATAATTCTCTAAAATTTTCATATCTATTCTGATATAGTAATGACTCATGTACTAAAAATGATAATGTAATACTTTTACATCCTTTAGGTGGTTTTACTGAGCATTGTGAACTAGATTTGTTTTATATGATTAATTTTTTTTAATAAAATAAAATACAAGAAAGAAGTTATAATATTATTTTATAATAATATTTTACAATAATAATACATTTATTACCATCCATTAAGGCGGTGTAGAGAATGATGAATGTTGTTTTTAGAGGTGGTGAACCAACCATATTTTAAAAAACATTTTAGTTTTAGAAACAAAATAATTGAGGGTAAAAGATGATATTACACCATATTAATAACATTTAATTATTTTTAGTATATTTATTGTATTATTTAAAGGTTTATAGATAACATATGAGGGTGGTAGGAGAATAATATAATTTAAAAAAATACGGGATTTTACTTCTTCCTTCGATTTTCTTCTCTAAGACTAGCCTTTAAGGCTCCTAGGTACGATATTTGTTGAAACCATGGATTCGAGGGATGTGGGGAGTGATATTAAAAGAAAATTATATAGAGTTTGGGTAATATCCATATCTTATAATGTGTGAGGGGAAGGGGTGGTGAGGGGTGATTTTTATTAGGTTGGCAGAGGGATGTTTTTTAATATTATATCTGTTAATTTATTATATTAACACAAGACCTCCTACAGTTATGATATTTTGACTACATAAATTATATTTTACATTTTATTTTGACATAATGGGTTCTTAAATAATCCCATATAATATAAATTATGTATTTATATTATATTTATAGATAACTTATTTTTTCAAATTCCACTTTTCACAAAAAAATTTGTTTTTCTATAAAAATAGAAAAAAATCACTCTAAATATTTTACAATGTGTAGAATCTAAAAATACAACAAAATTTAGGAAAATAATTTTCTATAATTTTGAAATTTAATTTTGAAATAAAATACTTTTTTATTATATAAATAAAAATTTAATATAATATTATAAATTTTTTAACCATTAACAAATTACTTAGGGGATCATAAAATCATATTTTAATTATACTGAAAATTAATGTTAGTTTATAAACCCATTTTATGAAAACAATATTTAATTTTAATATTCATATTTTTATAAAATTGAAATAAAACATTTATTTTTGGGAAAATTGAAAACAATTATTCTTTATAAGACATTTATTTACATATATCAAGATATAAATATGTAATATTTTAATTGTATAAGATAATTGAATATTATTTAACACCATTATAAATTAGGATACTATTCAAAAAATCTGGTTACTATTTTTAACTATCAGGTTACAATTTCTTTGGTTAGATTAATATTCCAAGGGTCAAATTACTATTCTAATACTGGAATTTGTAAGAGTTATATAGGTTCCATACATTTTATAAATACCTTGTATTTCATTAATTCTTCAATCAATTATTTTTTAACTTATTTTTATTTATATTTTTATCTTCATGATGAATATGGTATTATTAATATATTTCTTTATTTCTATAGTGTTGTTCTTGAGAGTGATTATTCTGGGGGATTGAGTATATCCATGCATTCATATTTCAGTTATCTTGTTATTTATTTTGTATCCCATCGTAATAATTTCAGTTTTTATGGATGTATTTATACTCTAAATGAAATATTCAAGTAAATATAATAAACTTTTTCATGATTTCATTATGGTTTTTATGTTCTTTAAATCATAATACATTAATATATATGAAATGTTCATATAAGAAGGGAAATTTCATTGATAAAATTTATGGGTTATTATAAGGCCTTTCTAAGTTAATATATCAGACACAATTGCAGTAAAAACAGAATATATTCTATTTATTCTATAGAAGGGGAATTATTATCAAGAATTGGGCTTTTAGGCCATCAAATTGGTCATACGGTCTACAAATCCTTCAATACATCACTATCCTTTGGGCCATAGGGCCTCTAAGGCATCCTCAGTATAAGTACTTTAGGACATAGTGACTCAATTCCATCAATTGTATGTAGAAGGAAACATGATAGGGACTATGAGAATGACTCAGCAGAACCGAGTGGAAGTGCATGATTTATTCTCATAAGAAATTCTGGATGGGAATCCTTGATATGTGTGATTAGCATGATGAAACTTATCATCAATTCTTTAATTTCCATTCACTACCCATGGTTGATAGAGGGGTTTCTTACCACATTACTATCAACACTTAACACCATTATACAAAAGAAAAGTAATATGTAAGTGAGGCAACTGAGGTTCCATAAAGGCATTAATGGGTGGATGGCTTGAAAGAGGGAAGGTTGTGTTCACACCTATCATTTAACCCTCCTATCACACTGTGTATAGTGGGGTTAAATACTAAAGTGTGTCGGTCATGAGTGATTTAATGTTTCATGGTATGGGGTGAAACAACACTTAGACTAAGATCATGGTATAATGACTAATGAAAAAATGGTGACATGATGTAAGACTGGTGAAAAGGCATCATACAAATAGCTCACATAGGGCATTTTTTTCATGTATAAACCTTCAGGCCACTAGACCTTCGAACAATGTATTGTAATAGAATTTTTCCAGTGGTTGCCGACCCTTCCTTGTAGGGAGGGATGTGGCTTAACCCATTGGGGTGTTTGAGTGTGAGTGTTGTTTGGTTTCATGTAATCTCCTCTATCTATAATATATATATATAATAATAATATGTATTCATATTTATAAATAAATATATTCATATATGAATATATGTATGTATATGTATATTTAAATGTGTATATATATACAGGTAATTACATATATTTTGTTGTATATATAAATAATTATTTATAATTCATATATATATAAATATATATAATTGACAGATATATATAATTATTTATATTTTTATGTGTATTTAACTAAATATAAATAAATTTTTTATATTTATATATATAAAAGTATTTCAATATTTGCTATATATATTATTGCTTATGTAGTTGCGTTCATATAAATAAATATATACATATATATTTATATATATGTGTTTTTAAATATTTATTATATATATATTAATAAATTTGTATATATATATATATATTTACATATATTTATATTTATTTATAATTAGATACAATTGTACTAATTGTTACATATATATACATATATATTGGCATATACAAGTATATATATATAAATAAACACACACATATAAATATATTTGTATTTATTTATAATTATATATGTCTATGTTTATATTTATATATGTTAATAAATATTTATATATATATATAAACACATGTGTTTATATATTTGTGTGTGTGTGTGTGTGTGTATATAAAGTGTTATTTATAAATATTTATGTGTATTATATGTATTAATGTATATTTTTTACCTATATATATTTATATATAATTATATATATTTATATATATTTATATTTACATATATTTATATTTACATATATAAACATTTAATAAATTTACATGTATTTATATATATCTATATTTATAATATTTTTGAAGCAAAAAACTCCATATGGAAAACTCTCATTTAATGTTTTCTCTCAATTTTTTCATCATTCTGGTTTCATCCCTGACTTCCCTCCCCACTGAATTTTCTCTTCATCACTACTCTTAACATCTCCTCTCTGTTTCATCCTCAGCTACTTTATTCCCTTATTGTACCCTAACTACCACGTTTTCTCTCTAATTCTTGCTCCCTCCCACCTTCATCCCAAACTCTCCTCCTCACTGACTCCCCTCTTCATCTCCACCACTTCCCATCTCCTCTCTACTACATACCTAGATCCCCCCCACCCTACATCCTCTCAAGCATTACTCTTTCATTCCTAGAAACCTCCATTGGTACCAGTCTCTTGTAAATCATTTCATCTAATTCTCACCATGTGTGAAACCCACCTGATCATTCCCCTGTCTTTTTAATTCCCAAACTAGAACCCGAATTGGGCATCATCCTCTCACCAAATATTGGCGATACCCAATCACAACCACCAACATCCATAAAACCAAGATGGATGATATCTTGGATAGGTACTCCATATAACCCAAATGAGTATAATATATTAACATTATTCTATCTGAACTATGGATCAATAGTTACTAAATCAATTCTCTTCAGTTATAAATCAAAAAACTAAATATTATTTTATTACCATAATTTTCTATTCGATTTTCACTATATTTTTTATTAATTAATTTTCATATTACACTTATAATATGGTTTTATATTTTGATGGATATTTTTTAGGTATTTATTGATGGTTCATTCTTCATCATCGACCACCATCTTCATCCATATTCACTACTACCCTCTAGCCAATATATTTACTCAACACCTTATTCTATTAAACCTCACTAGATATTTTTGTCTATCAGTACTCTCTGAATCCCTAAATACCATAATTAATCATGTTTCTTCTTCCTCCTCCCTCAAGAATTGTCACTAATTGATTCTCTTCCCTAAAATATCTCAATGTATGAATGTTATTTTATAACTATTATTTGTTATTTGAGTTTCATTCTTCAAATTCATTAATTTGGTTTTTTATTTTTTAATCATAATTTTAACATTGATGATAGATTGTACCAACTATATCTATGAATATTTTTTTTCCTCTTTAACCTGAAAAATGGATGCATATTATATATATTTTGAATAATTTATTAAACCTAACTTTCATTTTCATTTTATAATGAATTTGGTACATCAGTAGTCTTTATTCTCTATTATTCCCACTACTATTTCCTTTATCAAAATTAATTATGTGGATTCGAAGTTGATGTCAAACCATTAATAGTGTCTTTTAATTTTGAAAATAGTATATCATTCCTCGACATTCACCTTAACAATACTATAATACTAAAAGAAATATCTCTTTCATTTCTATATTCATTTAGTTTTCTCCCTAAATTGGATTCTTCTATTTTTTAACTCAAATTGTCATTTTGTATCATTGAAGTAAAAAACAACAAAAAAATGATTTGATAATAATTTTTTAATTTATTTAATCCTTCCATATCATTTAGTATACAAATTCTATGTATTGTAGATAATGAAATTGCATAAAAAAATACCTCTAGGCTACTATATTTTTATTTAACAAACCATAATACAAAATATATCATATATCGATTTAAACTAAAAACAGAACATTGAATAAGCTATATTGAAAAATAAAGTAAGAAGGTTATAGAAGAAAAAAATTATATATATAGGTTTCCTAAAAAAATATTTTTTTTATAATTATACATTTTATAATGTGTTTTAATTTTTTTATTTTCGTCATTATGTGAGATGAATAACTATCATATGATGATCATCACCTAAAATAATTAACTCATTCATTATTCAAGTGAATGTAATTTTTTTAATGAAAATTGATTGAAAAATACAACACGACATCAATTATCAACTATTTCATTACATGGTAATATTTGTTACTTTATTTTCCAAAAAATATATATTTTGTTAAATATTTCACCTAATATTAATATTAATATTTTATTTTTATAGAATCAGTAATCTCATAATAAAAATGATGCAATAGATTTTATAACTTCATATATTATACTGAACACATTTAATATAGTACAAATTTAGTGAAAAAAATAAAAGAAATTAGTTATTTGAAATTTTATTAACTAAGATGAATCAGTCAACTGAATTATTATTATTTTAATTATCCCATCCTCTATGCATCATTAAAGAAAATTATTTATGCTTCTCAATTATTCATGAAGCTATCTAAAACCTATGTGTTATATTGGATGAGAACAATCCATTAAGTATTCATTTTGGAATATCTAGGGGTTTCCACATATATATTATTATCCTATATTGAATTTATGGTTAATTAGATGAAGGTTTAATGACCCATATTCAAAAAAATTATCAAATAAATCTAAAATTTGTGTGCTTGTATTTGGTTATATTGATAATCTTAACAAAGATTGGGAGATTATCTCATATTTCAAAACTATACAGCATCAATGTATACATGAACTTCATCCTCTATATCTTTTTTTTCAATATCCACTATAATTCTTAACCACTAAATATGTTTATATTTATGTAATATAACATAACTTGAGAACCTTTACTATATCCATCATATAACTAAAAGTTACAATGATGGAGTAAATTTCAAATAATCTTAAACTTATTAGTCCGAAATATTTTATTTAATTCATTCAAGACATCTTATTCATCAATTTATTGTATGTTAATATAAAATTATTCAGATATAGAGATTAAAATTCATCCATTTAAATCATAGGTTGTTGGGAATTAATAAATATTATGGTTTTCAATATGACTATCTAAGAGGTGACTGTGAAGGGTTAATATATGCAAAAATTATAATTTTTATTTCAATATTGATTGGTGGCCCAATTTATATAATATAAAGTTTGGTAGATGAAATTGAAAATTTTAATTATGGAGGGTATCCGGATTAATTACTTACATTAACATGCACCCCCACATGTCCAGAAATATAATGATTTTAAATAAATCAAAATTTGGGGCCATATGATTTCTCCTGAATAATTTCTATGGTATTTAATATGAAGGATTATCAACTGATGACTACTTTATGAGAAGTTTGTTTTTTTGGAATGATATGAGCTAGTAAAATTTTTAAACATATTCATATTTATTATTTTTATATATCTAGATCATTAATATTAATTATTTATTGAAATTATTAATAAATATTACTCTATTATTTAGATTTAAATAAAATTTTATTCAAAAAATGATTTTTTATCACGTTCATATTTTAAAGACCCAGAATGACACATTATATAATCAAGTTTATTTAACTATAATCAATTTCCACAAAATTATAAGGATTGATTTAGTGTAAAGTTTTATATAATTTGGTAAACACTAACAATGTAAAACCATATGTTATAAGTGAAACATTCTAGAATTTATCCGTTGTTTCAATAAAAAAGTATTTAATATAAAACATGATTTTTTAGGGATAGTATTCCAAATTTTCTTCTTAACATTATCCTTTTCCAAACTCTCCCTTAAAACCATCGATTTTTTTTAAATATGGGATGAGCACAGAAATCTCTGTAAGTGACATAAGAAGAAATAAAACCATTAGACTAGTGAAAAATATGAAAATACATAATATATAAACCTTTATCACATTATTCATTAAGCTTATATAATTAATCATTTATATATGAAAAACTCACATATTTTATCAAAGAAATATTTTAAACCCCATATAAATCGTAAACAAAACATGCTTGAAACTTGAGGCTTTATTGGATTGACCACTACAGCTACTCATGAAAGATATTAATAGTTAAATTCCAATCATCACATTAGATTTACCATCATATTTACTCCTCATTTTCCATCACAGTTAATGTTGTAATAACCATCTCACTCTATTCCCATTACCTCTTACTAGAAACCTAATTGGTCAACATTGTATCGAATATAAAATAACCATAATGTTAACTTCCATATATGGACTACACAATGAATAAGAGGTTATAATGTAAACAGATTTATAACATAACGCCTTTTCATCATAAAAAATTCCTAAGAACCATAAACCAAAATCAAAAAAAATTCCATCATAAAAAATTCATATGGAAAATAACTTTTCATTTTTAGATATCCTATTGTTTATAAATATTTCACGCATAAAAAGGGGAAAAACTTAATTTTAAAGAACCATGTAAAGTATTAAAATAATCATCAACGAATTATTTCTCCATGATTTCATAAAATCCATTAATTATTTATAATAAAAAAACATTCCTTATGTATTTTTTCATAATGTTAACGAAGTGCCTATTTACGAAAATGATAAAATGATTCGTTTAAAACCAGTTTTCAAAAAGTAAAAAATTGGTAAAAAAAACTTTAAAAAATAATATATAAATAATAAAAACCTTATTTAAATAATTTTTTAAAATAATCATATGGATACGTTAAAAAATACTGTTATATGGGAAACCTGTAAAATATAATTTATAAATGAAAGTCTATTACCTTGAGTGTGACTGGTCATGCATATTATTTATCATCATGAATAATAAAATTATGATAATTTATAATTTATTAAGAACCTTTTTCATGTTTATTATTCAATTTTTATTATTTATTATTATGTTATATACAATTACATAATAATTTATGTTCACATTAGAGGTTTTTACTATATTCAGTTCTGAAGTCTGAAATGACTTTGATAGGTTTACTATGGACAAAGAGATTGTCATTAAATCATCCGCAGATTAATATTCAGGTAATAATTATCATTTTTATACATCAATTGTACTTGTAAACCCATCCATTAAGTATTTGATTTAATGAAATTAATATTTTATACATCAATTATAACTATAAATTCATCCATTAAATGTGGTTAAAAAATGTACAACATTACAATAATAGAGATGGTATGTCGTACGTACGCTTGAGTAACATTTCCATTTTTCGAAAATCATTATTGAAATAAAATAAGTATTATTTTATCTTTATAGTATGACTATAATATTATATAAATAATATATTGACTCTTTATATATAGTTATATATATATATCATCCAATTGTTGTGGTGATGAAAAATGGATCACATCACTCCGTGGAGGTGGTAGTCCACACATACATATGAACAACATTAATATTTTCCAATGTGTGGAAGGATAAGAATTTAAATGATACATTATCATTTAATAATGATAAATATGTCATTAATATAACATATAAAAATTAATTCCATCATTACAACTAGTATTGGGAGATGATTTTGGAAAATGAATTACAGTAGTTCACTAGGTGGTATTTCGCCGTACACAAAGAGGCTTAATTATTTTCTCATATGATGGAAGATATGATGGATATGTGTCATGAAAAAAACATAATAACATATTAGTATATCGAAGACATAGTATTTATTAATTTATCTTGGTTTATTAAGATTATAAAGATGGGGAAGATGAACCTAATCTAAAAAGTGCAACTAAAAACTCTACCTCTTATTTAAAAAACCTCATTTTCATAACTCTTTAATCCTTATCAGATTTTTATTTTCCTAAAATGAGACAACTATAATGTGTGTAGGTATTATAATAATGTATTTTCTTAGGTATTTCTTAAACTAAAATTTTTATGAAGTATGAAGAAATGAAATGAAGAGGTTCCCTTTTATAAGAGAGGGGAGGGGGACTGTTGGAACTTCTCAAAATATTAAATTAATATAAATTAATTATCAATTAATAATGGTTATAAAGGTACTAATTTAGAATATAATATTATTATTGATATAAATAACTTCATAAAATACAAATTAGATATGTTTTGACTATTTTCATAACATCATATTTTTGTTTTAACACATATTTAACATCTTTAACTCTAACCATGACAACATGTATTTTTTCACATTGAGGTTTAATATAATACTATAAAATGTAAACAAAGAACTTGTATGATACTTTTATCTTCATCCTAATCAATTGGAATCATTTAATATTTTTAATAATTTTATATCATTTAATAAAATATTATTTACTATAAGCTATTAATAATACTGATTTTAAGAACTAGTCATTGATTTCACTTTAATAATATAATATAACACTTATAATTCAAAACAAAAACATCATTATATAAATAAAATTTAATTTTAATATAAATTAATTTAAAAACATTAATTATCACGAAATAAATTTATTTTAAAATTTTTAATATAAATGTTTCGATATTTTCATTCATTGAAAAAAATTTACATTAGGATTTTGCAAGCATTTAAAGTAATTTTTTCATAACTAAAAAATTAAACATAAGTTAACATGATAAATATAAATCTATTATCCTTAAAAATAATATTTATAGTTGAATATATCCTCTAGATAACAATATATTAAAAATATAACACTTATTCAAATCCAAAGTGTGATATGTTTGATATTTCATTAAATATAATAGTATGATGGTTATAATCATATCCAAGTGACCCAAAAATGTCATACATTTGACCCTTGGATGATTTTGGTCATGTTATTCTCATAAAATAGGATTTTTTTTATTTTTTTGGGTCATTTAATTGTTCTTGTAATTACATTTTTATCCTAAATTACCTTATTTACTAATTAATATGGTAATCAAAATTACTAAAGTGTCTATTTATATAAACCAAATAAAGTGGCCTATTTAATAAATTTTAGTCAAAATTATTTCAAATTTATTATCCATTTTTAAAAATCCAAATAAATAATTTTAATAACTAAATTTAAATTCAAATTGGTGAAATTGAATGAAAAATAGTTTTGGGGAAAATAAACTTTTAAAATATAAATTTTTTTAAAGAAAATTCAAGTATAGAATACATTTTTTTAAAAAGATAATTGGATTATATTAAATCTAAATAAACTAATAAAATTTTAAAATAAAACCAAAACATAATTTGAACTTGTAAAATATTTCCAATAAAATAGAGTTTTCAATAAAAATAGTATTTTTAACTTTTCCTTTGAAACAAAATATTTTCAAAAAATTATAAAAAAAAGAATTTTAATATAATATTTTTATTATTAATTCAAAAATTAAATTTATTTTTTTATATAAAATTTCTAGAACTACTAGTAATTTATATATTCACTCGTAAAATAATGAAAAACTCATTTTGGAAGAAAATGAATTTTTTGAAGAATAACATGACTTTACAAAAAAATGTTTGATTATCTTATAAAAACATTCCAATTAATTAATATTTAGTTTTAACCTTTTATATATACCATAAATCAATTATTCTAATTCATACAATCCAATTTAATTACTAGTTCATAATAGTTTCATTTAAATAACAATATTTATTTCATCGTTTAAGCTTGATCTGGCATATCACGTACACAATCAAACATTGTGTTTCCTATTAGAACATAATATTTTACATCCCCTATTTAATAAATTGAATCCTTTTAATTTAAACTCAGGTTTGGTAAGCATTTTTTGAATCTTCAAAATACCTCCGTTGAAATCCCACATCGTAAAAAGGATTAAAAAACATCCACTTAATATGTGAGAAAGGGGATGTACAAAGGTCATCTAGAGTAATATATACTATGTTTAAAAATAATAAATCATTAGTAGGAAGTGAAATCATTTACAAGGAAGAGAAAAATAACTCTCAATGACTAATAGAGGACATGATCGTGAGAAATGTAACCATCATAATACCAAAAATTTGTAATGCGTTAAAAATACATTGATTTCTCGATTAGAATAGTAAATGGTTAAGGTTTTTGTTTCAAAATCCATTTCCTAAATTTGAGGAATTACTTTACTACATCAAATCTTAAAATAATAAAATATACTTACTTGAAATGTATAATTCCATGCTTTAATAAATTGACACCTCAAACATACATTTTTTCTTAAATGACGAGTCTTCAAGATGAGTTCTCCATGCCTGAATCACTAGAATCAACATCTATGGATCAAAAAATCCAGATAATAAAAACAATATATTCCTAGTATCATTATAAATTAACAAAAAAATTAGTTAAATATAGGATCGTTTCCCTAAAATAATAAACCTTTATATTATTAAAAACTAATTTATTCTCCAAAATTCAATAGTGATACCCAAAGTTCAACATAGACCATTCAATAAACAACAAACCAGAAAATTATTAAAAATTATTCTATACTAATATTGAAAACTAAAAATTATAATTATTTTATCATATAATCATCCAACATAAATTTAATATTTATCACTTAAAATAACTTCAATCACTCTTAAAGTACCGTACCAAATTATTATTTCCCCAATCAAATAATCTTCATGATATGATAACCATTTCTATAAATAACCCAAATCAATATAAATAAACAATAAAATAATATATGACTCAAACTATAATTCAAACTTTATTATTCAAATAAAATCCCATAGTATTTTGTTTACCATAAAAATATAGGATTTTGAAAAAAGAGAATGTCTTCCTAAATAATATTGATCACTTAATCACAAAATCATTTTCCAATATCATTTCTATCTTTTTGAAAAATATTATGTTCCAAAAAAAACTTATTCTTCATACTTAAAGTCATTTAACTATAAATAAAATTTTATACTAAATAAGACTTCACATAAACCAGTGGTAGGTGGTGCACCCTTATCGCTCTTTGATTTTGGGTTTAATCCCCACAATATTTCCAATCACGACAGGTTGTCACACATCCTATGTATTTTCATTTTATAAAATTATATTAATATAATCCTTAAAAAATTATTTAAATGTTAGAAACATCTTAAAGATAAGTATATTTTACTCAACATTTAATGAAATGTTTTAACATCAATATTTATGTCATAAATTTCTTTTTCATCCCAAAATTTAATAATCCATAATTACCTAAAAAATAAATGTCTCTAAAAATATTATTAGTAACCCAAAAGTTTAATAACTTAAATACTAAAAATTTGTTTCTATGAAATTAAACATAAGTTCATACATTAAATTATAAGCCTATGATGTTATAAATAAATCTTATGATAACCTCTCATGAAATCATCATAATCTCCCATGTTATCTAAACCATACTCTGAAACTGACTATAAGGGATGGTAATTAAACATTACATATTATTGTTTTTTTAAATGGAATTATCATTAATCAAATTTTTATGATATTTTCAGATTAGTGTTTTAGATAATTATAAAAAAAACTCACAATGTAAAATCATACATTACAATTCTAAAATTCTATACAGTAACCATTTTTACAAAGAATAAATTTCTTTAAAATAAAACATGATTTATTTTCATGAAAAATCTTCAAAATTTTCTTCTTGGACTTATCCATTTCCCTATTCTCCTTTAAATCCTTTTAAAAACATTTAAAAACATTAGATGATCACAAAAATCTCAAAAAGGGAAATTAAAATAATAAAACCATTAGTTTAGTAATAACATGAAAATCAATAATATATATACTTTTATCACATTATTTATTGATCTTATGTATTTCATTCTTTATATATGAAAAAAACACATTTTTCTTAAAAAAAACATTTAAAACCCATAGCAATCATAGATAAAACATGTTGGAAACTTGGGGAATCATCAGAATAACCACCATAGTAACTCATATAATACCTCTGTGTTTAACTTTCAATCATTGCATTAGATTAACCACAACAACTACACATAATTTACCATCATATTTAAATATATAATTACAATCACAATATATTCTCAATATCACTTCGGAGAAACCTAATCGGTTATGTTCATGTTATATATGTAATAAACATATAGTTTACTTCTATCTCTGAATTACTCAATCCGTTGAAAATAATAACATGACAACCCATAGTTAGCAAATAACAAGACTACATTTCATCATAAAAAATTCTTAATGACCAAAAATAAAAAATTGTCAAATATTTCATCATAAAAACATTATTAAGGAAAATAACCTGTTCTTTTTGAAAAAAAATTTAATCATAAATTTCACATAAGAAAATAAAAAATTTTCTTTGAAAATAACCATGTAAACTTCTAAATTAATATTCAAATCATTGCAGTTTCTAGATGGTGGAAATTATTCACTTTCTATGTACATTAAAAAAATATTCCATTGATATTTGTTTCAAAAAAGTAAGAAGGTACCTTGTCTAGAAAATGAAAACAAATCATTTCAGACCATTTATTAAAAATTAAAACATGTTAAAAAAAATTAACAAATAATTTAATTATAATATCCCAACCCCTGTTACCTAGAGTCGGTAGATTATTACATATCATTGGCATGTTAACAAAAGATCATGTCTCGAAAGACTGATTAGTTTAGTAGCATCGGAATCACTAAATTCATTCATAATGTTTACATTACATCATAAAATGAAAACTACAACAACATAGTCTCTATAGTCCACACTCATATCCCCCCATACTATCCCTACAATGCATCCATAAAACACTTCTTCATAACCTAGGAAAAAATAAAACATAGAAAGGGGTGAGCTCAGATACCTAGTAAGGATAACAATATAGCAGAAACTTTCATAAATAAGAATAAACATTTAAGGCAGTGTATAACTAAAACAAAATCTTTTTAAACATGAAATTCAGCATAATATGGTAGAAAAAAATGAAATAATGCAATTTAATTATTCACATTGATATTCTACTAGTCAAATAATTACATGCAATATCAATAACCACTTGAATAATGATGGAATGCATAATGGTAGACTATCATAACCACATAGTCAAGGCCTCGTGCCAAGACTACAAATAATATTTTTTCAAGGCCTTGTGCTAAGACACTAGTTTGTCTCAGGAGACCTACCTATGAATAGAGGAGATATATAAGGCCCCAACCGTCACTTGTTATGTCCAATGCATTCCTCATATGAAAAGTTTGAAACATAACATAAACATTCGTATTAAAACTAGCATACGAAATGTCGATAATTTAACCACAAACAATGTATGGCAGAAAAATAGCACATCCACAGTCAAAAATAACTCATTCGATACAATATAGAATATTTTATTGTATCCCATTAACCTCAACCGAGAATAATGAAGGATATTGACGTAGATTAAAATAATCATCAAACTATTCATAGAAATATCCCCCTTTTTCTTGAAAACATTTAAAAATCAAACAATTTGTAAAGAAGCCATTTAAAATAGATTTTCGAATCAAACTGTCCCATACCACTTTGAAACTTTTAAAAGGAATTTTTATTTGAAAACTTTAATGTTCATATAAATAAATCCTAAAAACCATTTTTAAAATATGGACATTAAAGAGATTGATTTAGAATAATAAATCATTAAAACATTTTAAAATGATATTTTAGTGAGTGTTTCTAACCAAAAGAGAGCCACATGAATAAAAATAATCGAGGTAATCAAAAAATTATAATATCCTAATAATAAAGGGATTCATGATATACTATGTCAATGTACATTATATACACCATATAAAAGTGAATTGGTGTATAACAATAAAGAAGTATCGGGGGAATGTACATTGAGATGAAATATCTTATAAAGACCGTATCCTTAGATTAAAGATAAATGAACGACATAATTATGTGTGAAAAATATAAATATACTCAATATTATTGGATATTTAGTGTAATTCAATCCGAGGAAATTCACACATATTCTTGTAAAAACAACACCAACGAATTGGATGCTTAACTCAACAAATAGAGATTGAGTTAAAATTACTCTTATCAAGTTCATATTGATGACTTGAGAAAATATCAATGGAGTGATTACGTGTTCCAAAAGTATATCCAAAGAATGGGGAGTGGAAATTATTACATAAGAAAATGAATATTGATTACACACATAATCTTGGAGTAAAATAATAAATGAATTATGTATAAAGACGAATGAGTGGAAATTGAAATTTCAAATTCCCTAATTAATTTGGTAACTTATGAAACATACACCCATGAAATAATGATCATACAATGATGATGTAAATATCCATAAATTAAATTATATTACATAATGAATACAATCATGTGAAGTAAACACCCCACATGCAATAAATAAGTGGTGAACAATGGAAATCTCAAGGAATTAAAAGTGAGATAAGAAACCCCTTACTTTGTACTTTTTCCATGGTCGAGGGTAGTTTAGGCTTCTGTATAATGGTGAAATAATTTTTTTCTAATTATTCATGGATCATTTACATTAATACGATATCATATATGAACTTTAAACATTGCTTTGTTAATAATCTCATAGTATTATCACCGTTTTGGGTGTTAACTTACTCATTTTATTTTATATGATCTGTTACATAAGTCGTGTTTGTTATGGTTAGGTTGTATCTTATTCATATACAGAATTATAAAAATTATTTAAAAATTATTTTTAATCATCAAATTAGAATTATACTTGAATGGATATGATGGAGAATTAATCTCATCGCGTTCGTGGAGACGGTAGTCCGTACGTACACACGAGTGATAATATCATACTTTGGATATTAAAATAATATATAATTGGATGTTATATCATATATACAGAATCTTTATAAAGTTATATTTATTATTTACATGAATTAAACATCATTATTAAACCCATCCAAATAATAATGTATTGAATAACAATTACACCACGATGTGGAAACGGTAGGTCGTACGTTAGCACCTATGGTGACTGTTTCCGATGCTTTCGCCGGGGTGCGCGCGCATCCGTCTGTGGAGGACGTTCTGCCCGTTGCCCCGCATTCCCGCTTTCCAAAGGCAGGTGGCATTCGTTCCTTGTTCAGGTACGTTTGCTCCTTGATCGAAACGGGATGATGGGATGTCGGTTCTTCCTTCCGTGGATTCCTCCTCGGAACTTGTCACCTAGTCCGGGTCTCCCTCATAGATTTAATACGTAGTTCATGAAACTCTTCCCAGTGCCATGTTTCCATGGACTGCAATTAATTACACTGCTTCTGTCGGGACATTCCAAAGGGTCCAGTCAGGGCAGCAACCTTCGGTCGGGGGAGTAGTCACGTTGAGGCACCAGTAGCATGTCTGGATGCTGGGGAATCTGTCGTGTTTGTCTATTATCCCTGATTGCGTGGCTTCTCGAGGGCGTGGAAGACCGAGGCATCCCACATAGAGCACGGGGAATTATTTCATAGACACATATCTGAGTTTTTCCTCAGCTTCCCGCGTTTAACACAGGGCACGCCGCGAGTTTAACGTCCGGCGGAGACGGGTCAGCCCATGGGTGGCTGTGAAGAGGGTCATACCGACACAGTTTCACCAAGATACTACAGTACGGGAGAGAGTCGGGATGTGTTCTAGGTGGATAAATGGAGTGGAGTGGAATGAAATGGGACCATCGGAAGGATGAAGGCGGAGGTGGGCCTTGGTCCGATGAATGCCAGCAGCGAACCAACATGAGGGTGGACCTTAGTCCGGTAGGCATTGTCAGTATACAGACGTGAAAGCAGACCCGTGGATCCGCTAATGGTGGGCTTGAACCTTGGGAAGATTTCCTACGTATCCCTGTGGCAGGGAATCAAAGTCCTCGTAGTTCAGATCTAGAATGGCAGTTTAACGTCTTGCTGGACGTAGATAGAACTTGATGTGAATTGGATGATGGATGGTCTTGAACCTCATGGAGGCTTCCTACGTACCTTGCCTTGACATGGATCAAAGTCTTCGTAGTTCAAAGGGGTGGGTCACAATGGCTTACCATTGGACCGGAATGCAGTTTAATGTCGTGCTGGACGGCAGCGTGAAGTTTAACGTCATGCTGGACAAGGGTGAAAATCGACGTGAATGAACGACCGAGCAATGTGGCTTGAACCTCATGGAGGATTCCTACGTACAATGCCTTGACATGGATCAAAGTCCCCATAGTTCGCAATGGAATGGGTGTGTCGGTGAACCGACGTGAAAGTAGACCCAGGGGTCCACTATTGGTGGGCTTGAACCTCGTGAAGTCTTCCTACGTACCATGCCTTGACATGGATCAAAGTCCTCGTAGTTCGCAGGGGTGGGTGTGTCGGTGAACCGACGTGAAAGTAGACCCGGGGATCCACTATTGGTGGGCTTGAACCTCGTGAAGGATTCCTACGTACCATGCCTTTACATGGATCAAAGTCCTCGTAGTTCACTATGGAATGGGTGTCAGGGTCGGTGCTCACTCTAAGCCCACGTGAGTCATGCTCGGTGTGAGAAACAAGAGGTTGCAAGGACCTGACGATCACGTCATGAAGGATGTGTCCTTGAGAAGAGAAGAGGGGCTTACGCGTTAGGCGGCCCATGGTGTTGGGACTTACTCCGGGATGGAGGTCCATGGTGCGACAAAGCCCGAGAAAGATGGACCTTGGTCCAATGATGGGAGGTACCTCATCCCATATCACGCCCTCCACTGACCTTGGTAGTGGGGAAGTACGGAGATGCAGAGGTGCAGCCATCTGTTGGGGAACTAGGGTCGCCCATCTTCTACGAACATACGCCACTCCGAAAAGGAGGATATCACCCCATGTGGATGGGTGTTTCCATTCACGTGGAGACGAGTGGTGTAACGAATGTTTGAGCTGGGGGAACCCTTTGTGAGGGAGACGAGGTCGGATCACAGTTTAACGTCATGTGTTGAGGACGCGGTGCTTGGCAGTTTAACGTCCTGCAGCTCGGACGAAGTGGGTTCACTCCACACCCCTAGGGATTACATAATCGGTACCCTCTGGTCCTTGGGGAAGGGAAGGTTCCAGTAAGGCCATGGTCATGGGGGGTTGTGGAACGAACCATCGAGGGGTCCACGTTAGCGTGGCTATGCGAAGAAGCAATATCTGTTAGCGTGCCTATGCGAAGAAGCATTAGGCGAAGCAACGCTACGAGTGATATTGTCCATGGGACTTTGAAATCACATCGTGCAAACCTGGAGGGTCGCACGGGAAGAGGAATCTCTAAGCAAAGGAGTGAGCTTCGCGAAGTGGGGTGCCATGGCCTTAGTATAGGGTGCAGGTTGGAACGGAAGATGCTTCGTGAAGTGGAACAGGGTTCGCGGAGCACTGCCTCGCGAAGAAGGGGTGTCTCGCGAAGCAGGGTCCTGCAAAGCAATGTGCTTCGCGAAGTGGAGCGATCCTGCCTTAGCATGGGCCATGGGTGTGAATGGGAGGTGCTTCGCGAATTGGAACAGAGCACTGCCTCGCGAAGGTGGGGTGCCTCACGAGGGAGGGTCCTGCAAAGCAGTGTGCTTCGCGATGTGGAGCGATCCTGCCTTAGCATAGGGATCACTCATATGGGTTGGGTGTTTCGCGAAGCACAAGTGCTCCGTGGCTGCCTGGGTTCCCTTGGGAATCCCCTTCCTTCGCGAATTCCCTTGAGCTTCGCGAAGGGAATCCCTCTCGGAAGAGGGGCTCAAAACGAGACAAAGCAGAGTCGTCTCGCGAAGTAGAAGTACCTCGCAGAGCTCATGATTCCCGGGGCAAAGCGTGCTTCGCGATTCGGGAGAGGAGAAGCCGAAAGGTCGGATTGTCCGCCCCCGGGACTCAGGGGGAGTCCAATATTTATAGGGAAGGGGCGCCGTGATGCAGGACTCGCGCGCTGCCTTCGGTGCTTCGCGGCGGCTCGCGAACGTCTAATGGGTTCGCGTAGCATTACCGCCTCTGGAGCTTCGTGGCGGCTCGCGAACGTCAAATGGGTTCACGGAGCATTACCGCCTCTGGAGATTCACGGCGGCTCACGAACGTCAAATGGGTTCGCGGAGAGGTACCGCCTCTGGTGCTTCGCGGCGCCGCCATGGTTGGGCGCTTCGTGGCGGGGCTTCACGGTGGAGCTTCGCGAGGCAGCGCGCCGTCCTTCTTTTTCGTCCCTTTCTTTCGGGCCACATTTCTGGCGCCAAAAAATGCCCCCCCTCAGACTTGGAGCCGAAGAGGAAGAAGGGTCGAAGTCTGAGGGAAAATCGCCAAAATTGACGGTGGTTTGCGAAGCGACTTCGCGAAGGGGGCCGCGGTGCTGACCGGGGCCACAGATCCGGACGCCCTGCGATGCTCCGCGCGGGTGAGGCGCACCGCGATGCTCCTGGGTCGTCACCTATAAATAGGGGCTCTGGCCTCTTTTGTCTTCACGTGCCTTCCTTGTCTTTTTGTGCTCTCGACTTCGCGAAGCTCCTCGTACTCCGCGACAGCCCTCCGCGAATCGAGCTTCGCGGCGAACCGTGGGTCTCCGACTCCACGTCCGCGCCAAGCGAACCTCTGTTTGTCGGCCTTTTCCAGACTTCACGTCTTGGTCTCGCGACCGATATTCGCGATCCGGCTTCACGATTCAGCTTCGCGATCGAGCTTCGCAATCCATCTGAGAGAACTCTTTTCTGAGTGTCAGAGTTAAAATGGACCATCAAGAGGCCGTACTGGGAGTGCTTGCAAATGCTGCTCATTGGGATGAGATGGCCAACCATCCATGCTTGAATGGTTCGGAGCCACTCGAACCACACTTCATTGACAGATCTGCTGTCGGAAGGTCAGAAGGATTATCCGCAGTGCAAGAAACTGCCGTTGTACGGCTTCGGGCAGAGGGATGACATCTCCATCCCCGAGGCAAGTAGGGACGAACCAGCTTGATGGTTCAGGAGCATACCATTCTAGAACCAATGGTTCAGGGCGGCCGATGGTCATGTGCGGGAGGACTTCACACCCATCATCGCTGACTGTCTCTACAACCATGTGAATGATATCGACAGGAGGCCACTGCAACCGGAGACGTCCCCTCCTCTCTTCTGCACCATGCTGAAGGTGGCTTTGCAGGATCCAAGGAAAGGATGGTCTTATGAGTGGGACCTGTGCCAGGGCGTCAACTTTACTGATGACTGGGCCTGGTCCTACTGGTTAGGCGCCTCATGCGAGGAGTTTGGGGCCGAGCTGAGGAGAGTGGGGTTGTATGAAGCAGCATGGGCCTCCCAATTTCACATTTACCAACCGAAGCAGCTAATTCCGGAGTTGCTGAGTAGATGGTCATCTAGGACTAACACTTTTCACCTGCATCACGGGGAGGTGGGCATCAGCCTGTGGGATGTCCACCAGATTTCCGGGGTCCTGATCTTGGGGGCCATGTATGAAGAATTACGCCCTGCCGCTGCTGAAGAGGAGCGGGAGTTGAATCAGTCGCAACAAGCTTTAGACGCCGCAAGTCAGCGGGTGGCGGAGCTGCAACGCTCTTTTGATGGGGTCAACCCGTCTATGGGAGAATTCAACCCCCGGTTATTGTAACAAACCCAAAAGAAACTTTTATTAGTACTTTCGTGCTTCAACTCTTTCTTTCTCCTTTGTTTTGAGTGCCGTGGCACACACGATTTCCACTGTTTGAATTGCCTTGTTACATCCCTACAATGTTTGCGGGACGTTTGTCTACAATCCTTCAAGCCCACATGGGTCGAGCCCAATGTGAGATGCAGGAGGTAGTTGGCTTGATCGGAGAAGGAACTTCCAAGATAGCCAAATTACCGTTTCTTCAGCGTGCTCTTATGCACGAACGGGGAAATTCCAGGGGCGCTGAAATCGGTCCAAACAGATGAAAATGGGAAGTGTGAATCACGATACCCAAATTAGGAACACTGTGGGGATGGCGTGACAGTAAAGGACAACCGTTAACCGTGGCAGACAAACGGTATCCTTACTGCATTAGCGTGAAATGGGGACAAACAATTGAGGGTCGACCGTTGACCATGTTTGAAACACGGGACCATGTCACAAGTGTTGTCGATCAATCCTTCGGGACGTTGGCCCAGGACAGTAGGTGGACCATAGGTCAGACATCCATACTGTTAGGGGGTCCTTCCAGGCATGACCCGTCTTTCGGAACGTTGGCCCAGGACGGTAGGTGAGCCGATGCGGCATGAGACCAGGCCGTTAGTGGGTTCCTTCAGACATGAAAGAGGACGAGGGTCCGAATAAGGGGCACACAAAGCGTGGAATATGGAGTGATGGTTTGTTCAAATAGAATCCAACACATAGGTAGTTACACCACCGTGGTGGGAGTACGCCAGATGGGCGCATCGGTCTGATCACGGATCATTCTTTCTTCCAGATAGGGCCTCTCTGGCGAGGGGATCTGTCACTCCCCAATGGGATCTTTGGGCATCCTGAACTTGTTCAGGGTAGAATTGCAACTACATAGTTCTTCCCGAGGGGTCAGGCTAGAGGGTTGGAAATGGGGAGGAACAAGATTTTGTGATTCCAGGGGCTGAACCCTAGGTGAAATTCCTGGGTGTCTCTACGTATCCCGTGATGATGGGAATCAAGCCGTACGTAGTTCTGGAAGCGCAGTTTAACGTCATGCGGGACGAGGAACAGCCCGACTATATTGGCACACATCCTACCAAAACTACTAATCGCACGTGAGTCGTGCTCGGTGTGGGAAACAAGCAGTAGTGGTGGGAATTTCCCGACACAAAAGGGGCAGGTTAGGGCAAAGGGACGCTCGGTGACTACCGGCCTAATGACACTAACACGATCATTTAGCACACCTAGATGCGCGAAGAGAAAGAGCCAAGTATGATGGAGTTCCACTTGAACATGAGGGAGTGGAAATGTGTGAATCATGACGCTCGAGATTCGGATCACGATGATAGCGGCGTGACGATGGAGGATTACTACTGACCATGTTCGCAACACAGCATCCTGTCGCATTATCCTAAAATGGAGACAAACAAATGAGGGTTGATCGTTGACCATGTTCGAAACACGGGACCATGTCACAAATGTTGTTAGATATCCGTAGGGATGTTGGCCCGAAACGATTGGAGGGACCTTAGGTCCAACATTTATGGAGAGCCCTTAATCCTAGTATCCATTTCGTCCAAGGGTCCTTTTGGATTTGGAAGAGGATGAGGATCCAAATAGCGAGCTCATGAAGCTTGGTCATGGGATGAGAAGAATGTCCCTATAAAAATCCCACACTTCGGGCTCTTTGTCGAAACACATCTAAATATGGAAACGATACGTATTGGATAGGGGGAGCAGAGTCCTTTCCCATAGGGAAATCTTAGTTTAGGGTCATAGAATTCGGACCATGGATGGGTAAAGGGAAAAATGGGATACATGGTGGAGTAACTCAGACACCTGGCGTGAATGGGAATAGGGGGTGTGTGCGGTGGGGTGAACAATCAGACATATTCCCATATCACACCGCACAACCTCCTTAAGAGAGGTTTTCGGTCAAGGGACCGAGAGCGAAAGTTAGACTGGGCCCGCGAAGAAGTGCTCGGGCACTCCTACATATCTCATAAGGATGAGAATCAAGCCATACGTAGTTCTGGATGGACCTTAGACCATAAATGGGTACAGGGATCATGGGACGCATGGCATCAAAACCTAACGTGAATGAGGACATAGTCCTACTTACCATGCGTTCTCTGAGGAAATGCTCGAGTCGAGGGACCGAACACAAGGGTTTGGCTAGGCCCACGAGGAAGCACCCGGGCGCTCCTACGTATCTCATAAGGATGAGAATCAAGCCATACGTTGTTCTGTAAGGTGGCACGGTAAGGTACCATTGCCAGGGGAAAAGGGAAGTGTGGGCATGGCCCTTGCACTAAAAGAAGCGGAATTTGATAAATCTTGTTTTTTCTTTAAGGTGAATGGTTTTTTTTGTGAAGCGAAAGACCTAGAATAGTAGGTCGTGATGTCACCACAAGGATCAAGCC
The DNA here is from genome assembly GCA_963277665.1 of Viscum album. Lineage (NCBI taxonomy): Eukaryota > Viridiplantae > Streptophyta > Magnoliopsida > Santalales > Viscaceae > Viscum > Viscum album. The sequence goes on from OY728128.1 coordinate 1,135,695,958, forward strand.
ATGATGGGCATTGAAAAATGGCATGGAACGTGACCAATACCCAATGTGATGTCCTCTGCAACGAGGTCACCACAATGCAGTTCCATTTTTCGTCATGCAGCAAGGAAGATAATGTCACAGTTTAGGGTCGTATGATAGGACCAATCATGCATTTTATCGTCATGCAGCACAGACGTGAAAATAAGATGTGAAACAGGGGGAGAGACTAGCTTCCTAAATGGGTTGTACCCGAAGACAGGGCGTCCTGGCGGTCCTACCTATCCTATGAGGATGGTAGTCAAGCTGAACGTGGTTCTAGATAGATCTTGGATCTTAGTTTATGGTCATAGATCTCGGACCATGGGAGCCCCAAAGGACGCCATATTGCAGCTTTGTCCCCCTGACATTCAAAGGTGCACTGAGGGATAGCGCCAAAAGTGTCGAGATTCCACCTGGTCATGATGGGGTGGAAAATGATGTGAATCATGTAACCAACATTCGAGGACTGAAGAGGCTGGCGTGACGACAGAGGATTACTGCTGACCATGTTCGCAACACAGCATCCTGTCGCGTTAGCCTGAAATGGGGACAAGAAAATGAGCATCGACCGCGGACCATATTCGCAATGCGGGATTCTATCGATTTGTTGCCCGAAACCCTCGGGGGCGTTGGCCCGTAACGGTAGGAGAGCCCTTGGGCGTAGTTTCCAGGCCGTTATTGGGGGTCCCTCTGGGTGTGAAAGGTGATGGAATCCCAAATGGGGGGGAACACGAAGCTTGACAAGTGGAAGGAACTTGATCAAGTTGAATCTGACACTCTTGGTCCTAGACTAGAGTACTCTTAACACATGGGTGAACCACTGCAAGGGGTCGAGGGACTCGACTCGAGGTTAACCAAGAGATGGCGGGTTCCTGGGGGAAAGGGGCCATGGTGCCCAAAACCTTGTATCATACCCACATATCCCTCTCTTGGAGAGGGATAGGCCATGTGGCCTTGGTGACGGGGAGATCGGGAGATTTCTATGAGATGGGGGCTGGACCCGGAGTCTAGACGTCCAGGTGGTCCTACATATCCCATGAGGATGGGAATCAAGCCACACGTAGTTCTTGAAGGGTGCCTTTTAATGTCATGCTGGACAAGGAATATGAGGGATAACTCTTAGAACAGGGGTTCGCGTGGTGCAGCTATTGCAAACCCGACGTGGATGGGGACATAATCCCACACTACGCCACACAGTCCCGTAGTCGGGGTCCTGAAGGCAGGACTAGAGAGGTGACTTTGCTGAACTCAAAATGGACCCATAGACAGGAGGTCTGGGCATTCCTACGTATCCCATTAGGATGGGAATCAAGCTGAGCGTAGTTCCAGATGAGAGTCTTAGTTTGTGGTCTTAGAGCTCAGACCTTGAATGGTGGCAACTTCCCAAGCAAGCACAGATGTCAACCCAATCCCTAAGCCCAAGTGAGATAAACTCGGTGTGGGAAACAAGGGGGGGTATCCTCATCGCAATACTTGGGGCGAGTCAAACATGAATTGGTAGAGAGCCCCGAAGGACACCTTCGACACGACCTGTTCACCCAACGCGCAGACGTGCATGGAGGAAATGTGCCAAGTGTTCCAAGACTCTACTTGGACACGATGAAGTGATGAAGGGTGTGAATTGTGCACCCGGCATTTTGGGCCTAATGAGTTGGCGTGGCGAGAGAGGAAAATCGTTAACCATGGTGGAAACACAGTGTCCATGTCGCGCTAGCCCGAGGTGGGAACAACAAACGAGCATCGATCGCTGACCATATTCGCAACGCGGGATTTTATCGATTTGTTGTCCAAAACCCCCGGGGGCGTTGGTTAGTAACGGTAGGAGAGCCCTTGGGCGTAGTGTCCAGGCCATTCATGGGGGTCCCTCCGGGTGTGAAAGATGATGGAAGCCCTGATGCAGGGATACGCAAAGTTTGGAAAGCGGGTGAGGACGTGTCCGAGTAAAGCATGGTGTTCCAGGTAATAAACCAGAGTACTCTTAGGCACATCAGTGAACTGCCGGAAAGGGATCAACGAAATAGATCAGTAAGGATGGGTATATGGCGTAGGCATTGCGAAACTGATGCAAACGAGGATGTAGTCCTACACCACACCACATAATCCCCCTCATGGAGGTAGGGTAGGCCAAGGGGCCAAGATGGGATGAAGATTCCCGAGGGATGGGGCTGGACCTGAAGCCTATACATTCAGGTGGTCCTACGTATCCCATGAGGATGGGAATCAAGCCACACGTAGTTCTTGAAATGCAGTTTAACGTCATACTGGATGAGGAGGGGAGTAATATACCCCTAAACAAGGTGTACAGTATGGCGAAGAAGCCGACGTAAATGAGGACATAGTCCTACATCACACCATGAAATCCTATAAGAGAGGACCCGGGCTATGGCCTGGAAAGGCCAAGGGGCCTGGGGCTGAGCCTTGGTCAGGAAGGTCTGACTGGCTTGCAGTTTAACATCTTGCAAAGAGGACGAGGGGCCAGGGGCCCAAGGAGGCCAAGGGGCCTGAGGCTGGGCCTCGTAAGGGGAGTCGTACGGCATGGTACATGATCCCGACATGAATGAGGACGTAGTCCCACACCACACCGTACACTCCGGGTGAGAGATTGGGGAGAAGGCCAAGGTTCCTAAGATCAGGCATCAGTCAAGAAGGCCTGACTGGTTTGTAGTTTAACGTCTTACATGAGGACGAGGGTCGGGGACCCGAAGAGGCCAAGGGGCCTGAGGCTGGGCCTCGTAAGGGGAGTCGTACGACATGGTACATGATCCCGACGTGAATGAGGACGTAGTCCTACACCACACCGTACACTCCGGGTAATAAAGGACCTAGGCTGTGGCCCGGAAAGGCCAAGGGGCCTAAGGTCAGGTATCTGTCAAGAAGGCCTGACTGGTTTGTAGTTTAACGTCTTACATGTGGACGAGGGTCGGGGACCCGAAGAGGCCAAGGGGCCTGAGGCTGGGCCTCGTAAGGGGAGTCGTACGGCATGGTACATGATCCTGACGTGAATGAGGATGTAGTCCTACACCACACCGTACACTCTGGGTAAGAAGGGACCTAGGCTGTGGCCCGGAAAGGCCAAGGGGCCGAAGGTCAGGCATCAGTCAGGAAGGCCTGACTGGTTTGTAGTTTAACGTCTTACATGAGGACGAGGGTCGGGTACCTGAGGAGGCCAAGGGGCCTGAAGCTGGACCTCGTAAGGGGAGTCGTACGGCATGGTACATGATCCTGACGTGAATGAGGACATAGTCATACACCACACCGTACACTTTTATGGGGGATCAGGGCCATGGGCCCGATTGCAAGCACCGCCCCGGGAGAAGTTTGTTACCTCGTGATGGGGCAGAATGAATCACCGCAATCGATTTCTGGGACATCTCGGGGTGGACCCGATGATCCAGGACACTGTCTACCATGTTTGAAACACAGTGTTCCTATGGTAACCTGATATGGGAGTAACAAGTGAGCGTCGACCGCTGACCAAATTCGCAATGCGGGACTTGTATCGGTTTGTTTCTTGAAAAACCCTCAGGGGCGTTGGCCCGTATCGGTAGGAGAGCCCTTGGGCATTGTATCCAGGCCATTCTTGGGGGTCCCTCGGGGTTTGCAAAAATGATGGAATCCCAGTCAAGGAGTGGGCGAAGCATAGCTGTATCCGTGAAAGAGGCAATCATCCCCATGGGGGGATGTGCAGCCGGGTCGAGGCTTGCTCAATGTGAGTTGGGGAAAAAGTGTGCACCCTGCCGCGTCTTGACCCAAAGGGAAGATTTTGGCTTTTGGGCTGGGCCTACGGACGAAATGTCCGGGCGTTCCTACGTATCCCATTAGGATGGGAATCAAGCTGTACGTAGTTCTTGAAATCCGTGCAGTTTAACGTCGTGCGGTGAGGACGTGGGAGGATAGAAGAATGGGAGTGGGCACATGGTGTGACTCTCACAATCCTTGCGCAAGCGGGGCTGTATGAATGGGGCTAAAAACCCTATTCATGCTGCACAAAGATTCTCCAAGGAAACTACCCCCAGGGGGGATAGTGGAAGAAAAATGCTTGGCGCTGGGCTCAAGACGATGCGTCCGGGCATTCCTAAGTATCCCATGAATATGGGAATCAAGCCACACGTATATCTTGACATGTAGTTTAACGTCATGCGGGATGAGGGGCATCTCATTCGGGGATGTGTACGGTGCGGAAAGTAATCCGTCGTGAATGAGGACGTGGTCCTACACCACACCGTACGATCCCGTAAGAGGGTCAGTCGGGGAGAAACGAGGGGGCCTGGGGCCAGACCGCGGTCAGGGAGACTTGACCAGCTTGTGGTTTAACGTCTTGTGGTGAAGACGGGGGGCCAGGGACCAAAGAGGCCAAGGGGCCTGAGGCTGGGCCTCGGTCAGGAAGGCCTGACTGGCTTGCGGTTTAACGTCTTGCAGTGAGGACGGAGATGCAGTTTAAGGTCGTGCGGGACCATGGAGGCCAAGGGGCCTGAGTCTGAGCCTCAGTTAGGAAGGCCTGACTGGCTTGCAGTTTAACATCTTGAAAAGAGGACGAGGATGCAGTTTAAGGTCGTGCAGGACCAAGTCGCAGTTTAGGGTCTTGCAGGACCCTCTCGCAGTTTAGGGTCGTGCAGGACCACTTTTTCCCTAGGCAAGGTATCGCTAGAGGAATTTGGAAATGGTGGGAGGGGTTATACGCTCTCCATCTGTGGTCACCAAGGAGTATGCTTCGTTGGGGTAAACCTTATGGATGATATAAGGGCCTTCCCATTTGGGTTCTAATTTGGGCGGTTTCCTACTGGGAATCATTGGCGCTCGAAGGGCCAGTACCATGTCGCCTTGTAGAAAAGAGCGGAGACGAACCTACTTGTCGAAGGCCCTCGCTATCTTGTCCTGATGCCTTTCTAGATTGTGCAGGGCACGAAGTCGGTTCTCGTCTAGTGCTTCCAATTCAGCTAGACGGATCTCGGCTACCTCATCTGATGTCTGGTGATCATAAACTACAGTGCGGAGTGACGGCAGCTGGAACTCAATGGGTAGGACGGCCTCAGCTCCATACACCAGGGAATATGGGGTCACCTGGGTGGAGTTGCGAGTCGTCGTCCGGTAAGCCCAGAGGGCGTTGGGGAGCTTGTCCGGCCAACTTTTCTTGTTCTGGCCAACCATCTTATGCATTATGTTAGAGAGGGTTTTGTTGAACGCCTCAATCTGTCCATTTGCCTGTGCATAGTAGCGGGAAGTATGGTTCGACCGGATGTCGTACTTGGCGTACAATTTCTTCAGTTCAGCCGCTCGGATGTTGGTTCCATTATCAGTGAGTATGGCGTGAGGGACCCCAAACCGGTGGATAATGTTGGAGCTCACAAAGTCAACGATAGAACGCTCCTTGACCTCTTTGAGCGGAATTGCCTCTTCCCACTGGGAGAAGAAATCTATAGCAGTCAAGATGAATCTGCACTGGCGGGCTATTGCCGGTGGATACGGTCCCACTACATCAAGTCCCCATACCGCAAATGGCCAAGAGTACTTGGTGGGGTGGAGGGGTTATGGCGGCCAATGAAAGAAGTTGGCATTTACTTGGCACGCATGGCATCTCTTGGCATACCCAATGCAATCGTGGATCATGGAGGGCCAGAAGTACCCTAACCTCCGGATTTGATGGTACAGCTTCGGCCCAGCTTGATGGGCGCCACAGGAACTGGCGTGAACCTCTTTCATAACTTGAGGTATCTCTACACCTTGGATGCAACGGAGGAGGACACCATCGAAACTCCGTTTATAGAGGATCTGCTCAAGACTGGGGCCGCTCTGGAGGGTAAATTGAAGTGCACGACGTCGGATTCGCTCGCGCTCGGCCCAGTCGTCTGGGAGGCGACCATTTTGGAGATACTCAACAAAAGGCGCCCTCCAGTCGGGAGTGGCTTCCACCACTGTGTCTGACGAGCCCGGGATCCCTGATATAGAGGGTCCCGAGGTGAGATGACTTACCCGCAGGCCATCATCGTCTTCTTGGGTGACGGGGGCAATGACTCTCCGGTGTGCCACATGTATGATTAGATCATACTACTCGGGTTCTGCGAGCGACGCGGCCAAGCCAGCGAAGGCGTCTTCTTGACCGTTCTGCGACCGCGGGACATGTGTAACTTCTGGTCGAGAGGAGAACTGGGCCATTAGACGGAGGGTGTACTCCAGCAATGGTGCGAGCTCTGGCTTCCTGACGACATAGTCGCCATTAACCTATTTGATTACCAGCTCAGAATATCCCTTCACATGTAGATGGGGGACATGGATCTCAAGGTCCAACTCGAGGCCGGTGATGAGAGCCTGGTACTCTGCCTCATTGTTCGTACAACCTTCTGACAACAGGAACGAGTACGGCAGGACGGCTTGCGCCGGGGTAATGAAAACAATACCCAGACCCACTCTGTTGAGATTGGGGTTGTTGAGCCTTCTACCGGTGGGGCTCTGGGAGGCTCCATCGAAATGCATTTTCCAACATGGGACAGCATGATCGACTGAGAGGATCATCTCTTCGGGGAAATCCAGGTCCAGGGATTGATCCGCGGAGGTTGGATGGGCAGCTAAAAATTCTTCCAATGCCTGTCCCTTAACGGCCTTCTGAGGGACGAACCTGATATCAAACTGCTGTAGAATCACCGCCCACCATGCTAGTCGTCCAGTCAGCATGGGGCGGTTCAGGATGCACTTCAGTGGATCTACCCGAGAGATCAATTGCACCTCGTGGTGCTGCAGGTAGTGCCGCAACTTCTGCACGGCGAAGACGAGCGCAAGACATATCTTTTCGATAGGGGAGTATCTGACCTCCGTATCGAGAAGCATGCGGCTGCGATAGTGGAGACTGTTCTCAGTGCCCTCGTTATTCTTCTGGGCGAGCAACGCGCCGAGGGATCTCTCCAGGGCGGTCACATAAAGGACCAGCAACTTTCCAGAGACGGGTGGCATCAAGACCAGAGGTTGGAACAGATACGTCTTGATTTCCTCGAAGGCGGTCCGACACTCCTCATCCCATTCATAGGCGGCGCCCTTCTTCATGAGCCGAGAAAAGGGCTTACACTTGCCGGCCAGATTCGCGTTGAATCGGCGTATATAGGCTAGGTGGCCTTGCAAGCCTCAAATCTCCCGAATGTTGCTCGGGGGAGGCATTTGGCTGATGGCCTTGATCTTCTCCGGGTCGATCTCGATACCTCGGTATCTGACAACAAATCCCAGGAACTTCCCCGAGGTGACACCGAAGGCACACTTCAACGGGTTCATCTTCAGGCAACGGGAACGGAGGAAACCGAACACTTTCTCGAGGTCTTTGATATGTTCCTAGCGCTGATGTGACTTGACTACGAGGTCGTCAACGTAGCATTCCACCAATGTCCCGAGGATCGGTTTGAATTTGCGATGCATGGCCCTCTGATAAGTGGCACCTTCATTCTTCAAACCGAATGGCATAACCGGGTAGAAAAAGGTACCTTGGGGAGCCCTGAAGGCCGTGGACTCCTTGTCTTCTGGGTCCATCCGGATCTGGTTGTACCCGGAGTACCCATCCATGAAAGAGAGGGCTTGGAATCCGGCTGTGGCGTCAATCAACAACTCCGTCACCGGGAGTGGGAAATCATCCTTTGGGCAGTGGCGATTGAGATCGCAGAAGTCGATGCAGACTCTGATCTTCCCATTCTTCTTCCTGACCGGCACAATTTTGGCAAGCCATTTGTGGTACTGGACCTCCTTAATGAAGTTTTCTTTGATAATATTTTCAACATCGGCCTCAACCATAGCACCATGAGAAGGGTGCATTTTCCTGGGAGGCTACATAAACCCACGATGTTTTGCCGGGAGGCCCAGACGGTGAACGGCTACCTGGGGATCCAGTCCTGGCATCTCGTTGTAACTCCAGGAAAACACATCACGGTGTTGTTTGAGGAAGTCTACATACTGCTGCCGCTCCTCGAGGGACATGGCCGCACTGATCAATGTGGGTTTCGGGTCTACCTCGCTACCAAGGTTCACCTGTACCAATTCATCAACCGTGGTAGAGACGCCTTCTTCAAAGGCAGGGGGAGCATCCTCCAAGTCTTCCTCCCCACCCGTGGGGGAACTTCCCACGACAGGAGATACTTCTAAGCTCTCAAAACCTGAGGGGCAGCTGGTGCCGGCTTGGGCAGCAACGGTCGTCATATCGGGAGACTCACTTGTCGTTGAGACCATAGCAATGAATGCAATTGATCCTATCCCATCTGGCCTCCGACCTAAGGGGCCACGCCTGATAATATCAAAGCAGTGGTGACGTGTCGGCCTGAGTCGGTGGATTCCAGCCCGACGGAAGAGACACATATGGCGTACCGCCGTCGTCATGAGCTTGACGTCCCGGTACCGTACAGGGGTAGGAGGTTCCGGGATGACCCGAGCCTGGTTGATGTAGGAGTACGAGGTGATTTTCCGTCGTCGCTTGGACACGAGAACATGCCTTCCTTGCGTACCCGAAACAACAAAACATTGCCCCATGTCGGGGGTCGTGGCCTCCAACCGGTGGATCGGAAGGATGTATGCATCATCCATGCTTGCCCAAGGATCACCTGTGACCGGGGCGGGTCCATCCTCACTTACTAGGATCTGTTTATCCTTACTTTTGTAATAACCCGCATCCAGATAGCAGGCCTCACAAGAAGCGAAAGGGGATGCATCTCCTTGGAGCACGCCTACTCGACCATTGAGGGAGTATTTGAGGCACTGGTGATATGACGAGGGGACCGCTGCATGCAGATGGAGCCATGGCCTACCCATCAATGCGTTGTAGGCGGTGTCCTGGGAGACGACCATAAACTCGGTGCTGGAAACTAAGCCACCGAACTGAATCTTCAGGCGGATCTTGCCGACTGGGGTTTTCTCAGTCCTATCGTACCCCTGGATCCTGAGGTCAGAGGGAGTCAAATCTCATTCAGACAGACCCATCTTTCGCAGCGTCCGGGTCGGAATTAGGTTGATTCCAGAACCCGTGTCAACGAGGCAGCGACGGACTTCCACGTCGTTGAAGTGGCCAGTGATGTAAATCGGGCGAATGTGCCCCTGTATCGGAGGTTCCTCATCTTTACCGGAAAATGAAATAACCGCCTGACACTCGGCGTTTTCAATTGTCTCGGTATGGAAGGATTCTGCAGCTGCTACCTCCGTCTCGAACTAGAGGGGGCTCCTTAGGGCCTCGGCAAGTGCCTCGCGCATCTCGGATGACAGGAGAAGGTCCTCAAGGATGGATAGCCTCGCCGAAATGCCGACTAGGCGCTTTAGGACATCATACTTGCATGCCAAACGCGAACCTCTAATTACAGGGGGTTTTCGTCATTTGGAGGCATAGCGGGTCCTGCCGGTTGAACTGGCGGTTGGCTAGCACTGGGTACATCCTGCTGCATGCTAGTAGAAGCTTGGGGGATAGTCGTCGGACTAGGATTGGGCAGCAGAGGATGGCCTGTAGCTGGGCAAGACTGACTGTCATACGAACGAGGCAGCTCTCCCTGATCCAGTAGCACAAATGGCGGTGGAGGTAGATCCGAGGGAGTTAGATGGGGCTGCACATGCTGAGCTCTGCACTGAGCCTGGTGTTTGGTCTCAGCGGCGTTCACGGCTTGACTGAAGGTGCCCGCAGATGTACCTCGATGTCCAGCGCGGTTGCGATTGCGCTGACGTTGATGTCGGCTGGAAACGTTGGGGAGGTTCATCTGGCATTCCCTCTCGTCGGGAGTCATATAGGGCTTTACCAGCTCCATGGTGTTAACTGAAAGCGTACCCCTGACTGTCACTCGAGGAGTCATCTGCCGCTGGGTGGGTTCTGGGTGGAATCCCCATTTCAGGGGGCATAAATTCGCCGAATGTGCGGGATGACGATGGCACCGGTGGTGCACGTTGCTTCTTCTAGCGTCGCCGCTGCTTGCCCTTTTGGGAAGAGGTCGACTGCGAAGACGATGCGGAGGTACCGGCCATTTCTTCTGAAGGTTCCAACTTCTTCAGGCGCACCTGGATGATACCATGGGCACGGACGACAGTTTTTCGAGCCATCCAGTCATCGTATTTCCGGGATCCGCGGTTGGGGACCTGTTGCCATTCACCCTCGTTGTCACTGCTGATCCCTGATCCTGTAAAGACACCCACCACTTGGGCTGGAGCCGGGCCCAACTTGACTATGTTGTTATTGACCTGGTCTTGAATCCAGTCTTTAAACACATAGCATTGCTTAAGGGTGTGCCCTAGGATCCGATGATAAGGGCAGTAGTTGGGGTGATCGGTGAGATTTGCCTCTAACAGCCTTCTGCACTCGGGCAAGCGTACTATCCCTTGCTCTAGAGCACATCAGAAATAGCCAGGGACCTGATTTTCGTTAAATGAATAAGTCAGGTGCCTTCTTTTCGGGTAGGGGGCCCTGGGGGCCTGGCCCTGACGAGGGGCCAGAGGGGCCTGCCGAGGAGTCGGCGCCTGATTGCCTTGCCTAGGTGGCGGTGGCGCATTGCGCGGGGGAACCTGTCGGTTCTGAGGCGGTCGTTGCTGGGCAGGAGCCTGTGCTTGAGGTGGAGGACCTCTGCGGGGTTGCGGGGGTGGTGCCACCGGCAGTAACAGCAGCTGTCTCGGGGATTCTATTTGAGCCACTGCGGCGGGTTCAGCCCTGGCGGTCCCCCTGGCCAGGATCATTGGGGGCAACAAACGTGCCTGACTAGCCTGTTGCAGGGCTTCCTCGAGGCGCTGAGCCTTATCTGAGAAATCTCTGAACCCTCCAGGGTAGTTCTGAGTAATCAATGAGGGTACCAGCTCCGTTTTAACGTTCCCCACACACATCGTCAGTAATTTCTCTTGAGTCAGTGGCATGTCGAGGGAATACGTATGTCCCTTCCACCGGGAGATGAAATCTGCAACCCGCTTATCAGGCCTCTGCTTGCACTTGAAGAGGTCCGCAATGCTGGTCTTCCGCGTGGTGGAGCAGAACTGGTACAGGAACTGCCGGCGAAGATCCTCCCATCCGGTCACCGATCCGATAGGGAGCTGGCTGTACCAGACGAATGCCGGACCTTCCAATGTCTGTACAAAGAATCGGAGCTTGGCTGCTTCTTGCTGAGCTGGGGTCCCCAGAATGGGGCCACACCTGGAAGAAAAATGTGCCAAGTGATGTGGCGGGTCCCCTGTCTTGTTGAAGGGTGAGAAAGTGGGGTTTCCAAAACCCGGAGGCGTGGGCATATCATCCACCCACGCGGGATAAGGCTTGCCATCCGGTGGTACCGCCACCTTCCGCGTTTCCAATTCTTCGAGGCGGGCTGTGAGTGCCGCAATAAGGTCATCCCGGTGGGGGTCCCTGTCTTGACGGGGATCCCTAACCACCAGTGCATTCCCGGGTTCTTCAACACGGTAGACTTCCTCAGCCGCTCGTGGATCAACTGGCGGAATGACTTGCAGGGCGACTGGGGGAACCCGGGCTGGGCTCTTTGGATTTTCCCGTCGCTCGGGGGGGTTTAGCGAAACGTATCGCACCCTCTTGCCATACGTTCTGGCTTCTTCCCTGTCTGAGGTAGTAGCATGATCAGGGTTTCCCGGAGGCATCTCATCGGGGGGGATTGTTCCTGCCCCTACTGCCCTGGCCTGGGATTACCATAGTCGGGTCGCTGTTCCGCGGCACGTTCGGCAAAGAGTTCGTCAACCAGCCTCTTCTGCTCGGCAAGTTGTTGGCGTAACGTGGCCTTATCGGAATCTTCGTCTGTTTTCTGCACAGAAGCGGACAGGTCGGAGTGCTTGACGGTTCCGACGTGCTCTTTACCCTTGTCGGTGTTTCGACTGAGTACCAGTGACTCGGTGGGTACAGGCAGGCCTAGCAGGTTCCTCTGCTGACGGGTAACTCTCCCCGACGGGTCCAGTAGTGGCGGTGCGCCCTCTGGGGGGAAGTCTCCATCAAGAAGTTCCAGTTCATCTTCCTTGTCCATAATGTCGTCCAGGTGGACCGTGATTCCTCTCGAGGGCATGTCCTCGATGTCGCATAGCGAATCGGGTTGTCGTCGAATAGGATCGAAAAGAAGGGAAGCATAGTGTCCCCAACCAAAGACATGCACATGGGGGGTGGCTTCCCTGACGATCTTGCGGAGTGCTTTAAAACTCTGAACTCATTTTCGTTGGAGGGCACTCTGGTGACCTGGCGACTTGGGGTGCTGGGCCACAAGGAGCGCGGTCGCATCGATCAGGCGGCACTGCTCGCCAATATCCTCGAAGTGCTCTCGACTCTTGGGGTATACCACCCGTTCGCAACGGAGGCGGAAGTGCATCACCCAGAGGGTTCGACAAAAGCATCCCACTTCTTCAGGGGTAAGAGACTCGGGTACGCAGAAATTCAGCGCCGCCGTGGGCCAGAACATCTCTGGGAAGTAGTCCGCTGCAAGAATACTCCAGAAGCTCCTGGGTTCGGCCTCGGGTTCTGGCCCTGTATTACCCCACTCATCAACCGGGGGTGGCTGAGGGACCGGTAGCGGCACCGAGGTGGACCTCTGGGATAGAAAACTTGGCGGTGGAGAATACGGCGAGCGAGCGGACTGGCCACCGAATTCTGGGCCTTCCTCTGAAGAGCGAGGTGACCTGACCACAATGTCACGATAGGATGGGCTAACAGCCACTGCTTCAGGCACATGAATCGCCGTTACTGGTGCCTGGTCATGTCGTTGCTCTACCACCGTTGACCCCCAAAATAGCTCCCCGTGATCTCGAGTAGAGGTAGAGGGTGCTTCGGGTGACGATGGCGGTGATTGCGCGGTCGAGACCTGTGAAGTTCCCAGAATATCTTCCTCCTTGATGTACCTGCGGAGGGAGATGGGGATCCGGTGGACCTTATGTTCTGGGAGAACGAGGCTGACGCGTCTAGTTCATGCCCCATTCCGTGATACGGAGGAGCTGGGAGAAGGTTCCATGGCTGAGTCGTACTCCACTTCAGAGTCGGAGAAATGAGCAGGATTGATCTCCACCCTGGCTTTCCCAGGATTCTTCTTGTGGTAGCGGCGACCCGCTATCCTGCCTCGGGGTGACTCTTCGGGACAGGGTTGATCCCTATCATGGATTCGCGGGGCGGCAATGGCGCCGTGGCGGAGAGGGCCCCCGCTCGAGATGCCCGAGGTGCGATGGGCACCAGGGCAAATATCGAAGGGTATGTGGGGAGGGCCTCCACGAACACCCATGTAGGCGGAGACTCTGTTGGGATCGGCAGGAGCATGGGGAGGACCTCCATGGTCAATGCGGGCGGAGCGAGGCTGGCCTTCACTCCTTGAGTTGCTGGGGTGAGAAGGACCTTCGCCAGTCGCAGAGAGGACGTAGGGGGGACCCCCAAGTTGAAGAAGGGCCGGATGTACGGTGCCTTCAGATTGGCAGTCGGGGGAAGGAGAATGGGCTCCGTACCCTGTGTAGTGGGCGCGGGAAAGGTTTCCGTGCCGAACGTCGCTTCCGCGGGGCAAGTCTTCCGTCGGGATGGGGGTAGCACAAGGCGTACCTCCATGACGAACATCGGAGCGGGGAAGTCCCACGCTCGTTGGAGAAACAGTACGGGGAGGACCTCCGTATGGGGTGATGCCGCCGTGGGTTGGCTCGCGGCGATCACCACTTGGGCCTGAAACCTGGAGAGTCAACCCAGCCTGTCCATGGGGCGGTTGGGGTCTCAATCTTGGTTGGGCGAAGGGGTGCCCCTGCTCAGTGTATGCGGGGGCTTCATGATGCACGCCGGCGGTGGATCGGGCCACTGTAGCTGTCGACGTGGACGCGCCTGAGCGAGCGTCCTTAGCCCGGGCCCGGCGCTGACTTTGGGTCAGGCGGGCCGGTGTAGGTGGCGCAGGGGCATGGGCTGCCTTCTCTCCCTGCGGAGTCGGACGGCGGCGCTGGCGGGGTCGGGCGGGGGCTCTCGCCTGGGGCCCCTGGGTCGGGACCCTGAGCGGGCGAAGCCGAACGACACCCACCTCATCAGCATAAGGTGAGGAGTCGTCAAGGTGTTCCGGGGATAGGCTCCCGAAACGGTTGAATGTCAGGGTGGGGAGCAGGGGCTCCCTACGCGGCCTGTTTGGGCGGCGTTGATGGCGGGGCCTGGAGGCCTCCAGGTCCAAGCAGGCCATATCCCTGGTCGGGATGACCCCTTCCTCCTCGTACCTGCGCACGAGGTTGTTGATCACCCTTCGTTGGATGACCTCTGATGGGGAAAGGGGACGTGGGTGTCCCGTATTCCGTGATGTGGCAGCCATCGTGGCGGTAGTGGCGCCATGTGGGGTGGCTATGGCAATGTTGCCCCTACCCCTGCGTAGGTTCGCGGGTGGTGATCGCACCTCTGTAACTTCAACTTGGTTCCTGAGAAACAAAGGGATCAACTCATCAACACCGAGAGGGAAGAGGATTGACAACCAGTGCCCCAACGTCCTTCCATTATCCACGTTTGTAAGAAGGATCCATGCCAACATGCTGCAGGGCGGAATACCCCATGTTCTACTATCCCGACTTCTGGTAAGTTTCACGACATGCCCGCTATTTACATGGCGGGACCAGGAACCGGATATCTGGATCTGGTGACACGTCAATCCACTGGTGACTCGAACTCTACTAATCTCCATGCTAAGGAGAAGAATTTCACGTCGGGTTCACCATTTCTATTTCTGACGCTTTCGTCGGGGCGCGCGCGCATCCGTCTGTGGAGGACGCGCTGCCCGTTGCCCCGCATTCCCGCTTTCCAAAGGCGGGCGGCATTCGTTCCTTGTTCAGGTACGTTTGCTCCTTGATCTAAATGGGATGATGGGATGTCGATTCTTCCTTCCGTGGATTCCTCCTTGGAACTTTTCACCTAATCCGGGTCTCCCTCATAGATTTAATACGTAGTTCGTGAAACTCTTCCCAGTGCCATGTTTCCATGGACGCCAGTTAATTACACTGCTTCTGTTGGGACATTCCAAAGGGTCCAGTCAGGACAGCAACCTTCGGTCGGGGGAGTAGTCACGTTGAGGCACCAGTAGCGTGTCTGGATGCTGGGGAATCTGTCGTGTTTGTCTATTATCCCTGATTGTGTGGCTTCTCGAGGGTGTGGAAGCCCGAGGCATCCCACATCGAGTGCGGGGAATTATGTCATAGACACATATCTGAGGTTTTCCTCAGCTTCCTGCGTTTAACACGGGGCACGCCACGAGTTTAACGTCCAGCGGAGACGGGTCAGCCCATGGGTGGCTGTGAAGAGGGTCATACTGACACAGTCTCAC
The DNA here is from genome assembly GCA_963277665.1 of Viscum album. Classification (NCBI taxonomy): domain Eukaryota; kingdom Viridiplantae; phylum Streptophyta; class Magnoliopsida; order Santalales; family Viscaceae; genus Viscum; species Viscum album. The sequence goes on from OY728128.1 coordinate 1,135,711,203, forward strand.
CGAGATACTACGGCCCGGGAGAGAGTCGGGATGGGTGCTAGGTGGATAAATGGAGTGGAGGGGAATTAAATGGGACCATCGCAAGGACGAAGACGGAGGTGGACCTTGGTCCGATGAATGCCAACAGCGAACCAACATGAGGGTGGACCTTAGTCCGGCAGGCATTGTCAGTGTACAGACGTGAAAGCAGACCCGTGGAACCTCTAATGGCGGGCTTGAACCTTGGGAAGGTTTCCTACGTATCCCCGTGGCAGGGAATCAAAGTCCTCGTAGTTCAGATCTGGAATGACAGTTTAACGTCGTGTTGGACGTAGATAGAACTTGACGTGAATTGGATGATGGATGGGCTTGAACCTCGTGGAGGCTTCATATGTACCATGCCTTGAAATGGATCAAAGTCTTCGTAGTTCAAAGGGGTGGGTCACAATGGCTTACCATTGGACCGGAATGCAGTTTAATGTTGTGCTGGATGGGAGCGTGCAGTTTAACGTCATGCTGGACAAGGGCGAAACTTGACATGAATGAACGACCGAGAAATGTGGCTTGAACCTCATGGAGGCTTCCTACGTACCATGCCTTGACATGGATCAATGTCCACGTAGTTCGCAATGGAATGGGTGTGTCGGTGAACCGACGTGAATGTAGACCCGGGGGTCCACTATTGGTGGGCTTGAACCTCGTGAAGGCTTCCTACGTACCATGCCTTGACATGGATCAAAGTCATCGTAGTTCGCTGGGGTCGGTGTGTCGGTGAACCGACGTGAAAGTAGACCCGTGGGTCCACTATTGGTGGGCATGAACCTCGTTAAGGCTTCCTACGTACCATGCCTTGACATGGATCAAAGTCCTCGTAGTTCACTATGGAATGGGTGTCAGGGTCGGTGCTCACTCTAACCCCACGTGAGTCATTCTCGGTGTGAGAAAAAAGAGGTTGCAAGGACCTGACGATCACGTCGCGAAGGATGCGTCCGTGAGAATCGAAGAGGGGCTTACGCGTTAGGCAGCCCATGGTGTTGGGACTTACTCCGGGATAGAGGACCATGGTGTGACAAAGCGCGAGAAAGATGGACCTTGGTCCAATGATGGGAGGTACCTCGTCCCATATCATGCCCTCCACTGACCTTGGTAGTGGGGAAGTACGGAGATGCAGAGGTGCAGCCATCCGTTGGGGAACTAGGGTCGCCCATCTCCTAGGAACATACGCCACTCCGAAAAGGAGGATATCACCCCTTGTGGATGGGTGTTTCCATTCCCGTGGAGACGAGTGGTGTAACGAATGTTTGAGCGGGGGAACCCTTCGTGAGGGAGACGAGGTCAGATCAAAGTTTAACGTCATGTGTTGAGGACGCGGTGCTTGGCAGTTTAACTTCCTGCAGCTCGGACAATGTGGGTTCACTCCACACCCCTAGGGATTACATAACCGGTACCCTCTGGTTCTTGGGGAAGGGAAGGTGCCAGTAAGGCCATGGTCATGGGGGGTTGTGGAATGAACCATCGAGGGGTCCACGTTAGCGTGTCTATGCGAAGAAGAAATAGCCATTAGCGTGCCTATGCGAAGAAGCATTAGGCGAAGCAATTCTATGAGTGGTATTGTCCATGGTACTTTGAAATCACATCGTGCAAACCAGGAGGGTCGCACGGGAAGAGGAATCGCTAAGAAAAGGAGCGAGCTTCGCGAAGTGGGGTTCCTTGGCCTTAGTATGGGGCATAGGTTGGAACGGAAGATGCTTCGCGAAGTGGAACATGGTTCGCGGAGCACTGCCTCGCGAAGAAGGGATGTCTCGCGAAGCAGGGTCCTGCAAAGCACTGTGCTTCGCGAAGTGGAGTGATCCTGCCTTAGCATGTGCCATGGGTGTGAATGGGAGGTGCTACGCGAAGTGGAACAGAGCACTGCCTCGCGAAGGAGGGGTTCCTGGCGAAGGAGGGTCCTGCAAAGCAGTGTGCTTCGCGATGTGGAGTGATCCTGCCTTAGCATAGGGATCACTCGTATGGGTTGGGTGTTTCGCGAAGCACAAGTTCTCCACGGCTGCCCGGGTTCCCTTGGGAATCCCCTTCCTTCACGAATGCCCTTGAGCTTCGCGAAGGGCATCCCTCTCGGAAGAGGGGCTCAAAATGAGACAAAGCAGAGTCGTCTCGCGAAGTAGAAGTACCTCGCGGAGCTCATGATTCCCGGGGAAAAGCGTGCTTCGCGATTCAGGAGAGGAGAAGCCGAAAGGTCGGATTGTCCATCCCCGGGACTCAGGGGGAGTCCATTATTTATAGGGAAGGGGCACCGTGATGCAGGACTCGCGCACCACATTTGGTGCTTCGCAGAGGCTAGCGAACATCTAATGGGTTCGCGGAGCATTACCGCCTCTGGAGCTTCGCGGCGGCTCGCGAACGTCAAATGGGTTCGCGGAGCATTACCGCCTCTGGAGCTTCGCGGCGGCTCGCGAACGTCAAATGGGTTCACAGAGAGGTACTGCTGCTGGAGCTTCGCGGCGCCGCCATGGTCGGGCGCTTCACGGTGGGGCTTCGCGGCGGAGCTTTTCGAGCCAGCGCGTCGGCCTTCTTTTTCGACCCTTTCTTTCGGGCCACATTTTTGGCGCCAACATTGACATGTCATTAAAAGGATGGATAGAATACTGAATATGGTTGTACCATATTTATAATAACATCATAGTATATATAAGATACTAGAGTTATAATTTTAGAATGAAAATAACAAAGAAAGAAGAAGTTGAAGAAGAAAATAACTTGAAGGACGGTGGTGAGAACATTACCTCTTCTTCGGGTTCTTTCTTTTGATTTGATCAAAAGGGCCCCTTAGGTTGGATTTATGATCAAAATAAGTCCTTTATGATTAATTGAGGGAAGTTGAGAGAATAACTGGGCAGGGGTTGTCCGAACCAAAAGGATTTTATGGTGTGAATAATTGGTTAGAAGTGGTGTCCTTTTATAAGGGGGATGAGGGGCTCTTTAAGAAAAACTTAAAGTATTATTTTATAATAAATTAATATTCAGTTTCTAATGGCTCTAATGTGTATAATTCAAAGTATAAGGTGGGTTTGGGTATAAATCCTTTCAACCAATATATTTTAGACAAGTTTGGGTGATTATATAAACCTTATCGTTTTGTTTTAACTCTTAGTTAATTAGTTTGACATTTACCATGTCACTTTTTATTTTTATATTATATAGATAATAAAGTTACTATATACATTCAAGTGACCCCCATATGGTACATTAATGATAAACCTATCATCATATAAGTCATTTTTCCAAAAGTTATATTTTTAAGAATAGAATATCAATTAATAATATAATATTTGTTTTAAAAACTCATTTATGTCAATTTTGACACTATTCAGTAATTGATCTTTGTTAAAGTTTTCAAAAATTTATTAATTAGAAAAAAATTAATTTAAGAAATCCTAACATGTAATATTAACCAATAGAATTCTTGTATTACCTCAAAACTTTCATATTATATTTATTTTAACTTTTATAATAAAAATTATTTGATTCTTTCATTAATAAGGAAAATATTGCATCATTATGGTGTCATTAATAAATTTAATTATCATAAGTCTAAAAATTATAAATAAAATACCATTATTTATGTAATCGTTTTATATTTATAATGAATATTTATAGTAAAAAATATAAAATATATAACCCTATTTAAAAATTGTTTTTCTAAAATATATATGCTTATGTCATTTTTGTATTTACTTTAACTTAATTAATATAAAGTGTCCTTATCACCTGAAAGTGGCTCCATGGGGTCCCAAAATCAACGCAAAGATGACCATGGTCGAACATGTATCAAAAAATAATTTTAGGACACATTTTAGGGTAATTTAGTATTATTATAATATTAATTTTGACCCTTATTTACAGGATTTACCCTTTAAACATGGTAAATAAAATATTTACCGAAGTAATTATTCAAAACATCTAAAAATATAAGTTACCTATTTAAACAATTTTGGAAATCTTGATTCCAAATATTGAATTCATTTTTCTAAATTAGAAACACAAAAGTGGCAGAAATTAATTTAAAATGAATTCCCGTTGTTAATACAAAAAGTGTGTTTTTAAGAGATAATAACTATAAAAAGATTAACACTTGTTTATATCTGGTTTAAATTTAAAATTATGTCCAATTACCAACACAATATTAAATGGTAAAAATATATTCTAAATATACTTTTAAACCACTCAAATTCATAATTTATCACTATTAATTATTTTGATTAAAAAAGTTGTTTTTAAATAAAATTTAGTAATTTTCACAACTCATCAAATTATAAACATTATCAGAAAAGTACCAATAATCCACCCTAAGATAATTTTGATATTCCGAATCCAAAAATGAAGTCCATTTTGAAATATAAAATTTATAATATTTCAAAATTTTGGTATTACTTTCCATAACAACTAGTTTGATTGGTTGAGGTGTGTCTTAGAACTCGAAGTTGCGTACAACACACGGTACTGTATTATTCAAAAAGAAGCATATCGTGGAAGGTTGGGGTGTTACAATATCCTCTACTTCAATATATTGCATCCTCAAAATTTTTAAAATTGGGCTTGGGAATATAATAGAACGTACCACATCAAAAAAAGAGTCAATAAAACTATCACTTTAAAAGAAATAAAGAGAAGTAAAAAAGGACTCCCGAGATAACCTATACTAGGATTCCATGTAGAAAAACATGGATATTGATGATAAACTAAGTGTCATGTTCTTATGTAGAGGGATAGAAAACATGATCAGGAGAAACATAACATTAAGAAAACCACAAACTTGTTATGGGACAAAACGGTCATAAGTTTGCCAGTAAGAAAAGTAAACAGACAACATTTCATTTTGTTTTAAGTTACGTTACATAAAGATGAGGAATTAATTTCTGAGATTGACTAAGAAAATAATGATATATGATTACTTTTTAAGTAGAGATTCATTCTTTAATAAATTTCCACCACTAACTCATTTTTTAGAATGATGAGTATTCAAGAAGACTTGGTCACACTAGAAGAGCTAGAATAAACTTCTATAGAATCACATGATCCATGAAGGATAAAATATATATATAACTTTTATTTATAGATTAATAAAAACTAAAATGGTTAGTACAATATCTGATGATCCCCCAAAAGTACATTCCTTTAGAGAAAGAAACACTAATATTAATTTTTAAAATCAATTCCCCAATGTTAAATAAATACCATTCAATAAACAATTTTCCTTAAAATCCTTTAATATATTCCAAACTAATATTGAAACCCAAAACATACAAGAATTTGTTTAAGTAGTATTCCATGTTAAATTGTATCTCCAAATGACATCAACTACTCTTAAAGTCAGATATTTAAAAGTATTTAACCTAATCACATATTCTCTATTATAGGTTAATCGTTTCCATAAATAACCTAAATAACAATAAATCCACTATAAAAACATAGATAAAAATCCACCATTACTCCTCAAATGAAACCCCATAGTATTCTATTTTCCTTGCGCACATAGTCCTCCAAACCAAGCGAACATCTTCCAAAATAATATTTATCACGTAATCACCAAATAATTTTCCTATATGTAGGGTATTCATTTGATAAGACATAAGAACCCAAATCAACATATTATTTATCAATAAAATCATTTAACAAAAAATAATTACTCACACTAACCAGGGACTTTGTGTAGTCCAGTGGTAGGTGAAAAATACCAATCACACTTTGGTTGTGGGGTCGATTTCCACAGCTTTGACCGATGCGACGGGTTGTCATATGGTCTGGGTGTTATCCTTTTTCAAAAACAATATTTTATAACATTACCAGAATGAGATAAATTACTCAAAATAACCATAACATAATTTTAACCAGAAATTTTATCTAATACCTTGCATTTTCACCACAAAATATAATAACTTGTAATTGTCTCAAACCCAATGATCATATAAAATCAAATGTTTATTTATAACTATATCCATAAGGTAAAAGATAATAATTCCACAAATATGATTATCACATAGCAAACTGCAGGGTTAGAAATACAAGAAAAAATTATTCCAAAGTAATCCCATCAACATAGAGCACTACTACTTTTAAACATTTATCAAACCATTTATTTCCACATAGATTTTTCTTTGGCCAAGAAAATATCTTATCGAATAGGTCATTCACTCAGGTAATGTCCAGGTCCCCTACATTTATGGAAAATGACTGTAAATGTATTCTTGGGAATATTTTTATTTTCTTCCATAGTAATCTTCATTTTTCCTTGGAAATTCTTCACTTTATGTCCTTTCCCAGATGTAGAGAATTTCTTTGTTCTATTGAGAAACATTCCTGGGTGTATCCTTCCACATTTCCTGCATGATGGAAATTTAGGATTCCTTTCTACATGTTATCCACTACTGGATCTCTTATCATTCATCAACTTTATCTTCTTTGTTGAGTTCGGGAGTTGGTTAATATATAAATTTTTTATTATATTTTTTGGAAAAATGATTTGAAATGAAAACTATATATTTTACGCCTATCATCATTCCATTTTGTTGCTCATTTCCACCACTGTTCCCACATTGTACATCATTATCAATGTTACTATGACTTCCTTGTACTCCATCCAATGACTAAAACCAGAAATCATTGTGTGAGTAAAAGTTTTCATAAATTCATTTAGAGAATATCATGACACCATATTCTAAATTTGAAACACCTTAGTATTAACCAAGTACATTTATTCTCATATTATATTAAAATAATTCCAGTTGGTTTTTAATGAAAATGTAAATTATCCTAAGCATATCCCTCAGGAGTGTCGTAACTAAGAGTGCATCAAGGCCCATTTTCGTGCACCAGTTAATGTTCGAGTCTAGCTCAAAGCGGTGTTTTTGGGTTTTACCCCTAGGTACATCTCTGCCAGAGCCACCTCTACCTGCTCCTATCCAGACAGGGATGCATTTCTTAGAAAAATCACAAAGTCTTTACAATACCAAAATTCTAGGAAGTTCTTCTATACTAATCCTCAAAGTATGTCTTAGGTCTATGTGCTCTAATCAGAGTTTATCTAAATATAGTTTCCAAGGTTTGTGCTAAACTTCCTCTAATACCGACTGTAACGAACCGTCCCCAGTTACCCAGATTCAGTGCATTATTACATAACATTGTCATGATCACAAAAGATCAAGTCTCAAAAGGTTGATTAGTTTAGTAGCCTTGGAATCACTATATATTTTCATAAAGTTTATATTACATCATTAAATGAAAACAAAAACAATATAGTCTCAATAGTTCACACTCATATCCCCTCATACTACCCCTACAGGTCATTCATAAAATACTTCTTCAAATTCTGGGAAAAAATAAAACATAGAAAGGGGTGAGCTCAGATGCCCAGTAAGGATAACAATATAGTAGAAACTTTCATAAATAAGCATGAAATTTTAAGGAAATGTATAACTAAAAAAAATCCTTTTAAACATGAACATCATCATAATATGGTATAAATAAAGTGAAATAATTCCATTTACTTATTCTCATGGATATTCTACTAGTCGAATAATCACATGAAATATCAATAACCAATTTCATAATGGTGGAGTACATAATGTCGGACTATCATAACCACATAGTCTAGGCCTCATGCCAAGACTACAAATAATATTTTGTCAAGGCCTTGTTCCAAGACACTATTTTGTCTCATGAGACATACTGATGCATCGAGGATCTATAGCGGGCTCCACCCGTCACATACTAAGTCCAATGCATTCCTCATATTAAAATTTTGAAACATAACATAAAAATTTGTATTAAAACTAGCATATGAAATGTCAATACATTAACCACAAACCATGAATGGTATAAAAATAGCACATCTATAGTCAAAAATAACTCATTCTATACAATATGGAAGATTTTATTGTATCGCATTAACCTCAACTAAGAATAATGAAGGATAGTGACATAGATTAAAATAATCATCAAACTATTGAGAGAAATATCCCCCCTTTTCTTGAAAACTATTAAATGTCACAATATTTGTTAAGAAGCCATTTAAAATCGATTTTGGAATCATAGTGTCCCATACCTGTTTGAAACTTTTAAAAGAAATATTTATTTTAAAACTTTAATGTCCATATAAATAAATCCATAAACCATTTTTAAAATATGGACATTAATGATAAATATTTAGAATAATAAATCTTTAAAACATTTTAAAATGATATTTTTGATAGAGCTACTAACCAAAAGAAAGCCACTAGCATAAAAATAATTGATGTAATAAAAACATTATAATATCAGGAGAATAAAGGGACTCATGATATACTATTTAAATGTACATTATATACACCATATAAAAGTGAATTGGTGTATAACAACAAAGAAGTCTCGATGGAATGTAAATTGAGATGAAATATCTTATAAAGACCGTATCATTAGGTTAAGGATAAATGAACGACATAATTATGTGTGACAAATATAAATACACTCAATATTATTGGATATTTAGTGTAATTCAATCAGAGGAAATTCGCACATATTCTTGTAAAAACAACACCAATGAATTGGATTCTTAACTCAACAATTGGATATTGAGTTAAAATTACTCTTATCAAGTTCATATCGAAGACTTGAGAATTTATCAACGGAGTGATTATGTGTATCAAAAGTATATCCACATAAAGGTGAGTGGAAATTATTACATAATAAAATGAGTATTGATTCCACACATAATCTTGGAGTAAAATATTAAATGAATTATGCCAAAAGGTGAATGAGTGGAAATGGAAATTTTGAATTCCCTTATTAATTTGGTAACATACGAAACATACACCCATGATATAATGATCATACAATGATGATGAAAATATCCATAAATTAATGTATATTAGACAATGAATACAGTCATGGGCAGTACACACGCCACATGCAATAAATAAGTGGTGAACAATGGAAATCTCACGGAATTAAAAGTGAGATAAGAAACCCCTTACTTTGTACTTTTTCCTTGGCCGAGGGTAGTTTAGCCTTCAGTATAACTGTGAAATAATTGTTTTCGAATTATTCAAGGATCATATACATTAATACGATATCATATATGATCTTTAACCATTTCTTTGTTAATAATATCATAGTATTACCATCATTTTTGGTTCTAACTTACTCATTTTCTTTTATATGTTTTGTAACATAAGTCATGTTTATTATTGGTAGGTTGTATCTTATTGATATAATGAATTATATCAAGTCCTTAAACATTACTTTTAATCATCAAATGAGAATTAGACTTGAATGGAAACGATGGAGAATGAATCTCCTCGCGTTCGTGGAGACAGTAGTCCGTATGTACACACACTACTAGAAAACAGGTCTATACCCATGGTTTTGCAAAAAACCGTGGGTATAGGGATAGTAGGTGAACCTATACCCACGGTTGTTCCAAAAACCGTGGGTATAGTTTCCTTTTAAGACATATACCCATGGTTTTGGAGAAAACCGTGGGTATATGGTATTTTTTGAAGACCTATACCGATAGTTTTTGAAAACCGTATGTATTGTTGTTTTTTTAAGACATATACCCATTTTTCTCCAAATCCATGGGTATAGCTTTCCTTTTTTATGGAGGGGAAATAAAATTAGGCTGGTAGACAATTTTTTCACAGTTTACATTAATATATTTATATACATATAAATATAAATTTTTAAAAGTTATATAGCTCGGTTGGACTGTCGGTTAGCTGCAGTCGTGAGGAGCTTTCTGAGGTGCGGGTTCGAAACCCAGCAGGTGATTTTTTGAATTTAAATACCGAATCTTAATAAATATATAAGAAGATATAATTATATATAACATATAAAAATTCCAGCTCAGTTGGTCACACGGTTGCGAGACTTAGTGGGATTTCCGGGTTCGAAACCCAGCGAGAGTTTTTTTTGAATTTAAAGATAAAATATTAATATATATATATATATATAACCAGATATATGTACATGTAATATATGAAAATCCCAGATTGGTTGGTGGTGTGGCGTTTACATTTGGTAGGTCACCGGTTTGAAACCCGACATCCTTAATTTTCAAACACCGCATTCTAAATTTTCAAAGCCCGCGTCTTCCATTTTCAAATACAGTGAGTATATAATAGTAATATATATAAATAGATATATGTAAATATAACAATTGAATTTGATAGCTCCATTGGTTCCATGTTGATGCGCCTCCGAAAGGTGGTTTGTGAGGTGCTAGTTTGAACCCCTACAGATCCCAATTTTAGAATTTTAATACCCCACGGTTTGCAAACCGTGGGGACTGTTTTGTGCCACGTTGGAACAGCGTGCTCTACGCTTTGAGAGGCCTATACCCATGGTTCAGAATAACCATGGTTATATGTTCAAACCCCTATACCGACACCGTTCCATCCCATGATTCCCAATACCGTGGGTATATGTTATACCCACGGTTTTTGGGGCTATACCCACGGTTTTGAACTGTGGGTATAAGTTGTTTTTTCAGTAGTAGATCGAGCTATACTATCATTCATTTGATATTAAAATAATATATAATTGGATGGAATATCATATATACTGAATAATTATTATGTTATATTTATTATTTACATGAATTACACATCATTATTATACCCATCCAAATAATGATGTATTGAATAACAATTACACCACGACGTAGAGATGGTAGGCCGTACGTACGCACGTATAGTGACATGTCATTCAATGGATGGATAGAATACTGAATATGGTATTTCCATATTTATAATAAAATAACATTATATAGAAGATACTAGTGTTAATATTATAGAATGGAAATAAAGAAGAATTAAGAAGTTGATGAAGAAAGGAACTTGAAAGAGGGTGGTGAAAACCTTACCTCTTTTTCGGGTTCTCTTTTTGATTTGATCAAAAGGGCTCTTTAGAATGACTTTATGATCATACTAAAGACTCTAGGATTAAGTGAGGGAAGTTTAGAGAATAATTGGGTAGGGTTTGGCTAAACCAAAAGGTTTGAAGGTGTGAATAACTCGTTAGAAGTGATGTCCTTTTATAAGGGGGAGGAGGGGCTCTTTAGGAAAAACATAAAGTGTTATTTTATAATAAATTCATATTCAGTAGGTAATGGATCTAAAGTGGATTCCTCAAAGTCTAAGGTAGGTATGGGTATAGATAATTTCAACCAATAGATTTTAGATAGGTTTGGGTCGTTATATAAACCTTATCTTTTAGTTTTAACTCTTAGTTAATTAGTTTGACATTTACCATGTCACTTTGTATTTTTATATTATATAGTTAATAAACATACTATATACATCCAATCGACCCTCCAAGTGGTCCATTAAAGTTAAAAAAATCATTATATAAGTCCTTTGTCCAAAACATAGATTTTTAGGAATATAATTTCAATTAATAATATAATATTTGTTTTAAAAACTCATTTATGTCAATTTTAACACTGTTCAATAATTTATTTTTGTTATATTTTTAAAAACTTTATTAATTCGAATAAAATTCATTTAAGAAATAATAACATGTAATATTAACCAATATAATTCTTGGATGGCATCAAAACATTAAAATTATATTTATTTTAACTTTTATAATACCAATTATTTGATTTTTTCATTAATAAGGAAAATACCGCATCATTATTGTGTCATAAATAAATTTAATTATTAAATGTATAAAAATTATAAATAAAATACCATTATGTAGGAAATGTTTTTATCTATCTAAATAACATTTATAGTCGAACATATAACATATATAACCCTATGTAAAAATTGTTTTTCTAAAAGATATATGCTTTTGTTATTTTTGTATTTACTCTAACTTAATTAATAAAAAGTGTCCTTATCACCTACAAGTGGCTCCATGGGGTACCAAAATCGACCCAAAGATTCCCATGGCCAATACGGTATCAACCAATAAGGTTAGGACACATTTTTGGGTAATTTATTATTATTATAATATTATTGTTTACCCTTATTTACAGGATTTATCCTAAAACAATGGTAAATAAAATATTTTCCAAAATAATTATTCAAAATGTCTAAAAATAAAAGTTACCTATTTACACAATTTGGACATCCTTTTTATAAATATGGAATCCATTTTTCAAAATCCAAAATACATAAGTGGCAAAAATTAATTTAAAATTAATTCATGTTATTAAAACAAAAAACGTGTTTTGAAGATATAATAACTATCAAAAGATTGACACTTGTTTATGTCTGGTTTAAATTTGAAATTATGTCCAATGACAAAAATTTTATTAAATGGTAAAACTATATTAAAAATATACTTTAAAACCACTAAAATTTATAATTTATCCCTATTAATTATTTTTATGAAAAAAGATGTTTTTAAATAAAATTTAGTAATTTCCACTATTCATCAAAATATAAAAGTTATCAGAAAAGTACCAAAAATTTACCCTATGATAATTTTGATATTCCAAATCAAAAAATGAAGTCCATTTTGAAAGATAAAATTTATAAAATTTTAAAAATTAGGTATTACTATTCATAACGGCTAGTTTGATTAGTTGAGGTGTTTGTTAGAACTCGTAGTTGCGTACAACACACACTACTGTATTATTCAAAGAGAAGCGTACAGTGGAAGCTTGGGGTATTATATTAATAAAAATAAATAAATTATTTAAAAAAATTTAGTAAATAAATCATATGGATATGGAATAAAAATATAGGTTTAATGAAAACATTGAAAAGATAATTTTTTTAAAAAATGTTACTTACCTTGAGTCTAACTGTACACACATGTCCTTTATCTTCCTAAATAATAAAAATATCTCAATTTCTAACTTCTTAAGAAAATTTTAAAAATTTATTATTCCTTTATATCACTTTTTGTCATGTTATTTACTATTTCTTAATCATTTAGGATCATGTTCGATGTTTTGATGATAATCGGTTCATTGGTCCAGAATGACTTTGATAGGTCGATTATGGTCAAAGAAATCACCATTCCACAATCTCAAAAGTAATATTGATGATATAATTAAAAAAAATTACATAAATTATTCTATTAAATCCATCCATTAAATACGGTTATGAAAAATTAAATACATTACAATCATAGAGATGGTAGATCGTACGAACGCATGAGTAATGCTTCCTTTTTTCAAAGATCATTAAAGAAAAAAGGTATGTATTATTTTATCATTATAATATGATGAAAATATAATATATATAATGTTAATTTTATAAATATACTTATATATATCATCCATGTGATGTGGTGATGAAAAATGAATCACATCACATCGTGGGGGTGGTAGTACACAAGTACGCACGAACGACATTATCATTTTTTTATGGATGGAAAGATGATAATTCAAATTATATATTATATTTAAATAATTATAAATATTTCATTTATATCATATATAAACATTAATTCCATCATTATAATCAGTCTTTAGTGATGGTGATTGAAATTAATTATATTGGTTCGTGAGGCTGTAGTCTGCCATACAAACGTATAGTGAATTATTTTCCCATTTAATGGAAGTGGAGACAGTTAAGGGACATTAAAAAATTTTAATAACATATAATTTTATATAGGATACCAAATTTATAATTTAATAATATTTTAAGAAGATTTGAATAAGGTGAATAATGAAACAAAACTAAAACATGCAGGTGATAATTATACCACTTATATGAAAAACCTATTTGATTAACACCTTAAACCCTTATAAGATTACTATAATTCCTTAAAAAACCAGTAGATGTTTTTAGGGATTATATAAAGGTTTTTATTTTTATTGTAATAAAATAAATGGTTTTATAGTGTGAATAAACTATAATACGTTGTTTCCTTTTATAAGAGATGGGAGATGCACTCTTGGAACTTATTAAAATATTAAATTAATATAAATTAATTCTTAATTCCAAATGGATCAAAAGAGAGTAATTTCGAAGATAACATGAGTATGGTCAAAGTACACTCATAAAATAAAAATTATTTCAATTCAAATTTTTTTTACCCTTATATTTTGGTGTCAACCGCTTTAACTCTTACTCTGTCATCATAGATTTTAACAAATTGTGGTTTAATATTGTTACATAAAATGAATAATGAAAAATAAATAGACATTGGATGATATTTTCAGCCCCATCATAATAAATGGGATGAATTTCATATTTTTATGAATTTTTTATTTTTTAATAAGATATTATTTTCAATATAATATCCATAATGTATATTTTTAGAAGTATTCATTAATTTGACTTTATAAATACCCTGAAAACACTTATAATTAGAAAAAAACTAGTTTAATATCTATAATATGTAAATATACTCAAGAAAATTCATATATCACCTTTATTATATCATATTATATTTATTTAAATATTTTTTAAATAAATTATTTCATATTTCTATTAATTGAATAATTACTACATTAGTGTTGTGAAACAATTTAATGTAATAATTTATTCTCTAAAAGTTAATCATAAATTACCATGCTAAAGATAAATCTATTAGATATAAAAAATATATTTATGGTCAAACATATCCCTTATATGAAATCATATTAAATTATTACACTTATTAGAAAAATAGTGTGACATGTTTGACATTTATTTAAATAAAATTATATAAATGATATAATCTTATCCATGTGTCCATAAGAGGTCATCAATTCATAACTGGGATTACTATGGTTGAAATAATAGAAACATTTAAAAGGTCTTGGATGATGAGGAAGATGATACAATCTGATAATGGTCATCAAAGATGGTTCCCCAATTCTTTTGACTCTTATAGCTTCATGGAACTGGTTGCAAGGAATAGTCATCTGAAACCTGTTTATCTTGATGTCCATTTGATGCTGGATAACTCCATTAAAACAAATAAGTTCCATCAGAAAGGTCATGTGGCCATAACCTTTTCAAAATATGTGGATCAATTTCTTTCTTCTGATATCATATTTTTTATTATTGGTAAATTCTTTAAACATAATTACTGACTAAACATCCTAGGGAAATACTTATAATCCATTGGATTTTTTGATTTTGAGATCATCCTTCTCAACTCATTGAATGTTTTGATACTATTTCATCTATGAATGATTATTATTGAATTTGTTCTATTGTTTCCTGGATCATTGGAATATTTTCATTAAAAGTTTTAAAATGGACTCTAGTGTTTTATTTCAACTCTAAATCCCCTATTTCACACATCTGGTTATTCTTCATAAGTTTTTTTTGTACTACTTAAAGAAAATAACCCTCTTATTTATTGATAATCTAATTGTTCACACAATTAAATTGTATTATGATACTTGAGATCTTACAAGGCCTTAGGTTTTAGGTATCTGTGTTGATATTAACCTTAATAAACACTTACCTTTATTTATATAGATCCAGAATAGTGATTATGGTTTTTTCAAGAAGTGTCCTATTAAAATTTTCTAAGATACAACTGTAATTTCATCCATATTGGATAATATCTTGAGAAATGTGCCTCTAGTAAAGGACTCATGAGAGACCATAATGTGGGAAAATTTTATCCCCTCCCAACATAATTGATAATTAGTCTGGGTTGAGAAGGATAAAAAGATTTATAAAAACCAGGAATAAGAATTTGGGTCTAAAGACTCAATTATTTTTTCTTCCACCCTAGCTCTATTCCTAGATCATCTTCAGTATACTCAATTTAAAGTTTTATCTAGTTTTTTGGATACAGTTAATAATTCTCAACACATTATGGGAACCTCACGATTTGTTCTAACCAATCAAGATATGTTACAAGTGAATCATGCAATTTTTGGAGAATATAATAAAGATGATCATAAAAAAGTTAAAAAATTGAGGATGCATATCTTTACTCAATAACACCAAAAAGTATGAATCCTATTATTGATTCAGATGGTTTTATCACTCCTTATAATAGTAAGAGTCAGAAACGCATTGACTACTACATGTTAGATTGAACTATTGTTACTTGAACTTTAGGTATTTAATTAGAGAAAGTAAACATAACTCAACATTCAAAATTTAATGAAGATCTCTCAACATACTCTAATGAATAGGATCCATCATTATTTTTTGATATAGATGAATACTCATCATCCTCAGATGAGGAGGATCGAGAAAATAAAATTATGATTAAAAATAGAACTCATGTTATTAAGGATGAATTATATCTTTGTATTTAGGAGTAAAAAAGATAGCATTTTGGAAGATATCAAAATAAGGTAATAATTGTTGTTGATTATTTGAGTATCAGAGAGTAAAATTTTGATATAGTTGAATTTGTGCATGGTCAGAAAAATAATTTTTATTATCTTCAACATTGTTGGTAATGTATATTTCTATAGGATTTGTTGTGGTTTTTGAATGTCAGTCCCTAGTTCATATTGTATTTCTCATTTTAAACTTGGGAAACAGTTTCATGAAATAGATTTGAATGGAATGGCTTTTTTCATTTGATTTTGATCCCCTCTATGATGGACCGGTGGATGGAACTCCCACTTCACTATGTTCCTCTTTTCCCTAGATGTTTTGTAGTGCTAAAAAGAACTACGTGGAGTAGTTTAGAAGATGATATTGATGAAAATGGTCTTTGAGACTAATTATGACACTCAAATTTGATGTATCCACCCATGATTTGAGTTAAGGATAATTAGATATAATTAAAGAGTGATCCTCAAATCCAGTGAAGTTGTTTTATATTGATACATGCTGCACTTCAGGAGTAGTATTCTAAATTGTTTTCTTTTTTATTCTTTTATATTGATTTCTATTTTTCTATATGATGATTTTCACCTATTTATTTTAATGTTTTTTGCTACATATCTTGTACATATGTGGTTCTTATTGTGTTTTGACAAGTTCTTAATGTGATTCCATGAGTCCTTATGTTCTAGTGGACATAATTTTTTAATTCTCCCTCAAGACAACATTGGTTATTATATTTTCATAAAAATAAAACCCAACTAAAATTGTATCCTTTATGAGATGATAATTGAGGACCTGTGAAGAAAACTAAAATATTGATCGAGTCTCAATGTTTGATGTTTAGATTATGCATTACCTAATAGTTATTGATTCTCCTAATATTAAAGTTTGGATGCACTAAACATATATGGTTTTGATTTCTCTAATATTTTTGTGAATGTATGAATCTGTGTAAAAATTATCAATTTATAAATGATGGAATCCCATTACACCTCGGGTATCCTGTGCAACTCCAGTTTTCATTAGTAAATTGGTCGAGGTTTGGGTTGGGTGAGAAACACATGTATCAGATAATTTATGGTATTGGATTATTATTGAGATATATAAATCCAAAAATATTAAGGTAATTTTCAGTTTATTTAATAATTATTATCATTTTATTTTTAACCTAAATTATCCAATTCACCATTTTCCATTAATAAAAATAATTAAATATATTATTCTTATTGACTAAAAAAATTTCATCTTTAATAAAAATATATCCAATTATTTCAAATATGGAATCTATTTTTAAAAATTCAAAACACATATGTTTTAAAATTTAATTTAAAATTAAAATAGAAAAATACAATGAAACAAAATTTTTGCGAAAAGTTCCTTTTTAAATATGAAATGTTTTTATACAAAATTCAAGTATAAAATTAATTTTAAAAAACCATAATTCATTTATTTTAAATCAAAATTGACTTATAAAAATTTTAAAAAAAATCCAAAACATATTTTTACCATATAAAAAGTTTAAAATAAAATATAGTTTTCAACAAAAATATGTGTTTTTCATTATTCTTGGAAAATTTAATATTTTAAAAAAATTATCAAAAATTAATTTTAAGATAATATTGACATGATAAATTAAAAAATTAAATAATTTTTTTTAATATGTTTTCTATAACTTTTGGAAAATATTATATTCACTCATAAAAAATTTAAAACTAATTTTTCATGAAAACATATTTTTTTAAGAATAAAATGATATTAATTAAAATATGTGTTATTTTTTCTAACCACTTAATAATTCATTAATATTTATTTGCATACATTTATTTATTTGATAAATCATTTTTTATTAGTCATACCCACAAGTTAAACATCACGGTTATAATAGTTACATAATAATAATAATATTTACCTGTTCATTTATGATAGATGTGGTGTAGCTTGTGCACTATCGAACATAGTGTTTCCTTTTATTATTTTAGGATGTTTCACATAAAATTATTTTTCTCAATAGTGATAATTAAATATCCTCTTTTATGGATATTAATAAAATTATATATGATGAAATTCAAGAAAACAATTATCATTCAAACCTATATAAAGAAGTGAAGAACATCATGGTTCAAAGTCACTATGGAAAGAATAATCCTTGATCCCCATGATTGAAATATAAAATTTTATCAATGTTTTACAAAAAATATATATTAATAGAACTATTATTTCTGAAGATGGATTCATTTCCTATTAATGAAGATGCATATGTAGTTTACTAGTAAATAATGGTGTTTAGCTGGAAAACATGTATTATAATCTATGTAATCCATTTATATTAAGGAATTTAAAAATTATTTAAATATATATATTTTTAATTACTGTTGTTCAAGACATTATTGGTTTAAATATATAAAAAAAGGCCAAGATCATGTGACTGTTGTAATTTATGAGGTGAATAATAATCATAAATGTGATAATCATGTTTATGAGATTCTAATATTCTCTATCTATTGATATATATTAGTAGGGGAGGCTATATAGAGAAAATTTAGTTACAATATCTATTAAAAAATTTCTCTAGTTGAAAGGTAACATTTTCATCTCCAGGTTAAATGATATATTATATACAGTTTTCATAACACATTGAGGAAACGTTGAACAAGAACACAGTTGGCCGATTAATGTTTACATCATGGTTTGATGATATTTTACAATATCTTGATGAAAGGACTCTAACTTATGAATAATATCCAATTAAATGTTTCTTCAATAGACATGAAAAATAATGGGATCTTTGACAGAAAGGTTTTGAAATTGGTAGATTATATTATATACCTTCAATAATTGACGAGCTCTATTATTTGAGAATACTATTAACAATAGTTAGAGGCCTAAAATCTTGTAAATATATACTAAATATGAACTAAATTGGTCCTAAAACATATAGACACTCATGCAGTATCTTAGGGTTACATCTAGATTATGATGAGTTTTTAAGGAAAGAAAATAGGCTTATTTTTGGGATATAATTGTTTCATTATAAAGAATGTTTGCACACATGATATTCTCAAACACTATTTATGAACTATTTAGTGCTAAAAATAATACATGGGAAATAATTTGTGAACATATTTATCAAACATAGTGTTATATTTTATAGAAAAATGGTACTATAAAAACTAAAATATATTAACTATTAAAATTTATTCCCTTTTTATGTTTTCAATTTACATTCATTTGCATATTTACATACATTTAATAAAAATAGTATAAAACACACCAGTTATGATGGAATATTATGGTATTAAACAAACATTAACTACTTCCTAAAATAATAATAGAATACATTTAAAGATGAAACATTATCATAACCCATTTTAAATATCATACTTTTTTGTGACAATCATTAATTTTTTTGTATCATATAATAAGTTATACCTATTAATGTCTTTGTATTTGTCAATATATATTTTCATTATTAAATATTTCTAATACTAAGGTCCTTTCCTACACTATACTATTACTAAAAAATTCTTAATAATTTAAATAAGTTCATCCCATTCTAGAAATTCTAAATTTATTATGCAATTTTCATTTAAAAACTACATATGGTATAACTATTATGAATTACTCAGTATTTCAAAAATTGATATATAATAGGATAGTAACAGTATATTATATAACTTGTTCGTAAGAACTTGAATTCATGTTAGTATAAAATAGGCCCTACATTTTACCATAGAATACTAACAAAATATATTTTATAAAAAGGTTAAAATATGCATAAGTTATAGTCAAACATTCTCTCTACTGGATCCTGGACTTTTAGGTTATACTCAAACATTAATTATAATTTATGGATATATTAACCCTTTATAAAATTCAAGCCTAAATTATTAAATGTCATTGATGTATATAATTTTGAAAATATTTCATGTTGAAAACTATTGTATACTGTTATAATATCTTTTAATATATATAAGTAATTATCATCATCACAACATAAAATATTATATATATATATATATCTGAATGTGTGTGTGTGTGTAAATTTTACTACATTAACTGTAATATTTCTATCAAAAATTATTACCTGAACACCTTAACAGGATTTGAAGACACTTCTAATCATTATATTGGTATGAACTGTATGGACTGTGTTGTTGAAAAACTAATTTTTTATGAAATTTAAATGATTGCACATACAGTTTGACTACATTGGTTAACTCTATAACATATCCCAAAATAATATTTTATAAACAATATGACTAAAGTATTAACATATTCATTTAATCAATGTGAACTTATAAAAAATTAATCATAAAATGTATTACAATGTCATTAATAAACATATAATGACATATAAATTTAATTTATTCTATTTTTTGTCACATAGAACAATATAGATTTATCCTTATTAATTATTACATGATAAATCATTGTCTAACATGATAAGAGCTTAAGTTACATTACCATAATTTCACCATACAAACAACTCAGTTTAATGGGAATTACCACAAATTGAAATTTACATATAACCATATAAAAATATTGAAAATATTAACATGTAAACAATTAGTACATGATTAAAACTAAACATGAAATCTATAATGCATTTACATGTAATCAGTTTCACGTTATATTGAAATGTATCCACAAATTTCTAACATATTTATAATATATAAATATGAAAAATATACATTGTCTAATATTCTTATTATCTATCTCCTTATTTCAATTATTTTTTTTAAAAAATAATGTTAATTAAACAATTTTAGTGTTATTAATATTATAAATATATGTAGAATGTTTTATACCAATTCCAAAACTATTGTATACATTGTTAAAATTTTATAGATATTATAAATATTCTATATATATTTTGAAAATATTGTATCTAGGGAACATTTTTTAAAACATTACTGGTATCATATTACGTTAATTATTTTATAACTATATTCTATCAATATGAACCATAGATTATTATATAGTTTATTCATAGTTTTAACTATCCTAAAAATATTCATCTATAGAGACTCTTTTGTGTCTGTTAAAAAAATTATGTTTATTTTCATTGTTATATTTCTCTTTTATTCTATTAATTTTTTTTCTATTTCAAGTATATTATTTTCATCTTATGTGTTCAATAACATGTTTTTATAGTAATATATTCACTCATCACATATTTTTCAATTCATGTTATGATATGGAAATATTTCTTTTTGTAAAAAATTTAGCAATAATGTTTTCCATGTACTATATTGAAGTCTTAGAAATGAATAAAATCATTAGTCTATGTGCATTACAACATATTAAAAACATCTTGTGCTCCAATTGATGGTTATTTAATAGTAATCCTTCAATTCTCGCAATAAATTGATTAAAAGTTATTTAAGGAAATTAATTAGTGGAAAAATAACTCAATTATGATATAGTTTCCCTTAATGTGAAATTAAACCATTTAAGTTGTAAACTGACTACTGAGATAAAATAATCATCGATAACTATTCTAGAATTGACCATTTCTCTTATAGTATGTTTTTATAATTCCATTCATGAGAGGGATAGGTAAAAATATTTTATATAGAGCATTAACTTTTTCAATATTCTCAAAATTTTGTATTTTTATTTTAGTTTCATAGAGTGACCTTTAATTATAATTTTTACAAGTTGGAGGGAAGCTCATTTATTTTATTGTATTAGCCTATGTATTACTAATGATTTGACATATAACATTCCAAAAGGTGGTGATCTTTCAATACCTATAAAAATATAATCTTATTATTTTGGATGAGGAATTAATTATATATAAATATTGTTTCAAATATCTTGATCATTCACTAAGAGAAATAATTTCAAAAAAAAATACAAATTCAGGTATTTTTTATTTTTGGTGTAAATCAATTTTCTATGGAGAAACTTTGAGAAAATCTTACCTTTCATACTATGTGATATTATAAGTGAAATTGTATTTAATATTATAAAATCATATTATTTTTTGTGTAATTTCGATCTTCTTATATTGATAATACATATGCAACTATTCTATAAAAATATTAATGATGATTTACTTGAACTGTGGGTGTTTGTAGAATGGATATTTAAAATTGGTGATTGTAAAATTCATGTATTATTTCATGGATAGTAAGAAATAAAAAATTTATAATATTATATTCTCCAATAATATGAAAATACATTGGATTTAATTTTTATACAAACATGCCTAGATTTATCTAATAAATTCAGCAATACAAAATTCCTGAATGAATGTACCATCTTAGATTTACATTGTGATTTTACAAATGAATTGAATAAATAATGTTATCTATTATATCTAAGGAATAGAAGGTATATCTTAGACCATATTTAGTTTGAAAGTCCAATTTTGATATAGATTTTCAAAATAACATATGTTATCCAAATATTTTAAAGTAAATTAATTTATTAGTATTTCCTCTATATAAAATGACATAGAAAATAAGATTTCAAGTGATATGTTCTCTGTAATGGTACCTACTTGATTGTTTCATATTTGGGAGATCATGTAATTGAAGATGAAATATTTACTATAACTCATATTAGACAAAATTGATTCATTCCAAGGATCAATATGACATAATTAGATTCAAATGGCCATTCAAGATTCAACACAAAAGTATCCTTTAATATTTTCTTATAAAATGACTATAAATAAAATATAGTGGTAGTCACATTCTTTTGTTTGTTTATATATAATAAAAAATTATCTTGGATAGTTGGGTGCTTTTTGTCTCTAGTTTTCTAAGTAATGATGGTATAATGTTTTTGATAAAGAAAACTAATCATTATTTGTTTACTACAACCACAGATTTTTTATACAAATATATTTTTGTTAATTTTATATACTCATAGATTTTATCCAATTATTTATGAATTTTATTTTTATAAAATATGTTACATATAAAAAATTATATATATTTTCATTTATAACATTTAAATTTTATCAAATCTATATATTTCAGTATGGTAAATTACACTACATTATGCAATAATCTATAACATATATATTGAACATGATTATAATCTCAAAATCCAATTAAGAATTCATAATCAGCTGTATATATATTATTCAAAGTATTAAAAAGAAATTTTTGTTGGAGAAAATATTTTAATCGGTGAATATGTACATGTTGTATCTATAAATTTAGTGTACAATAATTGTTGATTCTTATACATTTATTTACAAACTATAAATATTTCATTCGAAAAGATCACATGAAACAATTACTAAAATCAAAATCATATGTCAATATTTCCATAATATAGTATATAAATATTATTTTAAAATTTACTAATTCAAATTATAGTATATAGGAAACATGGATTCAAGCAGCATTTGGTGGATGATAACTTATTCCAATGTTTAATGTAATATTCCATGAAGGATAACACTACATTGAACAAAACGTTATAATTTATATCGACAAAGAAAATTATTTATGAACATGGTATAAATTTAGACTCTTTCTTGATCAGAGTACTCATGTTATGCCTTGTGATGTTTAGTTGTCATACTTTCTATTTTTTATTATTTGTCTTGATGATAAAATTAATTGTATTCATTCTGTAAAACATAATATATAAGTTATATTTATCTATCTATATATATTTTTCAAAAAAAGTTTCATGATTATTTTTCCTAAGTATTAAATAATTTCTTAACTACGGATAATGAAACAATGTATTAATTCATTTCCATTGTACTATGTAAGCATTCCCAATATCTTAAATATGCATGTTCATATTGTTGGGACTATAACCTTAAAAATAAAATTTCTAGGATACCTTCATCTCATAAATAGTTAATTTCCATGATTATCAGTTAATTTCAAATGTCTACATTATTCTTTCACTAATCAAGTAATTTTAAAACAATACGGAGTGTCCCTAACAACCATAACTCATTATTTAATTATTTCCATCCAACGGCATGAAAGCCTTTAATTTTTTTATTATAGATAAATCCCCATTTTAAGGGAAGAAAGGGGAAACCCAAGGACTTTGTGGACTTAGGATAATCACACATGAAGGACAAAAGGCATAAAAATCAAACTGAAAACTAGAACAGCCCCTCTCGAGCATAAAATTATAATGAATCACTCCAACATTTCATGGAAAATCAGAAAGAAAGTGTCCTGTGTCAAAGCACAGGCCCGATCTGATGACTGACATCATACCCTCTCAAAAAACCAAATCCGAAAAGCACTACAAAGGTGAACCACCAGCTCTAAATCCTACTTCGGGACCGATCTAAGAAATCGAGTTCGGCTACACTAACTTCTCGCCTCCAAGATCAAACCAACCATCGAGAACACCAAAAACCTTCACAGCTCAAAGAAACCTTCACAGACAGTTGTACCTCCACCGAAGATAACAACAATCCTTAACATGTTCTCACTACCTCCATAGCCGCAAAAGTAGTTGGAAGACGCTCTAAGGTCCATGAAGCTGATTCATTGTCACCTAGGACAAAATGACCCACCACCACACCCAAAGAACATCACTGATAAAAACAAATCTGGGTCGATCAGAACGTGAAACGCCACTCTAGGCATGGATCTACTCAGATCTGAACCATGAATGCATCCTCATCGGTCTCTAAAGAAGACAGAACACATAAGGTAGGAATAGGTCATCAAGGAGTGATACCAACAATAAATGACGCCGCAAAATACACCCAAACAATGCCAAATTCATCACCAATACAGAATGTAAGATCTCAAACCGTCAAGAGTTGCAAAGACCACGAAGGAAAAGATAACCTCCCCCCTATGGACCACTCAGAATATATAGTAATTCCACCCTTGGATTTCATGCTAGAGCCATCATAGATCTGTGTTGTCGCCAAACAGAGAGAACCAAGACCACCTGATCCCAACCGGAAGCACGCTAAGGTCTTCGAGTCATGCTGAAATGGTCGAGCCATAGTAGATCCACATCGTCAAGCCTGCTAGAGAAAATCCAATCCACAACAGATCCATGCCTACAAGACCACTGGAGATAACACGAACCACAACATATTCAGGCAGTCGAGACCGCCAGAGACAACCCGAGCCACACCGAATCCATGCCGTCGAAACTGCCGGAGACAGCTCAAACCACATCAGATCCATGCCATCGAGACCACTGAAGATAACCCGAGCCACACTAGATCCACACCGTCGAGACGACCAGAGACAACCCAGTTTTGTACCACTCGTACCCCTC
Source organism: Viscum album (assembly GCA_963277665.1). Lineage (NCBI taxonomy): Eukaryota > Viridiplantae > Streptophyta > Magnoliopsida > Santalales > Viscaceae > Viscum > Viscum album. The sequence goes on from OY728128.1 coordinate 1,135,736,648, forward strand.
GTGGTTTAATTTTCATGATCAAAATCACTCTCTTTTTTATCGAATCTTGTTTTAAGTGTTTTTGGATGATAGGCATGATTTCAGGTTGCCAAGGAATTGGGCCAAGAAAGACAGAAGGCAAAAGTGGACTGATTTCAGTCCACTGGCCAACCGGTGGATGCCCACCGGCCAGCCGGTGGAATCTTGACAGATGGCATCCCCTCTGTCCAGACCACCGGCCAACCGGTGTCCCATCACCGGCCAGCCGGTGGAACCCAGACAGAAGGGACACCTACTGTCTCATCACCGGCCAACCGTTGGCCTCCTCACCGGCCAACCGGTGGTGCCTGGGCAGAAGGCCTCTCAAAACTCCAAAGAACCGGCCAACCGGTGGCCAAGCACCGGTCAGCCGGTGGATCCAGTCAAACTAGCCGTTGGGATTTGACCAGACTTGTCCACTTGACTCCCAACGGCTCCGAAGGCCTCTCCAACGTCTCCGAAGACCCCCAAAGGTCATTTGAGGGTTCCCCCTCTATAAATAAAGGACTAGGAAGCCCCGGAAACATATATTAGCCCATGGGAACATTTTTCGATCATTTGGTGAACCTCCGGCGCATTCCTTCAAGGATCCCCATTTGCTCCAACTCACTTCCACAACCAAGGAGCACCACCATAGAATCTTGGGAGCGCTCTTCATCATCACCAATCAATCCATTGGCACCCAAGACTTCTCCTCTTTACAGTTTTTATTATTTTATCATTTTGAACATCATTTTGGGTTTGTGCCTACAAACCCCTCTTTCTCTCATATTCCTTTCGTTTGGGTTTTCACACCACCTTCAAGGTGTGAAGAGGTTAGTCAAGCCTTCCCTTTAAAAGACTTGAGTCATAGGTGAGCTAGCCTTCACCTATAAGAAGGCTAGTGGGTTCTTGCTCAACCATTAAAAGAAAGCTGTAATAGGTTCTAGACTACCTTAAAGTCTAGTGGGTTTCTTGCTAAAACCATTAAAAAGCAAGCGGTAGTAAATATCTCAACGGTTGAGTTGGGAGCGGAGGCGTAGGCTTTGGTTTAAGCTGAACTCCGTTATCAAGTTTTGTGTCTTGCCTCATTTATTTCCGCTGCACTTTTTACTTTGATTTTAAATTGTTTATTATTTTTTAAAAGGCAATTCACCCCCCCTCTTGCCATCACTCTCCTCCCCAACAATTGGTATCAGAGAAAAATTTGAGTAATACCCTAACCGGTTTCAAATTCAAGATCCTTTGTGATGGCTTCAACTTCTATCTCCCCCGAAGGCTATTCTTTGTGTCGTGCTCCATTCTTTGATGGAACCGACTATACTTATTGGAAAACCCGCATGACCACTTTTCTTAGAAGTATATGTTATCCTATTTATAAAATTATCATGCATGGTTATTCTCTTTCTTCTCCCGATGAATCCAAATGGACTCAAGCCGATATTAAAAATTTCAAGCTTGATGGCAAAGCCATGAACGCTCTTCATTGCGGCCTTGATCATAATGAATTCAATCGAGTTTCCACATGCACTTCATCTCATGAAATCTGGAAACTTTTGGAGGTTACCCATGAGGGGACCAACAAAGTTAAGCATACTCGATTGGATATGTACCGTCAAGATTTTGAGTCTTTTACCATGCATCCATCTGAAAATATAACTGAAATGTTTACACGTTTTACTGATGTTTGCAATGGGAGAAAGTCCCTTGGCGATGATGTGTCTGCAGAAACGATGGTCAAGAAGATCCTTTGGATCTTACCAAGAACATGGGCACCGAAAGTCACGGCAATCCAAGAAGAAAAAAACATCAAGAACATGCCGGTCGAAGAGCTCATCGGATCCCTCATGACCTACGAAATCACCATGAGGAGGCAAGCTGAAAAGGAAGGCAAACCGATCAAAGTTACAAAGAACATCGCCTTCAAAGTTCAAAAACAAGAAAGCTCCTCCTCCTCATCTTCTTCCTCTTCAAGCGGCGATTCAGAAATGGAGAATCTTGCCCTCAAGATGCACAAATTCATGAAGAAGCACAAGAAGAAGAAATCGCGCAAGGCTCAACCCAACGAAAAATCCGAGCCCGAGGTAACATGTTACGGGTGCGGCAAGAAAGGCCATTACAAGCCCGATTTCCCACTCCACAAGACAAGGTCCAAGCAAAAGGAAAAGAAAAATGCATTCAAGGCCACATGGAGTGATAGCTCCACATCCTCCTCCTCCTCCTCAAGTGACAACGGTAAAAAATGCCTAATGGAATTTCATGAGGTATCCTCTTCTGACTCCTCATCCTCTAGTTCTTCAAATTCTTTCAATCATTTATCTTATGAGGATCTCCAACATGCTAGAGATCAATTGGAGGAAGGTTTTCACGAACTCTCTTCCAAATTTATTGCTTTAAAAAATAATTTCAAAAAACTTTCTTCCGAAAAGGAACAACTTCTCAAAGAAAAGGAGGACTTGTCCCTCAAGATCCAAAACCTTCCCGATGTTGATTCTATGGAATTAACAATCAAGGATTTAAGGGAATCTCTAGCTAAGTTCACTGAAGGTGAACATAAACTTTCGAAGCTCCTTGGTTCCCAATGCATATCTAGAACCACCCAAGGGCTTGGCTATTCCAAGAAAGCTTCCTCTTCCCATGCTCCAACTATTTTTGTAAGGGGGAGCTCGCAATATAAAATTTTCAACTATTGTAAAAATCCCGGGCACTTAATTTATGAGTGCAATTGCAAAAATGCCCGGTATGGAAGGCCCAAAACTATTTTCTTTAACGATGAATTTCATAGGAGAAGACCCTCCACTAGACAAGTATGGATTGAAAAATCCCTTTTAGCGAGTCTCTCCGGACCAAAATTTGTCTCGGTTCTAAAATCCTCTTCCCGGTGATTTGTTGTTTTTATTTAGGGGGAGTTAGGATCGTTTAAGCCTTTTTGCTTTATTTTCAAAACTTTCAATTCAAAACTTTCAATTCAAATTTCAAAAATTTCAATTGGTTTAAAAACTCTATCTTTTTTTTCAACCTTTCCCTCAATCAAGTTTTATGCCCCGTGCTATTTTGATAATCACAAAGGGGGAGAAATTCTTGGTTGATTGGGGGAGAAATCTTTCTCTCATGCTTTTCTTTACTTTTCAATTTATCCTTTAAAGCATGCCTTTCATTTCAGTCTTTTACATTGCTTGTTTTGGTGATTGTGATCATCAAAATAGGGGGAGATTGTTGTACCTATCGTACCCCTCGTGGTTTAATTTTCATGATCACAATCACTCTCTTTTTTATCTAATCTTGTTTTAAGTGTTTTTGGATGATAGGCATGATTTCAGGTTGCCAAGGAATTGGGCCAAGAAATCCAGAAGGAAAAAGTGGACTGATTTCAGTCCACCGTCCAACCGATGGATGACCACCAGCCAGCCGGTGGAATCTTGACAGAAGGCATCCCCTCTGTCCAGACCACCGGCCAACCGGTGTCCCATCACCGGCCAGCCGGTGGAACCCAGACAGAAGGGACACCTACTGTCTCATCACCGACCAATCGGGGGCCTCCTCACCGGCCAACCGGTGGTGCCTAGGCAAAAGGCCTCTCAAAACTCCAAAGCACCGGCCAACCGGTGGCCAAGCACCGGTCAGCCGGTGGAGCCAGTCAAACTAGCCGGTGGGCTTTGACCAGACTTGTCCACTTGACTCCCAACGGCTCCGAAGGCCTCTCCAACGGCTCCGAAGACCCCCAAAGGCCATTTGAGGGTTCCCCCTCTATAAATAAAGGACTAGGATGCCCCAGAAACATATAGTAGCCCACGGGAACATTTTTCGAACATTTGGCGAACCTCTGGCGCATTCCTTCAAGGATCCCCATTTGCTCCAACTCACTTCCACAACCAAGGAGCACCACCATAGAAGCTCGGGAGCGCTCTTCATCATCACCAATCAATCCATTTGCGCCCAAGACTTCTCCTCTTTACGGTTTTTATTATTTTATCATTTTGAGAATCATTTTGGGTGTGTGCCTACAAACCCCTCTTTCTCTCATCTTCCTTTCGTTTGGGTTTTCACACCACATTCAAGGTGTGAAGAGGTTAGTCAAGCCTTCCCTTTAAAAGGATTGAGTCATAGATGATCTAGCCTTCACCTGTAAGAAGGCTAGTGGGTTCTTTCTCAACCATTAAAAGAAAGCTGTAATAGGTTCTAGAATACCTTAAAGTCTAGTGGGTTTCTTTCTAAAACCATTAAAAAACAAGCGGTAGTAAATCCCTCAACGGTTGAGTTGGGAGCATAGACGTAGGCTTTCGTTTAAGCCGAACTCTGTTATCAAGTTTTGTGTCTTGCCTCATTTATTTCCACTGCACTTTTTACTTTGATTTTAAATTGTTTATTATTTTTTAAAAGGCAATTCACCCCCCCCCCCCTCTTGCCATCACTCTCCTCCCCAACACCCAGGACACACCAAAACTCCGAGGACAATGATCCACTGAAGAGGTCGAAGCCACACTGCCACCATCCCAAAGCCACCCCGGATCCACCGATGAGGCGCGCTGGAGACCCGAGCCACACCACCTATGAAATAGAAACCCAAAAAATGAAAATTCTATGCCATCGAGCATCGCCAGAGGGGGGGGGGGAGGTGAAGATACCCATGGAGAAACCCTAGAAGAAGACCAGCAGAGGAACCCGCCACTCAGAGGCCTTATTTTTTCTCCCTTTGGTGTAAAATGTGTGTTGTTAACACTGACTCCCATAGGGGTCCCTCACTGGCCCATGTACACACCATATTCACTAGCTATGAAATGGCTTTGAATCTCTATGTCCATAATACAAACAGTGTTCGAGCCTGGTGGGACTCGATCTTGTGCCAGTTCCCATGGAGAGTGTGGGGTACAACCAGTGAGTACCACTCAGCTAACACCCCCATGGGATTTAATTACTTCATTTTCCAATATATATGTATAATTTAGTCTTCTAATTAATATATTTAATATATATTCTCTACTGTTGAATGTAGTGTACATTTTGAGTCACATTTTTATGTAATTCTTTTTATATATAAATATATTCTATTGATATCTATATTTATGTATTTTAAATTTATTATTTGGGTATTTGTACAACGTTATATATATTGTGTATATGATTTATTCATAATTTTAATTATAAAATATGTAATTTTATAACTATATATCAAAGATATTATTAGATATCTATAACTTTCTCAACCAATAAAACCCTCATGAAACACTGGTATTCAAATTTAAATTATGTTTCATGATGGAAGGTTATGGATCTACTCATTTAAATTGATGTTATAGATATAATAAATGAGTTCTTCCCTATATTTAAAATTGAAAAAAAAAAATTTCAGAGGTTCCACAATCAATTTCACACTTTTGGGTGATTATGTAAACCAAATGAGAACATTTTTGGTAGAAAAAAAAAATCATCCATTTTTTTGGTGTTTGAGATTATGATAGACAAATAAATAGAGATTTATCACCTGTAACGTCTCAGGTTTTTGAATCGGGTCAGAAACCTCACCCGTTTTTTATTTTTGAATTAGTGGGTATTCTAAATTCTTTTTTGGGCATCTGAACTTAATTATGAGAGCTTCCACAATCCAATATCCTTAATTTGGATGGGATTAGAGGTTAAGTCAAAACCTTATGAGTTTAAAAGGGATTTGGGAGTGTTGAAGTCCTGAAGGACTTTTTTGGAGGTTCAAGTCAAGGTGCATGGTTTGGGGATAACCGTGCGGCCCCTTCCAGATAATTGTGAAGCCCATATTTATACTGAGTGCAGTTTTGGGTAAAGTTTTAATGTGGGGACCACAACCATGTGGAACCTCTGGAGTTTTTAATATAGGGTTATCATACATTTTTCACACAGTTTGTAAAACCTTTCAGGGTAACCGTGTTGTCTCATTTAAGGGGTGAAATTAAATTTCTACCCCTCCATCTATTTGCATTTTTCTTTTTATTCCTCCTCCTCCCATGGGTCACACACAATAGAAGGTTATCCTCCATTTTCCTCCACTTGTATTTTCCCCATCTCCTTCATCTATGATCCATTCTTCAAGCTCTTGGGTGCTATAGAACTATATCGGTAAGTTTTATCACACCCATTATTCTCTTCTCATTTTCTCTCACCTCATGGAATGCTAAATCCATTTGATCCATTTAAACCTATTTTCAGGGCATTCAATAGAATCTGATATTTCTTTTTAACCACTTTAAGTTAGATCCTAATACCGAATGCACCTACATCTACAAGTCCAATGTAGGTGGTGTAAATTTTTCTTTGTGTTTTCACGATCTGGTTGGGGTTCAGATTTTAGCGTGTTAATGGGTAATTGAGAGAGATCCTCATGTTCGATGTTAAATTAATTGTATGACCTTATAGGATGTTTTTGGGTATTACCTAGCCAAATTTATGATTGTGAGGTTAGGTTAGTGGTCATCAACCACCTTGGGATGTTTGGTTTAGGGAATTCTTGATTTAATTTGAGTTGTGTGTCTAATTTTGATTATAATATTTAATTATATTTAATTGTTTGTTTAAATTGAATGGGTTGTTTAATTCAAGGTTTTTAGTTCAATTTCATTGATTTTTCTATTTAATTTAATGTGAATAGTTTTTATGTGTTTTCTTATGACATGTTGATGGGATCCATGAGATCATGACGGGCTCCAACTAAGGATTTTGGGATGGCACTTCCATAAGGATTAAGGAGTTGTGGTAATCTAGTTTGGATTCTCCTAAATTGTTTGAGTGATGTAAATCATATTATTGGATGAATTAGTCATTATTTTGAGGCAGCGAGGCTGTCAGGTGAGGGAATGGCCCGTGATATTGGATGGTAAGGCCATGAAATTTGAGAAACAAGGTTTCTTGGGCATGAGATTTTGGTTGTATAGGCTTAGGTACTAATTTTTTGATTTCCCATCTCCTGTGATGTCTATAGCACTAATTGGGGTCATGTGCACACATGATGACTCAATGATGAGGTAGTTTTGACCACTCGTGTGGGAAGATTCCCCTGGTAGTGTGTCTTAGGAAATTGGTTTTGGGGGTCATTCCATATAATTTCATTGTAAAGGTGAGGATTCTTCAGTTGATAACGGTGAGGATATCAGTTAGGGGTTGAGGCTCATCATATTATGGTAATTGTGTCTAGACTATTTTGGTAGCATGGATATATCTATTACTTGAGACATCATTCTTTGATCCAATGATGTTTTTTATTTGAGGATAGGTATCATCATGCCACCAGAAGTTAGACTACGAGTGGATGGGTTCTTTTGAGAAGATGTATGAGGAACTAGGGTAATATTTTCATGTTTATTCCTTTAGTATTAAGGTGACTTTTTGAGACATGTTGTGTTAGGATGAACGATGTGTTGGGTTACTTTTTTGGAGGTGGAACATGAGGGTTCACCTAAGATATTCTACATCAGGGTACACCATGGTCCATGGCCCAAGGATCATCTCCTCTTTAATGATTCCAATATTGTATGGGGTACGTGATATCTTCCTTGTGGTTGTTGATTAGTTGGATATTTTTTGTTAATTTAATTGCTTGGTGAAGCTTTATTTAATTCCAATTTAAACCTTTTTAAACACTTATGTAGGTTATGCACACTTGTGTGTTAACCTACTAAGACACATTATCACAATGTAAACGGTCCCTTTGGGATTCATGTATACTATATGTTGTTCATTTTGGTAAGGGATTGTCTTCATGATATGGACCTTAGTATCTATTTATAATAGGATTTGGCAAGTTACATTGAGGTTCTTTCTTCTATAGGAGTTACTTTTGAGTTTTCATGTTTGTTTCCTTTTGTATCAGCATGCTATATATATTTATATGTATTGTATTGAAGTTATCCACTGGAGACTCCTTCTGAGTATTGTATATATAACCTATATTGTATGAATTATCTGTCTTTGTGCCACAATTGGTATTTTATGTTTGTTAATTTTTGTTGTTGTTTTTGTTCAATTTTTCTTCCCCTATTGTATACTATTTATTATGCTTCCACCATTGGCGCGTCTAGTTTTATTCTACTGAGTATTTTCTTCTATTTCATGTTATAGATATTTACTCATACAATTATATTATCATTCCTTGAGGGAATACCCTTTAAACTATTCCCATTTTACACCATTGATGCTAGTTATAAGCCTTTTGGGGTTCACATAAGGCCAGTGGCACCCGGCCTAATAGCATTGTTCAGGTGGCTAATCAGGTCATAGATACTACAGATGGTATCAAATTAGTTCTAATCTATGAATTGGTTGTGGCATTAACTTGACTACTAATTATATTTATACTTTCCTTTCTTTTCATTTGGTATTTCAATTTTGGATATGGTAGACTCGAGATTAGTATGTGGTCTAAATGGGTTTATAACTTGTTCTTGGGTTCCTATAGCCCAATACATGAGGAATGGAAAATATTACAAAGGGTGGGAATTGCATTTCTATTTTTTTCATTTTACAATTTATATTATTTCCACCTTGAGTGGTATACTTATAATGTGAGATTTTGTTTGTTGTGGCATGTGACATGTGACCATTAGGATGATATAGCAAAAAATAGATATTGGGACTTTGGCTAAGAAAGGAAAGGTGTGTTCATTATAGACATTTATGCATTACTAGATATTTGATAAGATATTTAAATTGAATATTCATGTTCCATGATTTGAAATTCCTTGTGAATTGTGATATTCCATGTGATATATATGTATATATATATATGTTACAAATGATTATGATATAATTCTGGCTCTTATACGAGTAAAAGGGTATGAAATGGGGTGATGTTGATCACTTGGATGGGGATGATGTCATTGAATTGAAACAACATTGCTTTTCAGGACAAGAATGGCTAAAGGTATATTTGATACTTGGATCTAGTATGAGAGGGTAAGGAGTCCATGAGGTCCGAATGTCATATGGCATGGTTGTGATAGGAATGGGTAAGGGTGGGGAGTATGTGCTTCCTATTACTACTTTCCTTATATGTGATATTTATATATATGTTATATGGGTTTTCTGACCATGTTGATGGTATTTAGTGGGTCCATCAAAGACATATCAGATAGAGTGTCATGGGGTTTTGGCTTGGTGTCATAGGACCACAAGTAGGTTGAGGCCCTTAAGGTCCAAATAGAGCATGATCCACAGGTACATCCATAGGTAAAAGCTCAGGTACAGGTTCTCGAGTGGTTAGTTCAACCACTATAGTTGATAGATTTTGGGTTGTGGTTTGATGAGAAGCTCAGTGCATTCCTTTTTGAGGTTATCCATGGGATCAATACGGGTTCTCATGGATAATATCCATTTATGGCATATCTTAATCAAGAGTTTCAGTCAAAGCACCCAACACTATTTCCTGGTAATGGTGGTCCACAGGAGACTAAGAACTGGATCAAGTCTGTACAGATGATCTTTGAGATTCTAGAAATTCTACCAGGGATGTGGATAAAGATGGAGACATAAATTCATTGAGGTCAAGCTAAGCATTGGTGGGATATGTAGGTGTAGGCAATAAGACATGAGGGACTAGATCGTAAGGGCATCGAGTCAAGGTTATTTGATCATTTCTCCTTGGAGACATTGAGGGAAGAAAGGTCTTGAGAGTTATTGAGTCATTAACAAGGTGACATGTCAATCATGGAAAATGCAACAACATTCACCAAATTGTCTCACTTTACAGCAAGCATGGAGAGCCATGAAAACTCAAGGGTGAGGTGATTTCCGGATGGATTATAGAACACAATTTGAGGGTAAGTAGTTTTTTTGTTGGCCTCATTCTCTAAGGTTGTGAACCAAGTGCTCATTGATGAGGGTAATCTGATGAGAAGGTCATACTCGATCTGGTTAATGGGGCTGATTGATTTCAGTGATGATGCTTCAAATAGTATTAAGAAAGGCATAGTTGTTTTACAGTAAGGCATTCAGTTTAAATAATCAACTAGACCACTTCAACATGGGTCTTCAATAGTTTTATTTTAGTTTGGATAGCCATGACATGAATGGACTCAGTGTGATCGGCCTCTAAAGGAGTGCTAGGCATGCGGGAAAGTCGGTAATCTTGAGAGGTTCTACATGAAGCCTTATCGGGTATCCATCGTTCAAGGAAAAGATAAGACTCTTGGTTTTTAGATTGTATCCAGTTCGATACTGGGTGATGGTGTCTGAGTTTAAACATCTTATTGAGGTCGTGGTAGATGCATTATGACCCTATAGTGGGGTTAGAGGATAGTGGCTAGTGTAGCATCATAGGGAGTTCAAGCTTCAGGTAGTCTGACTTCTTTCTAGATTCATGTCATGGAGCTATCAGGGAATGAACAGGCTAGTGATTCGATGAAGTTCAAAGGTACGTCATGGGTGTAACCATGGATTTTGTTTTGTTTTTTCAAGTCTTGTGAGACATGTCCATTTTAGGTTCATAGGTTTAATGGGATATTTAAATGGACAAAACATGTATTTGTTAGTAGGTTGGAACCATCATAGGGGAGTGATATATATATGAGGTGCCTCAAGCCATGTCTTCATGTGATCACCATTGGGTGTGGATTTTATTGATATGTGTTGTAATTAGGGAAACAAGTAGATGCGGTTACCTAAGGTGTGTTGGCATTTAAGAATCAATAAGATGAGGTACTTATTTTAGGTGACAGGAACTAGGATTTTTTTAGAATATATTGAGATGTTGGACCTCATTTGGTCTATGCGTGACATGGGCATGAGGTGGGAACCAATGTGGTGTGGTATTATAATGTGTGTATGGTATTACATAGGGGTACCTGATGAGGTGAAAGAGTGACAATACATCATAGGAGGACCTTAGAGGTTGGGATTTACTCTATGGACAGCTTCCTTGATTTGAGTTTTGGAAAGGATGGACTGGGGTAGGTGAATCCTATGGTGGGGATCCCCCCTTTTGATAGTTGACCAATTACCTTGACACTAGGGTAGTTCGGGTTGTTTTTGGAGTTGTAGGTCAAGAAATATGGGTTGGGGTTAACCCTGTAGCCACTTCCAGCTAACCGTGCGATGCATATTTGTAGTAAGCATGGTTTTGGGGAAACTATTTTTGTGGGGCGCACGACCATGTAGAACAGGTCTACCGCATGGTTTGTGTATAGTTTGGAAAACCATGTATGTTAACCAAGTGGCCTCATCTAAGGATTGAAATTACACTTCCACCCCTCCATATATTTTCTTTTTTCTCATTTTTTTCCTCCTCCACCAATGGTTCACATACATTAGGAGGGTTTTCTCTATTTTCCTCCTCTTAGATTTTATCTATCTCCTTCTTAATTGATTCTTTATTTAATCCATTAGGTTCTATATAACCATATCAGTAAGGATTATCACACATGTGACTCGCTAATATTTTCCTCTCACCTCATGGAGCACTAAATCCATTAGAGTTGTTTTATCCTATTTTCAGGGTGTTCAACAGAATATTTAATTTATTCCACAACATTCTAAGTTGAAGCCTAATATCAGATGTGCCTATTCCTATGAGTCAAAGGTTAGTCATGAAAACATTTATTTTTGTTTTCACATTGGATTTGGGGGGTGTGGATTTTAATGTTTCATTAGGTAATTGAGTGATCCCTCATGTACGATGATAAATTTATTGTGTGACATTATGGGGTTACATTGGGAAATACCTAGCCAAATTTATGCATACGAGGATGGGTTAGAGATCATCGAATGCCTTGGTTAATTAGGCTGGGCTTCTTTCTTGATTTAATTGTAATTATACAATTCAATTATAATGAATTTTATTTTAAATTGAATTGGTTATTTAATTCAAGTTGTTAAATTCAATTAAATTTAAATGTTTATTTAATTTGAATGGAATAGTATATATTTGTTTCTTTATGATATGCTAATAGGGTCCATGGGATCATGATGGGATCGACTTCAGGATTTAGAATGGCACGCCCACTAGGATTGAGGTGATGTGGTCGTCTGGTTGTGTGTGGCCTAAATACTCTGCGTGATGTTAATCATGGTATTGATGAATTGGTCACCAATTTTAGGTAGCACGGCCATTAGGTGAGGTAATTGACCATTATATTAGATGGAAAGACATTTATATTTGATCGACATGGTCACACGGGTGCAAGGCTCCAGTTGGATGTGGCTTAGATACTAATTGGGTGATTCCCACTCACACGTGATATCCAAAGCACCAATTAGATTCCTGAGCACATTGGATGACTCAATGATGATGTTGTTTTGAACAATAATGTTGGTAGAGACCCCTGATAGTGTGTCTTAGAAAATTGGTTTGGGGGTTCATTACATAGAAAGCAACGGGGAAGGTGAGGATCCTTCAGTTGATAATGATAAGGCTAGCAGTTGGGGATAGAGGATTGTTATATTGAGGTTGTTAGGTCTAAACTATTTTGGGATGATGAATATCTCCATTCCTTGGGATTTTATGCTTTGATATGATTGTAATTATTATTCGAGTACAGATATCGTTATGCCTATAGACATTAGGAGATGAGCTGACAGGTGATTTGAAGAAGATGTATGAGAGACCAGGGTTATATTTTCCTAGGCATGCCTTTGGAATATTGGTGATTTTGTGAGACATGAGGTGCTGGGTTTCTTATTTGGAGGTGGAAACTGAGGGTTCAGCTAGGTTATTTTACTTCAAGGGATGCCCTGGGCCATGGTCCAAGGATCCTCTCCTCTTTAGTGATTTTGGAATTATCTGAGGTTGGTGATAACTTCTTAGTGGCTATTGAACACCAGGGAAGATTTTTTTAATATAATTTCATTGTTATTATTTATTTAATAACATGTTGAATATGAAATAACCAATAGTTGAGAATGCGCCACACATGCCCACCCATCTCTAAGACTCCACAAAATTTTTGGAAAATTTTGATGTCATCCCTCTAATTCTATCATCATCTCTAGTGATTCTTTATCCTGGATCCTCCACTAATGCTCGGGTGGCACACCTTGAAATGTCAGATTCTGTACTATGATCAGGCCATTTTCCCTTCATTGAGCCTTCCCCTAAATATTTTAGTGATGATTTATGTGGTGGTGTTTCTTCTCTATGCTTTCCAGAAATTTTTGTGGCTCAACCTACAGTTGTTCATGAAGGTTCCTGAATCTGTATGGATATAAATTTGTTATCATTTTATAAGGATTTATATTTCATGTTATGGACAATGATTTCTCATTTTGGGGGTGTGAAATCACCTTCCTCAGGATTCTAGTATATTGTATGTTTTTGGGGTCTTCATCTTCTAGTACATATCTCTCTGATTCACAGACAATATTTCTGTATCATTGTGGGTTCCTTGAATAATTTTGTTTAGGAATAGTTTTTTTCTCTTCATTGTGTTGGTTGGAAGAATGTTAGTTTATCCAGGTGGTAATTGGATGCTCATAGAGACAAGGAGAACATGGCAACAGTCGTTTGGGTCAATCACTCACGTCTTCCACATCCTTTCAAGAATAAAGGATTTTTTAAGATGATCGAAGATTCACTTGGTGGATTCTTATGTTTGGATATCAAGACCAAGTCATGTGTCAATACCTTGGTAGATTGAATATGTGTGGAGATTAATCTTTCTCATTTGGTACCAGAAAATCTTTTTATTCAGGAGAAATATTCATTTTCTTGGAATCAAGAGATTGTTTACCCCATTTTTCTGAAATTTTGTTATAAATGCCTTCTCAAAGGACATTATTTTCAGATATGCCACCAAAAGTACCCGGTAAGTCTATGAAGACAGGTTCAAGGTGTAAGGATCGAAGAAAATAAACCCTCTTCATCCTTTGGGGAGTCCTTAGGAAGGATATTAGAAGAAATCTGGATCCTTGGTGTGGTGGATCATGTCCCTCCTTCTAAGCTATATAATGATCAAATTCCAGATATTGGGGTGTAATGTTAAGAGATTATTCCATTTAACCTGAAACCGGTAACCCATATCCAAGTTGATGATGATTCTTTTTTCAGGATCCTATTACCTAATGAGTTTTGTAATATAAATTTTTTCCAAGGTATGATTTCTTGATACCCTGGTCCTTTTATATTACCTCATATTCATCCCTAAGGAGATTCTATAAGGAAGAAGGAATCCAAAAAAAGTTTCATGTGTTCAAACGAATTTTGAACTGATGACCTACCTTCTACTACTACTAAACCTTCATTGAGGGAAACAGTGGTCCACCTTTCTTCAGTTAGAGTGGGAGGGGGAGGTAAATACACCCAGGGAAGAAAAGGGAGATCAACTGAAAATATGGAATCATTCCCTTATCCAGTGGGTCATCTACCACAGGCTAATAGATTCTGTATTAAATCATTGTTTTAAGTCCCAAAAGTTGAGGTTTATCTACGACATTGAGAAGGAGATTGTTTCTAGAGATAATCCCAAAACCCTTTATTATCAATGATCCTAGTTCTTATATAGAATACCTGGGATATTAGAACTTGAATGAAGATAGATTTCCTAGATTATGAGGTAACTAAACATTAGATTGAAATAGTTGGAATTTCTGAACATAAAAAACCCCCAAATAGGATTATTGTTTTTCCAAAAACTCAAAATGCATGGTTCCATGCATGCGGACCCGTCTTATCGACATATATAGATCTTTTGGCACAAAAGTTTCAAATTGGATCAAATTCAAGAAGATGATCAATTTATCAGAATTAAGGTGCCTTGAGACTCTAACACTTTCTATATATCTTTTATTTATGGAAGTTGTGATCCCTAAAAAAGGTTTCTATTATGGAATAGCCTAAACTCTTTTGATCTTGGTGATATCATGTTGTTTGTTGTGGGTGATTTTAATATTATTATTTATCTGGATGAGAATAAGGTGAGATGTCCTTTTCCCAGGTGGGATATAAATTATTTTACTTAATTCACGACATTAAAGGGATTGATGGATCTTGGATACTATGGATATAATTTTGTGTGGTGTAATAATCAAAAGAGAGAGCATAGACCGTGGATTCTTCTGGACCGATGATTCATAAACATTCATGCTATCTCCACATATACTGATACAAATGTATACCACTTTGTATGGATTATTTTATATAATTCTCCCTTATTGATAACCTTATCTTATAGGAATGATAATTATGATTGGTTCATGTATTATCGGTATTGGGATGATGAGCTGACCTTCCCTGATTTGGTGAAGAAATACTAGAAAGAACCCATCCACTGTCACATGTGGAATTTTGTTGATAAAAAACATAGACGCCTCATGAATAAGAAAAAGTTGTGGTAGAAGGATCTCCATCCACCTGAAAGAGACCTGAATGATACAATGAAATTGGTTGATAAACTTGAACAAAGCCTGGAGGTGAATTCAAACTCTCAGGTTTTTTAGGATCTTGCTAGTAAAAAGGAGTACATGACATATATGATTCTTAAACAAGAATGTATGTCTAGTGATAAAGAATGGATTACGTGGTTGAAAGAAGGAGATATAAATAAAGTGTATTTTTTTTCCAGTATTATGGGAAAGAAAAGTTTAATTAAACCAAATAACTTACTCGAGGATGGTTCTTTTACAGATTATTGGGATACTGTTGGGACCTAGAAAATTCCTACCCTAGATATCTTCTAGCTAGAACCAATGTTAAGCTACCTAACGTATATCTGAAAGATCCCACAATTCTTTTTGATGTAACCCTACATTGTGTTTTAGCCAATGATAATGATGAGATGAGATCCTTTACTCAGGACAAATAGATCTTTTATGTCATGATGAAACTCAATATGGATAATGTTATTGGCCTAGATAGTATTCCAACATCTTTCTATAGATCCTCTTGGGAGGTTATCAAGTGTGATCTCATTGATTCTATACATGATATTTTTCAAGGGAGGGAAGATGCCTCCTACTACTTGTGCCACCACTACAGTGCTCATTCCCAAGTCCAGTAACCCCAAATATATTCTTCATTATCACCCTATAATTATTTGTAATGTTCCTTATAAGATCCTCTCCATTATTATCAATTCTCGGTTGTCTTCTCATTTACCCCAGTGTCTCTCTATGTAACAACATTGTTCTCTGAATGGTTGTTCTATCTAGGGGATATAGCCTTATC
Organism: Viscum album; assembly: GCA_963277665.1. Lineage (NCBI taxonomy): Eukaryota > Viridiplantae > Streptophyta > Magnoliopsida > Santalales > Viscaceae > Viscum > Viscum album. The sequence continues at coordinate 1,135,752,759 of OY728128.1, forward strand.
CTAGGAAATTTTTAGAGTTATTTACCTTAAAACTGAGGATTCAATTCATAGATGCCTGAATAATGGTTTTATTCTTCCATATTGACATAGGATGGGATCCCCTTCGGTGTCTCATATTATGTTCATCGATGACACCATTATTCTCATGATCTCTTTTAGTAGATCATTGAGAGTTTTGAACAAGGTTTTGGATGACTATTTCCATTGGAGTGGACAATTGATTTACATGAATAAAAGTCATTTTTATATTTCTAATAGTTATACACCAGTTTGAAAATATACTATGGTTCATATTCTAGACATGCATAAAGGGACCTTTCCCATGGATTATTTGGGGTCTACCCTATCTTCTGGGAGGCTTCAAAATTGGGACATTTACACTTTGATCAGTAGGATAATGGCTCGGGTGGTTAACTAGAAAAACAATTATCTATATTTTGGTGGAAGAATAAGACTAGTTAATAGTGTCCTCCTAGGCACCCCTATCCATTCCCTCTCTTATGTAAAATTCCCAGAGGGGGTTATCAAAATATTTACAGAATTATAGATAACTTTATATGGGATCCGAATTTTGAGGGAAAAAGAAAATGGGTGTCATGGGGTAGGATGGATCATCCAATGAATGAATAAGGGATTAATGTCCACAGCCTTCAAGATACACATATGTTCATTCATGATAAACTGGCAAGTGAGGTTCTAGAATACAATGCTTTATAGGGAAGAACCATTCAAGGTATGCCCACTTGGGTGGTATCTTATTGAGACTCATTTTCACACCATAAATGGGCCCTTCAGGATGTTTGTAGACTTTATGATGTTGCGTTCAAGTAAGTGATTATATTTAGGAGATGACCCTTAGTAGTTCTTTAACAAGATATGTTGGAAAGGTACCTTGATGTTCTTACCAATGCAAGAGTTGATTTTTAGTTTTCATTTATGTTACATTTTGTATAATAATATTGTTGGCGCCAAAATATGGACCGAAAGAAAAGCAACAAAGAAGGAGGGCTCGCTGTCTCGCGAAGCACTGACGCGAAGCCCCGCCGCGAAGCGCCCTGACCCTCGAGCCGCCGCGAAGCTCCCGAGGTGGTGATTCTCCACGAACGCGTTTGACGTTCGCGAGCCGCCGTGAAGCTCCAGAGGCGGTGATTCTCTGTGAACGCGGTTGACGTTCGCGAGCCACCTCGAAGATCCCGAGGCGGTGATGCTCCGCGAATGCGTTTGACGTTCGCGAGCCGCCGCGAAGCTCCAGAGGCGGTGATTCTCCGTGAACGCGGTTGACGTTCGCGAGCCGCCGCGAAGCCCTTGAGTCGGCACGTAGGCGCCGCTTCGCGTCGCCCCTTCCATATAAATACTGGACTCCCCCTGAGTCCCAAGGACGGACAACCCGACCTTTCAGATTCTCCTCCACCGAATCGCGAAGCACACATTTCCCTGGGAATCATGAGCTCTGCGAGGTACTTCTTCTTCGTGAGACGACTCTGCTTTGTCTCGTTTTGAGCCCCTCTTCCGAGAGGGATGCCCTTCGCGAAGCTCAAGGGCATTCGCGAAGGAAGGGGATTCCCAAGGGAACCCGGGCAGCCACGGAGCACTTGTGCTTCGTGAAACACCCAACCCATACGAGTGATCCCTATGCTAAGGAAGGATTGCTCCACATCGTGAAGCACACTGCTTTGCAGGACCCTACATCGCGAGGAACCCCTCCTTCGCGAGGCAGTTCTCTGTTCTGCTTCGCGAAGCACCTCCCATTCACACCCGTGGCCCATGCTAAGGCAGGATCGCTCCACTTCGCGAAGCACATTGTTTTGCAGGACCCTACTTCGCAAGACACCCCTTGTTCGGGAGGTAGTGCTCCGCGAACCCTGTTCCACTTCGCGAAGCACCTTCCGTTCCAACCTACGCCCCATACTAAGGCCAAGGCACTCCACTTCGTGAAGCTCACTCCTTTGCTTAGCGATTCCTCTTCCCGTGCGACCCTCCAGGTTTGCACGATGTGATTTCAAAGTCCCATGGACAATACCACTCGTTGCGTTGCTTCGCCTAATGCTTCTTCGCATAGGCACGCTAACAGCTATTGCTTCTTCGCATAGCCACGCTAACGTGGACCCCTCGATGGTTCGTTCCACAACCCCCCATGACCATGGCCTTACTGGTACCTTCCCTTCCCCAAGGACCAGAGGGTACCGGTTATGTAAGCCCTAGGGGTGCGGAGTGAACCCACCTCGTCTGAGCTGCAGGACGTTAAACTGCCAAGCACCGCGTCCTCAATACATGACGTCAAACTGTGATCCGACCTCGTCTCCCTCACGAAGGGTTCCCCCAGCTCGAACATTCATTACACCACTCGTCTCCACGGGAATGGAATCACCCATCCACAAGGGGTGATATCCTCTTTTCCGGAGTGACGTATGTTCGTAGGAGAAGGGCGACCCTAGTTCCCCAACGGATGGCTGCACCTCTGCATCTCCGTACTTCCCCACTACCAAGGTCAGTGGAGGGCGTGATATGGGACGAGGTACCTCCCATCATTGGACCAAGGTCCATCTTTCTCACGCTTTGTCGCGCCATGGGCCTCCATCCCGGAGTAAGTCCCAACACCATGGGCCGCCTAACGTGTAAGCCCCTCTTCACTTCTCACGGACGCATCCTTCACGACGTGATCGTCAGGTCCTTGAAACCTCTTGTTTATCACATCGAGCATGACTCACGTGGGCTTAGAGTGAGCACCGACCCTGACACCCATTCCATGTGAACTATGAGGTCATTGATCCATGTCAAGGCATGGTACGTAGGAAGCCTTCACAAGGTTCAATCCCACCAATAGTGGACCCCCCGGGTCTACTTTCACGTCGGTTCACTGACACATCCATTCCATGTGAACTACGAGGTCTTTGATCCATGTCAAGGTATGGTACGTAGGAAGCCTTCGCGAGGTTCAAGCCCACCAATAGTGGACCCTCGGGTATACTTTCACGTCGGTTCACCGACACACCAATTCCACAGTGAACTATGAGGACTTTGATCCATGTCAAGGCATGGTACGTAGGAAGCCTTCCAAGAGGTTCAAGCCCACCACTCATTGGACCAAGGTCCGCATTCACGTCGGTTCAGCGAAAAAACCCCACCTGAACTATGAGGTCTTTGATCCATGTCAGGGCATGGTACGTAGGAAGCCTTCACGAGGTTCAATCCCACTAATAGTGGACCCCCGGGTCTACTTTCACGTCGGTTCACCGACACATCCATTCCATTACGAACTGCGAGGACTTTGATCCATGCCAAGGCATGGTACGTAGGAAGCCTTCCAAGAGGTTCAAGCCCACCACTCATTGGACCAAGGTCCGCATTCACATCGGTTCACCGACAAAACCCCACCCGAACTACGAGTTCTTTGATCCATGTCAAGGCATGGTACGTAGGAAGCCTTCACGAAGTTCAAGCCCAACAATAGTGGACCCCCGGGTCTACTTTCACGTCGGTTCACCGACACACCCATTCCATTGCAAACTACGGGGTCTTTGATCCATGTCAAGGCATGGTACGTAGGAAGCCTCCATGAGGTTCAAGCCACATTGCTCGGTCGTTCATTCACGTCGAGTTTCGCCCTTGTCCAGCATGACGTTAAACTACACGCTCCCATCCAGTACGACATTAAAATGCATTTCGGTCCAATGGTAAGCCATTGTGACCCACCCCTTTGAACTACGAAGACTTTGATCCATGTCAAGGCATGGTACGTAGGAAGCCTCCACGAGGTTCAAGGCCATCCATCATCCAATTCACGTCAAGTTCTATCTACGTCCAGCACGACATTAAACTGCCATTCCAGATATGAACTACGAGGACTTTGATTCCCTGCCACGGGGATACGTAGGAAACCTTCCCAAGGTTCAAGCCTGCCATTAGCAGATCCACGGGTCTGCTTTCACGTCTGTACACTGACAATGCCTGCCGGACTAAGGTCCACCCTTATGTTGGTTTGCTGCAGGAATTCATCGGACCAAGGTCCACCTCCGCCGTCGTCCTTGAGATGGTCCCATTTCATTCCCCTCCACTCCATTTATCCACCTAGCACACATCACGACTCTCTCTCGGACCGTAGTATCTGGGTGAGACTATGTCGGTATGACCCTCTTCACAGCCACCCATGGGCTGACCCGTCTCCACTGGACGTTAAACTCGCAGCGTGCCCTTTGTTATACGCTGGAAGCTGAGGAAAACCTCATATATGTGTCTATGACATAATTCCCCGCGCTCGATGTTGGATGCCTCAGGCTTCCACGCCCTCGAGAAGCCCTGCAATCATGGATAATAGACAAACACGACAGATTCCCCAGCATCCAGACACGCTACTGGTGCCTCAACATGACTACTCCCCCGACCGAAGGTTGCTGCCCTGACTGGACCCTTTGGAATGTCCCGACAGAAGCAGTGTAATTAAATGGCGTCCATGGAAACATGGCACTGGGAAGAGTTTCACGAACTACGTATTAAATCTATGAGGGAGACCCGGACTAGGTGACAAGTTCCGAGGAGGAATCCACGGAAGGAATAACTGACATCCCGTCATCCTGTTTCGATCAACGAGAAAACGTACCTGAACAAGGAACGAATGCCTCCAGCCTTTGGAAAGCGGGAATGCGGGGCAACAAAGCGGCGCATCCTCCTCATCAGAAGGATGCGTGCGCGCCCCGGCGAAAGCATCGGAAACAGAAATGGTGAACCCGACGTGAAATTCTTCTCCTCAGCATGGCGATTAGTAGCGTTCGAGTCACCAGTGGATTGACGTGTCACCAGATCTAGATATCCGGTGCCTGGTCTCGCCAAGCAAATAGCGGGTCTGTCGTGAAACTTACCAGAAGTCGGGGCAGTAGAACGTGGGGCATTCCTCCCTACAACGTGTTGGCGTGGATCCTTCTTACAAACGTGGAGAATGGAAGGACGCTGGGGCACTGTTTGTCAATCCTCTTCCCTCTTGGTGTTGATGAGTTGATCCCTTTGTTTCTCAGGAACCAAGTCGCAGTTACAGAGGTTCGATCACCACCCGCGAACCTACGCAGGGTCAGGGGCAACATTTCCATAGCCACCCCCACATGGCGCCACTACCGCCACGACGGCTGCCACGTCACGGAATACGGGATGCCCACGTCCCCTTTCCCCATCAGAGGTCATCCAACGAAGGGTGATCAACAGCCTCGTGCGCAGGTACGAGGAGGAAGGGGTCATCCCGACTAAGGATATGGCCCGCTTGGACCTGGAGGCCTCCAGGCCCCGCCATCAACGCCTCCCTAACAGGCCGCGCAGGGATCCCCTGCTCCCCACCCCGACATTCAACCGTTTCGGGAGCTTATCCCGGGAACGACTTGACGACTCCTCACCTTACGCTGATGAGGTGGGTGCCATTCGTCTTAGCCCGCTTAGGGTCCCGAACCAGGGGCCCCAGGTGAGAGCCCCCGCCCAGTCGCGCCAGCGCCGCCGTCCGACTCCGCAGGGAGAGCAGGCATCCCATGCCCCTGCGCCACCTGCACCGGCCTGCCTGACCCGACGTCAGCGTCGGGCCCGGGCTGAGGACGCTCGCTCAGGCACGTGCACGTCGACATCTACAGTGGATAGAGCCACCACCGACATGCATCATGAAGCCCCCGCATACATTGAGAAGGGGCACCCCTTCGCCCAACCATGATTGAGACCCCAACCGCCCCATGGGCAGGCTGGGTTGACTCTCTAGGTTGCAGGCCCAAGTGGTGATCGCTGCGAGCCAACCCGCGGCGGCATCACCCCATACGGAGGTCCTCCCCGTACTTTTGCTCCACAGGGTGAGGGACTTCCCCTCTCCGAAGTTCTTCATGGAGGTACGCCTCGTGCTACACCCATCCCGATGGAAGTCTTGCCCCGCGGCAGTGACGTTCGGCGCGGAAACCTTTCCCGCGCCCACTACACAGGGTACGAAGCCCATTCTCCCGCCCCCGACTGCCAATCTGAAGGCACCGTACATCCGGACCTTCTTCAATGTGGGGTCCCCCCTACGTCCTCTCTGCAACTGGAGAAGGTCCTCCTCGCCCCAGCAACTCAAGGAGTGAAGGTCAGCCTCGCTCCGCCCGCATTGACCATGGAGGTCCTCCCCATGCTCCTGCCGATCCCAACAGAGGCTTCGCCTACATGGGTGTTCGTGGAGGCCCTCCCCACGTACCCTTCGATATTTGCCCCGGTGCCCCTCACACCTCGGGCATCTCGAGCGGGGGCCCTCTCTGACACGACGCCAGTGCCGCCCCGCGACTCCATGATAGGGATCAACCATGTCCTGAAGAGCCACCCCGGGGCAGGATGGCGGGTTGCCGCCGCCACAAGAAGAATCCTAGGAAAGACAGGGTGGAGATCAAACCTTCTCGTTTCTCCGACTCTGAAGTGGAGTACGACTCAGCCATGGAACCTTCTCCCAACTCCTCCGTATCAAGGACCGGGGCAGGAAGCAGATGCATCAGCCTCGTTCTCCCAGAACATGAGGTCCACCGGATCCCCATCTCCCTCCGTAGGTACATCCAGGAGGAAGAGATTCTGGGAACTTCACAGGTCTCGACCGCGCAGTCACCGCCACCGTCACCCGAAGCGCCCTCTACCTCTACCAGAGATCACGTAGAGTTTTTTTTGGGGACAACGACGGTAGAGCGACGACACGACCTGTCGCCGGTAGCCACGGCTCCTGTTCCAGAAGCTGTGGTTATCAGCTCGTCCTATCGTGACATTGTGGTCAGGTCACCTCGCTCCTCAGAGGAAGGCCCAGAATTCGGTGGTCGGTCCGCTCGCTCGCCGTATTCTCCACCGCCGAGTTTTCTAACCCAGAGGTCTACCTCGGTACCGCTACCGGTCCCTCAGCTGCCCACGTTTGATGAGTGGGGTAATACAAGGCCAGACCCCGATGCCGAACCCAAGAGCTTCTGGAGTATTCTTGCAGCAGACTACTTCCCATAGAAGTTCTGGCCCACGGCGGTGCTTAATTTCCGCGTACCCGAGTCTCTTACCCCCGAAGAAGTGGGATGCTTTTGTCGAACCCTCTGGGCGACGCACTTCCGCCTCCGTTTCGAACGGGTGGTATACCCCAGGAGTCGAGAGCACATCGAGGAGATTGGCGAGCAGTGTCGCCTGATCGATGCGGCCGCGCTCCTTGTGTCCCAGGACCCCGAGTCGCCAGGTCACCAGAGTACCCTCCAATGAAAATGCGTTCAGAGTTTTAAAGCACTCCGCAAGATTGTCAGGGAAGCCACCCCCCATGTGCAAGTCCATGGTTGGGGACACTATGCTTCCCTTCTTTTCGATCCTAATCGACGGAAACCCGATTCGCTATGCGACATCGAGGACATGCCCTCGAGAGGAATCGCGGTCCACATGGCCGACATTGTGGACAGGGAAGACGAACTGGAACTCCTTGATGGAGACTTCCCACTAGAGGGTGCACCGCCACTACTGGACCCATCAGGGAGAGTTACCCGTCAGCAGAGGAACCTGATAGGCCTGCCCGTACCCACAGAGTCGCTGGTACTCAGTCGAAACACCGGAAAGGGTAAGGAGCACGTCGGAACCGTCAAGCACTCCGACCCATCCGCTTCTGTGCAGAAAACGGACGAGGATCCTGAGAAGGCCGCGTTACGCCAGCAGCTTGCTGAGCAGAAGAGGCTGGTTGACGAACTCTTGGCTGAGTGCGCCGCAGAGCAGCGACCCGACTATGGTAATCCCAGGCCGGGGCAGTAGGGGCAGGAACAGTTTCCCCCCGGTGAGATGCCTCCGGGCAACCCTGATCATGCTACTGCCGCAGACAGGGCAGAAGCCAGAACGTATGGCAAGAGGGAGCTATACGTTTCGCCAAACCCCCCCCCCCCCCCCCGAGCGACGGGGCAATCCGAAGAGCCCAGTCCGGGTTCCCCCAGTCGCCCCGCAAGTCGTTCCTCAAGTTGATCCACGAGCGGCTGAGGCAGTCTATTGTGTTGAAGAACCCGGTAATGCATTGGTGGTTAGGGATCCCCGTCAAGACAGGGACCCCCACCGGGATGACCTTATTGCGGCACTCGCAACCCACCTCGAAGCGTTGGAAACGAGGCAGGTGGCGGTTCCACCAGATGGCAAGCCTTATCCCGCGTGGGTGGATGACATGCCCGCACCTCCGGGTTTTGGAAACCCCGCTTTCTCACCCTTCAACGGGATAGGGGACTCGTCACAACACTTGGCACATTTTTCTTCTAGGTGTGGCCCCATGCTAGGGACCCCGGCTCAGCAAGAAGCCGCCAAGCTCCGATGCTTTGTACAGACATTGGAAGGTTCGGCGTTCGTCTGGTACAGCTAGCTCTCTATCGGATCGGTGACCGGATGGGAGGATCTCTTCCGGCAGTTCCTGTACCAGTTCAGCTCCACCACGCGAAAGACCAGCATTGCAGACCTCTTCAAGTTCAAACAGAGGCCTGATGAGCGGGTTGCAGATTTAATCGCCCGGTGGAAGGGACTTACGTATTCCCTCGATATGCCACTGACTTAGGAGCAATTACTGACGATGTGTGTGGGGAACATCAAGACAGAGCTGGTACCCTCCATAATTTCCTAGAACTACCCTGGAGGGTTCAGAGATTTCTCGGATAAGGCCTAGTGCCTCGAGAAAGCCCTGCAACAGGCTAGTTAGGCACGTTTGTTGCCCCCTATGATCCCGGTAAGGAGGACCGCCAGGACTGAACCCGCCGTGGTGGCTCAAATAGAAGCCCCGAGACAGCTGACGTTACTGCCGGCGGCACCACCCCCGCAACCCCGCAGAGGTCCTCCACCTCAAGCACAGGCTTCTGCCCAGCAGCGACCGCCTCAGAACCGACAGGTTCCCCCGCGCAATGCTCCACCGCCACCTAGGCAAGGAAATCAGGCGCCGCCTCCTCGGCAGGCCCCTCCGGCCCCTCGTCAGGGCCAGGTCCCCAGGGCCCCCTACCAGGAAAGAAGGCACCTGACTTATTCGTTTAACAAAAATCAGGTCCCTGGCTATTTCCGAAGTGCTCTAGAGCAACGGATAATACGCTTGCCTGAGTGCAGAAGGCCGGCAGAGGAAAATCTCACCGATCACCCCAACTACTGCCATTATCATCGGATCCTAGGGAACACCCTTAAGCAATGATATGTGTTTAAAGATTGGCTTCAAGACCAGGTCAATAAAAACATAGTCAAGTTGGTCCCGGATCCAGCCCAAGTGGCGGGTGTCTTTACAGGATCAGGGATCAGCAGCGACAACGAGGGTGAATGGAAACAGGTCCCCAACCGCAGATCCCAGAAATACGATGACTGGATGGATCGAAAAACTGTCTTATGTGCCCATGGTATCATTCGAGCACGCCTGAAGCTGTCAGAACCTTCAGAAGAAATGGCTAGTACCTCCGCATCATCTTTGCAGTCGACCTCTTTCCAAAAGGGCAAGCAGAGGCGACGCAAGAAGAAGCAACGTGCACCACCGGTGTCGTCGTCATCCCACACATTCGGCGACATTCTGCCCCCCAAAATGGAGATTCCTCCCAGAATCTTCCCGGTGGTATATGACTCCTCGAGCGACAGTCAAGGGTACGCTTCGGTTAACACCGTGGAGCTGGTAAAGCCCTATATGACCCCCGACGAGGGGGAATGCCAGGTAGACCTCCCCAACGTTTCCAGCTGACGTCAACGTCAGCGGAATCGCAATCGCGCTGGTCATCGAGGCATGTCAGTAGGCACTTGTGGCCAAGCTGTGCACGCTACCGAGACCAGGAAGCAGGCTCAGGGCAGAGCTCAGCATGTGCAGCCCATCTAACGCCTTCGGCTTTACCTCCACCGCCGTTTGTGCTACTGGATCGGGGAGAGCTGCCTCGTTCGTTTGACAATCAGTCTTTCCCGGCTACAGGCCAGCCTCTGCTATCCAATCCTAGTCCGAAGACTACTCTCCAGGCTTCTACTAGCAGGAAGCAGGATGTACCCAAGGCTAGCCGACCGCCAGTTCAACCGGCAAGACCCGTTATGCCTCCAAATGCCGAAAACCCCCTGTAAGCATAGGTTCGCGTTGGGCACACAAGTATGATGTCCTAAAGCACCTGGCTGGCATTCCTGCGAGGCTCTCCATCCTTGAGGCCCTGCGCCTGTCATCCGAGATGCGCGAGGCACTTGCCGAGGCCCTAAGGAACCCCCTCCAGTTCGAGACGGAGGTAGTAGCTGCAGAAGCCTTCCATACTGAGACGATTGAAAACACCGAGTGTTAGGCGGTTATCTCATTTTCTGGTAATGATGAGGACCCTCCGATACAGGGTCACATTCGCCCGCTGTACATCACTGGCCACTTCAACGGCGTGGAAATCCGCCGCTGTCTCGTCGACACGGGTTCTGGAATCAATCTAATTCCGACCTGGATGTTGCGAAAGCTGGGTTTTTCTGAAGGTGATTTGACTCCCTCTGACCTCAGGATCTAGGGGTACGACAGGACTGAGCAAACCCCAGTCGGCAAGATCCTCCTGAAGACTCTGTTCGGTGGCTTAGTTTCCAACACCGAGTTCATGGTCATCTCTCAGGACACCGCCTACAACGCATTGATGGGTAGGCCTTGGCTCCATCTGCATGTAGCGGTCCCCTCGTCATATCACCAGTGCCTCAAATACTCCCTCAATGGTCGAGTAGGCGTGCTCCAAGGAGATGCGTCCCCTTTCGCTTCTTATGAGGCCCGCTATCTGGATGCAGGTTATTACAAAAGTAGGGATAAACAGATCCTAGTAAGTGAGGATGGACCCGCCCCGGTCACAGGTGATCCTTGGGCAAGCATGGATGACGCCTACATCCTTCCGATCCACCGGTTGGAGGCCACAACCCCCGACATGGGGCAATGTTTTGTTGTTTCGGGTATGCAAGGAAGGAATGTTCCCGTGTCCAAGCAATGGCGGAAAATCACCTCGTACTCCTACATCAACTAGGCTCGGGTCATCCCGGAACCTCCTACCCCTGTATGGTACCGGGACGTCAAGCTCATGATGACGGCGGTACGCCATACGTGTCTCTTTCGTCGGGCTGGAATCCACCGACTCAGGCCGACACGTCACCACTGCTTTGAAATTATCAGGTGTGGCCCCTTAGGTTGGAGGCCAGATGGGATAGGATCAAATGCATTCATTGCTATGGTCTCAACGACAAGTGAGTCTCCCAATATGACGACCGCTGCTGCCCAAGCCGGCACCAACTGCCCCTCGGGTTTTGAGAGCCCAGAAGTATCTCCCGTCGCGGGAAGTTCCCCCACGGGTGGGGAGGAAGACTTGGAGGATGCTCCCCCCGCATCTGAAGAAGGCGTCTCTACCACTGTTGATGAATTGGTACATGTAAACCTTGGCAGCGAGGCAGATCTGAAACCCACATTGATCAGTGCGGCCATGTCCCTCGAGGAGCGGCAGCAGTACGTAGACTTCCTCATACAGCACCGTGATGTGTTTTCCTGGAGTTACAACAAGATGCCAAGACTGGATCCCCAGGTAGCTGTTCACCATCTGGGCCTCCCGGCAAAACATCGTGGGTTTAAGCAGCCTCCCAGGAAAATGCACCCTTCTCATGGTACTATGGTTGAGGCCGAAGTTGACAAGCTTATCAAAGCCAAATTCATTAAGGAGGTCCAGTACCCCAAATAGATTCCCAACATTGTGTCGGTCAGGAAGAAGAATGGGCAGATCAGAGTCTGCATTGACTTCCGCGATCTCAATCGCCACTGCACAAAGGATGACTTCCCACTCCCGGCGACGGATTTGTTGATTGACACCACAACCAAATTCCAAGCCCTCTCTTTCATGGATGGGTACTCCGGGTACAACTAGATCCAGATGGCCCCTGAAGATGAGGAGTCCACTGCCTTCAGGGCTCCCCAAGGTACCTTTTTCTACCAGGTTATGCCATTCGGTTTGAATAATGCAGGTTCCACTTATCAGAGGGTCATGCATCACATATTCAAACCGATCCTCGGGACATTGGTGGAATGCTACATGGATAACCTCATAGTCAAGTCACATCAGCACCAGGACCATCTCAAAGACCTCGAGAAAGTGTTCGGTTTCTTCTGTTCCCGTCGCCTGAAGATGAACCCGTTGAAGTGTGCCTTCGGTGTCACCTCGGGGAAGTTCCTGGGCTTTATTGTCAGATACCGAGGTATCGAGATCGACCCAGAGAAGATCAAGGCCATCAGCCAAATGCCTCCCCCGAGCAACATTCAGAAGCTTCGAGGCCTGCAAGGCCACCTAGCCTATATACGCTGATTCATCGCGAATCTGGCCGGCAAGTGTAAGCCATTTTCCCAGCTCATGAAGAAGGGCGCCGCCTATGAATGGGATGAGGAGTGTCAGACCGCCTTCGAGGAAATCAAGCAGTATCTTCTCCAACCTCCAGTCTTGATGCCACCCATCTCCGGAAAGCCGCTGGTCCTTTATGTGACCACCCTGGAGAGATCCCTCGGCGCGCTGCTCGCCCAGAAGAATAACGAGGGCACTGAGAACAGTCTCTACTATCTCAGCCGCATGCTTCTCGATACGGAGGTCAGATACTCCCCTATCGAAAAGAGTTGCCTTGCGCTCGTCTTCGCCGTGCAGAAGTTGCGGCACTACCTGTAGCACCACGAGGTGCAATTGATCTCTTGAGTAGATCCGCTGAAGTACATCTTGAACCGCCCCAAGATGACTGGCCGACTAGCATGGTGGGCAGTGATTCTCCAGCAGTTTGATATCAGGTTCGTGCCTCAGAAGGCCGTTAAGGGACAGCCATTGGCAGACTTTTTAGCTGCCCATCCAACCTCCATGGACCAATCCCTAGACCTAGATTTCCCTGATGAGACGATCCTCTCAGTCGATCATGTTGTCCCGTGTTGGCAAATGCATTTCGACGGTGCCTCCCAGAGCCCCACCGGTAGAAGGCTCAACGACCCCAAGCTCAACAGAGTGGGTATGGGTATTGTTTTCATTACCCCGGCGCAAGCCGTCCTGTCGTACTTGTTCCTGTTGTCAGAAGGTTGTATGAACAACGAGGCAGAGTACCAGGCTCTCATCACCGGCCTCGAGTTGGCCCTTGAGATCCATGTTCCTCATCTACATGTGAAGGGAGATTCCGAGATGGTAATAAAACAGGTTAATGGCGACTATGTCGTCAGGAATCCAGATCTCGCACCGTTACTGGAGTACACCCTCCGCCTAATGGCCCAGTTCTCCTCTCGACCCAAGGTTACCCATGTCCCGCGGTCGCAGAACGGTCAAGCAGACGCCTTGGCTGTCTTAGCCTCGTCGCTCGCAGAACCCGAGAAAGATGATTTGGTCATACACATGGCCCACCGGAGATTCATTTCCCCCGTCACCCAAGAGGACGATGATGGCTTGCGGTTAAGTCATCTCACCTCGAGACCCTCCATATTGGGAGTCCCGGGTTCGTCAGACACAGTGGTGGAAGCCACTCCCGACTGGAGGGTGCCTTTTGTTGAGTATCTCCAAAATTGTCGCCTCCCGGACGACCGGGCCGAGCGCGAGCGAATCCGACGCCGCACACTTCAATTCACCCTCCAGAGCGGCCCCAGTCTTGAGCAGATCCTCTATAAACGGAGTTTCGATGGTGTCCTCCTCCGTTGCATCCAAGGAGTAGAGATACCTCAAGTTATGCAAGAGGTTCACGCCGGTTCCTGTGGAGCCCATCAAGCTGGGCCGAAGCTGTCCCATCAAATCCGGAGGTTAGGGTACTTCTGGCCCTCCATGATCCATGATTGCATTGGGTATGCCAAGAGATGCCACGCGTGCCAAGTACACGCCAACTTCTTGCATCGGCCGCCAGAACCCCTCCACCCCACCAAGTACTCTTGGACATTTGCGGTATGGGGACTTGATGTAGTGGGACCGTATCCACCGGCAACAGCCTGCCAGTGCAGATTCATCTTGACTGCTAATGATTTCTTCTCCAAGTGGGCAGAGGCAGTTCCGCTCAAAGTGGTCAAGGACCGTTCTATCGTTGACGTTGTGAGCTCCAACATTATCCACCGGTTTGGGGTCCCTCATGCCGTCCACACTGATAACAGCACCAACTTCCGAGCAGCTGAACTGAAGAAATTGTACGACAATTACGACATCCGGTCGAACCATACTTCCCGCTACTATGCGCAAGCAAATGGACAGATCGAGGCGTTCAACAAAACCCTCTCTAACATTCTGCAGAAGATGGTTGGCCAGAACAAGAAAAGTTGGCCGGACAAGCTCCCCAACGCCCTCTGGGCTTACCGGATGACGACTCGCAACTCCACCCAGGTGACCCCATATTCCCTGGTGTATGGAGCTGAGGCCATCCTACCCATTGAGATCCAGCTGCCGTCGCTGCGCACTGCAGTTGATGATCACCAGACATCAGATGAGATAGCCGAGATCCGTCTAGCTGAATTGGAAGCACTCGATGAGAACCGACTTTGTGCCCTGCACAATCTGGAAAGGCATCAGGACAAGATAGCGAGGGCCTTCGACAAGAAGGTTCATCTCCGCTCTTTTCTACAAGGCGACCTGGTACTGGCCCTTCGAGCGCCAATGATTCCCAGTAGGAAACCGCCCAAATTAGAACCCAAATTAGAAGGGCCTTATATCATCCATAAGGTTTACCCCAACGGAGCATACTCCTTGGTGACCACGGATGGAGAGCGTATAACCCCTCCCACCAATTCCAAATTCCTCAAGCGATATTTTGCCTAGGGAAAAAGTGGTACTGCAGGACCCTAAACTGCGAGAGGGTCCTGCACGACCCTAAATTGTGACTTGGTCCCGCACGACCTTAAACTGCATCCTCGTACTCTTTGCAAGACGTTAAACTGCAAGCCAGTCAGGCCTTCCTGACCGAGGCTTAGCCTCAGACCCCTTGGCCTCCTTGGTCCCGCACGACCTTAAACTTCATCTTTGTCCTCACTGCAAGACGTTAAACTGCAAGCCAGTCAGGCCATCATGACCAAGGCTTAGCCTCAGGCCCCTTGTCCTCCTTGGTCCCGCACGACCATAAACTGAATCCTTGTCCTCTTTGCAAGACGTTAAACTGCAAGCTAGTCAAGCCTTCCTGACCGAGGCTTAGCCTCAGGCCCCTTGGCCTCCTTGGTCCTGCACGACCTTAAACTACATCTCCGTTCTCACTGCAAGACGTTAAACTGCAAGCCAGTCAGGCCTTCCTGACCAAGGCTTAGCCTCATGCCCATTAGCCTCCTTGGTCCCGCACGACCTGAAACTGCATCTCCGTCCTCACTGCAAGGTGTTAAACTGCAAGCCAGTCAAGCCTTCCTGACCGAGGCTTAGCCTCAGGCCCCTTGGCCTCCTTGGTCCCGCACGACCTTAAACTGCATCCTCGTCCTCTTTGCAAGATGTTAAACTGCAAGCCAGTCGGGCCTTCCTGACCGAGGCTTAGCCTCAGGCCCCATGGCCTCATTGGTCCCACACGACCATAAACTGCATCTCCGTCCTCACTGCAAGACGTTAAACTGCAAGCCAGTCAGGCCTTCCTGACCGAGGCTTAGCCTCAGGCCCCTTGGCCTCCTTGGTCTCGCACGACCTTAAACTGCATCTCCGTCCTCACTGCAAGACGTTAAACTGCAAGCCAGGCAGGCCTTCCTGACCGAGGCCCAGCCTCAGGCCCCTTGGCCTCCTTGGGTCCCTGGCCCCTCGTCTTCACCGCGAGACGTTAAACCACAAGTTGGTCTGGTCTCCCTGACCGCGGTCTGGCACCAGGACCCCTCGTTTCTCCCCGACTTACCCTCTTACGGGATCGTACGGTGTGGTGTAGGACCACGTCCTCATTCACGACGGATTACTTGTCGCACCGTACGCATCCCCGAATGAGATGCCCCTCGTCCCGCATGACGTTAAAATGCATGTCAAGAACTACGTGTGGATTGATTCCCATCCTAATAGGATACGTAGGAACTCTCGGACGCCTCGTCTTGAGCCCAACCCCAATCATTTTTCTTCCACTATCCCCCCTGGGGGTAGTTTCCTTGGAGAATCTTTGTGCAGCGGAGTAGGGTTTTTAGCCCCATTCACACAACCCTGCTTGTGCAAGGATTGTAAGGGTCACACCATGTGCCCACTCCCATTCTTCTATCCTCCCACGTCCTCACCGCACAATGTTAAACTGCATGGCTTTCAAGAACTACGTACGGCTTGATTCCCATCCTAATGGGATACGTAGGAACGCCCGGACATTTCGTCCTTAGGCCCAGCCCAAAAGCCAAAATCTTCCCTTTGGGTTAAGATGCAGCAGGGTGCACACTTTTGCCCCAACTCACATCGAGCAAGCCTCAACCCGGTTGCACATCCCCCCTGGGGATGTTTGCCTCTTTCACGGATACAGCTATGCTTCGCCCACTCCTTGACTGGGATTCCATCATTTTTGCGTACCCTGAGGGACCCCCAAGAACGGCCTAGATACAATTCCCAAGGGCTCTCCTACCGATACGGGCCAACGCCCCCGAGGGTTTTTCAAGCAACAAGCCGATACAAGTCCCGCGTTGCGAATTTGGTCAGCGGTCGACACTCACTTGTTACTCCCATATCAGGTTACCATAGGAAGGCTGTGTTTCGAACATGGTCAACAGTGTCCTGGATCTTCGGGTCCACCCCGAGATGTCCCAGACATCGAGTGCGGTGATTTATTCTGCCCCATCACGAGGTAACAAACTTCTCCCGGGGTGGTGCCTGCAATTGGGCCCACAGACCTGATCCCCCATAGGAGTGTACGGTGTGGTGTAGGACTACGTCCTCAATCACATCGGGATCATGTACCATGTCGTACGACTCCTCTTACGAGGCCCAGCCTCAGGCCCCTTGGCCTCCTCGGGTCCCCGACCCTCGTCCTCATGTAAGACGTTAAACTACAAACCAGTCAGGCCTTCCTGAATGATGCCTGACCTTAGGCCCCTTGGCCTTTACGGGCCACAGCCTAGGTCCCTTCTTACCTGGACTGTACAGTGTGGTGTAGGACTACGCCCTCATTCACGTCGAGATCATGTACCATGTCGTACGACTCCCCTTACAAGGCCCAGCCTCAGGCCCCTTGGCCTTTTCGGGTCCCCGACCCTCGTCCTCATATAAGACGTTAAACTACAAACCAGTCCGGCCTTCCTGACTGATGCCTGATCTTAGGCCCCTTGGCCTTCTCCCCAATCTCTCACCCGTAGTGTACGGTGTGGTGTGGGACTACGTCCTCATTCACGTCGGGATCATGTACCATGCCGTACGACTCCCCTTACGAGGCCCATCCTCAGGCCCCTTGGCCTCCTTGGCCCCATGGCCCCTCGTCCTCTTTGCAAGAAATTAAACTGCAAGTCAGTCAAGCCTTCCTGACCGAGGCTCAGCCCCAGGCCCCTTGGCCTTTCTGGGCCATAGCCCGGGTCCTCTCTTATAGGATTGCATGGTGTGATGTAGGACTATGTCTTCATTTACATCGGCTTCTTCGCCATACTGTACACCTTGTTTAAGAGTATATTACTCCCCTCCTTGTCCAGTATGACGTTAAACTGCATTTCAAGAACTACGTGTGGCCTGATTCCCATCCTCATGGGATACGTAGGACCACCTGAATGTCTAGGCTTCAGGTCCAGCCCCATCCCTCGGGAATCTTCATCCCATCTTGGCCCCTTGGCCTACCCTTCCTCCATGAGGGGGATTATGTGGTGTGGTGTAGGACTACGTCCTCGTTCGCGTCGGTTTCGCAATGCCTACACCATATACCCCTCCCTACTGAGCTATTTCGTTGATCCCTTTCTAGCAGTTCACCGATGTGCCTATGAGTACTCTGGTTTATTACATGGAACGCCAAGCTTTACTCGGACATGTCCGCACCCGCTTTCCAGGCTTTGCATATCCCTGCATCAGGGCTTCCATCATCTTTCACACCCCGAGGGACCCCCATGAACGGCCTGGACACTACGCCCAAGGGATCTCCTACCGTTACGGGCCAACGCCCCCGGGGGTTTTGGACAACAAATCGATAAAATCCCGCATTGTGAATATGGTCAGCGGTCGATGCTCATTTGTTGTTCCCACCTCGGGCTAGCGCGACATGGACGCTGTGTTTCCACCATGGTTAACAGTTTTCCTCTCTCGCCACGCCAAACCATTAGGCCCAAAATGTTTGGTGCACAATTCACACCCTTCATCACTTCATCGTGTCCAAGTATAGTCTCGGAACACTTGGTGCATTTCCTCCGTGCTCGTCTGCGCGTTGGGTGAACAGGTCGTGTCGAAGGTGTCCTTCGGGGCTCTCTACCAATTCCTGTTTGACTCGCCCCAAGTATTGCGATGAGGATACCCCCCCTGTTTCCCACACCGAGTTTATCTCACGTGGGCTTAGGGATAGGGTTGACATCTGTGCTTTCTTGGGAAGTTGCCACCATTCACGGTCCGAGCTCTAAGACCATAAACTAAGACTCTCATCTGGAACAACGCTCAGCTTGATTCCCATCCTAATGGAATACGTAGGAATTCCCAGACCTTCTGTCTATGGGTCCAGTTTGAGTTCGGCAAAGTCACCTCTCTAGTCCTGCCTTCAGGACCCCGACTACGGGACTGCGTGGCGTAGTGTGGGATTATGTCCTCATCCACATCGGGTTTACAATAGTTTCACCACGCGCACCCCCGTCCTGAGAGTTAGCCCTCATATTCATTGTCCAGCATGACATTAAAATGCACTATTCAAGAACTACGTGTGGCTTGATTCCCATCCGCATGGGATACGTAGGACCACCTTGATGTCTAGACTCCAGGTCCAGCCCCCATCTCTTAGAAATCTCCCAATCTCCCGGTCACCAAGGCCACATAACCTATCCCTCTCTAGGAGAGGGATATGTGGGTATGATACAAGGTTTTGGGCACCATGCCCCCTTTCCCCCGGGAACCCGCCATCTCTTGGTTACCCACGATTCGAGTCCCTCGACCCCTTGCAGTGGTTCACCCATGTGTTAAGAGCACTCTAGTCTAGGACCAAGAGTGTCAGATTCAACTTGATCAAGTTCCTTCCACTTGTCAAGCTTCGTGTTCCCCTCTATTCGGACTTTCATCACCTTTCACCCCCGAGGGTTTTGGACAACAAATCGATAAAATCCCGCGTTGCGAATATGGCCAGCGGTCGATGCTCCTTTGTTTGTCCTCATTTCAGGCTAACGCGACAGGATGCTGTGTTGCGAACATGGTCAGCAGTAATCCTATGTCGCCATGTCGGCCCCTTCAGTCCTTGAATGTTGGTTGCATTATTCACATCATTTTCCACCCCATCATGTCTAGGTGGAATCTCGACACTTTTGGCGCTATCCCTCAGTGCACCTTTGCATGCTGGGGGGACAAAGCTGCAATCTGGCGTCCTTTGGGGCTCCCATGGTCCGAGCTCTAAGACCATAAACTAAGATCCATTCGGGACTACGTTCAACTTGATTCCCATCCTCATGGGATACGTAGGACCGCCCAAACGCCCTGTCTCCGGGTACGAACCATTCAGAAAGCCAGTTTCTCCCCCTGTTTCACCTCTGTATAGGCCCCTCGGCCTAAGGTTTACCTCTCCGAATGGCGTACAATTTGATGTGGGATCATGTCTCTGTCAATTGTGTTTTATAACACTGTGCACATTTCCCACCTAGCATCGTCTCTGCTACGTCTGCGCTGCATGAAGATAAAATGCATGCTTGGTCCTATCATACGACCCTAAACTGTGACATTATCGTCCTGGCCGCATGACGAAAAACGGCAATTCATTGTGGTGACCTCGTTGTAGAGGAAATCACGTTGGGTATTGGTCACGTTCCATGCCATTTTTCAACACCCGTGACGGATTGATCCTTGTGGAGACATCACGACCTACTATTCTAGGTCTGTCGCTTCACATAAAAAAACCCATTCACCTTAAAGAAAAAACAAGATTTATCAAATTCCGCTTCTTTTGGTGCAAGGGCCATGCCCACACTTCCCTTTTCCCCTGGCACTGGTACCTTACCGTGCCACCTTCCAGAACTACGTATGGCTTGATTCTCATCCTTATGAAATACGTAGGAGCGCCCGGGTGCTTCCCCGCGGGCCCAGCCTAACCGTTGTGTTCGGTCCCTCGACTCGAGCATTTCATCAGAGAACGCATGGTAGGTAGGACTATGTCCTCATTCACGTCAGGTTTTGATGCCATGCGTCCCCTGGTCCCTTTACCCATTTATGGTCTAAGGTCCATCCAGAACTACGTATGGCTTGATTCTCATCCTTATGAGATATGTAGGAGCACCCGGGCACTTCTCCGCGGTCCCAGTCTAACTTTCGCTCTCGGTCCCTTGACCAAAAACCTCTCTTAAGGAGGTTGTGCGGTGTGATATGGTACTATGTCTGGTTGTTCACCCCACCACACACACCCCCTATTCACATTCACATCAGGTTTTGATGCCATGCGTCCCCTGATCCCTTTACCCATCCATGGTCTAAATTCTATGACCCTAAACTAAGATTTCCCCATAGGAAAGGACTCTGCTCCCCCTATCTAATACGTATCGTTTCCATATTTAGATGTGTTTCTACAAAGATCCCGAAGTGTTGGATTTTCATAGGGACATTCCCCTCATCCCATGACCAAGCTTCTTGAGCTCGCATTTTGGATCCTCATCCTCTTCCACATCCAAAAGGACCCTCAGACAACATGGATACTAGGCTTAAGGGATATCCATGAATGTTGTACCTAAGGGCCCTCCAATCGTTTCGGGCCAACGTCCCTACGGATATCTGACAACATTTTTGACATGGTCCCGTGTGTCGAAAATGGTCAACGGTCAACCCTCATTTGTTTTTCGCCATTTTAGGCTAACGTGATAGGATGATGTGTTGTGAACATGGTCAGCAGTAATCCTCAATCGTCACGCCACCATCATCGTGATCCGAATATCGAGCGTCATGATTCACACATTTACACTCCCTCATGTTCAAGTGGAACCCCATCATACTTTCCTCTTTCTCTTCGCGCATCTAGGTGCGCTAAATGATCGTGTTAGTGTCATTGGGCCGGTAGTCATCAAGCGTCCCTTTGCCCCGACCTTCCCCTTTTGTGTCGGGAAATTCCCACCACTACTGCTTGTTTCCCACACCGAGCACGACTCACGTGGGATTAGTAGTTTTGGTAGGATGTGTGCCAATACAGTCGGGTTGTTCCCCGTCCCGCATGACGTTAAACTGCACTTCCAGAACTATGTATGGCTTGATTCCCATCATCACGGGATATGTAGAGACACCCAGGCATTTCACCTAGGGTTCAGCCCCTGGAATCACAAAATCTTGTTCCTCCCCATTTCCAGCCCTCTGGCCTGACCCCTCGGGAAGAACTATGTAATTGCAATTCTACCCTGAACAAGTTCAGGATGCCCCAAGATCCCATTGGGGAGTGACAGATCCCCTCGCCAGGGAGGCCCAATCTGGAAGAAAGAATGATATGTGATCAGACCGATGCGCCCATCTTGCGTACTCCCACCACGGTGGTGTAACTACCTAAGTGTTGGATTCTGTTTGAACAAACCATCACTCCATATTCCACACTTTGCGTGACCCTTATTTGGACCCTCATCCTCTTTCATGTCTGAAGGAACCCCCTAACGGCCTGGTCTCATGCCGCATCGGCTCACCTACCGTCCTGGGCCAACGTACCGAAAGACGGGTCATGCCTGGAAGGACCCCCTAACAGTATGGATGTCTGACCTATGGTCCGCCCACTGTCCTGGGCCAACGTCCCAAAGGATTGATCGACAACACTTGTGACATGGTCCCGTGTTTCAAACATGGTCAACGGTCAACCCTCATTTGTTGTCCCCATTTCAGGCTAATGCAGTATGGATACCATTTGTCCGCCACAGTTAACGGTTGTCCTTTATTGTCACGCCATCCCCACAGTGTTCCAAATTTGGGTATCGTGATTCACACTTCCCATTTTCATCAGTTTGGACCGATTTCAGCGCCCCTGGCGTTGCCCCATTCGTGCATAAGAGCACGCTGAAGAAACGGTAATTTGGCTATCTTGGAAGTTCCTTCTCCGATCAATCCAACTACCTCTTGCATCTCGCATTGGGCTTGACCCATGTGGGCTTGAAGGATTATGGCCAAACGTCCCGCAAACATTGTAGGGATGTAACAAGGCAATTCAAACAGTGGAAATCGTGCGTTCCACGACACTCAAAACAAAGGAGAAAGAAAGAGTTGAAGCACGAAAGTTCTAATAAAAGTTTCTTTTGGGTTTGTTACAATACCCGGGGGTTGACTTCTCCCATAGACGGGTTGACCCCGTCAAAAGAGCGTTGCAGCTCCGCCACCCGCTGACTTGCGGTGTCAAAAGCTTGTTGCTGCTGATTCAACTCCCGCTCCTCTTCAGCAGCGGCGGGGTGTAATTCGTCAACTCTGGCCCTGGCCCTTTCTACCTCGGCCTGGACGGCAACCATCCTTCCAGAGGTCTGCCCCATATGCTCCTCAGCCTCTGCCAGCTGGGCCTTCAACCGTGAGAACAGCTCAGACTGCGTATCAAGAGTGGCTGAAAGCTCGTTGGCCCGGATCTGCATCTGTTGGACCTCGCCTTCAACCTCCTGGAGCTTCCTAATGCTGATCACCTTCCTCCACTGCCATCCCACGCTCAGCCCACGATCATTCTCCCGGATCTTCTCAGACATGAGGTCTCGGATGAGCGCATGAGGGTGTTGGGCATCCACTCCCCCGGAACACAGTTCGCGCAACCGCGAGCGGAGCCTATCCATTTCGGCCATCCATTGTGCTTGGGGAGTGTCCCTGATAAAGAGCGTGATCAGCTTCCACGACCGACGACGAACTATGCTGCTGTCTTCCTCATCGGAGGCCCTTTCGTCCCAATCCACGCAGTTGGCAGGCTCGTACGCAGGATATGCCTGCAGGAATTCCTCAGCAGGATCTGCATCTGGTGTTGAATCTGGTATGACACCTGACACCGAAGCAGGCACGACAGGACTGGGACCGACCGGTTGATCCTCTTCCTCAGAGTCCACCTCGATGACTTCAGGTACGGCCCTGCTGGTGGTCCAGCCAGTGATGGTGTGCGTCGCAGCTTGAGGAGGTGGGGGGACTATCGCCACCATCACCGGCATGCCCCTAGGAGGGATTCCACCAGACATCCCGACCAGTCTTGATGCAGCAGCCCACGCCAGTCGGAGAACTGTACGACAGAGAGGGACATGAACGTTAGTTGGCAGGCATAGTCTACATATGACGACAACGGAACCAGTGGGGGGGACTTACAGAGATCGACCTCCTGGCGCTTCTCTTGTGCCGGTACTAAGGGGACCCCTAGGCGAGGCCCTCCGTATATTGTTGGGAGGTCTGGAGACTCCGGGAGAGCCTCCACGGGTGCTCTGGTCCCACCAGAGGCAGAACTGGATGCAACCATGGGCGCGGGTTCTGAAGATCCCGCATCATCACCCGCCAAGGGGCGAGAATGAGGCCTGCGAACAAGTTCCTCCTACATGGCCTAAACATCGGTGAGAAGTCCATAGTGGCTCAAGAACATATCTTAAGGAGAGAAGTTCGGAATGCTACCTCGAGAGCCTCCGCGAAGTCGTCGGATTCTGAGCCTCGGTCTCCGACCTCGCCCTCCTCCAACGGGCTCCCTCCTCCAGCCTCATCCCCCGGAGAAGAGTCCTCTGATTCCTCCGGCATGGGGAAGCGCTCCCTTAGATCGGCAGCCGATAACTGCGGGGGGACTGTCTGATTCAACAGTACCCTCACCCGATCTGACATTAGGCGAGGAACACCGCTGGAGTGGACGTAATCCTCCAGCTCGTCCAGGTATTGCTCCGCCTCCGCCGGAGACACCATGAATCCAGCCCGAACTGGGCCTATGCCCGGTAATTCCATCCCGAGGAGATTCAGGTGGGCCCACATCTCAGGTGGGCTGAGGAATTGCTGGTTGACATCCCAAATGTCCCAAGCTTCCGGGAAGACAGTATCTTCTGCCATGTCGATGTGACGCAGCCGCTTCCCCGGAGCCTGAGTGGATATCCGACGAAATCCCCTCGGTGGCTGCCCCTATGAATGGACCTTCTCTTCCGGAACCACCGGATCCACCGTTGCTGCCATACCCTCGGCAGGTGCGGGTCTCACCGTCATCACAGCCTCTCTACCACGAGTGGCCCTAGATGCCCTCCGACCCCGACCTCGAGATAGAGGAGACCCACCGTCACCGACCCGGATAGTTGATTGCTTCAGCATCTCCCCTGGGTAGGCAGCCTCCCAACTGATGGCGTACTCCCTCACCAATCCGAAAGCAGCGGTGGATGGAGGCAAGACAATCCGCATCTTCCCATCTTCCCGTATGAACATGAGCCACAACTGCCTCATCACACACGGGTGCTCCTCGTGGCGCACCTCCCAGTAGACCTGCGGGGTCAGCCGCTGGAGGCACCGGAACTGCCTCGCAAAACGATGCGAGGTGTACGGTTCACAGATTGGATCACGATCTATCCGTGCCACCAAAACTCCACCTCGGAAGGCCAGAAGGTAAGCCCGATGTTCTTCCGTTCCTCGTCCGTCGTCAGCAAGTATTCCTGTCGGCAACAGGAAGGGGTGAAAATTAAACTCATCCGCCCTCCACACCCGATTCAGTACCATCGGGACAGCCAGTTTGAACCGGAAGCTCCCAACTGCGTTCAGGATGGAGGGGCGAAAGTTCGATCCCGGTGGCGAGACGGGGTTTGGATACTCGTAAATCCCCCTGATGTGCGCTGTGATCCACCCATACATGAGGTGGAAGGGCCCGCATATCCTTGGAGGCTTCTTGCCCTCACTAATGTGCCACAACATTCTGTACAGTTTGGTGAGCATCGGAATCCCCAGGTTGATCTGCTGCCCCATGGCCAACATCGACGCCATGATGAACGAGCTGGTCCGCACACCCATGCTTATATCCCTCACTGGTAGGATCCACCCATATATGAGATCCGCGATGAAAGCCGCCAGCCTGACTATCGACTGTTGTTCTGTGCTGACACTGAAACCCCAAGTCTTCCATTGGATGTCCTCCAAGTCCCACCAATACGAGTGCCCCTTTCCCCGTTGGGCCGCCCTCAGACATGTTCGAGGCCTTGGCGGGAACTCTCGATCTTCTGGGAAATTCAGGAAGCATTTGAACCATCTCCTGAAGTGGACATCCCTCACTGCCTCCTTGTCCTCTCCAGGGAAGAGCGCCATCAGCGCCGACGCCAGTCGCAGCATTTGTTCCGGATCCTCCCACGCGCTGATGACGGGGAGGAATTCGTCATACATGGCCCCCAAGATCAGGACCCCAGAAATCTGGTGGACATCCCACAGGCTGATGCCCACCTCCCCGTGATGAAGGTGAAAAGTGTTGGTCCTGAACAACCATCTACACAGCAGTTCCGGCATCAGCTTCTTTGGTTGGTAAATGTGGAATTGGGAGGCCCACGCCGCCTCATACAATCCCACTCTCCTCAGCTCGGCCCCGAACTCCTTGCATGAGGCGCCTACCCAGTAGGCCCAGGCCCAGTCGCAGGTAAAATTGCCGCCCTGGTGCAGGTCCCACTCATTAGACCATCCTTTCCTTGGATCCTGCAAAGCCGCCTTCAGCATGGTGCGGTAGAGGGGAGGGGACGTCTCCGGTTGCAGTGGCCTCCCGTCGATATCATTCACATGGTTGTAGAGACAGTCAGCGATGATGGTTGTGAAGTCCTCCCGCGCATGACCATCGGCCACCCTGAACCATTGGTGCTGGCATGGTATGCTCCTGAACCAGCAAGCCGGTTCGTCCCTACTCGCCTCGGGGATGAAGACGTCATCCCTCAGCCCGAAGCCGTACAACGGCAGTTTATTGCACTGCGGATAATCCTTCTGACCTTCTGACAGTAGATCTGTCAAAGAAGTGTGGTCTGAGTGGCTCCGAACAATTTCCCCCAAGTCTGGACGGTTGGCCATCTCATCCCGACGAGCATCATCTGCAAGAACTCCCAGTACAGCCTCTTGATGGGCCATTTTAACTCTGACACTCAGAAAAGAGTTCTCTCAGCTGGATCGCAAAGCTCGACCGCGAAGCCGGATCGCGAATATCGGTTGCGAGACCAAGCTGCGAAGTCTGGCCAAGGTCGACAAACAGAGGTTTGCTTGGCGCGGACGTGGAGTCGGAGACCCGCGGTTCGCCGCGAAGATCGATTCGAGGACGGCTGTCGCGGAGTACGCGGAGCTTCGCGAAGTCGAGAGCACAAAAAGACAAGGAAGGAACGTGAAGACAAAAGAGGTCGGAGCCCCTATTTGTAGGCGGTGACCCCAGAGCATCGCGGCGCGCCTCACCCGCGCGGAGCATCGCAGCGTGTCCGGATCTGTGGCCCCGGCCAGCACAGCGGCCCCCTTCGCGAAGCCGCATTGCGAACCACTGAGAAATTTTGGATATTTTCCCTCAGACTTCGACCCTTGCACTCCGTGGCTCCATGTCTGAGGGGGGACATTTGTTGGCGCCAAAATATGGCCCGAAAGAAAAGCAACAAAGAAGGCGGGCTCGCTGTCTCGCGAAGCACCGACGCGAAGCCCCGCCGCGAAGCGCCCTGACCCTCGAGCCGCCCGCGAAGCTCCCGAGGCGGTGATGCTCCGTGAATGCGTTTGACGTTCGCGAGCCTCTGCGAAGCTCCATAGGCGGTGATTCTCCGCGAACGCGGTTGATGTTCGCAAGCCACTGCGAAGCTCCCAAGGCGGTGATGCTCCGCGAACGCGTTTGACGTTCGCGAGCCGCCGCGAAGCTCTAGAGGCGGTGATTCTCCCTCGAACGCGGTTGACGTTCGTGAGCCGCCGCGATGCTCCAGAGGCGGTGATTCTCCGCGAACGCGGTTGACGTTCGCGAGCCGCCGCGAAGCCCTTGAGGCGGTGCGCAGGCGCCGCTTCGCGGCGCCCCTTCCCTATAAATACTGGACTCCCCCTGAGTCCCAGAGGACAGAAAACCCGACCTTTCGGCTTCTCCTCTCCCGAATCGCGAAGCACGCTTTGCCCCGGGAATCATGAGCTCCGCGAGGTACTTCTACATCGCGAGATGACTCTTCTTTGTCCTCATTTTGAGCCCCTCTTCCGAGAGGGATGCCCTTCGCGAAGCTCAAGGGCATTCGCGAAGGAAGCGGATTCCGAAGGGAACCCGGGCAGCCGCGGAGCACTTGTGCTTCGCGAAACACCCCAACCCATACGAGTGATCCCTATGCTAAGGCAGGATCACTCCACATCGCGAAGCACACTACTTTGCAGGACCCTCCTTCACGAGGCAGTGCTCTGTTCCGCTTCACGAAGAACCTCCCATTCACACCCGTGGCCCATGCTAAGGCAAGATCTCTCCACTTCGCGAAGCACATTGTTTTGCAGGACCCTGCTTCGCGAGACACCCCTTCTTCGTGAGGGCAGTGCTCCGCGAACCCTGTTCCACTTCGCGAAGCACCTTCTGTTCCAACCTACGCCCCATACTAAGGACAAGGCACTCCACTTCGCGAAGCTCACTTCTTTGCTTAGCGATTACTCTTCCCGTGCGACCCCTCTAGGTTTTCACGATGTGATTTCAAAGTCCCATGGACAATACCACTCGTAGCGTTGCTTCGCCTAATGCTTCTTCGCATTGGCACGCTAACGACAATTGCTTCTTCGCATAGCCACACTAACATGGACCCCTCGATGGTTCGTTCCACAACCCCCCATGACCATGGCCTTACTGGTACCTTCCCTTCCCCATGGACCAGAGGGTACCAGTTATGTAAGCCCTAGGGGTGCGGAGTGAACCCACCTCGTCCGAGCTGCAGGACGTTAAACTGCCAAGCACCGGTGTCCTCATCACATGACGTTAAACTGTGATCTGACCTCGTCTCAATCACAAAGGGTTCCCCCAGCTCGAACATTCGTTACACCACTCGTCTCCACAGGAATGGAATCACCCATCCACAAGGGGTGATATCCTCCTTTTCGGAGTGACGTATGTTCATAGGAGAAGGGCGACCCTAGTTCCCCAACGGATGGTTGCACCTCTGCATCTCCGTACTTCCCCACTACCAAGGTCAGTGGAGGGTATGATATGGGACGAGGTACCTCCCATCATTGGACCAAGGTCCATCTTTATCGCGCTTTGTCGCACCCTGGGACTCCATCTCGGAGTAAGTCCCAACACCATGGGCCGCCTAACTTGTAAGCCCCTCTTCGCTTCTCACGGACGCATCCTTCGCGACATGATCTTCACGTCCTTGCAACCTCTAGTTTCTGACACCGAGCATGACTCACGTGGGCTTAGAGTGAGCACCGACCCTGACACTCATTCCATGTGAACTACGAGGTCTTTGATCCATGTCAAGGCATGGTACGTAGGAAGCCTTCACGAGGTTCAATCCCACCAATAGTAGACCCCCGGGTCTACTTTCACATCGGTTCACCGACACATCCATTCCATGTGAACTACGAGGTCTTTGATCCATGTCAAGGCATGGTACGTAGGAAGCCTTCACGAGGTTCAAGCCCACCAATAGTGGACCTCGGGTCTACTTTCACACCGGTTCACCGACACACCCATTCCATAGTGAACTATGAGGACTTTGATCCATGTCAAGGCATGGTACGTAGGAAGCCTTCCAAGAGGTTCAAGCCCACCACTCATTGGACCAAGGTCCGCATTCACGTCGGTTCACCGACAAAACCCCACCTGAACTACGAGGTCTTTGATCCATGTCAAGGCATGGTACGTAGGAAGCCTTCACAAGGTTCAATCCCACCAATAGTGGACCCCCGGGTCTACTTTCACGTCGGTTCACCGACACATCCATTCCATTACGAACTGCAAGGACTTTGATCCACGCCAAGGCAGGTACGTATGAAGCCTTCCAAGAGGTTCAAGCCCACCACTCATTGGACCAAGGTCTGCATTCGCGTCGGTTCACTGAAAAAACCCCACCTGAACCACGAGGACTTTGATCCATGTTAAGGCATGGTACGTTGGAAGACTTCACAAGGTTCAAGCCCACCAATAGTGGACCCCCGGGTCTACTTTCACGTCGGTTCACCGACACACCCATTCCATTGCGAACTACGGGGACTTTGATACATGTCATGTTATGGTACATAGGAAGCCTCCATGAGGTTCAAGCGACATTTCTCGGTCGTTCATTCACGTCGAGTTTCGCCCTTGTCCAACATGACGTTAAACTGCACGCTCCCGTCCAGTACGACATTAAACTGCATTCCGGTCCAATGGTAAGCCATTGTGACCCACCCCTTTGAACTACGAAGACTTTGATCCATGTCAAGGCATGGTACGTATGAAGCCTCCACGAGGTTCAATCCCATCCATCATCCAATTCACATCAAGTTCTATCTACGTCCAGCACGACGTTAAACTGCCATTCCAGATCTGAACTACGAGGACTTTGATTCCCTGCCACAGGGGATACGTAGGAAACCTTCCCAAGGTTCAAGCCCTCCATTAGAAGATCCGCGGGTCTGCTTTCACGTCTGTACACTGACAATGCCTGCCAGACTAAGGTCCACCCTCATGTTGGTTCGCTGCTGGCATTCATCGGACCAAGGTTCACCTCCGCCGTCGTCCTTGAGATGGTCCCATTTCATTCCCCTCCACTCCATTTATCCACCTAGAACCCATACCGACTCTCTCCCGGACCGTAGTATCTCAGTGAGACTGTGTCGGTATGTCCCTCTTCACAGCCACCCAAGGGCTGACCCATCTCCGCTGGACGTTAAACTCGCGGCGTGCCCTGTGTTAAACGCGGGAAGCTGAGGAAAACCTCAGATATGTGTCTATGACATAATTCCCCGCACTCGATGTGGGATGCCTCAGGCTTCCACGCCCTCGAGAAGCCCTGCAATCAGGGATAATAGACAAACACAACAGATTCCCTAGCATCCAGACACGCTACTGGTGCCTCAACGTGACTACTCCCCTGACCGAAGGTTGCTGCCCTGACTGGAACCTTTGGAATGTCCCGACAGAAGCAGTGTAATTAACAGGCGTCCATGGAAACATGGCACTGGGAAGAGTTTCACGAACTACTTATTAAATATATGAGGGAGACCCGGACTAGGTGACAAGTTCCGAGGAGGAATCCACGGAAGGAAGAACCGACATCCCCTCATCCCGTTTCGATCAAGGAGAAAACGTACCTGAACAAGGAACGAATGTCGTCCGCCTTTGGAAAGAGGGAATGCGGGGCAACAAAGCGGCGCGTCCTCTACGTCAGACGGATGCGCGCGCGCCACGACGAAAGCGCCAGAAACAAATATTATATATGTATGTATTGTATTAAAGTTAGCCACTAGCAACCCCTTTTGGATATTTTATGTATGACCTATATTGTATGAATGCTCTATTTTAGTGCTAGAAGTGGTATGTTTGGTTTGTTTGTGTATTTAACTATTTTTGATTAGTTATGCTTCCATTATTATATATTATTGATTGTGGTTCTTCCATTTGTGGTTCTGGTTTATGTCTCTTGAGTCTTTTCATCCGTTGTATGTTACATATATTTACTCAGACCATTATTTTATCATCCCTTGAGAGTATATCCTCCCCACTATTCCCTATTTACACCCTCTATACTAGTCTATAGCCTTTCGTTTTGTGAGGGATGAACCAAAGGCCAATGGCACCCAGCCCGATACAACTGTTCTGGTGGATAATCCGGTCGAGGATGCTATACATGGCATCAACGAAGTTCTTGACTGGGAATTGGTAGTGGTGTTTATTTGAATACTAATAATATCAATAATTCCTTTTATCGTAAATTTGTATTAATATTTTCTATATGGTAGACTGGATATTAGGATGTGGTGAGAACTGGGTTAATAACATGTTCTTGGATGCTTGAAGCCCCATGCATGTGGCATGGACCAAGTTACCTAGAGTGGGAATTACATTTCTAGTTTTCTAATTTTACACTGTATATGATTTCAACCTCAAGTGGTATACATGGAATGTGAGGTGTTATTTTTTATAGAATTTTACTTGTTATCATTGGCCCAGTACAGCAAGGAAGAGATATTGGAACCTTAGCTTTGTAAGGCAAGGTGTGTTTGTTATTCATGTTTATGATTTACTAGGCATGTGATAGGATGTTGAAATTGAATATTCATGTTCCATGATTTGAAATTACTTATGAAATGTGATATTTCAAGTGATATATGTATATATATATATTTAAATATATTTTATAGGATTATGATATGGGTCTGCCTCTTATACAAGCAGGTAGGTATAAAATGGGGTGATGTTGATCACCAGGTTGGGCGATGTGGTCCTCAAATTGATGTAATGTTGGTTGTCATGATGGGAATGGCCCGAGGTATATTAGATTCTTGAATCTAGTATGAGCAGGTAGGGAGGCCATGATTTTGGGATATCATGTGGAATCTTTGCAATAGTAAAGGGTAAGGTTAGTGAGGATGTGATGCATGTTACTACATTCCCTATCTATGATATTTACATATATGTTATTTGGGTTGTCTTACCATGTTTATGGTATTAAATGAGTTCCTCCTAGACTGATCAAATAGTGTATTGGGTTGGTGATGGGTTGGTATCATAGGATCTCAAGCACATAGAGACCCCTGAGAGTCAAAAATAGCATGATTTGCGGGTACATCCACAGGTATATGCTCATGTATAGGTTCCTGGGTAAGAGGGGAAGCAGCTATAGTTGAATATTTTTAGGTTATTTATTGACAAGAAGCTCAACACGATCCTAGTTCGGGTTATCTAGGAGATCAACAGGGGTGCTCATGAAGCAGATCCATCTATGGAATATCTTACTCATGAGTCTAGTCATAGCACCTACCACTTTTTAGGGTGATGGTAGTCTACAGGTGGTTGATAACTAGACAAGTCTATGCTGATGATCTTTAAGAAGATATAGATTACTCTATGGAATATGGTAAATCTAGTGACATACATTCTCATAGGACTGACTAAGAACTCATGGGATGTGTAGGCATAGGCAGGCAAACCTGAGGGACTGTCATGGAAGGACTTTGAGGCTGGTTTCTTCAAGTATTTCTTCTCAAAGATTCTAGGGGATGAAAGGGCTTAGAAGTTTTTACGCCTTCAATAGGGTTACATGTCTATCATTTATTATGAAGCAACATTCATATAATTTTCTCTCTTTTCACTTAGAAATATGAGAGATGAAACCTCATGGGTGAGGTGCTTTGAGGATTTTTTATGGAACATTATCTAGGGGAAGGAAACATATTTTTGTTGGCCTCATTCTATGAGGTGGTGATCTAAGAACTCATAGTCTAGGGTAACCTGACAGACAGGTTTTACTCGAATCATTCAGTGGTGTCCGGTGATTTCAGTGGTGAAACATCAGATAGAATGAATCTTGGTAGAGAAAGCTTCTAGTAAGTCACTCAATCAAATTGATAATTAATTTTTTATTATGTTATTAAATAGTTGTGAATAATGGTTATTAAAATATAAAAATATATATTATATTAACTTATAAGGCATATTTATTCTATGATATAAAAGAATGTGGTAATAATGGAAATAAAAACTCAAATGGTATAATGTTTTATCACTATAGTTGGAAGAAACATATAAATTTGTATTATTTTTATAAATTATTTATTTTTTACTATAATTAGTATAATGAGTTTATACATAATTACAATGACATTCATTATATAATTTTAACTATATTATTAATATATTTTAAATTTTTTATAATCTATATAAACATCAACCAACTCAATATAAAAAACTAATATATGCATGTGTTAAAGTAGCTAGTATATTAGTGAAAGCATTTAAACTACACATTTTGAAATGATAACATTTTCCCTCTAATTTTGTTTCTCTCACTTTATTAATCTATTTTCATTCATTATTACTATGAGTTTCTTTAGCATGCCAATAGGCATGAAGTCCCATTAAAACCTCTATATTAGCTTCCAATAATGGATTCAAAAGTATGTTTTTTATTTTCTTTTAATATATCATAATATTCTTAGTAAAAACATTAACATTTCCATATACTTCGTTCATTTTTTAAAGTTTAATCAATGCTTTGATATTAAAAATTATTGTGCATGGGGGTATTTAAAATTTAAAAAAATAATTTTGAATGTTCACATAGATTTCCAAATATTTTTTAAAATATGCATGATTTCTATAATAGCACAAAAAATAGCATGCCTTAGTTCACCGATCAAGGTAGATTTCATAAAATTTCCCAAATTCTAGGAGATTTGAGATGTTATAAGTAGTGAGTTATCAAATAATATGAATTAAAATTTATTCTTATATCCATTCCATTTGCGTTTGTATTTTGTTATAGTTTTAACATAACACATTATATGGAACACCATATTATATCCACTACAACAGATTTTATTGTTGTTATTATATCAATGATATCTTTTTCGACAAGGTTTTATAGCCATGTCATATGATTCATGATGTTGGTTTTAATTCCCATGTAACCCCATGTTATTATGTTCTTATTTTTTACCTCCTTCATTATTTATCTTTGATTTTTAAGTGGTGGATGATGCATCTAAGGAAAATGGACTAATTTTTTTCATTTTTATATTTACTCTTGCTTCACTATTTATAATTCATTAATATTTTTAGAACATGTATCAAATTCTTTAGAAAGAAGTAATTATTGTTTATATTTATTCAACATCAATATAAATTATTAACATTAAAAAAATGTTATTATTTTTTGAAATTAAACATTGAAGTATGGGGTCGTGAGAACATATTACCAAGTACAAGTTTTTATATATATTTATATTTATTTATGTTTATATATATTTATATGTGTTATATATATATATATTTATTAATTTATCAAAACTAACTATAGTAAAGACCCTTTATTAAAGGAAGAAACTATTTTTAATTTTGCTTGATAGAAAACACATACATAATTGGTAGCCCAAAACTTTACATTTCCTAAAATCTTGAATTCTAAAAATCCTTTAAACGTGGATATCACATACACCATGGGACCTTAAGTATTAAGAATATGGCATGAAATCTCTATGGCCTAAGGCCATTATTTGAGGTAGACCTATTGGAATATGTACACATGTAGTCCCCCCACCCATTATGTTCCCATCACATCACACCTACACATGCTCCTTATTTCTTACCCTATACACATACATGCTAGATAAACCAAATAACTCCAAAAAGGAGGGGTCAAAATCAACTGTGATTAATATTTGATCCTCAACCGCATGTATGTAGTGCCATAGCCAATTACTACTAAGCTATAGTACATCCACTTATTTAAATATATTTCATTTTATATAGAATTATATTTAATATTATGTATTTATATATTTGTGTATATGTATATGAATATATATATATGTATAAATTTATTTAAATGTATAGATATTTTAATTTTTATATGCATATTTATAAAATTTATGTGTATTTAGCTATATTTATATATATATTATATATGTGTGTGTGTGTGTGTGTAAGGGCCTTCGGCCCACCAATGGCTTTCGGGCCATGGGGCTTTTAGGAAACAGAAAAGGCCCATCAAGAAAACCACACATGAGTAGGCCCATATGAGGATTTGAAGAAAAAGAATAGAAACTACCATAGCAAAGCTAACTAAATTGAAAAAAATGAGAGGGTATGGAAACATCCATCAGGACAAGGCATTGTGCATCTCTGCATGGGGTAATGCTAGCCAATCATCCATGTGATGTTGGGAGCTAGGCACCTTCTTGATGTAAGTGCTAGGGAGGGTTTGTTTCATGTGTGTCAGGTCATGGGCCTTTAGAGTCATGTATTGGGTCGTGTATGGGACTTGTGCCTTGGGTCTATGGGTCATGTAAGGATTCCCCTTCAACCCTTAAAATGGGGATTGTCCAAAAATAAATCAAAACAAAGAATTCAGGCCAGTTGGGTATATACATTAATGAAAATTTATATATATTAGTATCTATTTAATAAATATGTGAAATATGTGAGATGGATCTCCTAAGAGGAGGAATATAGATTCATTGAACCTTATATTTGAGTAATAGGGGTAGTAAATAAGAATTTATCTTTCAAGAGGAGTATTAATTCTTGTGAAGGTGACACTGAGCCCTATGTAGTAGTGGTTGATGATGAAATTTGAACTCCAAAAAAGAGGAATGCCACATGAGCTATTTCTTCCACAAGGTATCCCCGAACCTGAGAAGGGGTCAAAATCAGGCTCTCATCCACTAAGAAGAGGAAGGCCAAAATTAAATTCTGTGGAGTAAAAAAAAACTCTATCCATGGGTTGATGGAAGAGGTAGGCCATGCATTAAGGCCAAGGGTTACCATGGATAAATATGAGGGTTCTAATCTTGGGTCCTCCAAGTATGATTCAGGTTACATTAGTGAAAACAAAATAGGATCTAAATCCACAACTGAGGTGATGTTATTTTGACAATACCCTTGTTTGACATAGGATTTAGTAGTCTCTTCCCTGAGTTAGGGATATGAAAAAACTCATTGATGGGGTTATCATATTTCTATAGAATAGAATGTTGTAAATTAATTTTAGTTGATTAAGGATCCTTAAAATCTATTTTTATCACATAGATAAATAAAATTCAAAATGAAAGACATACTTTGATCCATTGAAAAACAGGATTTGAGTCTACTTCATTTCCTCCCACTTAAAAAGTATTTATAAACTTTTCCTAGTCTCACTTCCACAACATAATTGATGGAATATACCAGAATTTTATTGAGACATAATTATCAAATAAAGGACCCTTAAAGTAGGGATAAAATAGTTTTCATTGGTGGTTATTTAATTTACTGTCGAAGTCCATCAATTTGACAATTTTATCCCATACTATCCCATTATAATAATATTAAACAAATATTATTTGAGTTATTCCATCATTATATCACTTAATTCATGTGATATTAAATTATGAATTCTAATATTCAAATATTCATTGTGAACATTTATATCTATTATATAATGTATAAAACACTTATCCTAATAAAGGACAATGACCACATGAGTAATGACAGTCGTATATTCTCTATTAATATACTCACTTCCATGTAATATACTATGGATATTTTCACTATCGTAATTAAAATGAGAGAGAGATATATATATATATATATATGTATAATTTCCCCAACAATAATTTATTTATTTAACACTATGCATGTCATCATTATTCAGTTCAATCATGTATAGTGAAAAAACATGAAACATGGTCAAAACAATTCTAATTCCAAGTGTAAATTTTAAAAAACATAACTGTTAGTATATATAATGAAACTTACTCAGTTAGAATTCCCATACATTCAATATTTTCAATAAATTCCTTGGGTGGAAACCCATTCAAAAAAGGATCATAAATCATAAGAATTCTGATAATATGTTCAATTGAAACCTTATGATTTTTAACTTGTTATTTTTCTACAAAGTACTTTAATTCCATTTGTTAACAACATTGGAATATGAGTCATTCTTTGAAAAGAACAGTACTACAATATTTTCACAATATATTTTCAAGGTATTGGTGATTTTGTTGAAAATATCATGTCCTGAAATAAAGTTTTACAACTATGTACCCTAAATTGTAGCTACGAAGCATGATATAAATTCAACATCCATGGTTGAAGTAGCAATAACAAATTTCTTTTCACATTTACAAGATATTTCTCCTTCAGCAAGAAGATACAAATAACCATAAGTGGACTTTCTTGTATCAACATAACTAGAAAAGTTTGAATCAGAGTATCCAATCACCTCAATATCGTTGGATCTTTTATAAGAAAGATTGAGATCTTTTGTTCCTTGAAAATATTGCAAGACATTATTTAAAACTCTCTGATGTTCCATTCTTGGATTGCATTGGTATCTTCATAACATATGAACGAAAAAGATAACGTTTTTCCTTGTAGATGTTTGATAATATATCAAGCTTCCAAAAATATATTCCTAAGTAATTTCTTCTATATTTTTTCATTCCAAATCATTTTTGGGACATTGGTTGAGATTAAATTTATCTTCATTCATGATTGGAACAGGGGATGCTGAACATTTTTTCATCTAAAACCTCTCAAAAATTTTATTGATCTATAGATTTTGAGATAATACCAAAAAACATTGAGTTCTATTATAGAATATTTCTATTCCAACCATATACTTGGCTTCTCCATGTCTATAATTACAAAATTATTTAAGGGTAATTTATTGGTCTCACATAATATACAAAGATCATTTGTAGTAATAAAATTTTCATCAATATATAGAATCAAGAATTTAAATATACCTCCACTTATATTCTAATATATACACCAATCAACTATGTTTTCCTTAAATCCAAAAGATACAATGGTATCATTAAACCTAATATACAATTTTTGGGCAGATTATTTATGTCCATATGTTGACTTCTTCAATTTACATACCATGTGTTCATTTACATCAATGGAAAACCCCATTGGTTGGTAAATGTATACATAGTCCTCTATGTTTCCATTTAGAAAGGTTATTTTAATATCCATTTGATGTAACTATAATTCATACTGAACTACCAATTCTATAATAATTTAGAAAGAATCTTTCTTAAGAACTAATGATAACATATCTTATAGTATATACCAACCTTTTGAGTGAATCCTTTAACAAAAAAAATTCTTCTAACAATCAAGGTTACCATGAGATTCATGGTTGGTTTTGAAGACCCATTTACATCCAACTCTCTTGCATTCTTTAGTAAATTCCATAATGTCTCAAAATTTTTTTTCTATGGAATTCAACTCAAATTTCATAGAATCTAACTATTTATAAAAATTATCACACATGATGGATTTTTAATATGAAAATGGATCATTATCAATGCCAAGATCATTTTCTATATCAAGCAGATATAGCACATAGTCATCAGAAATAGCTGACCTTCATTCCCTTTAGGATATTCTTAACACTATTTCTTTTGGTTCTTCAACAATTTCGTCATTTTGAATTTATGAAATTTTATTTTTTTTCTCCATGATTATTTTGTGATGAAATAATTTGAGGAAACAAATGTGAAGTTTAAATATAAGAAAATGGAACATAAATTCTATCTTATTTAATTTCCACATTTTGTGGAACTTCACTCCCACCGGATTCACCATTCCTGATAAATCCATCATTTCAAATTTAAAATATTTTCATACTATGTTTAAGACAATAAAATATATACCCTTTTTATTTCTCTAGATATCCAATGAAATTTCAATTGATTGTTCTTGCATCCAATATTATTTGTTTTGGATTATATGCCCTTATTTATACCTAAGATCCTCAGAAATTAAGGTGTCTTAAACTAGGTTTTACACTAATCCAAAATTCAAAAAGAGTTTTTGGAACTGCTTTATTAGGAACCCTATTCAATAATTATGTGGAATTTTATAATGTATAAAATCACAATGAAAAGGGTAAATAAGAATTACATAAAATAATCCTAACCAAATCCATTAATGTTCTATTAAGCCTTTTTACTACACCATTTTTTGTGTTTTACATAGTATAATGTATTATGCACATATTCAACGACTTTCTAGAAACATCACAAATGGACTAGGGTTTTTCCACTTTCCTAAAATCTTCCATAATATTCACCACACCTATCAAACCTTATGTCCTTAAACATTCTATCTAATTTCCTATAAAATTCATTTACATAAATTTCTATGGAATTTATTTCTTGAGATTTATCATGAAATAAATAGGCATATTCATAACCTGAAAAAACATCAATAAAGGCGATAATGTATTTTTCTTTATCAAACTAATTGAGATCAAAAGGTCTACATATATCTGTATGTATGATCTCAAGGAGTTGAGTACTTCTTTTGGAACCTTTATTTGTGTGTTTTTTTCTTTTCATTTAATACAATCCAAACCAATGTTTATGTTGGTAAAATCCAAATTTAGAAGGATTTAAATCTTTAAAAATATCTCTAATATTTGTTTGGAAATATAACCTAAATATTTATTGCATAAATAATATTACTTTTAATTTACTAAACCAAGTTCAGTACCATAATTATAAATAAATTTCATCATAGTATTAGCATACATGTTATCAATATTTAGTTTATATAAATCGTCATACAATAAACAATATCCAATCATGCATGTATGATTAATCAAACTAAAATATCCATTCCCAAAATTAAAAGAGTATTTATCTGCATCCGGATTTGATAATGAAACCAAATTCATAGATATACTAGATTATATAAAAGGGTTTCTCATAATTCCAAAATATATACACTATCATGGATTAAATGGTAACTCCAAACTTCTTCAATTGGAACCTTCACCCTATTCCCCATAAAGATAATCATTTCAGTTGGGCTTGTGGTTTGGGTTGAAAGGAATCCCTGCATCATATTAGAAACATGGGTTGTAAAAACTGAATAAATCCACTACATATTATGTTGAACTTAATCTATGTTTTATTCATAATATGTATCATAATTTTTCTTACCTTTCTTTTCAAAATAAGACTTACGTTTCATAAAATAATTTTGGAAATGTCCAACTTTCCCTTAGAAATGGAATTTATCTTTATTTGTGTTCTTTTGGTTCTTCTTAAAGGACTCAATAACATTTAATGGTCCCTTTCATTATTCTTAATTCTATAAACCATGATTATTTTATTCTTGATGATTCATATAATGGAATGGGTAGATTCCTTGACTCATTAAACATGTTTCCTCTTCAACTAGCATATTATGCAATTCATAAGCATTCCCTTTATCTTTCATGGTGTTGTAGTTCGTCTGGAATGGCCCATACTCATATGGTAATGAGTTTAGGTCAAACTATACAGGGAAACATTCATCAAATTCCATTCATAAATACTTATGTCTTTCTAAAATACTTCTCATTTCAATGAAATGCACATGCATAGTATGAGAACCATCAAACTTCTTGGTGGTCAATGTACTCATTAATGTCCCAAAAAGTGATTTTTCAGTAGTTTGAGATTGGTCCCCCATGGATTTCATAAATTCTTTAGCACTATTTGTTTTAGGGAGACCATACTTGATGTTACTAGCTGTGCTCATTTTCATTAACATGAAACTTAATTAGTTTGATCTTTACCATGTTGTATAATATACTCTATCATCATCACAACTATCATATGTTATAATAGTAGGTTTCTCTATTCAGAGTGATAAATCAAGATCCAATACACCAAGATGAAATTGGATTTTCTCACTCCAATCAAAGAAATTTAATCCATTAAATATCAAAATACTTCATGTCTATGAGTGTAATTATGATAAAAATCCAACTACAATTAATACATGATTAAAATTAATGCATTGAAAAAATAATAATACATTGATTTAGAAAAATTATTTACCATGAATGTGTATTAGTGTTATCTTTTGGGTGATACAATAATATAAAAACATTATTGGTACTAATTAAATTAAATTTATGTACAAATACTACACACATAAAATAGATTTAATTATTATATTTGGATATATAAATAAATATCATAATACATATATATTGCCAAAAATTATATTCATAAATTATAAGAATATAAATATTACCATTGGGAAATTAATAAATATCTTATAATAATTAATTCCAATTACTCATAAAATATCATAATAGTACCAAATTTATGAGCAATCAATATATATCATTTTAAAATAACTTTGGAATGATTTTAATTTTATGATTTGACCACTTCGGTGATTATAAAATCTCATTGAGTAATTTTCCAAATAATACACATCATTAAATAACATAATTTTAAATATAAATAAATTTTAATAAACATAAATCCATATTTTTTTTATACTTTCTTTAATTTTTTTGGAATTATATTGTAAACTATAATAATTATTACAAATAATGACAAATCATTTTATAATTTTTTTAATTATAACATTTAACACATTCCAACATCTAAGACATAAATTCTTAAAATATATATATTAATAATTATTATTTTCTCATAAAATAATGGCAACAATTTATATTTTAAATTTTAACTTCATCCCATTTAATATGAAATAATAATAAAAAAATAAATAAGATATTTAAAATTAAAAATTGAAGAGAGATGCATCATGTTTGGGTTTAAAATAAAAAAATCTCACATCTATGAGAGAGGGATTCAAAAATCCCACAAATCCCATGTTGAATAAACTGGAAACATTTTTGGGTTTCCAAAAAAATCCCATTTTTAAAATTGAATAATGGTTTAAAAAAATTGTAACACATAAAAGTCCATAAGATCATGAAAGAGAAGCATATTAAGTGGGAATAACCAATTCAATTTGAAATAATAAATAAATACTCTAAATTTTAAAATCATTAAATAGAAACATATTGAGAATTTTATAATAGAGGAAACGTGTTGAGAATTTTTGAAAATTACAATTATTAAAGAACATATTCATTTTTTATTCTTAATTTAAAACAACATAATAATGTAAATCTAGATTATTCAATTGTAAATTTAATGCAACACATAATAAATTTAAATATAAAAAAAATATTACATAACCTTCTATGTAACCACATGAAATTTAATTTCAATTAATTTAGTATCTTCAAAATCTATGATTATCTCATCGAAAAATAAAATTCCAAATAAAAGCCATTCCATGATCCATTGAAGTTTTGCATTTGAGTCTCCTTAATTTTCTCCCAGTTGAAAGGATTTATATCCATTTCCTACTCTCTATTTAATAGTATAATTGATGGAATATACTAGAATTTGATTGAGAAATAATTGGCAATGATGGGACCCTTTAAATAGAGAAAAAATAGTTTTTAAGGGTGGTTATATAATTAACTGTCAAAGTCCATCAATTTGATAATTTTATCCCCTATTATTCCATTATAATAATATGAAACAAATATGATGTGAGTTATTCTAACAGAATTCCCTTAATCATTGTGGGGATGTTGGAGAAAAGGATTCCCCAATCATCATGGGTTTAAGGATGATGTGGGTATATGGCGAGGTGTCATGTGGCTAAGCGGGTTCCAAATTGTGTGGGATGCCTCAGGGGGAAACGGTAGCACGGTAGTGCTAGGGAGGGTGGTGACAACATTCCCCATATGATGGGGAACTCGTTCCACAATTTTAGGTAGCTTATATGGTGGTGTATTTCTTGACCGTGACTTTGGATCAATAAATGGAGGATAGTTTAGGGATTTTAATAACTTTTTCCCTCTCGGGCTCTTTTATGTTCTTTAACTTTCAGCCTTTGGGGCATGCTAATTTTTTTGGTCTTTTGGTTTATTATTTATCACTAGGAATCTTCTTAGACCATCATGATTTGTTTATTCTAGGATTTTTTATATGTAATGCATTACCTCTAGTTTAAATGGAATCCACTTTTTCACTTATATATTAAAGGGGACTTAAACCACATATTTCAAAAATATATATTGTTTTATATATTTTAATAGATTTTATAGATTATGTAACTACACTTATATAATTTAGTTTTAAATTATTTATATCTATGTATGTATTTATAAAATATGAATATAGTAACATATACATTCATATAAATGTATTTATAACTATTTATGTGTGTGTGTGTCTGTATATATGTATATTGAATTTTGATTAG
Organism: Viscum album; assembly: GCA_963277665.1. NCBI lineage: Eukaryota > Viridiplantae > Streptophyta > Magnoliopsida > Santalales > Viscaceae > Viscum > Viscum album. The sequence goes on from OY728128.1 coordinate 1,135,795,413, forward strand.
TAGTTATAAGAAGGACATGGTGGAGTTGTAAAGGATTTGTAAAGAAAAAAATGTATGTGGTTCAAATCTAACCATATACATATTTATTCTACATTTTTTAGTAATATAGTAAAGAGTAAATATTATATATAAAAACATTCACCATTTTATGTTGGATTTTCTTTAGTTAGTCTATATATAACAATTAAAATATCCAAGTAATGTGGTAAGGGTTCTTATTAGGTAGGGGTTCTAATCTCAGTCCTTTAGAATTAATTCAGGATTTAAGTGATGATGTAATCTAACATTTTTCAATAGTTGTGCGTATTATATATATATATATATAAAACCAAAAACACATAGATAAAAATATATTAATACAAATACACTAACAACCCTATTTTATAATTAAATTTAAAAATAATAATATAATTATATATAATTATATTTATCAATAAATGTGAAAATTATTATTTAAATATATATAAATAAATAGATATGTCATAATATAGAGAAGAACAAAAGATAGTGTAGTGGTAGGAGTGTTCTCTTTACATAATGTTATATAGTGGGGAGTGTCTGATGTGGTTCTTAGTTGGATGGATTAGGGCTCAAAAGAAATGAATTAATTTTTTTTTTTAAAATTAGTTTTATCTGCAATATAAATTAGCTATGATAAATACATCATTTATTAGTGCTAATAATTGTGGTGATAAATGCTAATTCTATCATTGTTTTTATCACTAATTAATGTTTGTGGATTGTAAAATCACATAACAAATCAATGCTATTTTGTCACTAATAAAACAAAATTGCTAGTAATGATAAATGTATTATCTAAATTAATTTACTATCATTAATGACCACTAAATGGAAGTGGATTTCTTCCATGAATGAAATGTCCTAATTTTATGTTACTATAAGTGTTATACATCCTGATGAACTTATTCAAGGAAATACTACTTGATTGGCATAGAGGAAGTCAAATGAAATTCCCCATTTCCTATAATTAATAAATACTTCAATGTTAAGATACATAATAGTTAATATCATAAAAATATTTAATTTAATTAATATATTAAAATGAAAAATTTAAAATTTTAATTATTTATAACAATTATTTTTTTAACTGTGTTTTTTAAAGGAAACTAATGGTTTAATATTTAAAATTAAGGGAATATCTTCCACTAACATCACATATGTTTATAATTATCTAAAATCATGTCAAGTAGAATGTAAAATAATCAATTAAAAATAATTACACCACCATATATCCCACAATATTCAAGACTATGCTTTATTTGTGATAAAAATGGCTTAAAAGAGGATCCTTTTATCTATACTAATAAAAATTGATGAAAAAAGTCCTTTATATATTCCTTTTTTATTACTGATATGGGTTATATTTAATAGTACATGAATTATCACTAACAATAGTATCCTATTTAAAAAATATAAATAAGAAATTTTAAAGTACCACTTAAATAATTTAATTTATATAAATATTTATATATTTTTAAAAATAATTTATATAACAATTTTAATATATATGAAAATATATTTTATTATTTTTTTGAACTATATTATAATAAAAATTAGTATCAATATTACTTCCATAATTTTTATATAAAATATATAAAATTTATATTAATCAATAACAATGTTTTTTAATATATTTATATACACAAATTATAAAATATATAGATAAATATAGTATACAAATATTTTATTTTAGCAATTATATAAATATATAATTGAATTTATATTTATTTATATATAGTTTATATTTAAATATATATATATATATAATATTATTTATTTCTAAAAAAATACACTTATATTTATATATGTGTGTATGCATGTGTATATATGTAGATGTATGTGTACACCTGTTTGTGTGTGTGTGAATGTATGTGTATATATGAGTATGTATGAGTATTTTGGTGGATGTATGAGTATGTGGATTTGTATGTATGTGTTCTATGAGTATATATATGTGTATATATATGTGTATGTGTACAGATGGTTGTTTTGTCCATGTAAATGTTACCTTGTACATGAATGTATGTGTGTTCATGTATTTCTATGTACATGTATGTTTGTATGTGTATCTGTATGTGTGTATGTGCATGTGTATGGGTATGTATGTGTGTATGTGTATGCGTATGTGTGTGTCTTGAATTATATGTGTGTATGTATGTCTCTCTCTGTGTTTGTGGGCGTGTGTGTGAGCGTGTGTGTGTCTGTGTGTGTGCAAGTGTGTTATGAACCTACCTGAGGACCCCATCCAACTACGCTTTGAACCAAACTATGGAAATACCCTAAGGTTATTCCCAATCCCCACGAGCTAGCGACAACAACCCAAGAATCAAATAGTGACTATAGTGATTGATATTCCTACTCCAAAACAAGATAAATGGCATATAAAAAGGGAAATATGAACAGATTTGAGATAAATTAAATAGAAAAAGTCTATCATAGGTAGAAAAATAGTCAAGTTACCATGTTAAAAACTGTTGTACAAGTCCCAAAAGTTAACTGAAAAAATAAAACCAAAAGTTTTCAATAGGTACCCCATGTTATATGTTGTATACATCACACCAAGTCACCTATAGCTACCCATAATAAACTAATATGAATCCTTTCTCTCTCATTGTGTCTCCTTACCCATTCCGACATCAAACCAAATAAGGTTTATACACCCCCAAGGGAGTGTGGAGGGTGTGAGATAAACTGGAATAGTAGGATCCATCCCAATTGATCCAAATCACAACATTAATAAATAATCACAATATTCTAAAATTTAATGAAAATATTAAATGAGACATCTATTTATATTTAAAATCATAGTAAACTAATTTCCCTTTTTATAGATCTTATAAAAATTCTAGATAAAATTGTTTCAAGGAAGATATTATGTAACCCATTTTTTAGTTATTAAATCGTGTAACATATATCACATACAACCTAAAAATAGATAAATTTCATGTACAATGGTGATAAACCCTTGGATAACATAAGTATGGTCTATCTAGGCCACTCATACCCCAATAAAAAATAATCATTATTGTTCACATCATGTCCCTATTAAAAAATAATCTATCATCTTGGGATGAAAGAGATCCCCATAAATTGAACCCATTTGTGGTGTCATGTTCAAGTACCTAGAGAAAATGAATCTACACTCTCATAATAGAGGTGTGCCCCATATATTGACACCCCTAATGATTTTAAAGGGTAGGTCCTAACACCAAACTCCCTCTTAGGTACTAATGGATCCCATGTAATTCATAAATTAAATCATTCTAAAGGTCTCACCACATTTTAGAAACAATTTTCAAAAAACCATTTTTCATCCAAAAACATTCATGGAAATAAAATTTCATAAACCATTTCATAATTCTATAAAAACATCTTTATTTTACAAAGAAAAGGGGAAATTTCATATCTTATAAAAATTACATTTTTAACTCATATCATCAAATTAAGGATCATGCCAATTACTATTTAGAAAACCAATTATAAAAACATGAAAATTGATAGATCATAAAACATAATCTAGTCATAGAACCATCTACCAGCCATTTGGGTCACATTCCAACAAAAATGGGATATACTTACCAAAAGGGAAGGTAATTCTAGAGAAAATGAGAGGAGTCCCTAAAAAACGATTCCCACATCATATAACCAAGGTTACATATGATGTGTGTCATCAGAGAAGTTAGATCAACATATAAATTAATGTCCATAGAAGAAAAACTAAAAATAATAAGGTATCTATGCTTTTGAAAATAATGCATGTTGAATATATTGGTGGTTGACAGTTATTATAAAATAATCAAGTTATTTGACCAATAAAAACTATAACCACTAAATATTTTAATAGAATCGGAGAAAATGAAAAAAATTCAATCAAAATTACTAATAGTTGAACAACAAATCAACAAGATATCAATTCACCGCACCCAGATAATAGAGATAACCCAATAAAACCCTAAATATCCTCTAGAGTTATACACTATGAATTTGGATCAAAGGTGGTGAATAAAAGTATCAAATATGGGTTTTGCAGGGTAAAAAATACTATATATCAAATAATTAATTTGTTTGATCCAGAGGCCACTAGCTATCCAATGGTATAATTTTGTGATCTGTCACCACTATAAGTACCACCATAAGGTTAGATGAGTTCCCGTAATTACTCAATTCTCCTATCTTATTTTGGGCTAGCTGATGGCCTTTTTGGGCAACAAACAGCCCATAAAGGCTTCCCCTACACCTCCAAATTCCTAACACCAATTCTCAATCCTTGTAAAATGATTAAAAACAACATTAATAGACAAAAATACACAATAAAATGATTCTTCATATGGTTAATGCAATATGTTTCAATTCACACCACTATTGGACTTCTTATCCCAAAAAAATCCCTCAGTAGAAGGAATATCCAAAAAATATGAGTTTACTTCTCCCTAACCTATTATTCAAGATCCCATGTCTCGTCAGAATGTTATATGTGCCTTCATAACTCCTTATCCAAATAAATTGACAACCAAAATGATAATTTCATCTGATTTTAAATGATATCAATTGGTTATTCCATAATTGAGATTTCTATCTCTAACATAATCGCATCCTAACATAGAACATGGGATGGATTTGGATTATACTTCTTAAGATAATATATATAGAAAAAATACAAGAATACTTGTTAACTAATCAAGTAATTCCAAATGATAAGAAACCTGACTCAACCACACATTGATATCAAATGTTCCAATATATCTCAATGACAAATTCCCCAATTTCTTAGTTTGATGGTGACCCAACCGAGGAGAAACATTCATGAATACTTGATAAATAGTACATAATTCCAATGGATAGTATCATTGATATGCATTATATTTATTATAAATCAGTGATATTAAAAAGAATCGGTGTATATCCCAAATCCTCACAAACATCTCTTGAATGATACTCAGTCCCATAAAGGAGTTATTTCTCACCAATGACCAAAATGGAGGTGAACTTCATGGGATACAATATAAAACCATTAAGGGAGTCATTCTGGTTGACAACTTGTATAAATTATTATAAGAAAACTCAACTAATACCTGATGTAAATCACATTATGCACCAAAATCCATGGCACTTGCATATATTATAACCTCTAGAATCTAAATTGTACACAATTTTTAACTATATTTATATAGATTATAAGTTAAAATCATCCTGACTTGAGTCTTCATCTTCAAGTAGATAAATTTCTAGAATTGTGAGGTAAACCTAGGATCCATGTTAGAGACAATAGTAGTGGTGACCCCATGAAACCCCACAATTTCTCTCATGCATATCATGCCAAGATATTATACCATTATGGTGTCCCTAATAGGAATAAAATGATCCTTTTTATTAACTTATTAATCAGTACCTATATATGATTATTTCCTCAATGAGTTATTGGTAATAAAATAATGAATTCCATGTAAATCTCATCCAATTTCTATAATGACACTAGAAGAGGATGGAGTATACTATAAGGAATTAGGTGTTATGTATTAATATTATTATAGGTGTAATAATGAGGCACCTAATAATAAATTTCATGCTACATATCCAGCCACAATAAATTATTTTTCATGATTAAATAATACTTTATAGATCAATAATGGATTTCCCATAATGAACTATAAAAACAATGAATCATTAATATTATTACATATGTTGGGAAGATAAACTGACTATTGAAGATAATAATTTCATCAGTGGGGGGAGACCAACCAGGGATAGTCTCCCCACTATATAAGGATTATCTAATTCCTCGTAACTTATTATCGTATTTATCCTCTTATAGAATAGACACACAAAGATATGATGATGATTGAGCCTTAGTTAAAACCATATCTGAATCACCCTCCTTCGCATCCAAATACAAATGAGATAAAATACCCATAAAGTTTGAATTGTAATTATATTACAAGATAGATATAGAATAAAACATCTTACCATGTGACAAAAACCAAAATTACCTTCCCTGGAGTATAGTCAATTTCATTTCCAAATTTCTAGAGGAACTATTTTGGAGAAAAAATATAGCTCAGGATATTTTTATTATATTAGAATATGCTCTTATACATAAAAATATATTGTTAGAAACAAGTATGTGCAAGAAAATTCATTATGTCTTATAGGTCATGAGTTGGGTAACTCTTCTCAAATAGTTAATGCCGATGAGACCCATAAGAAACCACATTGTCAAATAGAAAAATCTCACATCTGTGACAATAAATGAATACATTACAATATAATATGTATCACTTATAGTATATAAACACATGATTATACAAGAGCATATATCTGATGTCATTTCAATTAATCAAAAGAAGACAATAATTTATTATCCCATTAGAATTTCATTACTTTTATGGTAAGATAAGTAAGTGGTGATGTTATCCTAGATAAATCCTTTAAGGACTGATGATAAAATTGAGTTTCACCTATAAATACCCATATCATGAGGATGTTCCATGGTTTCTCCATGACGTTATAGAATTCACCTTTCTGGAACAAGTGAGAGACCATGTTCCAAAATCAAATTCCTCAAGAACATCAACTCTCAGATCTGGCAATTTAATTTTGATATCTTATTTTAAAGATGTGACTCCTCAATATTTTCAAAACTAATATTAGTGTGTTTTCATTACCTTTCACATTTCTCAAATAAACAAGGATATCACCCATGAATTATATAAATAAAGTACTGAGATACAAGTGAAATATCTACTTTTTAAAATCTATAAACACTGTGGGATCATTAGTTTGAAAAAAAGGTATCATAAGATGTTTATAATGACCATATAAACATCTAAAATTGTTATTTGTAAGATTCAATTTGATATAATGACAACCCAACAAAATATAATCTTCTAAGAAACACATTTCTCCTTTAATTGATCAAATAGGTTATCAATATGGGGAAAAGGATACTTATTCTTAATAGTTAACCTGTTCATTTTTTGATAGTCCAAACCAAGGAGAATTGAACTATCATCCTTCTTGGAAAAGGGAATGGGGGATACCCACGATGAAACACTAGGGAGAACAAAACATTTCTCTAACTTCTTATCCTACTTAATCTTTAGATCCTTCAACTCAGTAGATTTGATAGATAAGAGGTTGTTGAGATCGATTTAGAAAAATGATCCATATTGATGGATAAATCTATATAACTCTCTGGATAAAGATGAAATAAGACATCTTGGAACATGTATAAACCCAATTTTCCCCTTGAAATGCTTTGAAATATACTATGAAATATTTTTGAAGCCTGGTGTTGAGACGACACAAGATTTTGAGGCCTAAAATTTATGTCTTAATGATATTATATATGTTAATATTAGACACATGTAATTTTCCTAAAAAAGTGTAATAACTGGTAAAATGAGTCACATATTTGAAAAAAATGACTACCATTGTTTTTATAACTTGTGGTTACCATAGGCGCAAAACAATATTTTTCATTATTGGGAATTTTTTTAAAAGCTCAAATTGGTGAAAATAATAAAATAAATAAATTAAATTTATTTATTTATTACATTTGTGCGGTGAAATATTTTTTCCTTTATAAATACCCTATTCTAACTAGTTTTTATGATTAGCCACATAATCCAAATAATTGAGAGGATATCATGGAGGAATGTTGGTCATCATCTGGAATTTGTATCATTGATCTTATTACTATAAGGATGGCCAATGAAAATGCATCTTGTAGATCCTATTAATGACAAAAACATGCGATATTTCTTCAAGAGAGATTGATCCTAATCATGGTAGCAATTTTGTTTTTCATATTATTATCCTATTTTTATTTACTCATGATGAACTTGAATTGATCATCTAATATATTAATTTATGCATCGATCATTTTATATGGGTAATTTTTTTATATTTCTATAGTATATGAAATTATATTATTTTTTATTTCTCTTTATTTATATCCCGAAGAAAATAAATTGAGTTCAAAAACAAAAATGGTGGATTTATGTTTCTAAAGTTTGTGTTTTGTGAAGTTTCCCCACCTATTCTATGTGAATTCATCATTAGAATTTTATTTTGGACTATGATTCAAGAAATACCTAGAGAATGATCATTGAACATTCAATATTTAGCACAGAATATTACTACCACAAGTTTGGGTTGGATATTTAACATCATGGTTGTGGTATGAAATGATGGTATAAGATCCATGGATGGATCGAGTATTCATGTTTTTGGTTTGGAATGCGGTAGTGGATAGGTGAAATGGTGTCTGTTTCCAATGTGATGAACATGGCTAGAATCCACTAACTAAGTGATATAGGGACTCATTTAGATGAGATCTGATTTCCTTGGATAGAATTAGAATTAGAGGAACCTGAATCAGAAGACACATGATGTGTTGTATGGATTCTATGAAAACCTCAACTAAATGGAATTTATTCAGATGAACAAACACCATGTAGTCCCCTCTGGTTGGAACTAGAATTTATATGAAATGATAAGAATCAAATGTTGTGTGACACGTATCACATTCTATGTGACACTTAGCTAACTAGACCGGGTTTTATCAGGTATACACACCCAGGTGTCTATGTCTTGTATCGCACCATGTGATCTACGTCACAAGACATGTAACCCTAGGTGGATGGATTAGGATGTATATGGTGTACACTCCTATATGACCATGTGGCACCACAAATCATGTATTTGGAATGTACATGATAGGATGGATTATATATGGATATTCATGAACTCAGACACGACCAAGTACATAGAAATAGACTAGTGTATACAGGCACAAGAAGAATGTCATGATGACTCCTAGGGTGTCTGTAATAACCCAATATTTTATAAGATATATTCCTTTTAATTTCTTTCATATCTTCTGCTGTACGATACACCAAGATTATCTTTTGCTATACACAACATCGTATTAGCTTGCAAAATACGCAACACTATTCTTAGATTGTGTTACACACAATTTCATGTTCGTTTGATAATAGTCATTCTACGCAACATTGAGTATATATATAAATACATTCAATGTATAAATGAAAAAATGGTTGGATTCTGTTATAACGAAACAACAAAGGAGTCTTGCACTATACGTAACCCTGGCTTGGCTTGAATTACACGCAATCACGACCTTCTTCGATAGCATGTGTTGTACGCAATGCCGGGTTTAAATAAACAATGATATGTTATTATAATATTATTATGAACTAGCCGTTATGAATAGTATTAACTGTATTTTGAATTTTATAACATTATTATTCATTTTACTCATTTTCTAGAACATGATATAAGGACAAAATAAAATTTTCGGGTAAAATAAATATTTTTCAAAAAATGCAGTGTTGCCACTTTTTGAGGGCACAACCACATTAAATCAAGTTTTTGACATGTTTATAAGTTCTATTTGACAAAATAAAATTCTTCTTTGGAATCAATAAATTAAAATTTACTTTGGATAAATTTTTCATATTATTCTGGTAACTTTGATATTTTAATGAATAGTAAAAACACACTATATTTTAATTAAAAACTTTTTTCATCGTAATAAAATATGTGGTTAAATTATAATATTGAATGTTTTTAAAGTATAAATAGAATATATTTTTACCATTTAATATAATTTATGTCATTACCATTGATTTTACCTTGACTATGTAGGTTAAATCAATTCAATCTTTTGCAATATTTTAATGAAAAACTTGTTTTCTTTCGACAATGAGATTAATTTTAATTTAATTTATTCAACTTTTGTTTATTGAATTTGGAAAAATATATTCCACATTTGGAATCAGTGGGTCCATATTATGTTAATAAGCTACTTTTTATTTTTGGGAATTATGAATAGTAACTATGGTAAATGTTATTTACCATAGCTAAAGGTAAATCAGTTAATTAATGATAAATATAATATTATAAAATTACCCTAACACATGAAAAAATTCTATTGGATGGGTAAAAGTAGACCCATATCACCTAAGGGTCGTATTAGATTAATTTTATTGACTTTTGACCATGAAAATAATTTAATTATTATTAAAACCAAAGAAAGTGACAACATGTGACTCTCTTAAATATTATAAGTATAATAATTTTAATTTAGTGATAAACATCATAAAACTTTGAACATGAATAGTCTCCAGAAATCTATTAAAATTATCTACATCATGATAATTTATTTAGAATTTTTTGGGATTAAATAATTGTCATTAATGGTGATACATTAATGATACAGAAATTATTTATTAATTGAAAAAATCATTAATATAGTTTTTATTGAAATACTAATACTCATTAAAAGGCCCACAAACCAGACAAAAAATTATTGGTAGTGTATATATATGCTATAATCATCCAATGACATAATATATAACCGTTTGGAGGCTTATAAAATTGATTATGACACTTATATTATTTTATTTTAAATGATTCCAAAGTTGTCACCTTCATAATTTAATAAATATAACAATTTAAATATTGTGATTTTAAGATGATAAATTTGAGTAAAAGTATTATTGGGAAAGGTAATGGAATTATATTTATCATAGGATTTTATTTTTAATTTTTATGAAACATATAATTATATTAAATAATTATACAAAAATGTTGTAGAAATTATTTTATTATGAGATAAACCAAATAAATGGTTTTAAAAATAATAAAATAAATATTATATGAACTATTTAATGTGATACACTAATTTTATAGATAAATATGACCTTTTATGAATCTATTAAATCTTTTATTTCAAAAATATCTTCTGTATATATTTTATTTAAATTCATATAAATGAATAGTGTCAAAATTGACACTATTGTTATTTTATAAAAATAACATATTATAAAATTGTTTAAAAATCACAAAAATATTTAAAAATTATAAATTAAAATTTATATGGTCTATAATGTTATAAAGTATCCAATTATGTACAATTAACAACAAATAAGTAATTTTTTATTATAATTTAAAATTTAGAATGTTATTACAACAAATAAAATGAAATTGATTAAGTAAGGATAATTCAAGTTGATAATGTTTAAAATAATTTCCTAACATGTCTAAATTTTATTCGTTGATGAGGTTACAACCCTATAGCATCTAATATTCGAATATGAGTCATTTTTCGAGGTTTTTAAGTGGGGTTAGATTTATTATAAATTAATATTTTTAATATTTCCAAAGGTGCCCCTCTCCTCCATTATAAAAGGGCACCTCCTCCCTCCCTTCCTCACACCAATTTGAGCCCTCAAGTTCGGCCAAAACATGCCAAATTCTATTCTAAACTTCCCTAGAAACATCCTAAAGGTCCTGGTCTTCTTCAAAGACCGATTTTAGTGCCCTAAGAGGAGGTCTCAAAGAGGCGCTTCAAAGAAGAGGTAATGTCCGTTACCGATTCTTTCAACTTTATTTCTTCTTCTACTTCTTCTTCATTAGTTGTTTCAATATGAAGTAACAACATAAGTATCACTAATATACTGATATGTTATTATAAGTATGAAAAAACCCTATTTCCCCATCTATCCATCCTACGAAAAACAAAATCACCGCGCGTGCGTACGTACGTAATATTGTCTCCATGCCGTGGTGTAATCTGTTTTTCCAACACCACCTTAATTGGATGGGTATAATGGTGTAAAGAATAACAATACATAGTTATTATAACATCATACCAATTATGATATATTTTATCATCCTCTCCAATTAAATACAATAATTATGGGAATGATATCATCGCTTGTGCGTACGTACGGACTACCGTCTCCACGACGCGATGAGATTCATTCTCTATGTTAACCATTTAAGAATGATTATAAAGTATATATAAGAAATAATAATGAAATATATGAAATTATAAAGCTACTGGATTTATGTATATATTGATATATGTCTGTCATCTACTTAATTCCATTCAACTCAATAAGGAAACGAAAACAACGTTCATGCGTACATATGGCCTACCGTATCCATGAACGGTGTATTTCATTCCATTTATCGATCTATTATATATATGTATTTTCTGAATATATATTATATATAAATCATGTTTTATATTCTATAATTAAGTAATCATGATCTAATTAATCATATGAATAATTACAAGTCAAAACACGAACAACAAATGAAATGATTTTACCCAAAACGTTACTTTAACATGGAATTTTCAAATGAACGGGTAATATAAAGTCATAAGTGGAACATATATGATATCATAAAAATGAATATAATTATTTAATAAGTAAATGACATAATTTAAATCATTATACATGAGTTTCAGATCCATACGAAGCATATCAGACCTAAGGTAAGGGATAATTTTGCAAATCTCATTTTTATCCGAGATTGCTTACACGTAAGTATTTACTGGGGTTATTTTTATCATCCATTTTCAAGTTTTATAAAAATGTTTTCATGTATGCTTAAAGTCCTTTTTACCCATTCTTGACTTTTACTACATGGTATGTAAGGAAACTTTCTTTCATTTACGTTACGAGGTACTTTTTGACTTCTCTGAAAAAAGTACAAGAAGAATGTTTTTTTAACTTATACGACATGAATTGATTTTTAAAACATTATTTCCAAGAAGCTTCCTTTACAAGTTTTCAAGTTTATTTTTAATCAACTTCTTTTAGTTTAAAATTGTATGAAATGTTAAGAATGGAAAAATGTTTTTGAAGTAAAAAGGATATTTTCCTCAAGAATAGAGTTCATGTGTTTTATCAAAATTATTTTCCATCTAAAATAATATTGGGTTCTGTTTCTATCCCTATTATTACATTGATTTGATTATGTTGTGATGGAATTATTTTTATGAATTCCTTTATCTTATATGAATTGTTTTATGATGTCACGATGTTTAAAAATCCAATTTTTATTACATCGGTTAGGCTATGATGTATGATTTATGATTTTGTGGCACACATAATAATGGTATCATTATGAGATGGGTGGTACCTATATCTCCCTCCAATTCATTGGGTAAAGATTTCATATCTCATGAGATAGACATGGCTGGAACGGCAGGTTAAACCGGTTCAGTGAAACAGGACTGAAATGAGGAGTGAACTCGGTTCAGAAATGGACTTTGTCCACTAAGATAGTCTTGTCAAAGAGTCTTGACTAATAAGAAATGATTCTTTATGATTATGTGTGTATGCCACAAATTTCATGTTTTATGTTATGATTATTGGGATTACATTTCACTTCTATGATTTATCCCATGTTATGATATTATGATCTCTTTTGCAGGTTAAGATTCCCAAAATGTTACATTCTTAGGAATATGATGTGATTGATATTTCTTTGGTTTACCCTTACTGAGAATTTGAACTCACCCTTTTACGTTTTCTTTTCCCCATGATATAAAGAAAGGGTTTAGGTATGAAAAAATGGAAGATCTTTATGGGAGATGTTTAAGATCTTTCACCACGATTAGAAGTTTATATTCCGAGTTTCCAAAGACACTAATATATTACGGTCCTTGTGTGTGTGTTTTTGTTATGTACTAAGTATTCCAAAAAAGTAATGTAATGTCCATGTACGTCAATCTTCGGGTCTCTACAGTGTCATCTACACACCATGTAACTAAAGGGACACAATGTGTACTGTGGAAAATTTTATTCCATGTGATCTCAAGATGTAGAGAGTTCCAAGAATTATGATACACACAATTTACCCCTATGGACACATCATTTACTCCTTTTTTGGATTGGTTGGAGTCCTATTTATTCTTAGTTTAGATTCATTTTGATTTTCAGTGATATTCCTTAGAATGGTATCATTTGAGTGTTGTCCCATTTTCCATTCCTATGAGTGTCAAGAGCAGCATCCCATCCTTATCATAAGAGGGAGACCCCCCTATAGCTTTTCGATCATTAGGACAATATAGTACATTTCACTAATTTTGGGGTGATTTGTCACAATACACTTCTACAGGGGTTAGTATGGAATATAGTCTTGTGTATCCTGCCTCAAACCCCTAAATGACATAGAGTATATATCCACTTTAGATGCCTATATCGATCCTTATTTTATTCAATTTTTCCTTAGGTATGTTTTCTAGAATTAGAATGACCCGCACTTACAAGGTTATTGATCCCCTATCTAGGAGGACGTTGCTAGTAGGTTATGGTATCTCACCAATGAATCTTGGGCATTGAACCCATGTCTGTGCTTTGATATATGATCTTTTCAATATGTTATTAGTCCAAAGGAGTGTGTTTCTCAGTTGAACCCTCTTAGATTCCTTCATGACTCTTCTTGGATAAACAAGATGAGTGTGACCTCTAGGATGAGTGTCACGTGTGAATGTATAGTTCAGGGAGACATTTCACTTTTATAAGCATTTACTTGAATCCTCAAGTGAATTTATGGATGGAAATGGTTGGGACCTTTTGTTAATAGTAGTATTTTTATGAGTATATCTGGGATATCATTGGTAATCATTATGTAACATATCTTTATTTAAATACCAGTGTTTTATGAGTTGATTTCTCTTAATGTATTATGTTTTTTGTTTTTGGGGATTCTTATTGGGTATTGTTATACCCATCCATTAATTGTCTCTACCCACACATGTCATGTATTGTGCGTATGATGACACTTTTTATAGGGTCCTTGGAGTACCTGGAGTATGTGGAGCTCAGTTTTGGCCTGATAGAGCAAGGTGTATACTAGTGTTTCATTTTATAGTAGTCTCCTCCTTTTGAGTAGGTTGGAAATTATTTTTATGTTTTTGGTGGGATTGTATTTGGCCCTTTTTTATGCTTTCTATTACAATATTTCATACTCTAATTATAGTATTATAAATGTATTCAATAATTTTTATTTGTTGTTTTATATTTCTACCTTATATGGTCTTAGATATGTGTGTGTGCATTTAGTTACATTAGGAAATGTCCTCCCATTTTAGATATTCCATATTGAAACATGTCACCATCCCTTGGCCTATAAAAGAAGTATTGGTATTTATTAAAATGGTGTTAATTTTTTTAAGATTTTATCTCAAGCTAGGGACTCTGGTGTTGGTACTGCAGCAGATGTATCCAATCACCAGGGCTCTAATAAACTGCTTTTTCACATAGTACTTGTAGAAACTCATTGTAGGGAAAAAAATTGGTACATGAATAGTATGTGAATGGGTTGGGTTTTCCATGTCCTTCTTGAGTAAGAAGACATGGTATACTCATTATTCATGGTATGTATTATCTCATTGAAGGATGGCTCCATGAAGTTAATTAAGGTGGATTCTGTAATATATTTGATTGTTATACTCAATGAGTGATGAGGCCTCCCTGAAGGGGATTTGTTAAGAGGTTGTGTTTCTACAATACGGTCAGTTGGTGGCACTTTCTCCTATTGATTAATGGTTAGACCTACCTTTAGTGGATCAATTGGATGTATCCTATTATACTGAGTCATTGATGAAACTTTTAATGTTAAATGAGGATGTGTAGGGTTTTATCATGTATAATTATCATCATATGAAAGGATATCCTATAATGTATTTTCATTAGGACTAACCAATACCAAGCATGCAACACAAGTCATGAAACAAGAGGTTACATCAACGACCTTGAGGAAAGATCAATTCTACAAGGATGTGACATTTCAATTATTGTGATGAAATAGGACATGTTTTTTTTCCATCGAACATCCCTAAGGGCTTCATTTTTTTTTTGATTTTCGATAAACCCCCTTTAAAGGGATTATAGGGAACCCTTATAAGGCCCATAGGCTTAGTGATTACATTTACCATAGTCTTAAGAGATAATACATGACCCAATGGTCTTTGGGAATTCATCTAGACTATAACTACAAGGAACTGCCCCTTTCGAGCATCTGCATCGTGATGGTAGCTCTCCACCATTGCATGGTTTCCTGGCTAAGCATCCCGTGCAGCACATGATGGTCCCGATGTCATATCCATACCCTCTCATTCTTCCAAATCCATTGGTTCTTCTCTAGTGAGTGTGCCAGCTCTAAATCCTCCACTGGGGATGCTCCTTTTTTGTAGAGTCTGTTTAGGGAAACTACATGTGGCCCAAAGGCCTTGAGGTGGTCTAAAAGCCTTAAAGGTGGCCTGAAATCAATACTAACCCAAAGGCTTGTGTGGCCTGAAGGCCTTAAAGGCTCCAAGCCCAAACCTTTTACCAAATGTGAATAGTTTTGGCTACTACAATACTAAACAGTTCTAGCTACAATTCCTACTACAATATTGCTACAATAACCCAAAAATATGCCTCTTTCTGGTTTTGAACCTGGGTCTTGTGGATGCACCTAAGGATACCTCACTAACTGGGCTGAGACTCATGTTCTAGTAGGACATATCACATGTGATTTTCCTACCCATTTTCCTTCCCCATATGAGAATTCTAAAAAACACTTAGGAAGTGGTAGTGATGGGAGAAAAAAGTCCATGGGCCTGTAGGCATGATGGAGGAGCTAGAGGAGTCATAAGAGTTAACGAGAACTTTGGTTTGATTCTACCACCACCACCACCTGGTATATCAATCTAGGATCTGGGATCTAGTGGTCTTAATTTTGGATAGTCGTAGGTGATGAAGCATTTTTACCTAGAGGCTCCAGAAGTGTTAGGAGTTATTATCTATGTTCCTTCTACTTTTTTTTATACTGCTATTAGACACATGTAAGAGTTTATTTTTTTCATCCATAGTATGAGTATTTTACATGGAGACTCAGGGTGATGGAAGTTTACTATTTTATTTATGTTTGGAATGAATTTGTACATGCAAGGTGTAGGGAAAATTCCCCCCACCAAGATTCATTCATGGGACGTGATCCAAAACCATGTGGCTAAGTCGGTTCTTCCCAAACTAAATAGTGTCAAGGTGTGGTGTATAAGTTTCATTAAAATGTGGGTTTGAGGTAATTTTTATGTGTTAAGGTTTCAAAATAAGCCCTAGTTATGTTAAATATGTGGTAAATGGAATGGATCAGTTCCAAGAAGTGGGACCTTGGAGAGACATCAATTGTCCAAGGTACAGTTTGTGTCTTCACTACCATAGTTACAGTTTTCACATGGATCCATGATACACATATCACAGAGAACTTCCCCTATTAGATACCTAGTGATACGAGTGGAACATTTTCTCTTTACCCATGGGTTAGAGGATCATGTAGAGAGGATAAGTTATTACATGATTCTACCGGTAGTGTGACCAAACTAAAGGAAGAGATAGAGATCCATTCATGGTTATCCTTGTGGTACCAATGATACCCTATGATATTATCCACTATATGTACTAGTTTCCAAACCTTTATGCTCATTTGGTTACTACCTATTGGTGTAGTAGTGTTTCACCTTGTTGGGATGGAGTTTTCCTCCACTAATAAGGAGAGGTCTCATGAAGAGAAAGATGATCTCATATTTAAGAGGTTATGTCTAACTTCATATTAGTTGTCTAGTGATAACTTTGGTGTAGGGGATTCTATGATATTTTTTCTGAATTGGTGGTGGAGTATGAGTATGTCATTCTTAGCTATGTTTTAAATTTATCTACACATTAAAATTTAGGATTCTTCTAGGAATGGAACTAGGGAGTGCCCAAGATTTTTTTGATAGCACATTAGACGCCACCCATTTATCTTCATAAGATAATGTTATAGTTGATATTTTTTTGAGGGAGTGGTTTAGTAAGATAGGGTGTGATCACTTGGGTAGCCCAGTGTTGTTATCCTAAGTGGTGAATGAGTTCTTTATGTTGGGTGTAAATTGGTTTCACTTAAACCATGTGATGTGAGGAAGATTATCCACTCCTGGTAATCATTGAGATCTTCGAATAGTAGTTTGGGGAAAAGTGGTTCTTAGTGTTTTCACTAGAGACAAGTTATCACCAGCTCTAACATTAGAGAAGAATATACTAGAAGTGACTTTTCAAATCCACTGTAGATGTTTGGAGTTCTTCAGGATTCCTTTCATTGTTTTCAATGCCTTAGTAGAGTTGTAAGACTTGTGGATTGGATCTTTAAACCATAATGGACTAGTTAATGACATTCTTCCATGATGGAGTCCATGTGTACTCAGAATCTAATCTATAACACATGAGATTCCTAATAATGATATGTTTTATCTTTAGTCGATAGTTATTACCCCTCTGCTTCTTCAGAGATCTAGGGATGTACAACTCATTGATATAAATTGTGAGAACATGTGTGATCAAATATACATTGGATATATTCAAGTTTGATGATAAAATGGTGGTAATATCGTCATCATTTTTTTAGTAATGATAGTGAGATTAGTCAGGTTGTGGAAGGCGTGATGATGAGTTTGTTTCCCCTAGTGGTATATCTGGTGGGGGTAAGGGTTTATCATGATCTCTAGGAATCAGTAGTATTACCAAGGGAGTTTCAGCAAGTTCATAATATAAACACTTGTTGTATTTATTTTTTGACAGTGATGACTGAAAGTGATCTATTGGGAGTTTGGGAAACTTTTTAATGCAATTAGTAGTCCAGATGTGTAAAATTACCATGAATATCATTGCAGGTTGTGATTCTTATTTCACATCATGATTAATGATATGATGTGGGAAGTATTTGGTGAATTTTGTTATTTGATCATAATGTTTTATCTTATTTACATGGATATTTAAATTATACCATTTAGGTTCAAGTACACATTATTTAGTTTCGCATGTTGGTTTTGGGCCATTTCATGGAGTTTTATCTCTCATTGATGGAGTTTTCATATCATAATTATTATCCATCCACCACTAGAGTAGCACCTTTTTGAGTCCATTAATGAGGGGGTTTACAGGTACTAGAATAATAGTCCAATATAGTAGATGATATTTCTTAGGCCCTAACATTGGTTCTCCTGATGGTTTTGAGGGTGTAGTTCATCTAGTGATAGATTAGGAATGACTATAAAAAATAATGACATTTTTAAAATCCAACAATGAAACAATTTTGAGTTTCATAGTTACGGATTTTTATCTAGGGTGATATTTTATCACTGAGGTTCTTAGGACATTTATTTTATATATTTCTATTTTATATATTTAGTGTGGTGTCATACTACTTAACCTTGTAACCACAGTAGTTTTGGATTCTCTTCGTTCTCCACATTTCAGGACCAAGGAGGTTTGTTCCTGACTCATTGTATGGTTCGACCTGAGTAAGATGGGCCATGAGAATTGAGTTTCCTTTTTTAATCATCCTTTGGTGTTGAGAATTCATAGATAAATACCCTTTGTTTTAATGTTTTTTTCCTTGGGAACATATTTTTTGGTGGCACAAGAAACCATTGGGGAGCTGCATCGGTGTCAGAGACATAAGTGAAAACTCAATATCACCACCTTTTTTGTTTAGTTTGTCATTTTTAGGAATGAAAATATTTCATGGGGTAATAATGAAAAAAACATTTATCGTTTTAATACTTTTATATATACTATGAAATATTTTTTAAAATTGGTGTAGAGACAGCGTGATATTTTGAGGCTTGAAATTGATATTTTAAATATATTAAATATGTTAATATCAAAAACATATAGTTTCCACGAAAAAGTATAATAACTCCCAAATTTAGTCTTGAATTGAAATATGAGACCACCATTTAGATTAGAAGAATTGTTTTACCCTATTTGTGACAAAATATTTATCTTTATTGATTGTTTTTTTGAAATATATCATGGCCGCAAATAATGAAATATATAAGTAAAAATTATTTTTTATTATATTGACACATTACCCTATTTTTTTCTCTATAAATTCGATGTTATAACTAATTCAAAGGGTTATCCACATAACCATGAGAATTCACCAGATAGAGTGGAGGACAGGTTCTAGGAATTAGGATCATGGATTGATAAATAGAGTACCATAAAGATCATCAATGGAAATGGATCTTGTTAATCTCATCAAATATAATGATGTGCAATCCCTTTTTATCAACGATCGATCCTCATTGAGTTAGGGATTTTTTTGTCTTAAAACCATTATGATTTACCCATTATTAAAGTGAATTAATGACCTCAAAAATTAATTCAAGGATTAATTCTTTGATGAAGGTAATTTTTTTCTTCCTATAGTAAAGTAATTAATATTTTTTTTGTTTATTTATTTGTCGTTGATCATGGACCTACGAAAAAAATTGAGGCTAAAAAATAATGTTTATGTTTAGTTACTAATGTTTGTGTTTTTTTTTCATTTTCTATCCTTAATATAAATTAATTCATCATTTTTATTTTAATTTGACATATGATTCGATGAAAACCAAGTGAACGATTGTTTTTGGAATTTTGTCTTTCGTGTAATGAATCACTACCACAGGTTTGGGATGGAGATCTGACATCATGGTTGGGATATGAAACAATCGTAGCATATCCACATATAGATATGGAGTTTTTATTCATAGGTTTTTCTTATGACAGTGGAAAGGCATGACGGTAGGTGTTTCCTGAGTGGTTGACATGGCCAAAATCAGTGGTAGTGGCATCATAATCAAAAGATGCATGACTTCTTCCATTGGCTCTAAGAAAAAACCCAACTACATTGAATTTATTCATATCATCATATGTCTTGTAGTTACCTATGTGTGGTGTTATAGTTTTTTAGCAATGATAAGTATCTAATTCCATGTTTCATGTGTCACATGCCATGTACATGTGTCACATGCCATGTATCATGTGTCACATGCCCTGAGACCCTTAGCTGACCATTATGGTGTGTATAGGGTGTACACACCCAGGAGGATATGTAGTGTTACACACCATCTGTTCTAAGTCACATAATTTGTAACACATGGAATATGGATTGGAATGTAAATTGAGTACATTTCTAGGTGTCCATGTGTTTAATCACTCAATGTACTTAGAAACTACACGGTCATGCCAGAGTACACAGGCATAGCCGTGTACTCAGACATGGACAAGTACATAGGCTTGGCCTAGGGTACATGGTCATAGGAAGAATTTAATGATGAGTTATAGGGGTACATATACATATCATGTACCTCATGGGATATATGATTGATTTCCCTTATTCTAGGGTGTGTTGTCTCAGTCTTCTTCTATGGGGGTCAATACGATAGGTGTGTAACATCCTCTATGGGTTTCTATTAAAAAACCAACTTCATATAATTTACCCCTATGATCACACACTATGTTTCTTCCTTTTTGTGGTGATAGTGTTTCTAATCAATGATAATTATTTCATGGCATGTGACATGTGTCACATTCCACGTGACTCTTAGCTGACATGCTTAGCATGTATAGGGTGTACACACAAAATTTGGCATGTAGTGTTACATGTCGTGTGTGCCAAGTCCCACTTCATGTAACCCATTGAAGATGGATTATTTTGTATATTTATTACAGGCCTAGGTTTCCATGTTTCTACACACTCTCTATACATATTAATTACACTGTCAGGCCAAAGTATACAGGTAAAGCTATGTACTCAGACATAGCTAGTATATAAGAATGGTTCAGTGTACATAGGCATAGGTAGAACAGTATATTGTGTTCCAGGGAAACATTTACACATTATGTACCTCAAGGGATGTGTGGGAGAGTTCCTTTATTCATGGTTGAGTTTTCACAGTTTACTTTTATGGGATTTATTATGGAATATATTCATGAGAATATAACCTCAAAAACCTCAGGGACTTGGAGCATGTATCCCTTCGAGAGTCCTGGATCAATCCTCATAACCTTTTTTTATTGGTAGGTTTTTTCGGATTAGTATGACAACAAATGAAATGGGAATGAATACCTTATCTTGGAGGATATTCCCAGTAGGGTATGGTATCCCCCCAATGATCCTTGGTCATTGACCCCCTATATGTGTATTGATATATGATCTTTTCAATGGGTTTTTAGTCTAATGGATTTTGTATCTTGGACAAAACTCCTATGTTTCCTTCATGATTATTCTTGGATATACCTAATTAGTATGTCCTATTTGATGAGGGTTTTTTTGGAAGCATATCTATTGGAGTTTTTCCTCCCAGACAAGGATTGTAATTAATCCTCAAGTGGACCTATGGATGGAGGTGGTTGGAACATTTTTTAACATGGAGTTTTTCTAGAATATACGTGTGATATGATTGGTTATCATTATGTATAATATATTGTCTGACATACCTATGTTTGATGATTTGATTTCCCTTGATTCTTTATGTTTCATTTTTCAAGGTGTCCCATTGGGTATTACTATAATCACCACTATATAGGATCTTCCCACACATATCATGTCTTATGCAGATAATGACCCTTTTTACAGAGTCCTTGGAGTACTATGAGAAGTTGTAGCTTAGTTTGGGCTAGATATACAATGTTATTTACTAGTGTTTCATTTGATAGTAGACCCCTCCCTCTAATTAGGACATACCATATTTTCATGTCTTGTATGGGCTTATATTTTCTAACTTTTTATACTTTCTATTACTATATGTTTTACTTTGATTATAAGATTATATATATAAGAAAGCGTTTTTATAAGTTATTTTAAACTTTATTCATTTTATGGGCTTTTATGTGTGTGTGTGTGTGTGTACATGTACATTAGGAAAAGGACTCCCATTTTAGATATGCCTTCTCAATGCTTTTTTCCAACCCCTAGTCTATAAGGCAGGCATGGGGTAGTTACATCTCAGCCTTCCACTAGCCATGTGGGCCCCATTGGATCAATTCATGAATGAAACCCTTAATGAAATCTCAAATCAAAAAAAGAAAATAATACTGAGAGGATACAAAATTTATCTTAACTAAAATGGTAGAAAATATACTCATAATCTCTAGGTTGGAAGGCCCTACAAAATTGGACCTCAGATACCACTCTCTCTAAAACACCAAAGGGATCCCATCAGAAATAGAGAACAAAAAAGTATAGAGGGTAACAATTATTCTTCACTAGGTGGGAAACTACGCAATCCATCCTGATGATGGAATAGAATATATCTAGATTGAGAAATAGAATGTCATAGACTAATTTAGAATCAGATACCAAAAGAGAATACAGAGAATAAAGAAACACCTAATCATTACAC